>CM064485.1:23160528-23413028 GCA_032716605.1 Paralithodes platypus | reverse complement strand
TCTATACATATATTAGATTGATTTATTACCGCCAATAAACCTTTGAAATGGTGAATTATTATGGACACTTTAATTACACTTTTCATATACATATTTGTTTACAGGTATAATCGTATAATTTTAACCAAAATCAAATGAAGTCAGGCGTCATAATACTGAAAGGGTTAATAATGACCCCCTAAAAGTATTCAATATACAATTTATATGACGCCAATGTACTGAAAGGGTTACTAGGCTTATCTCTACATAAAACAACGCCTTATTTCAGCCTTGATTTCTTACAGTGCAGGATAAATCAACATGAATAAATCGTATTATCGAGGTTAGGCTTGCCTCTACACATAGGCAATTACAACTACCATATAATTGTCTTAATGTTGATTAAAACTCACCAGCTAATTAAGTAAAATAAGAAACGCCTTGGAAGAATTCAAAATGGCGGCCATTATGTTTACTAAGCTCGTTTTCTATGGACACACTTCTCACCATCACCACCACCACCATCCCCGCTTGGATCGTTTTCTACGTGCGTTGAAATTACCCAAGTCTATCTCTCTCTCTTTCTCTCCTTGTTCCTTATCATTTTCTCTTTCTTTACACACACACACACACACACACACACACACACACACACACACACACACACACACACACTCTCTCACTCTCTCAGCTGTATACAGTATAGTAGTCTGGGTTAAAACATTATAAAATTGGCGTCATCTGATTAAAATGGCTAATAATAATAATAACAACAACAACAACAACAACAACAACAATAACAAGATTTAGAGTTACGTTTCGCACAACTGTTAAACTAAAACCAAAACTACCAAATACCACAACTACCACACCCATTTCTCACACAAAGCCTCAAACCACAACTACCACCACAATTTTACCGCAACTACCACCACACACCTAATACTATCACAACTACCATCATAAATACCACCATACTTACAACACCAAACCATAATTACCACAACTACCACTACCACACTACATCACTATAACTACCACAATTATTACAACACCACAACTACCACTATAACTACCACAATTCTTACAACACCACAACTACTACTACCACTACCACACACCTATAACTACAACAACTCTTACAACACCACAACTACCACTACCACACTACACCACTATAACTACCACAATTCTTACAACACCACAACTACCACTATCACACTACACCACTATAACTACCACAATTCTTACAACACCACAACTACCACTACCACAATCACCACCATGGGTGTGTATGTGGGAGGAGGGGGGGGGGGAGGGTTAAAGAGGGTTCCTAAGTAAATATATATAATGAGTAAGAGAGAAGGAGGAGGAGGTGAAAGAAGAAGGAGAAGAGTAGGACAAAGAGGAAGAGGAGGATGAGGATAAGGATGAGGATGATGAGGAGGATGAAATGGAGGAGGAGGAGGAGGAGGAGGAGGAGGAGGAGGAATACAAAGGAATACAAAGGAGAACAAACTGCAACAGACCTATTGGTCCTTACGGGGCAGTTGGATATCTAGAACTACTAATCTACTGACTACGAGGTAGAGAAAAGGATAGCAAAGAAGAAGGCTCCTCCCCACCCACCACTCCCTCCAGCTAATGCTGGCATGGAAACAGATAGGAAAAATACCATGTAGTATTGAAAAACTGACACGGAAATTCGGACAGGACAGGGAGAAAAAAGAAGTTGATTTGTAATCTAAGCTAACTCTATTTACTACAATTCTGAAAGGGAACAGATGTATGAAAATCAATATACATTGCGGTATGCGTTGACATTTCGTTGCGCGTTATTCTGAAAGAAACTGTGTTAATCGGGGGTTATTTGCCATGTGTTTATCCAGATGGTTCTTAAATGTTTCGACAGTATTACAGTTTACAATGTTCGAGGGTAGTCTGTTCCAATTATTCACAACGCGGTTGAAGAAGAAATGCTTCGCCTCGTGAGAATGAAAACGCTTGCCTATAATCTTATAACCATTGTTTCTCGTGTTTGCTTGATTGATCGTAAATAATTCGCTTACATTTAGGTTGCTGAATCCCTTGAAGATTTTGAACACCTCTATTAGGTCACCTCTCATTCTGCGCTTTGTTAAGCTAAACAAATTTAGTTCTTTTAAGCGCTCTTCGTACGGTTTATTACGCAATCTGGGTATCATTTTAGTGACTCTGCGTTGCACCATTTCAAGTTAATTTATGTCCTTTCGGTAGTACGGTGACCAGAATTGCACGCAGTATTCGAGATGGGGACGCACCAATGAGTTGAATAGAGTAAGTATGATTTTTTCTGATTTGAATTTGAATGTTCTGCCGATGAAACCCACCAATTTATTAGCAGTTTTTATTACCTCTGTACACTGTTTACTCGGCTTCAGGTCCCTTGATATTATAACTCCCAGATCCTTTTCATTATTTGTATTTGATAGTTGAATGTTGTTCATTGAGTAATCTTTTTTAGCGTTGTTACTACCGATGTGTAATACTTTGCATTTTTCTATGTTGAATTTCATTTGCCATTTTTCTGCCCAGTTTTCTAAAGTGTCTAGGTCACCTTGTAGTTTTTGCCAATGTACTGTTGAGGTTACTTTATTAGTAATTTTTGTATCGTCAGCAAATTTCGAAATTTTGCATTCTATTCCTTCGTCTAAGTCGTTTATGTAAATTATAAAAAGAATAGGACCTAATACCGAACCCTGGGGAACGCCACTATTTACTTTGCACCAATCTGATTCTTCACCATTTATTACAACTCGTTGTTTACGGTCTGAGAGCCAATTTTCGAGCCATTTCAGAGTTTTTCCTGTAGAGGAGGAGGAGGAGGAGGAGGAGGAGGAGGAGGAAGAGGAAGAGGAAGAGGAAGAGGAAGAGGAAGAGGAGGAGGAGGAGGAGGCAGAGGAGGAGGAGGAGGAGGAGAAGAAGGAAGGGGAGGAGGGGAAGAAGAGGAGGAGGAGGAAGGAAGGAAAAACACAAAACAAAGAATACATTACAATCTACAATAGGTAAAGTTAAAACAAACACGTGGAAACACAGCACGTATTGGAAGGCTCTAAAAGCAAAAACCGTGATAAAACAATAAACACAATAATTAACAGTAAAAATAATAGTCAAAAGAGTTAAATTTATCATCTTATACCTACTTAAACTAACAATAGCTATATCTAAAAAACAAAAAAACTAACACAGTATCAACAACATACGAACATAAAATGCAGAAAGAGCAGACAGGTCAATAGCCATCTTTTAAAGCAAGGTACAAGGGGAAAAGCCAGAATACGAAAACCTGGAGAGGAATATAAGAAATGGTAATGAGACAAGCCTAACGAGTAGAGACCTTTTGGTGAACAGAGAGAGAGAGAGAGAGAGAGAGAGAGAGAGAGAGTGAGAGTGAGAGAGAGAAAGTGAGAGTGAGACAGTGAGTGTGAGAGTAAGTGTTGCTAATTATGGAAACTTAAGCGGTAACTTAATACAGAGACATTGCATTTTCTTAGTTTTAAATTAATTATCGACAAATCAATTACTAATGGATTAAATTTTTCGTCAGCTTAAAACAAAACCGGCAATAGCGTCAATGTACTGACAGGGTTAACCTAATGGACCCCTACCACAAAGACGGAAATTTCTATAGTACATATTTCTTCAGCTGACGGTAAATTGTCATGCCCTCGTCTTGGTTACTCAGCTATTAGGATATTAGGAAGTTTGTGTAGCGAAATATGTCTTTAATTATGAAAACCTGACATTATTATCACACAGAGACACCAGTTTCATGTTTTCATTAACCCATGCTGTACCGCCGTACCGGCGACGTCTATTCAATGCTATTCTTGGTATATTTAGGCGATTTTGTGCAGTTTAAGAAGGTTCACTAGCAATTATTTAGCTTCAAACTATCTCGATCAACTCTTTTAGCTACCACAGATACTTCCTAAACTGCATAAAATTGTCTAAATGTAGCTAAAATATAATGTAACAGACGTCGCTGGTACAGAAAGGATTAAGTGCCGAGAAATCAGCTGCTAAGGGATTCAATTTAACGTCATCTGAAATAAAACCAAATATGGTCTATAGTCTTCTAAAGTACTAAAGTAAGAAATTATCTTCAATAGTATTTTCCTAGGTAATAATCACAAACCACCCTCGTAAGGATCACTAGACATTTTACTACTTGCATTCCTTTTTATTTGTTCGAGAGCAAGAACTTCCTTCAATAATATTAGCAACAATGTGTAAAATGCGAAATCAACGATTTTCCTTACATTTTTTATACGATTAACGGATATTTTCAGCATAACTATTTACTCGCCGAATATTGGGAAAGACGCCTTTGTATCATGAGAGAGAGAGAGAGAGAGAGAGAGAGAGAGAGAGAGAGAGAGAGAGAGAGAGAGAGAGAGAGAGAGAGAGAGAGAGAGAGAGAGAGAGAGAGAGAGAGAGAGGTGAAAGTACAGATGTCAAAGGTTATATAGACAGTTCAAGGAATGACTATATAATGATCTATCCTAATCAGCTCTTTCTTCCCATGTATTATTGAATCCTAATTTGTTATCAGATTTATGATTATTAAGATTGTTATAATATTTTGTTTCACACTTAACGACCTATTTGGCTATACAATTTTGGTAACAATTGCGTAATTAATGGGATAATTCGATTTCCTCCCATCCTAATTTCTCATTTTGCAAATACGTACGGGTCTTTCTCATTAATGCCAGTCTCTCTCTCTCTCTCTCTCTCTCTCTCTTACCCACACACACATACACAGACACGCGCGCATACACAAATACACCCACACCTCGTTATCTCACATACATACCCACTTTACCTATTTAGAAAAAAATATTTGCCTATCTACCATTTTTCTTTCATTATTAATGTCTGTTTTATTTCCCAAACGGCCTTTAATATTAATTCATTCTCTATCTGCCTTCCTTCTGTTATTCTCTTTGTTACCATTCCCTCCTTCTATATCAATCTATCATTATCTATCTCTATCTTTATCTGTCTTTATCCATCCCATTTCCTTCCTTCCTATTCCCTTCTCTGGCTCCCGACTTTCCCTCCCCCCACCCCCTCCCAGTCAAACACCCATTGCTTTGTTCCTTGAGTTTACCTTCAGTCACTGCTGATGAAGTGACCCCCCTAACCCCCCCCCCTTCTCCTCACACACACTCACATACACACACACACTCTCTCTCTGTCTGTCTCTCTATTTCTCTCCTACACACACATTAACACACACACACACACAGTTGCACTCTCCCACTCTCTCCCCTCCGTCGTTTTCAATTTGACCATTATCAATTGTATATTAATTTCACCTTCATATCTAATTTAATAAATACTAACTGCAAACACACATTCTCTCTCTCTCTCTCTCTCTCTGAACAATAAATATATATTAATCATGACTTGCCAGGTATTGTCTCGATACAGGACTAAACTGTGTCACCATTATTACACTTATACGGCTTTTAATTCCAGAAATCCAGCCTTGTCTGTTACGTGCAAGTATTTCAACATCAATATAAGTCTCTCTCTTATTATTATTTATCTCTCTCTTTCACTCACTCTCACTCTCTCCCTCTCTCTCTCTCTCACACACACACACACACACACACACACAAACACACACACACAAACACACACACGCACACACACATACACTTATAGCTGTATTATGATATTAACCTAACTTGTCCCCTTCTAACATCTCCTAACCCTAGGGCAGTACTTCCCTTACCAATTGTCCCTAACCCACTCTGAACCACTGTTGGACACTTTGAACAGCAGTGATTTAGAGGGTAAGCAACCTCGAGGGGTCGGTAGTATGTTGTTGCTTGACTTCCTATGTAATCCTTTGTACACACACGTTAACACACACTCAAATTAGCACACACACACACACACACTCAAATTAGCACACACACACACACTCTCACATTGACACACACACACACACACACACACATACATAGAAACACCAACCCACACAAAGACACAAGAACAAACACACACACTCACGCAAGCATACACATATTAATTAGTTACCAAAATCGACCTGAAAGATAATTATGCACTAACACCAACTGCCAGCAATAGCAAAGATAATTATGCACTAACACCAACTGCCAGCAATGGCAAAGATAATTATGCACTAACACCAACTGCCAGCAATAGCAAAGATAATTATGCACTAACACCAACTGCCAGCAATAGCAAAGATAATTATGCACTAACACCAACTGCCAGCAATAGCAAAGATAATTATGCACTAACACCAACTGCCAGCAATAGCAAATACGACTCTACAATAACTCCGAATAAATTAAAACAAAAGCATTACAATAACAATAACAATCACACAACAAATCAAGGAACAAACACAAGGACATACACATTAACTCCTTCAGCACGATGACGCCTAGATAGCTTTGATTCCGATTAAAACTAGACGATTTTGTACCGTTTAAGAAGGGCCTATGTTATTCAAAGTGCTTTATCGAGGCCGTATTCACCCTTTTAAATCCTAAAAGTAGATTATAAGCTAAAGAAAATCGGTTAATGGTAACCAGAACATTAAGGGGGTATGGTTTATTTCATATATGTATTATTTTTTTAGTTTCCTCCCTAGAGCTCCATCAAACTTAAAAAAAAAACACAAAAAAAAACATTAGATCCCCCTTCTAGATAAATTTGTACATTTTTCGGTAGAAAAATGTCTCGGCCGAAGGCCGGTTCTTCCAAAATTACAGGCTCACTATCGTTCGCCATGAAACAAATCGACACCTAAATAGCACGAAAGGTCCTAATATTGACAAAGAAATGGGGCGAAATGTCTTAAAATCGACAAACTAATGGGAGAAACATCTTACAATTTGAAAACTAATGGGGCTAAACATGAGGGAGAAGGGGATCTAGAAACAAACGACCCATCTCCCATTAAAATTCCGCCATCGTGCTGAAAGGGTAACAACAACAACAACAACAACAACAACAACAGTAAACATGTCACAAGCCAAACAAGGCAAACGGTGATGCCTACACTGCGCCCTGCTATAGTCTGTTTATTCTAGGTTGGGCATAAATCGTAACCTTTAACCTCTGTAACTCAAACAATACTAGAGCAAATGAGCCGTCAATTTATACACACATTCCCTAGCCAAGTCTTCCTATTTGGTAGCAATATTAGCTCGATTACTCTAGTCGTTTTTTAGTTACAGAGGTTAGAGGTCATGATTTTTCGCCTAATTACAGTGAATAGACTATAACAATCTTAACCCCTTCAGCACGATCACGTCATTTATATCATATTTTGGTTACCATTAGCCGATTTTTCTTTAGCTTAAAATCTACCTCTGGGACTCAAAAGGGTAAATACGATATCAATAACCCATCTGAATAACACAGGTCCTTCTTAAACTGCACTAAATCGTCTAATTGTGGCCAGAATCAAAGGTAAAACGGCATCCTCGTGCTGAAGGGGTTACACGTGCTCAGTAGAGACCCTATAGTAACAGATTATTGGGGTGCAAACAAATACCAAGGAGGTGCAAACAAATACCACGCGGGTGCAAAGAAATACCAGGGGGGTGCAAACAAATACCACGGGGGTGCAAAAAATACCACGGGGTGCAAACAAATACCACGGGGTGCAAACAAATACCACAGGGGTGCAAGCAAATACCACGGGATGCAAACAAATACCACGGGGTGCAAACAAATACCACGGGGTGCAAACAAATACCACGAGGTGCAAAAAATACCACTGGGTGCAAACAAATACCATGTGGGTGCAAACAAATACCACGGGGGTGCAAACAAATACCACGGGGGTGCAAACAAATACCACGGGGGTGCAAACAAATACCACGGGGGTGCAAACAAATACCACGGGGGTGCAAACAAATACCACGGGGGTGCAAACAAATACCACGAGGGTGCAAACAAATACCACGGGGGTGCAAACAAATACCACGGGGTGCAAACAAATACCACACGGGTGCAAACAAATACCACGGGGGTGCAAACAAATACTATGGGGTGCAAAAAAATACCACGGGGGTGCAAACAAATACCACGGGGTGCAAACAAATACCACGGGGTGCAAACAAATACCACGGGGTGCAAACAAATACCACGGGATGCGCAACAAATACCACGGGGGTGCAAACAAATACCACAGGGTGCAAACAAATACCAAAGGGTGCAAACAAATACCACGGGGGTGCAAACAAATACCACGGGGGTGCAAACAATGCTTGGCGCTTCACAAGTGGGGCAGAAGGCGAAGGTATAATTATAGTAGGTATAATTACAGTACTGTATATTTAAAGATAAAACAAAAACTGCATAAACAACCGATTATTTCATATCATCACAAAATCACCAATTACCTTACAATTAAACCTAACTAATGAAATTAATGAAATTTATGAATATATGTGATACTCCAAGGATCCGAACCTAGGAAACTCACACCAAATTTCAGCGCACTAACCATTACGCTATCAAGACAGAACTGCAGCAGATAACAAAATGAACAACAACCACAATTACAAAGAAAACAAAACAACAGCCTCAACAACAACAAACAGCATTATCAACAACAACAAAAACATCATCAACAACAACAATAACAACAACAATACAGATCAGCACCAAATGAGATAATCCACCTCTCTAATATTATAACAGCCCCCCTCCCCCCTATGGTCGATATTAATTAATTATATATTAAATATATGGTGGATTACTGAAGGGGGGTGAGGGGGGGAGGGGTGATTTGTGAACTCTGCCTCTTGATCAGTCTGTCTGTCTGTCTGCTTCTCTCTGTCTGCTTCTCTCTCTCTCTCTCTCTATATATATATATATATATATATATATATATATATATATATATATATATATATATATATATATATATATATATATATACAGTATATCGTGTGTAATAATAATAATAATAATAATAATAATATATATAATAATAATTATATATAATGACCGGTTTATATAGAACTGAAGCCAGAGACTGAAAATATACATATGCAAATTACATACGATTATGCTAACAGTGTGTGTGCGGTGTTACTCAGTTACTCAGTTACTTGTTCGTCAAGGGGAATCCACGCAATGCGAGCTAAGCTCATTATTATCGCGCCTCCTTAACTGGGAATGTATTGCGTGAAATGCATGTTAAGTGTTTTATGTACTGTTGGAATGGCTGTGGATGTGTGTGTAGTCTGTATTTTTAGCCAATTGGCGACATCGGAAACGAAGGCTTAGGGTGGATCTGTATGGTACCATTCTCACTATAGACGGTACCGTCTCGCCCGAAGGCTTAGGTAGCCATCAGCTTAGGTGAACCATATGATACCCATCTCGCCTTGTACCATTTTTGCCAACCCCAGATGGGACGTCACAACGTCGTCCACTTATTCCAGGTACCTATTTACAGCTAGGTGAACTGAGGCTAACACATGAAAGGAGACAAGCCCAATTTGTCTCCGCCCGGCCGGGGATTGAACCCCCGACCCCTCGTGTGTGAGACGAGAGCTCTACCTACTAGGCTACGGGCTGTGTGTGTGTGTGTGTGGGGGGGGGGGGGAGGTTGAGTGTGTGTGTGTGTGTGTGCATGCCCCTTGATCCGTCAGCCTCACCTGTGCGCTCATTAATTAATTGGTTCACCTGGACTCTATAAAATATTTTACCTTGATTTAATAACACAGGGAGAGGGTGGATACAGACATAGGAGGGAGGGGGGATAAGTAGCTAATATATATTCTGTATATATACTGTATATATAGCTACAAACAAATGCACAATATAGAAAGACTCCACTATCTCCCACATTACAATTAATTCCCTTACTCTCCACTCCCGTTGAACAAATACCGTGAACCAAATTATAATACCAGTGTACATGTTAAAATACACCCCCTCTGCCCACACAAGATAATGACCTGATGATAAAGGGAGGGGCATGGGCTGGGCAATCAGTGGCGTATGCTATTTATTTTGTAAGTATCAGTGTCTGTACTATATTGTAGTTTCTGCTTCGTGTATATTTTATTTTTAGTCTCTAATTACTTAAGCACACACACACACACATTATATATATATATATATATATATATATATATATATATATATATATATATATATATATATATATATATATATATATGTGTGTTTATCTATCTATCTATTTATCTATCTATGTATCGCATGTTCAATCTTTTTAACACACAAACATTACACATTAATTAACAATTTATTCTTTCTCTTTCCACGCGTTCGATAATTGAATTAAATGCAATTTTAATTTTGCTTTCACTCGCATTTAATCTCTTTAACCACAAAAATCACCTTTGTATATTTCACGAATTACACACTGTTCATGCAAAATATTAGAATGTTTCATAATTTATTATTATTAAATATATATATATACGGTATTATACTGTATATATTTATTTTCTTCTATATTCCAACTACTCCCTCTCGGGCATAGGCTGAGAGCCTGTACATTCTACCGCTCAACACGGTGAAGCCCGTGAGGTCTCGTTCCAGTCTAGGGAGTGAGATATGTGAAGCATCCACTCACAGTTCGAAGCAGCCCCATCTCTGAAGCTGCTTCGCATCTGTGCATCATTGTTTTCATCCCCTAGACTCGGACCCTCACTCTCAGAACACCACCTATTGAGCAATTAACTCACTAGGCATTGCCCCCCTGTAGCATATTTTGAATATGGGAATATTCATACAGTGCTATTTAATCAGGGAGCAATGAAAGTATTTTTTTGGCGTTTCAGTGGGTTTTGTGGTAATGCACTGATACTAGGTACAGCACAAATTCCATCCCTATAATATTTTCCCATTGACATATTGGGATTCGAACCCGGGTCCATTGGATTACCAGTCCAGTGGCAAGACCACATTAATTAACTTGTATTAAGGGGATTTTTTTTTTCTGGACCCACATCTCTCTTATGTGTAGCCCTATTGGATTTGAGATCTTAAAACGCTCGTCCTTTTAGTTTGGTGATTTTAAGACCTTTCGTCGCATTTCTTTGCCAATATTAAGACCTTTCGTGGCACTTAGGTGCCAATTTTTCCCTGGCGAGCGCTGGCGAGCCTATAATTTAGGAGGCACCGGACATCGGCCGGGACAATTTTCTACTGAAAAATATACAAAATTGTCTCGAAGGGGGAGTCTAGGGGGAGTTCAAAGCTTCATAGAGGTCTACGGATCAAACTATACCCCCTCCCCCAACCCCCTCCCCTTAAACTATACCCCCTCCCCCAACCCCCTCCCCTTAAATGTAGACAATGCAATAGATAAAATGTGAGGTTATTCGGTTATTATTAAGTATATCTTTTCCTGCTCTTCTCTTACTCATAATCATCATCATTAGTATTATCATCCATCACCATTATCACAATCGTCCTTATTATCACTATCCTATCTGCACCTTCCTATTCATCACTAACAACAAATCAACATCATCACCATCAATGCTATAATCACCATCCTACCTACACCTTCCAATTCATCACTAACAACAAATCATCATCATCACCACCATTATTATCACCATCATCACAATCAATGCTATACTCACCATTCTACCTACACCTTCCAATTCATCACTAACAACAAATCATCATCACCACCATTATTATCACCATCATCACAATCAATGCTATACTCACCATTCTACCTACACCTTCCCATTCATCACTAACAACAAATCATCACCACCATCATCATTATTATCACCATCAGTCTCCCTTTTCCCTCTTCCTATATCTATATCTCCTTCGTTCTTCTTCTTCCTCCTATTTATCATTACGAGAATCAATGCTACAATTACCATCCTTTTATCCTTCTCCCCCATCTTCCTCCTCCACCTCCAGAATCGGCTTCTCCTCCCTCTTACTTTTTATTTTCATTCACCTCCTCTTCCCTGTTTCTCTTCTCCTCCTCTTCCCTATCCTTCTCCTCCTCTCCTTCCCTATCCTCCCTCCATATCCTTCTCCTGTTTCTCCTCCTCCCATTCTCTATCCTCCTCTTCCCAATGCATCCTCGTCCTCCTCCTCCACCCTATCCTTCTCCTATTCTTCCTCCTCCCTATCCTTCACCTGTTCCTCTACCTCCTCCTCTTCCCTATCCATCCTCCTCCTCCTCCCTATCCTTCTCCTCTACCTCCTCCTCTTCCCTAACCATCCTCCTACTCCTCCTCCCCCTCCCTACCCTTCTGTTCCTCCTCCTCCTCTTCCCTATCCATCCTCCTCCTCTTCCCTATCCATCCTCCTCCTCCTCCTCCCCATTTGTACTGATCCCAAACAACGAACAAGCAAACAGTGGGTGGGTTTGTTTGCATATTAATCACGTGGCTGTCATTAGTGGAGATTATCGAGAGAGAGAGAGAGAGAGAGAGAGAGAGAGAGAGAGAGAGAGAGAGAGAGAGAGAGAGAGAGAGAGAGAGAGAGAGAGAGAGAGAGAGAGAGAGAGAGATTGTGAGTGAGAGAGTGAGAGTGAAAGCGAGAGAGAGAGAGTGAAAGCGAGATAGAGAGAGAGAGAGAAAGAGAGAGAGAGAGAGAGAGAGAGAGAGAGAGAGAGAGAGAGAGAGTAAGCATAAATAATGAATGAAACATATGAAGATTCAGCAAAATAGATCGAGAAAAAAAAAGAGAGAGAAACAGAGAGTTGAGGTCAGTGGCAATGAATGGGCCGCAGAAATGGAAATACTGGAAATGAATGAAGAGAACGACAAATGAGAGCAGGGGAAAGGCAAAACAATCCAAGACACAATGAGAGGCCCTTTCGAAACTGCATAAAATCGTCCAGTGTTAGCCAGGATAAAATAGGTGTAAATGAACTGTCACCTAAACAAAGCTACACTGTAATATTCTTGTGTATAATCCCATTCAGTACCAGGGACGTCCTTTTCATCACATTCTGGAAATTATTAGATTATTTAATTCAGCTTAGGAAGGATCTCTAGCAATAATAAGGCTTCAGACTATCTCAAACAATCCTTTTAGCTACCGCAGATCCTTCCTAAGCTGCATAACATCGTCTAAACCTAGCTAGAATAAAATAGATCACACGTCGCTGGTACTCAAAGGGATACAGAACACCCATACTACAACAAAAATGGTACCCATAATAAGTGGGAACAACAACAACAACAACAACAACAACAACAACATAAGTGGGTACTATTTTGTGCAATCATTCTAACACCTTTTGTTCAGGGTTTTGGAACACTTTTGTGATTGTTAATATATATGCTTAACAATGTATTTTAAAATAAATGTCAAAATAGTGAAGTTTTCTAAAATGCGTTCCGGTTAACACTCATTAACCCCTTGAGAATTATGACGCATTTCGACAGCTTTTTCTGGCCATCATTAAACGGTTTTATACAACTAATAAAGGATCGGTGGGTATCAATAGGGTATAATACTGTCTCAAATAAACCTCTAACAACCATGTACCCTTACGAATCTGAAAAAGATTGTCTAATAATTGTCTAATTGCCAGAATAAAATATCAAAACGCGTCATAATTTTCAAGGGGTTATATGTTTACCAGTTCAGCTACAGTTATGTGTTCTGTCTTTACAAATGTTATGTCATCATGCTTCTGGCTGCATATATATAGGAATCTTGCACAGTTTCCATACTAAGCTGTTCTTTCTTTCTTTCACAAAAGTTAGGGAGATCAGCTTCAAACAGTCTCGTAAGGATCAGTAATGATGTTGTTGCTTGTTTTCCTTAGCACTCCTTATATCGCACACTCAATTGTTTTATAGTGTAGCAGTGAATTAATATAATTGTCTGAATTTCCGCTACAAGTAAAACAAAAAGTAAAAAGGTGTAAACATACGTAAAATGGTGTACAAGTGTGAAAAAAAGGTGCAAAAATTGTGTTAAAAAGTGTACAAACAGGCTTAAAGTGTAAACAAGTGTACACATGGTGTACAAGAGTGCAACAAGGTGTTGAAAGTGTAAAAAGGTGCATGAAAGGCATAAAGTGTAAACAGGTGTAGAAAGGTGCAAAAAGTGTAAAAAAGATGCACTAAAGGTGTAAAAAGTGCAACAGATGTAAACAAAAGTGTACAAGGGTCCATAAATAGGTATGTACAATCAAGTTGGGTATAATAAGAGTGATTTACCTTTGATTAATTTATATATCTTTCCATCCTAATATTAGCTGGGTTTCTCACTACTGAAATACCTTCTAAAGGGTATATACCATTATGCATGCTTTAAAATTACCTTGCTTAGCCATACATATAATCACGGAGAGGGTCTAACTTCTTGTGGCAACTGTACATGGAAATACATGGTAGAGAAGAAACGATGATCTACTTAATTTTTTATTTTTTTTTAAATTTATTAATCTTATTTTATTCTTTATTCTCTTTTTCATCATATTATTTGTATTGATGTTGTTTTTTCGTTTACTAAATTGGACTGTTCACGATTAGGAGCTCTTAGGTACACAATACAGTCATAGTGATAGAGAAAATCGTCAGATAGTAAACTCGATCTCAGCTACTTTTTGACTCGGATACTGAGGCTCCGATTCATTCGCTGGTAAAGTGCTCGTATGACACCGGCTAAAAAAGTAGATTGAAGGAAAACATACCAAGATCTTGAAAAACATGAAAAAAAGGCTAAAGGAACATACATTTATCATTGTTGAGATGCATACAATTAATTCTTATTTACGAGGAGGAGCAGGAGGAAGAGAAAAAGAGAAAAGAAGAGGAGGAGAAAAGAAGAAAAATCATAATATGAATACAATAAATAACAATATTGCGAAGAGGAAGAAGATAAGTACGAGAAGACGACTAAAGAATGAGAAAAGAAACCGAAAATAATAAGAGAAATAATAATTATGATAAGAAGAGGAGCAAAGAAAGAAATGCGATGATGACATCGAGGAGAAAGAAAACAAACCAAAGGGGAGGAATACAAAGGAATACAAAGGAGAACAAACTACAACAGACCTATTGGTCCTTACGGGGCAGTTTGGATATCTAAAACTATTAATCTATTGACGAGGTAGAGAAAAGGATAGCAAAGAAGAAGGCTCCTCAGAGGAGGAGGAGGAGGAGGAAAAATACGTGTAATGACAGTAGGTCAGTGTCCGAGAGTCACTTCTTAACCCCCTTCCTCCCTTTCCATCCCCCCTCCCTCCTCCCCTCTCTCCATGACTCCCTCTTCTTTATCTTCCACTTCTCTCTTCCCTTCACCCCTCCTCCCCTTCCCTCCCTCCTTCCCTCTCTCTATCACTCCCTCTTCTTTATCTGCCCCTCTTTTCCTCCATTCACCCGGCACATCTTGCCTTTCCTTTCCCTCCTCCTGTTCATTCCCCTCTCTCTCCCTCCCCACACTACCGTCTTGTCATCATGGCTCTCCCCCTCCCTCCCCCTTACTCTCTTACTCAATCACCCCCTCCCCCTTACCCAATCACCCCCCGCCGTCCCCTCCCCCCTCATCATTCAATACACCCCCTCCCCTCCCCCTCCACCCCTCACATGTTACCTCTTTCCTCTTCCTTTGTCTATAGATGATTTAGCTATAGATGTACAGTATTAGCTATAGATGTTTTAGATAAAGATGTTTTTAGCTAAAGATGTTTTAGCTATAGATGTTTTAGCTATAGATGTTTTAGCTATAGATGTTTTAGATATAAAGATGTTTTAGCTATAGATGTTTTAGCTATAGATGTTTTAGATATAAAGATGTTTTAGCTATAGATGTTTTAGCTATAGATGTTTTAGCTATAGATGTTTTAGCTATAGATGTTTTAGATATAAAGATGTTTTAGCTATAGATGTTTTAGCTATAGATGTTTTAGCTATAGATGTTTTAGATATAAAGATGTTTTAGCTATAGATGTTTTAGCTATAGATGTACAGTATTAGCTATAGATGTTTTAGCTATAGATGTTTTAGATATAAAGATGTTTTAGCTATAGATGTTTTAGCTATAGATGTTTTAGCTATAGATGTTTTAGATATAAAGATGTTTTAGCTATAGATGTTTTAGCTATAGATGTTTTAGATATAAAGATGTTTTAGCTATAGATGTTTTAGCTATAGATGTTTTAGATATAAAGATGTTTTAGCTATAGATGTTTTAGCTATAGATGTTTTAGCTATAGATGTTTTAGATATAAAGATGTTTTAGCTATAGATGTTTTAGCTATAGATGTTTTAGATATAAAGATGTTTTAGCTATAGATGTTTTAGCTATAGATGTTTTAGCTATAGATGTTTTAGATATAAAGATGTTTTAGCTATAGATGTTTTAGCTATAGATGTTTTAGCTATAGATGTTTTAGATATAAAGGTGTTTTAGCTATAGATGTTTTAGCTATAGATGTTTTAGATATAAAGATGTTTTAGATACAGATGTTTTAGCTATAGATATTTTAGATATAGATGTTTTTAGATAACAATTATTTAGATATAGATGTTTTAGATACATATGTTTTAGATAGATGTTTTATATAATAAGTAGATGTTTTAGATATAGATGTTTTAGATATGGATGTTTTAGATACATATGTTTTAGATATAGATGTTTTAGATACCCGGTACATGTTATAGATATAGATGTTTTAGATACATATGTTTTAGATATAGATGTTTTAGATACATATGTTTTAGATATAGATGTTTTACATATAGATGTTTTAAATATAGATGTTTTAGATAGAGATGCTTTAGATATAGGTGTCTTAGATATAGATGTTTTAGATATAGACGTATATAGATATTGTATTTATCATGAATATATAGCTATTAAATCATGTGGTCCAGTTCTTCATCTATTATGCATCGTTGTAATGTGTATTTGGGGTATAATATAAAAACAATATTAAATACAAAATATCTTACTCCCCTCCTCCCTCTACCCCTATATTTAATCACCCCCTTCTTGTTATCGAATCACCCCCTCCTCTCCCCCTTACTTCTTATTTCTTCCCCCTTCTTCTACCCCTTTATTCAATCACCCCCCCACCCTCTCATCGAATCACCCTCTCCTCTCCCCCCTTACTTCTTATTTCTTCCCCCTCCTTCTACCCCTTTATTCAATCACCCCCCCACCCTCTCATCGAATCACCCCTCATCTCCCCCTCCCTGTACCCCTTTATTCAATCCCCCCTTCCTGTCCCCCCTTACTTCTTCTTTCCCCCCCCCCCCCTACCCCTGTATTCAATCCCCCCTCCTTCTTTTTCTCCCCCCTCCGTCTACCCCTTTATTCAATCACCACTCCTCTCCCCCTTCCCTCTTATGGTATAACCCCCTTTTCTCCCTCCTTCGTTCTTCTTTCATCTTCTATCCTCTCTCCACTTCTTTCTCTAATCCCCTATTCCTTCTCTCCCTCCTTCGTTCTTCTTTCATCTTCTATCCCCTCTCCACTTCTTTCTCTAATCCCCTATTCCTTCTCTCCCTCCTTCGTTCTTTTTTCATCTTCTATCCCCTCTCCACTTCTTTCTCTAATCCCCTATTCCTTCTCTCCCTCCTTCGTTCTTCTTTCCTCTTCTATCCCCTCTCCACTTCTTTCGCAAATCCCCTATTCCTTCTCTCCCTCCTTCGTTCTTCTTTTCTCTTCTATTCCCTCTCCACTTCTCTCTCTAATCCCCCATTCCTTCTCTCCCTCCCCCTATTATCTTTCCTTCCACCCTATCTCCTCTTCTTTTTGTTTTTTGCTGGATCAGCTTCTCCCTTATGCTTAGCCTCATTAGTTTTAAGATTTTAAGACGCTTGCCCCATTAGTTTGGCGATTTCAAGATCTGTCGTGCCATTTTGGTGTCGATTTTTTCCTTGCGAGCGATAGCGAGCCTGCAATTTAGGAGGAACCCTTCATCTCGAAGGGGGGTCTTGGGGGTATATTTTTAAGCTTGATGGAGGCTTTAGTAGGTACCTTCACCAGGGGAAAAAAATACTAATAAATAAATAAATAAATAAATATATATATATATATATATATGAAAATCTCCCACGAAAATAACATCCCCCTTCCCTCCCCCTTTCTCACTTCATATTATCTCTCTCTCTCTCTCTCTCTCTCTCTCTCTCTCTCTCTCTCTCTCTCTCTCATTCCAATAATTGTTAAATATTAGTTAGAATTATTGTTATTATTAGGAGATATCCAGTTCTCTTTCGCAAGAGGAGAGAGAAAGACAAAAGGAAGAAGAGGAGGAGGAGGGGGGGGGGAGGAAGAAGAGAAAACAATGAGAGGGTAGCGTAGAGGAGAGGTGAAGAAGAAGAGATTGAATAAGAGAGAAAAGGAGAGGAAAGGGAAGAGACGAGAAGAGAAAGAGGGGAGAGAGAGAAGGAGTGGAAAAGAATGAATAAGATATAAGACAAGGAATAACATAGACAGTGGAGAGGGAAGAGCAGAGACGAGAATATAATATGTAGAGGAGAATGAAGACGAGATGAAAGAAGGAATAACAGAGAAGAGGAAAGAAGAGACAAAAATAATTATGGGGAGGAGAGAGATGAGAAGTAAAGGAGAATGAATAAGACAGAAAAGAAGGAATAACAGAAAAGAGGAAAGAAGAGACAGAAATAATTAAGTGAAGGAGAGATAAGAGAAGAAGTAAAGGAGAACGAATAAGAGAGAAATGAAGGAATAACAGAGAAAAGGAAAGAAGAGATCAAATAAATGAATTGGTATTGATGTATTGAGTTAAAGGGGATGGATTTTTTTGTCTATGTGAGTGAGGGAGACAAATGGCAGAACTGCCTGTATCGAGTGCCTCCCCCAAAGTTGAAAGAGTGACAGGGCCAAAATCAAGGGACCTTCGAGCTAAAATGCCTGGACACACGGAGTTTGAATCAATTTAAGTCATAGGAAGAGGGAAAGACTGATTTTGGGAGAGAGTTCCAGAGCTCAGCAGTTGAATAGAAGAAAGACTGAGAATAACGTTTCACTCTTGGGTTGGAGTCTTGCACAGAGTAGGGGTGGGATTGTGTTGCAAGACGGGTGCTACGTACACTACGTAGAGGAGGTGATATACACTGGGAAAACTCTGAGGAACATTGATTATTGTAGTAGCGATAGAATAGCGAGAGATATGCAACATTGC
Source organism: Paralithodes platypus (assembly GCA_032716605.1). Classification (NCBI taxonomy): domain Eukaryota; kingdom Metazoa; phylum Arthropoda; class Malacostraca; order Decapoda; family Lithodidae; genus Paralithodes; species Paralithodes platypus. The sequence continues at coordinate 23,393,878 of CM064485.1, read as the reverse complement.
GGCGAAGAGAGAGAAAGATTGCAGAGTTGGTGAGTGGACGGGAGTTAATGATACGGAAGGCTTTCCTTTCTACTTTGTCTAGGAGTGCGGTGTGAGAGGATCCTCTCCACACAGGTGAACAACACTCAATACAAGGATGCACTGTGCCCCTGTACAGAGCAAGAAGCTGTGCAGCGGTAAAGAACCCCTTGAGGCGGTTGAGCACACCCAGCTTCTGGGAGGCTGCCTTAGCAAGACTGGTAATATGGTCCTTCCAAGTGAAAGCAGAAGAAAAAGAGACACCGAGAATATTGAGAGAAGATGAATGATTGATTTTTGTATTGTTGAAGTGTAAGGGATTGTCTTCTGGGAGTTCTGGACGGGTAGTAAGATGAAGAAATTGGGTTTTGGAAGCATTAAAGGCAACAAGGTTTTCTCTGCCCCAATTGGAAATAGTAGTTAGATACCGCTTGTGTGTGTATAATTATAATAATAATAGTAATAATAATAATAATAATAATAATAATTCACATTAGTTTTCACCAACCCACCAATAAATTTACAAATAATCCTATGTAATGAAACCAATGAAAGTAATGAATACACGTGGTACTCCAAGGACTCGAACCTAGGATACTCACACCGAAATTCCGCACACTAAGCATTACGCTTATAATATAATTAATTATATTATAATTATTAAATAATTGGTTTATTTCGAGCCAGCAGCCAATGAGCCTGAAAATGCACACTTCCTTAACCTAACTTATCCTGTGACGCTTCTGCATAGTTACCACGTGCGGGCATGCGCGCGCGTCGGCTCCCCAGCCGTTTAGAAACCGGCTGGTGGTCGCCGGCCGGCAGGCTTTCTCTTAGTATATATCCTACGACAACGTAACTAATGTCTGGGATATTCTTATGTTGTTTCACAGCTTGAAGCTGCCCTTATTCTTAACCAACGCATCTTAGTATATTTTATGCTCGATAGTTGATTGTTTCATTATAATATATAAGATGTAAGTCTAGTGAGAGCGGGAGGAGACGAGCGGGAGAGAGAGACCGGCTTGGGACGTTGCTTCGCTTGCTTAGCTTGGGACGAGCCTGAAGCGCTGCCACATGCATTTGATTGCAACGTTAGGCTTAGTTTCGACTCACGCACGGGGTAGAGGATTTTGACCCGGCAACTGTGTTGAGTGTTGCCGAGCCTGGGATGTATTCTGCATGTCTAGGGCGGGGTCCAGAGAGATTCAAGACTCAGAGCTCACCTCACTGTCGTACCCTTCGGACCCCCTTGATATCTATCCCTCTCAACCCCACTTAGAAGCTTTCTCTCTTACTTTGTATACCTTCCTTCCACTACTTCACCAATCTATTTAATTATCCCATCCCCTTGATAGACCTTATATCTATTATTGTATTAACGACGAGCTCTCCGATAACTAGATAGGATTTTGGGCCTTATGCAGAGACGTAATTGTTAATGAGACCTAGGAAGCTTTTTTGTTGTCTCATATTTGGTGGTTTGATGCTTGCTAGTGTGTTCTTGTGTCAGGTTAGCAGGGTCTAGACCGGAGGGGAGGCTTTTTGCGATCCTTTAAGTAAAGTCTGCTGGTGCGAGTCCTGTGGACCCGCACGACTTTACTAGGATACCCGTGGGAGTCTGGGGGCATTTTCTTGTCTGTGTCCCTGTGTGTCTAGTGTTGTGTTGTGTGAGGGCCCTTGCCTAGTCCACTCAGCACTGCGCTAGCAGGTCTTACTTTTGTTTTAGGGTCGCCAGGAGAGAATCAGATACTTGCGATCTGAGTCTCTCAAGAGAGCACCCTTTCAATTAGAGTAATTTGGCGCACAGACTTGGGAACGTCCCTAGGCTAGAGCAGGTGGCTCAGCCCGGGTATCCGAAGCCTATATCCTTCCGGCTAGACCTCTGCCACCTGGCAGATTAACAGCTAGGGGTTTATTATTTCTGTATGCTTGTTATTGTGCCACAGTTTACCGTTTTTGTGAGCATTGTGAGTCAGGGTGTGGCTTAGAGACTCTGTCCGAGCAGGCTTGCCTGACTAAGAGTGAGAAGCACACCTGTATGTGGTTATGTTGCGAGTTGCTGCCTTTATTTAATTATACCTATGCCATTATACACTGTATGGCCTATCACTAGTATTTATTCCTGCTTATGAGTTAAGAGTTCTCTAAATCCGTAACGTACTTTCTTTGCTAAGCATCAGACCCTACAGTAGCTGCATGCAGTTTAGAAACCCGCATCTTGTCTACCTGTACGATGTTTTGAGGACTGTTTGCTTTCACCTTCTTTCACGCAGGGGTGATTAATTGTATTAATTAACGTAACGTTAAATGTACTTTCTTCTAGTTTGTTATTAAATTGTTTCTGCAATTTAATTCCGTTATCTATCTTTTCCTTGAAGCTTTAAGTCAACTTAATTGTGTGATCTTTTATATAGCCTGCTTGACTATCAGCAGTCTATAGTGCGTGCACCCTGTAACCGAGTCATAGGATACCTTGTTGTCCAGGCAGGACTCTTGACGGTTTAGGGTGGTTTGTTGCCTGGGTTTATAGATAAGGGTTGGATCTAGCGTTTTCCGTTGTTGCTTGTTGCCGCATACCTAGTCCAATAGAAGGAGCCCAGTGTTTATATATCCCAGGACGTAACAAATGGCGACCTTTCATAGGATTTACTGAACAGAGGAATATAGTGGTCATTTGTTTTGAGATTCCTTATGATTAGAGGAATACAGTGGACATAGAGTTTTTTTTTTGGAGCAACCAATATAACACATTAAAGACTTTAAATAACATTAGTATATACATACTTGCATAGGAGATAAGGCACATTCTATAACCGTGATAATTACTGCAGTACACAAACATGTCTAATACATCAGAACACAGTGATGGGTCAGGTCACGATACGGGCTCGGAGGGAGAAAGACCTGTGGAGTGGCTAGTCGATAGCAAGGAGGGTGCTAGAAGATTTTTAGAGGTGCCCCTTACCGCTGCCAGGGTGTTGAAGCTGAATAAGTATGGCTTAAAGTGTGTGGCAGGTCTTCAGGGTCACCAGGGTTTAAGTGGCATGAGGAAAGATCAGCTGAGGACTTTGATATTGGGTTTAGAAGGGAGAGACCTGGGTGGAGAGGCGACTGGGAGCCCCGGTCCCCAGGCCCCCCTCCAATCTACCCCCATGTCAAATGTCAGGGTGCCTGAATTTAGTACATACCCCCAAGTTGATGGTCAATGGCAGCGTGGAATTCAATCACAGGGACCCTCTCCATTAAATGCACCTTCCCCTCCTCAAGGGTTGACTCCAGATTTGTTGTTTCGGCTTGAGATGGCCAAAGGTTGAGGTTGCTAGAGCTCAGGTTGAGGCTGCTAGAGCTCAGGCTGAGGCTGCAGAGAGAACAGCTATATGAGAGGCTGAACTGCAGGCAGAGTCTACTAGGTATCAGGATGACAGGGAGCTGGAGAGATCTCGAGTGGAGGTAACAGGGCGAAATATTGGGGGAGGTAACAGACATCGGGACCAATCATTGTCGCACCTGCTTAAACTAGTTCCTGTGTTCGATGAATTATGTGTGGCTGAGTTTTTTATGCGATTTGAGAAGAAGTGTCAGGAACACCAGTGGCCTCAGGAAAAGTGGGCAGCATTAGTTTCATCAAGACTCCTAGGAAAGGGGCTAAAAGCGTATGATGCACTACCTTTAGAGTCCTGTGTAGTTTATGATGAGCTAAAGAAGGCTGTGCTACGGGCCTATGAGTTACAACCAGAAACTTACCGCTTGAAGTTTCGGGGTGTTACTAAGGGCAAGGATAGTACCTTCCTAGAACACGCCCGGGACTTGTCTGATGCACTACGACATTGGCTGCGTTCTGAGAGGGCAGCTACTTTTGAGGAGTTGAGTGAGCTGGTTCTCTTGGAGCAGTTCTTTAAGTGCACAGGCGGGGACTTAACATTAAATATAAAGGAAAAAAATCCTAGAACTCTCCAGGAGGCAGCAGAAATGGCTGACCTCCGACTGTCATTAATTCGAGGGTGCGGAGCAGCAGCTAGGAGTGAGTCGGGTGCAAAGGATCGTACCCCTCCCCCTCCCAAGAATTTTGATACACATAAATACACAAAACCATCTAGCACTGACAATAAAACTGAACATAAACCAAATACCGTCCCGTATAAGAAGTCTAATGGTACCTCCCACTCCCAAGGGAAACCAAAGAGTAAAGAGTGCTTTGCATGTCACAAGGAGGGTCACTTTGCAAATGCTTGTCCGAACAAGCCACCAAACAAGGTTGTGTCATTGGCCCGCAGCATAGGGGTGTCGCCTATATCTTCTTAGTTTGCCAAGGGTAGTTCGTCAGAGGATGGGACACAGCCTGTGTTCAAGAGTCCGGAAAGCTCGAACCCTGTCCGCGACATCTTTGGGGGTCATAGAGGGCATGGTTTTTTGAGGTGGGCTGGCGAAAGGCGAGGAGTTAAGCTATTGCGTGATACGGGGGCTTCTCAGACCTTGTTAAAGAACTTTACTGGTAGACCGATTAACGCTGCTCGGGTGGTGGTAGTTAAGGGGATCAATGCTACGAAGTCCTACCCGCTGGTGCGGATGGAGCTGGAGGTGGGTGGTGTGGCGAAGGAGCTGGATGTAGGAATTGTAGAGAACTTGCCTGTTGGGGGCGTCGACCTCCTCCTCGGCAACGACTTTGCGGTGCCTGCTTCTAAGGTTTCACCCTTGGTCGGTGCCGAGAAGGCGGCCGACGTTAGTAGGGAGGAACAGGAGTGGGTTGAGAAGTGTAGCGTACAAACCATGGCGTGTGTTGTGACGCGTTCTCAGACATCCAGAGCCTTGCAGCCACCACCTCAGTCTATCATACCGCGGAGGAAAGGTCACAAGAAAACGGGAAGTGTTGGTCAATTGGAGAGTTTTGAGCCGACAGTGTTTCTTGGTGACTCATTATTGGCACCTATGTTAGAGTCTGGAGAGGCCCTGGGGCCTGTCACCGCTAGTGCAGGTGCAGGGCAGGAAGAGACTCTGCGACAGCATCGTTTTGCGCAGCGTGAGGAAAGGATGACTCAGCGGGACATTGGAGGTGGAAATCAATTATTTAAGATGAACTTGGATAATCTCCCACCTGCTGATATATGTTCCTTGCAGCTGGAAGATCCTTAAGTCAGGGCGTGTGGTAATGGTGCTGTCGAACTGGAGAGCGATGGGGATGCGCAGCCTGGTGATTTTTTCTTGTCCGAGGGGATCTTGTATCGGAGACATCAGGATCCCAAGAAAAAGTGGGATGGCGGGTCAGGATTAGTGGACCAGTTAGTAGTACCGAGGGTGTGCCATGAGAGCTTATTGAGATTAGCTCATGATGTGCCTTTGGCAGGGCACCTGGGGGCACGTAAGACGGAGGCAGCTCTGAGCAAGCTTTTCTGGTGGCCTGGGTTAAAGGCGAGTGTCGTGTCATGGGTGTCACAGTGTCACACTTGTCAAGTTGTTGGGAAGCCCAATCAGGTCATTCCGAGAGCCCCGCTACAACCCATCCCTGTCATTGGGCCGCCCTTCAGCAAAGTAGTTATCGATATGGTTGGCCCATTGCCCCCCACTAGTGCCGGCAATAAATTTTTACTAACTGTACTGGATGTAGCAACACGGTATCCAGATGCTTACCCCATGCGCAACGGGATGGCTAAGACTGTTGTCAAAAACCTACTTGTCTATTTCTCTCGTTATGGCTACCCTCAGGAGATCCAGTCTGATCAGGGATCCAATTTTACTTCTGCTCTGTTTAAGCAGACCATGCAGCAACATGGGATAGTGTCTGTGGTGTCATCTGCCTACCATCCCGAGAGCCAGGGAGTTTTTGGAAAGGTGGCACTCGACTCTCAAGAGTATGTTGCGGTGTTATTGCATGGAAAATGGGAAGGACTGGGATCTAGGTCTCCCATACGTTTTATTTGCTGCGAGAGAAGTACCTGGGGAGAGCTTGGGATTTAGCCCGAACGAGTTGGTTTTTGGACACAGGGTCAGGGGGCCCCTCCACATAGTTAAGGAGATCTGGGAGGGAGTCACAAAGCCATGCTCGCTTCTAAAGTATGTTGTTGAAAGCCGTGAGAGAATGCTAAAGAGCCTGGAGGTAGCAGGTCGGAACCTTAAGAGTTCACAAGCTCAGATAAAGGACAGATACGACCAGAAGGTGAAGCTGAGGGAGTTTGAAGTAGATCAGGAGGTACTGATACTACTGCCTCTGGTGGGACACCCCTTGTCTGCCAAGTATTCTGGTCCGTATCGGGTTGTAAGGAAGGTTTCTGATCTAGACTATTTAGTACCTACTCCTGATCGTAAGAAAAAGAACCAACTTTGCCATGTAAATCTGATGAAAGAGTATGTGAGGCGCCCCTCCGAGCCTCTCACTGTCCCGGTGTTGATCTGCAGCGATCGTGGTGGAGAAAGAGGAAGGGACAGTCAAGCTGCGGGGGAGGATAATTGGGATTGTCATGTTTCCGCGGATCAGTGGGCGGGGAATTCTAGACAAGTGGCTCACGAGTTGATATTGCACCTGCCTGAGCAACAGCGTGTAGCTGTGCAGCACTTGTTTGATTCAAACCCAGCTGTTTTCACGGAGCATCCTGGCCTCACTACTCAAGCGGTGCACGATGTCGATGTTGGGGACCACCCGCCCTTTAAATCAGTGCCATACCGTGTTCCCCCTATTAAATTACCAGCACTTAGGGAAAAGCTGGATTATATGCTGAAACGTGGGCTGATTTCTGAGGGTGCAGTAAGGTGGACTTCCCCAGTCACACTGCAGCCCAAACCAGATGGCAAGGTGCGGTTTGGTATAGATTTCCGCAGGTTGAATGGTTTAACCCCCACAAATGCCTACCCTCTCCCTCGCGTGGACGACAGTGTGGATAAGATAGGAAAAGCCAAGTTCCTCACTAAGATAGACCTTGTTAAGGGATATTGGCAAGTGCCCTTGTCTGAGCGAGCGCGAGAGGTGTGTGGGTTTGTGGTGGACGGTGCCACATATCGTTGCCATGTTATGCCATACGGGCTGAAAAATGCCCCTGCAACGTTTCAGAAATTAATGAACGACATTGTAGCCGACATTCCCAACTGTACGGTGTACCTAGATGATGTCATAATATACGACGATGATTTTAACAGTCACTGTGCTCACATCGGACAGCTTTTTAATAAACTGAATGAAGCAGGTTTGGTGGTAAACCTGGGTAAGTGCGATTTTGTCAAAGCCACAGTTTTGTACCTGGGGTTCGAGGTGGGGATGGGTCAGCTGTGCCCTCCACAGACAAAGATCAAAGCCATCGATCAGTTTCCCCAGCCTACGACTAAGAAACAAATCATTTTCTAGGTATGATATGCTATTATCGTTGCTTCATCAAAGGCTACTCGACTGTACTTGCACCTTTAACTGACTTATTATCTAAGGACAAGTAGTTCCGGTGGGTTCCTGAGTGTGCAGAGGCGTTTTCCTTGGTGAAACACCTGTTATGTACCCACCCTATACTCAGGGCCCCGGACTTCAGCAGACCTTTTCAGCTGGCGACTGATGCCAGTGGCGTAGGGGCTGGGGCTGTCTTGTTACAGACAGATGATGAAGGTATCGAACATCCAGTGAGTTTTTACAGTAAAAAATTCAATAGTGCACAAAGGAATTACTCTGTAATTGAAAAAGAACTCCTGGCGATAGTGCTGGCGCTCAGGCACTTCGATGTATATGTTCCTGCTTTCGGACCAGTCGTAGTGGTTTATACCGATCATCACCCTCTGAAATTCTTGAATCAGTTTCATAACCGGAATATGAGGCTGACCAGGTGGTCACTCATGCTTCAGGAGTATAATCTGGACATACGCCATATTGCCGGTTCTGATAACGTGATAGCGGATTGTCTTTCAAGGGTGGATGATGTTGGTTAGACTGCCACAGGATTGAGGGTTGAGTGTGGAGGAAAATAGGCTGTCACTGTAGTTCAGCCGAAAAAAAAAAAACAAATTAAAAAGCAAAAACCTTATAAAAACTCTTTATTTTTTATAACGTGTAGAATTTTGTATAAGATGTTGTAGCAGTATCTAAGTTGAATGTTTTCGCTTATTGTCGCTGAGTTAGTTGAACTTGCTCGGTGGAGCGCAACAGTCTTTATTTTTTTTTTATATATAGTGCCTTGCGTCGCAACAGTGTGTGGTACTATGAGAAGCTTTCTGTTAGATATGAAGAACTTAGTCAAGGGTCTTATATCTTGGGGGAGGTGTGACGCTTCTGCATAGTTACCACGTGCGGGCATGCGTGCGCGTCGGCTGCCCAGCCGTTTAGAAACCGGCTGGTGGTCGCCGGCCGGCAGGCTTTCTCTTAGTATATATCCTATGACAACGTAACTAATGTCTGGGATATTCTTATGTTGTTTCACAGCTTGAAGCTGCCCTTATTCTTAACCAACGCATCTTAGTATATTTTATTCTCGATAGTTGATTGTTTCATTATAATATATAAGATGTAAGTCTAGTGAGAGCGGGAGGAGACGAGCGGGAGAGAGAGACCGGCTTGGGACGTTGCTTCGCTTGCTTAGCTTGGGACGAGCCTGAAGCGCTGCCACATGCATTTGATTGCAACGTTAGGCTTAGTTTCGACTCACGCACGGGGTAGAGGATTTTGACCCGGCAACTGTGTTGAGTGTTGCCGAGCCTGGGATGTATTCTGCATGCCTAGGGCGGGGTCCAGAGAGATTCAAGACTCAGAGCTCACCTCACTGTCGTACCCTTCGGACCCCCTTGATATCTATCCCTCTCAACCCCACTTAGAAACTTTCTCTCTTACTTTGTATACCTTCCTTCCACTACTTCACCAATCTATTTAATTATCCCATCCCCTTGATAGACCTTATATCTATTATTGTATTAACGACGAGCTCTCAGATAACTAGATAGGATTTTGGGCCTTATGCAGAGACGTAATTGTTAATGAGACCTAGGAAGCTTTTTTGTTGTCTCATATTTGGTGGTTTCATACTTGCTAGTGTGTTCTTGTGTCAGGTTAGCAGGGGCTAGACCGGAGGGGAGGCTTTTTGCGACCCTTTAAGTAAAGTCTGCTGGTGCGAGTCCTGTGGACCCGCACGACTTTACTAGGATACCCGTGGGAGTCTGGGGGCATTTTCTTGTCTGTGTCCCTGTGTGTCTAGTGTTGTGTTGTGTGAGGGCCCTTGCCTAGTCCACTCAGCACTGCGCTAGCACGTCTTGCTTTTGTTTTAGGGTCGCCAGGAGAGAGTCAGATACTTGCGATCTGAGTCTCTCAAGAGAGCACCCTTTCAATTAGAGTAATTTGGCGCACAGACTTGGGAACGTCCCTAGGCTAGAGCAGGTGGCTCAGCCCGGGTATCCGAAGCCTATATCCTTCCGGCTAGACCTCTGCCACCTGGCAGATTAACAGCTAGGGGTTTATCATTTCTGTATGCTTGTTATTGTGCCACAGTTTACCGTTTTTGTGAGCATTGTGAGTCAGGGTGTGGCTTAGAGACTCTGTCCGAGCAGGCTTGCCTGACTAAGAGTGAGAAGCACACCTGTATGTGGTTATGTTGCGAGTTGCTGCCTTTATTTAATTATACCTATGCCATTATACACTGTATGGCCTATCACTAGTATTTATTCCTGCTTATGAGTTAAGAGTTCTCTAAATCCGTAACATACTTTCTTTGCTAAGCATCAGACCCTACAGTAGCCGCATGCAGTTTAGAAACCCGCATCTTGTCTACCTGTACGATGTTTTGAGGACTGTTTACTTTCACCTTCTTTCACGCAGAGGTGATTAATTGTATTAATTAACGTAACGTTAAATGTACTTTCTTCTAGTTTGTTATTAAATTGTTTCTGCAATTTAATTCCGTTATCTATCCTTTCCTTGAAGCTTTAAGTCAACTTAATTGTGTGATCTTTTATATAGCCTGCTTGACTATCAGCAGTCTATAGTGCGTGCACCCTGTAACCGAGTCATAGGATACCTTGTTGTCCAGGCAGGACTCTTGACGGTTTAGGGTGGTTTGTTGCCTGGGTTTATAGATAAGGGTTGGATCTAGCGTTTTCCGTTGTTGCTTGTTGCCGCATACCTAGTCCAATAGAAAGAGCCCAGTGTTTATATATCCCAGGACGTAACAATCCTAAGTAGTCAACAGATTTGACTCTGGGTGCCACAAGGGCGCCTACATATCCCCAAAATGGGTAGGATGTGGGCAGGGATCCAGGTGGAGCAAAAGAGGTGGTGCATCCACACCTAACCTCCACAGCTCGGAAAGTTTTTGACAGAAACCTCACCGGCAGGTAGCTGGGATCGAACCCACGCTACCCTATAAAAGGGGAAGGGGAAGGTAGGTAAGCTACTGGGAGGGGTTATAGTAGAGCAGATAACTGCAAATTTCAGGAGAATCGTTCAAATGTTGATGGAAGCATGAAATTTGGTACATGTACCCTTCAAGGTCCATTCTTCTCAGAAATACCGCTGGCCACGCGAAAATCCAAGATGGCGGTCATTTTTCAAGATGGCTGCCGTGCCTGACCATATATTGCTTAATTTTTTTGTAATTATTACCTGGTGAACATTTTTAGAGAAAACAGTTTCTTGCTAACCAGATTAATGAGAAGCACTGGTTTAATCATTGTCATAGTCTATAATTGGAATTTTAGAATGGCATCCAAGATGGCGTCCATTAATTTCATATGTTCATATCTAAGCAACTACTGAACATATACATGATTTTTGGTGTGCACATACATTCTTTGGGTCAGATAATCCAATGGAGCCATTTTCACATATGTTAGTAAGGACTGAGGCAGTGATGAGATCTTGCAAATATAATAGAGTGATGTCAACACACAACCAGGGCACACTGGTAACATCGCTGCTGTGCAACTCAGCATGGGGTTCAGTGTCAGCTTATTTTACTGTACTATACTATAAGTTGTAGTGTAGTTTAATTTAGTGTCCCAAATGCTTTCTAACAGCCCCATATCAATTAGCTACTAGACAGTAGTTGGTAGTTAGTAGATAGAGTTAGATAGCCGCACCTGAATTGACAGGGTGTGCCAGCGCGGGAGAGCCGAGCCAAGGGTAAGGGGGCTATACATGACTTGCTCATGTACTTACCTGGATGGACCCAGCAGCACTTAGGCGATGGATGGTTGCTGGTCCTGAGGTAAGCCGTTTGGTGTCCCTGTATGAACAAGAGGCTCAAGCTAAAGAGTCAAGTGAACACACAGCTCACCACGAGCAAACACCGCAGGCACAGCTGACTTTCCTGGAAAGAGTCAATAAGCTGTCTCTGACTTTGCAAGAGTTGGGCAGTCCTTTCCAGGATGACAGTCAAGAGCTGTATTCTATTGACAACAAAGACATAGCTCACCCCAGCTCAGTGGAACTTCTGCAGATTCACTTGGAGAGAGGCCAAACTAAATTCCAGGACTTTTCTGAAGCCTTAGCAAATAATCCAGTTTCCTTCTGAGTCAATCAAGAGGAACAAAACTGACTTCTTCAGGCAAGAATCTGCTCCTATTAAGCACTCAAAGCAGAAGCTTCTGAAGGAGGTCTACAAGCTCTTCTCAAAGCTGTTCATCTCCTGTCAGAGCAGACAGTGTGATCTGCAGGAGTTCTTCCAGCATGAGAATCAGGCATTCCCAGCTGCACTGAGTGAGGGTGGAAGGCTGTACACTTGCCAAAAGTCTCAACTGACCTCTATCTTGGAGACTCATGTTACATCAACAGACGAAGAACCAGAGACCGATGTCCTGATTGTAGATGGGTCTGCTTTGGTCCATGTCTTGCCACCAAAGAGAGGAAAGACCTTTGAGGGCTATGCAACTCTGGACTTCCTGCCATTTATTCACAGCTATGCTACGAAGTACAAGACAACACATCTTGTCTTTGATGTGTACAACCCCTCCAGCCTCAAAGCCGAGACCAGGTCTCAATGTGGCCAGGGAGGAAGACGCAAGGTGACAAACAAGAACAGCATTCCATCCAATTGGCGTAACTTCCTTAGGCATAATGACAACAAGACGGAGTTGTTCCAGTTCCTGGCAGACAGGGTTGCCCAAATGTCTGCACCAAACTTGGTAATTGTCACAAAGGGATCTGCAGTCCTCAGCACTCATGAAACTGGTCTTCAAGGACTGGAGAAGTGCTCTCATGAGGAAGCTGACAGCCGCATCTTTGTGCATGCCAAATATGCTGCAGAACATGGGAGCAAAGCCGTCATGGTCAATGCAAATGATACAGATGTTGTGGTCATTGCAGTGAGTGCCTTTCCAGCCCTTCAGAGTTTGGGGCTAGAGCAGTTATGGGTGTCATTTGGTCACGGTCAAAGCCGGCGTTGGATCAGTGTGCATGGCCTGTATCGCTGTATGGGGCAGGAGAAGGCTAAAGGCATGTTATTCTTTCATGCCTTCACAGGGTGTGACACTGTTTCAGCCTTCCGTAACAAGGGAAAGAAAACTGCCTGGCAGACATGGGATGTTTGTCCAGAGGCCTCCCCTGTCTTCTCCAAGCTGAGCCAGTACCCTTTTACAGTGGAAGATGGTGACCTGGAGATACTGGAGAGGTTTGTCATACTGATGTATGACAGGTCCAGCACTGCTACCACTGTGGATGAGGCCAGGCTTGACATGTTTGCCAGAAAACAGAGGCCTTATGAGGCCATTCCACCAACAAGAGCAGCTCTGCTTCAGCACACTAGACGAGCTGCCTTCCAGGCTGGTTGTGTTTGGGCCCAAGCAACCCAGTGTCAACCAGAAGCAGAGAGTCCTGCTGGCTGGGGATGGCAGAAGGTTGGTGAAGAATGGCACGTCTTCTGGACAGCCAGCTCCCCCATAGCCAAGAGTTGCGAACAGCTGACCAAATGTGGCTGTAAATCAGACTGTCGTGGCAGGTGCAAGTGCTACAGGCTGGGTCTCTCCTGTACAGCTCTGTGCACTTGCAAATGTGAGGTGTGAGTCTTTGATTCTATGGTATTTTTACTAATGTTATTTGTACTCAATGGATATGTATAAATGGTGTGAATTAGGCCGTTTCCTACGATATAATCTTCCTTCACTTTGTCTAGTTACTTATGACCCTGATGAGTTAAAATAATGTGACAAGTCTTTCTTATTCTCTGACCTAAAAAATGTAGGATTAGATGAAAAAATAATTTGTCTAGCTCTACTAATAGCCAAGATATCACAAAATTTGTCTTTAACCCCAGAAGGCCGATACACTACTCAAATAGCACGGCTTTAAATAGCCTTTAAATAGCCTGCTGATGGCTGCTATTTACTTGTATGACGTCACGGTACTTTTGCGGTAATTTTCACCGAGTTCCAATATCACTGAAACTACCGTGATGTCAACACAATGGGTTTAAGGAAATTTCACTATGGCAAAGGTGTAAACACGGAAAATCACGGAAAAGTTACCTCACGAAAACAAGCAATATCTCAGTAACTACTGGGCCTATGGAGCTGAATTTTTTTAAGAGACAAAAGCTGAAAGTGACCTCTCTCACGTGGTTTATGACTCATTTATCTATCTTTATTCTTTGATTAGCTATTAAGCCATAAACACTACCGAAAATCGCCAAAAAAATCCGGCCTCCTCGGGTTAATGGCGGCCATCTTGGATGCCATCTTAGTTAAAGTCTAATATGCAACTGCTTTGGACAAAATTACCTTCACTTACCATGTTAGAGCCAAAACAAAAAATGGATTGGACAGTATTCATGTCTTTTTTCTTTCAATTAACTGACCCATAACAGTAGGGCTCAGTCAGATGTGTCGGCCATCTTGAAAAATGGTCGCCATATTGAATTTTTGCGTGGCAAGCGGTATGTGCTTTGAAAGTGAGCTTTGAAGAATACCTGTACCAAATTTCATGCTTGCATCACCATTTGAACGATTGTTTCACTTATCTGCTTCACTATTAGAGGGGTGGAGAGGTAAGGGTGTGGGTAGCAAGTGGAGAGAGAAGGAGGGATTAAGGAGGGAATAGGGGGGGGGAGGTAAAAGATAAAGAGGGGTGGAGAGGTAAGGGTGTGGGTAGCAAGGGGATAGGGGAGGAGAGGGGGAGGGGAGGTGGAGGGTGAATCAAAGCAGAACGAACAATTTGGTGGATGTGAGTCGTTCCTCCCTCATTACCGGTGGAGGAGGAGGAGACGATACAGAAGAATTAGATTACACATTAGAAAAAGAAGAAGACGACACAGAAGAAGATGATATAGAAGAAGAAGAAGAAGAAGACGATACAGAATATGATACAGAAGAAGACAACACAGAAGAAGAAGACGACACAGAAGAAGAAGACGACACAGAAGAAGAAGACGACACAGAAGAAGACGAAACAGAAGAAGAAGACGACACAGAAGAAGAAGACGACACAGAATAAGAAGACGACACAGAAGAAGACGAAACAGAAGAAGAAGACGACACAGAAGAAGACGAAACAGAAGAAGAAGACGACACAGAAGAAGAAGACGACACAGAAGAAGAAGACGAAACAGAAGAAGACGAAACAGAAGAAGACGAAACAGAAGAAGACGAAACAAATTGGAGTAGAAGACGAAGGAAGAGAAAGAAGCAGAAGACAAAGAAACGGGGTAGACCGAGACATAGACCGAGATGGAGAGATTAGAAGAAGAACGATCAATATAGAAAACAGGAGGAGATGGCGAATTAGTAGGTTATGGTATAGAAGCAGGGGAGATAAAAATGGGAGGAGGCGAAAATGAATAAGACAAATTAGAAGACGAATGAGAAAGACAGATAACAAGAACCAGTAAAAAGGATTAAACACGTAATAAAAAAAAGAGGAGGAAGGAACTGAGAAGAAGAAGACGAAGGAAGAGGAGCAATCTTTACAGAATGATAAAAGACGAGGTGAACAATGAAAGCATGTGCTGCTTAGTCTGTGTGTGAGTGTGAGAGAGAGAGAGAGAGAGAGAGAGAGAGAGAGAGAGAGAGAGAGAGAGAGAGAGAGAGAGAGAGAGAGAGAGAGAGAGCGTAACCCAAATGACCTCTACGCCATATTAACAAACACCTCATTTTACATAATCAGTAAGGTCACACATACATACACTCAAGAGGTCAAAGGTCAACTACCAAGAAAAATCATTATATCGCATAACAATATCCTCCTTCACTCTTTCAGGATTAACCCCTTCACCACGAGTACAGCTTGGTTACTTTTATCTGGCTAAACTTTACCGATGTTATGCAGTTATATATATATATATATATATATATATATATATATATATATATATATATATATATATATATTATCCATTGTCACAATGTTGGAAGAATGGGTGGTATGGAAACATAGGGTAGGGCTAGGACTTTATTTTATTAACGTTTTTTCAGTTCTGACGAAGGCTCTGTGAAGCCGAAACGTTAACAAAATAAAGTCCTAGCCCTACCCTATGTTTCCATACCACCCATTCTTCCAATATATATATTTATATATATATATAGATTCATTATTGATAGATAGATAGATATTTTAGGACCTAGGTTATTGAGATGATTAGTTGAGATTTTATTTGCCCTTTTGAGTCCAGTATAAGCTGAAGCAATCATGGTAATCCGAATACGGCGAAAATTACCTCACCGGGCTGAATGGGTTAACTTAGCGCAGGACCCACACACTATAGTCTATTCGCTGTAAGTAGGCGAGAAATCATGACTTCTAACCTCTGTAACTTAAAAACGACTAGAGTAATCGAGCTAACATTTTTACCATTTGGGAAGAGTCGGTCTAGAAATAGATGTGGAAATTTACCGCCAATTTGCTTTATCCCTTTTTGAGTTACAGAGGTTAGAGGTCATGATTTCTCGCATACTTAAAGCGAATAGACTATAATGTGTGGGTCCTGAGTTAGCGTCACACGACGGGTCACGTTATCAGATTCAAACTACTGTATACTAACGAAAACCTTGTTAATCGACAAATGCTACTGCAATGTTGACGTAACTTTAAAGTTACTAGAGGTAGCGCCAACGAACTTGACAATAATCTTGACTCCTTAACTTCTCATAACTCAAACATTAATCAAAGCAATCGAGCTGACATTTCTATCATTTGGGAACAGCCCACCAGGAAATAGGTTTGGATATTTACAGCCAGTTTGTTCTAGGCCCTTTTGAGTTATGAGAAGTTAAGGAATCAAGATTATTGTCAAGTTCGTTGGCGGTACCTATACCTTAAAATCAGGAATAAACGCTTTGAAACACGAATATATTACCCAAATATTTAAAAAGTAGACTAATAATGTATTGTGGATACCAGACTCTGATACATACAGTATAGCGGTGAATAACTAACATGACAATTTAATGGGCTTAGGAACGACCTCTCTCTCTCTCTCTTTCTATCTCTCTCTCTCTCTCTCTCTCTCTCTTCTTATTTTTTTTCAAAGCATAATTTAAATAGCTAAGCAATCTAAATAATTACGAGAACATGCTCTGAGACCCATTTACTAATTAAAAAAATACTTGGTTGCAAACAGATGATCTATTAAGAGTACATATATAGTATATATATATAGATAAATAGATAGATAGATAGATATATATATATATATATATATATATATAGAGAGAGAGAGAGAATGTGTGTGTGTGAGAGAGAGCATGTAGATAAACAGATAATACATAATCTCAGTATACATAGAAAGATAGACAGAGACGCTAAGAGATAGATAGATACACAAGTAGCTAGATAGATATATATATGTACTCATACCTCATGCTTCCCAGTACCCTGGAAAGAAGCAAATATCCATCCAGTTCCTAAAAAAGGTGCCTCTTCAGATCCATCAAACTACAGACCAATAGCTATAACTTCTACTCTTGGCAAAGTCTTTGAAATTATATTAAATAATCACATAATTAAGCATCTGGAGAATAATAAATTAATCAGTGATAGGCAATATGGTTTTAGACGATGTCGATCAACTGCAGACATTCTTTGCCTTCTTACGCATCAAATCAACCAAGCTACAGACCAACATGGTGAAACACATACAATAGCACTGGACATATCAAAGGCATTTGATAGAGTCTGGCATCAATCCTTATTGTCGAAGATGTCACACTACGGCCTTGCATCATTAGTTCCACTAATTTCTTCTTATCTTCATAACAGAAAAATACGTGTAATGGTAGATGGCCTTTATTCTCAATTTCACTCAATAAATGCTGGTGTTTCCCAGGGATCAGTTTTGGCCCCAACTCTGTTCCTCATTCATATCAATGATCTCATATCTACCACTCATAATCCAATACATTCCTACGCAGATGACTCAACACTCCACAGTTCCTTCACATTTACCAATTCTTTCACCCAATCCGATCTTATAAATTCAAAATAAACACTGCAATTTCTCTGAACCAGGACCTTTCTAGAATTAATGAATGGGGACAAGAGAATCTAGTTTCCTTTAATGCACAGAAAACCAAGTACATTCAATTTTCTAACCGACAGAATCTCACTGACTCCCATATATTTTTTAATGATGTAAATATTCCCACTTCCCCTAGTATTGACATTCTCGGTGTAACATTAACTACTAACTTGAGCTGGATACATTATGTTAGAAGCATTGCTAAGAATGCCTCTAAAAAACTGGGACTCCTGTACAGAGTTCGAGAATTCTTCACTGACGAGCAGTTGGCCGTAATAATAAAAGTCATGTGCGTTCTCAGATGGATTACTGTTCACCTCTGTGGGGTGGAAGTGGAGTGGTTGCATTGAGGCAGTTGGACAAAATTCAAAATAAAGCTATTAGATTAATCAATAACCCTGCAATCACACAGGACCTTCCTACATTATCCATACGAAGAAACGTTGCATCCCTTGCATTATTCTACAGATATTTTCACAGCAATTGTTCCGAGGAACTTGCTTCAATTGTGCCGCCTCTCCACATCTTTCCCCGTAGAACTAGGGCAGCTGAGAACGCCCATGAATTTACACTTTCTCCTCCACAATGCAGAACTTCTGCTTATCAAAATTAATTTATCCCCAGAGCTACTACTCTTTGGAATTCACTTCCCTCGAATTGCTTTCCACAAACTTACAATCTACAAATGTTTAAATCCAGTTGTTACAAACATTTTATGAATGGAGGATGCCTTTAGGCACATGGACCTTTTTGTTTTATCTGTGTTTTTCCTTCCTCCGTTCATTGTCTCTTAAAAAAAAAATATATATAAATATAGATAGATAGATAATATAGATAGACAGATAGAAAGATAAAGAGGGAGAGGGAGAGAGAAAGAAAAGTCATTGGCCCGCAAGGAAGTAACTGTGGGTGTCACTGGGAAATATATATAGTGGATAATGAGGCAAGTGAGAGAGAGAGAGAGAGAGAGAGAGAGAGAGAGAGAGAGAGAGAGAGAGGTGTTAGTGGGTAATGGTGTGGTGGTGTTGGGGGGTTAAGGGGGTGTGAATGAGGGGTGGGGTGGTAAAAGAAGGTGGGGTGGGTGATGGAGGGGGTAGGGGGCTCTGGTGGGAAGAAAGAGTGATGAGGGGGGAATGTGTGGTAGAGGGTGTGTGGGGTGGGGTGAGTGAGTGATGAGGGGAGGTGTCTGGTGGGGGTTGAGAGTAAAAAACAAAACAAAAAACAAAAAAACATAAAAGTTAAGAAGCCAGAGGGGGGGGGGGGGGGTGAAGAGAGACCCTGTAGTAAGAAAGATGGCCATTTCTGTTTCTTTTTTGGACGCCATTTTGGTGTCTCTCGGACTGAAAGGGGTAAATACGATCTCAACAAACCCTCTGAATAACATAGGTCCTTCTTAAACTGCATAACATCGTCCGATTATAGAAAGAATCATCGGTGAAAAAGGCGTCATCGTGCTGAAGGGGATAGAAGTTAGTAGAGTAAAATCTGGTGCCGGGTATTAACGTTAGAGGGAGGGTTTTAGTTTGCTTCCTAGACCTCCATCAAACTTAAAATGTTACCCCCAAGACCCTCCTCCGAGATCAATTTGTATAAATTTCGATACAAATATTCCTCCTAAATTACAGGCTTGCTACCGCTTGCTAGGAAAAGTATTGATACCTCAATGGTACGAAAGGTCTTAATTTTGAAAAAATAAATGGGCAAAAGATCTTAAAATCACCAAACCAAGAGGGCGAACGTCTTAAAATGTCAAAACTAATGGGACTAAACATGAGGGAGAAGGGGGTCCAGAAAAAACTCTCCTTTGACACAAGTGGCACCAATATTAAGAAAGAGGGGTGGGGGAGGGAGGGTATTTCGGGTTTTATAGGGTCTCTAGATTGGGGGGTAACGGGGGTTGTGGGGGGGCTAAGAGGGTGTCATGTATAACGGTGAATGGGGTGAGGGTGTGGTGGTTGTGGAGGGGGGTTGTTGTGGGGGAGGGGAAGGGGGGGGGAAAGGTGGATGTGGAAGCTCCCTTCCACAACCACCTTTCCCCCCTTATTGGGTTGGGTGAGGATGAGGTGGTGGGGGTGAGGGGGTGGGGGTGGGGGTGTAAAGGTGGTTTGTAGGGGTGAGGGTGTGGTGGTGGGGGTGAGGGTGTGGTGGTGGGGGTGAAGGTGTCGTGGTGGTGGGGTGAGGGTGTCGTGGTGGTGGGGGTGAGGGTGTCGTGGTGGTGGGGGTGAGGGGTGGGGGCGAGGGTGTAAAGGTGTGGTGGTAGGGGTGAGGGTGTGGTGGTGGGGGTGAGGGTGTCATGGTGGTGGGGGTGAGGGTGTCGTGGTGGTGGGGTGAGGGTGTCGTGGGTGGTGGGGTGAGGGTGTCGTGGTGGTGGGGGTGAGGGTGTCGTGGTGGTGGGGGTGAGGGTGTCGTGGTGGTGGGGGTGAGGGTGTCGTGGTGATGGGGGTAAGGGTGTAGTGGTGGTGGGGATGAGGGTGTCGTGGTGATGGTGTAAGGGTGGGGTGATTGTGCAGGGGGGGGGGGGGGGGTTGTTGGGGTTAGGAGAGGGGGTGAGGGCAGTGGAAATGGAGGAATGGGTATGGCGGTGGTGGTGGCGGCGGAGTGTACGTGAGGTTGAAATTAGGGGTGGTTAATGGCAGGTGGGTGGAGTGTGGGGAGGGTGTGGTAGTAAAGGGTGTCATGCATAACGGGGAATGGGGTGAAGGTGTGGTGGATGTGGAGGGTTGGCTGTTGGGTGAGGGGAGGGGGGGTATGGTGGGGGTGAGGGTGTGATGGTTGTGGAGGGTTGGTTGTTGGGTGAGGGGTGGGGGTATGGTGGGGGTGAGGGGGTGGTGGTTGTGGAGGTTGTGGAGGGTGGTTGTTGTTGGGTGAGGGGTGGGGGGTATGGTGGGGGTGAGGGGGTGGGGGTTGTGGAGGGTTGGTTGTTGGGTGAGGGGTGGGGGTATGGTGGGGGTGAGGGGGTGGTGGTTGTGGAGGGTTGGTTGTTGGGTGAGGGGTGAGGGTATGGTGGGGGTGAGGGGGTGGTAGTTGTGGAAGGTTGGGTGTTGGTTGAGGCGAGGTGGGTATGGTGGGTGTGAGGGTGTGGTGGTTGTGGAGGGTTGGTTGTTGGATGAGGGATGAGGGGTATGGCGGGGGTGAGGGTGTGGTGGTTGTGGAGGGTTGGGTGAGGGATGAGGGGTATGGCGGGGGTGAGGTGGTGGTGGTTGTGGAGGGTTGGGTGAGGAGTGAGGGGTATGGTGGGGGTGACGGGGTGGGGGTTGTGGAGGGTTGAGTGAGGGATGAGGGGTATGGCGGGGGTGATGGGGTGGTGGTTGTGGAGGGTTGGATGTTGGGTGAAGGGAGGGAGTATGGTGGGGTGAGGGGGTGGTGGTTGTGGAGGGATGGTTGTTGGGTGAGGGGAGGGGGGTATGGTGGGGGTGAAGGTGTGGTGGTTGTGGAGGGTTGGTTGGGGGGGTATGGCGTAGGGGTCGTGGTTGTTGTGGAGGTGAGGTTGGGGTGGAGGTTGGACGTGAATGTGGTTATTGGGTGAGGGATTGGGTGAGCGAGAGGTGGGTGGAGAGGAGTGGGGGAGAGGGGTTAGGGGGTATCACGTATAATGGGGAATGGGGTGAGGGTGTGGTGGTTATGGTGGCGTGTGGGCGGTGTGTGGGCGTGACATGGGTGGGGGGGGGGGGGCGAGGATGGCGTTAGGGAGCACACGAATAGACACATGGAAGTAGAATAAGATGGGTTCGGTGAGGTCTGGGGGGCGGGGGGTGGGGGGGGGGGGGAGGTAAGGGCGGGGGTAAGGGTGACGCAGCAGCACAACCCCCCCTCCTCACCTCATCTCCCCCCCCCTTTTCTCCGTAAGTTATAAATTAATTACTCGGTACCACCACCTCACGCGGCCACTTCAAAGACAGAAACCCCTTTGTAATGGCTTGGGAAGGAGGGGACGGGGGTGAAGGAAAGGGGGTAGGGGGAGGGGAGAGGGTAGGAGGGGGTAGAGAGGGTATGGAAGGATGGTGGGAGTGTGGGTAGGAGAGGGGTGGGGGTAGGAGAAGGAGTTGGGGGATTGGCTGAGGAAGGGAAGAGGGTAGGAGATGGGAGGGGAAGGAGAGGGGTAGGGGCCCGGGGGTGAGAGGGGGAAGTATCAGAATACGAGTAAATGGTAGGAGGCTATGGGAGGAGGAGTAAGGAGAAGGGGTAAGGGGATGAGAAGTGGGGAGGGGGAGTTGGGGTGATGGAGAGTAGGGAAGGATTGTGTAGGTGGGGATAGAGAGGGGGACTTTTAGACTCAATATATCCTCAACAGGAACACATCTAACACGTTCTTATTTACAATTAGGTACTCAATCAGGTTATAATGAACACAGTAAATAAACACAGATAATTATACACTCTTATTTATTTAATGGCATAGAGATAGATCATTAGATTCCTTAGCTATTTTTTGGGAATAGTAAGAGAATCAACATACTTAGACATAATACGGTTGATATGAAATTCACGAATATATCTAGGCCTAAACTGTGAGTTGAAACTTAACTCAACTATTATAAAGAATACTAAGTAAATAATTGAATACATTTATAACACACTACGGTCTAAGAATACATTTATAACACACTACGGTCTAAGAATACATTTATAACACACTACGGTCTAAGAAAACATTTATAACACACTACGGTCTAAGAATAACATAACAATGAACATAAATTTGAGATTGTATTATTGTGGAATTATGCAATTATGTATAGACACACATACACATAGAATAAACCCTTGATAATAATATATATGGGAGTTGAGTATCTATTGTGAAGTATTCTTAACAAGTTTATTAAAGGTTTAATGAAATCTCTAAACACGCATGAATGATTCGGGCCTGATCAATAAGGGAAACGCACAAAAATTTCTTAAGTGAACGCTCGCTATCGGGAGGCGAGATGCGTACGGGTAGAGTAAATACTACCGCGCGCAGATAAATATGACTGGGTAAGTCACTCAGGTCATTCACTATACTGAGGTGATGAAAATAGTATTTGCGGTTAGTGCAATATTATTCTTAATATAGGGAGGAATACGTTAAGATAAAAAGGAGAGGGGAGTTGAATTGTTTGTACAATTAACTATGTAGTTAGATTATTATGAGAAAATTTATATTATGAACATACAATTAACTAACTATCATATGTAATAATAATCTCATGGGTCGAGGAATTCAGATTTAATGATTTACATCTACTGAGGAATAACTAAAGGTTGAATATAACCTAAACTGAATCAATCGATATTATGATTACAGAAGATTAAGAAACGCGTAAATAAAATAGTGTGTACTAGTAGTTGTAATAATACTAATAGTAAAATATGGCGTACACGACAAAGTTGCACTTAGATGGAAATACCTGATAAGGTATGAAGGAGGTCTGAACGAGTTAACAGATTCCTATATGGAATACAGAACAAATTGGCGTTGTATTCGAGTTGGTGAAATAGTTAGACAAAAGATCTATACGAAACTAGAATTCCTAGACGAGATGGATCAAAATTATCTATTTCATAATAGAATAAACAAATACGTTATTCATAAAGTAAACAAGTTAACGCACGATACACGATATAATAAGGCGTAACAGAGGGTTTTCTCGAAGAAATTAGATTTAAATTATGATTATCATCAATAATAATTCTTCTAAAGAATGAGTCTGAGTTTTAACTAAATATGAAATTGAGCGTAGGTTCTAGGTAAAAGTTATATTTAAGAAGGGAATATATACACGGTATACACTTCAACTTCAACTTGTTACATACATAAATAGAATGGACATACACAAGGAAAATCTGTGAGTATTCGGCTAGGTCATTAATTTACACAAGTATGTGACGTATGCGTAGTACACTTTATAGGAGTTTTTAAATACGAGTTAACATTAGATCTTGGACACAGATCTATACAATACTTAATATGGTTTCTGAAGGATTAATACATACGCAATGAATAACGATCTTGGGCATAGATCTACATAGAAATGAGCACTGTAATATTCACATATTTTACCTTACCTTCACAACAATAATCACAACGTAAGACTCTCAGAGACAGAGGCGTTTCTAGCCTTTTGGGGGCCCTATGCGAATTGCTGTTTGGGGGCCCCTATTTTGTGAAACTATGGTGGGGGGATTCCTAAATGCGCATAAATGAGGCAGTGCTCTCCACGGAAAGGTTGGAAACAACGTCAGTCCGAGCTCGTCCATTGAGGGAACCGGGGGCTTGGAATCAGAACAAGCCAACTGACACCACCAGCAAGGCCCGGAGACCCTGCAGAGACAAAGTTCCTTAAGTTAAAAAACAATTTATCCAGAGTAAGCTAAATATTACTGTAATCATATTGTAATACTACTGAGTCTGTACTGACATTCAAAATCTGTTAGCCTACTTTTTTTAACATAATTATACATTACAATAGACAGTGTCCCTTTAAAGCATACACCAAATTTCGAAATTGCAACTGTTTGTAGCCTTACAGCCTGAACTTAAAACATATCAGGCTACGCCAATAATTGACCTTACCTGAACCATCATGTACTAATCAAAACTTAAAGATAAAACAAATTAGGCAATGTCGTACATCCACTGCATTTTTAATGTCATGTAAATAGGCTGGCTATAGCCTAAACTCTCGGCGTTTTTTATATGACTGTATAATCTTTTAAATAACCTTCCTTCTAGCCTAACCTAGTAGAGACTAGCCTACTAAGGTTAGGATACGGTTACTTAGATAATTATATTAGTACCTCTCTAACCCAGCCTTTATCCCAAGGCAAAAATAATGTCTCACTGAAGTCTGAAAGAGGTACATCCAAGTGTTTTAAGATCATTGGAGAATGAGGAAAGTATTTACCGATGTTTGGAAGTTATTATAATCACTGTATATTGATGAAAACTTCCTATTACTGAAACAAAAATGAAAAATTGTGTGGTCTCTTTTTAAATATTTTCCAAATTTACCTGCCTAGACAGCTTAGGCTAGGCTATATTGTTAATAGGCTTACGCTAGTTAAGGAATAAATAGTAGAACAACATTCCGAAAATTCCCCACTACCCATTCTGTATCCCAAGGCAGATGAAATGCACTCTTTATACAATATAATTATATACGCTACATATGAAATCCACACCATGAATGTCTTACCTTTGCTCTGTGAACGTTTATCTTCATTTTTTTTTTTCGGCACCAGAAGGGTATGTCCTTTTCGATGCCATGTTAATGTTACCATCACAGTCCACTCCTCAGTCCTCACCGACTTATGGGCCGCATCATCGCATGGTAGAATGGGTGCTATGGCCGACACGTCTACTATTGTTAAATTGTAAAACTTGCAAAATAAACAAACCAAAACTGGGACGACTCAATATAAATGCAAAAGAACTAATAAAAATCGCTCTGTGGAAATTGCCAGATGGTGTGTAGGTAATTTCAGAAGATTCTGAATTTCTGACTGAAAATGTATAATGGAGAAACGAGTACAATTTCGGTAGTTTCTTATATAAATACATTAGTCGACTACATTACTCACTTTATGGCACTTGCAATAATTAAAAACAAAAAATAAAAAAATCTGAATTTGTAAAGAAAAGCAATAATTAACAATACTAGCCCTGGTGGCTTCGGGGGCCCTATGCAACCGCATAGTTCGCATATAGCAAGAAACGCCCCTGCTCAGAGACACTTAGGGTAGGTTAGGAAGGTAGTAGTTCGAGAGTAAGTCTGGCCGACGTGGAACGTAGATTCGGCTTGTCTGGACTTCAAGGGGAGCTGCCTCTCACAATCAGGAATCCAGTATCCGGACATCAGAGGGAACACAACAGGACTCGTTGTAGTCTCGAGGAGGAGGGGGAGGCAGTTACCACTTCAGTTGTATGCTCTGTGCTTTTCAGCCTTGAGAACATTACCTAGGTGGAGGTGCTTGTCCCTAAACTTCTTTAATTTCAGTGAGACTAATTTCAAATTATTTCTTAGCTTTAACTTGTAGTAACTCAATGCTAAAAGGATATGGTGAATGGTTGTGATGTAATTTGCGAAGGTAATACTTAGTTTAATAATACATTGTGGTTATCAGTTTGTACATAATAATTTTAAGCACTTTATTTAATACTCTTGTGGGGGTTACGAAGTCTAGGGAGGATATAATGGTAACTCCTATGATTCTGTGATAACTAGGGGTTATTGGTGATGCAGTTGATATATCTGTTCTTCAATATGTTCTCGGGTTGATGTACAGTAGAGTTCTCCGGAACAGTACTGCAATGAATGTCCTAGTATCCCCACTTATCTCGATAGCATTCCGGTCTCCGATGTTTAACTTGCATAAGCATTTGCTCGTTGTACTGCAAGTCTGGCTGCTGGTCGAATGAAGGCTGGTGATAGGTGGAGATGGTTTGAAAGCTCGATGTTGATTGGCCCAAATTCCCACTCTTTTGCATGGGTGACTGACCTAGCTTCCTGGTGTTTAGAGAACGGGAATGACCTGGTAGTATGGGGCACTCCTCTGTTCCGTGTCCCTCTAAAGCATGGGAAGCTGGTATGTAATTACATTTATGTTGTTGGTTTCTTCTTCTCTCCTTCCTATTCTCTTGTAGGCTAGCAATCCTACAGGTCTTATTCCACCCCGCTCCATTCAACCCCGTCACTTCAGGAAGGAAGGATTGGGGAGAGTGGTGAAGTGTAGGGGTGGATAGTAAGATGGTATGGGGGAGGACTGTGGGAGGTATGGGGGAGCATTGTGGGGTGGATTGTGAAGGATTATGGAGAGTATGGTAGGATGGTGTGGGTATGTGTGGGTAGGGGTTAGAGAGGGTGAGGGAGGTAGAGGATGGTACGAAGGATGGATAAATGGATAGAATGGTAGAGGCTGAGGGCAGGGTGGAAGAAAGTGAGGAGAGATTGCCACAGAAAGAGTAGATGGAATGGACTAAAATGGCTGAGTTTATGAATGAAGGATGTATGTTATAATGGAGGGTAAGGAAAGGAAGAGGATGAAATGGATGGATGGGATGATGGAAGTAGATGAGAGAGTACAGTAGATATAGATGGAATAGAATAATATGTAAGGGTTTATGATGATAGAATGAATGTTGTATAGAATGATGAAGAATAAAGTAAATGTCACACGAGAACTATTATCATCAACTTTGTATCGTCAAAAAATTTCTGATAAAGTTTCTGTTATCTTTAAGTCAGTGTCACACGAGCGATTTTTCCGGCAATTTTCGATGAGCAAGTTTGTTTCGTAATATTTGTAGGCTCTTTCGCATTGGAATCGGAAAATATATGAAAGGTAGATTATGTTAGGTGATTGAATTCTAATAAAACTTAAATTTTGAAGCTACCAAACTATAATTGTCCCTAAAATTTGACGGAAAAGGCGCTCGTGTGACACCGCCTAAACACTAGTAGTGGACACTATACTCTGTTTCTTTCCAGCTGACGGTAAAATGTCTTGTCTTCCTCTTGATATCTAGCCTATTATGAAGATTTTGTAGGGAAATAGGTTGCTCGTTATGAAAACTTTGTACTAATAGGATGAAGAGACATAGTTTCACATTTGTCCATTACCTATCGAGAAAAAGTTAGTAAAAGATTCAATTTACCGTCAACTGAGATGAAACCGACCTTAGACCGAAGATATAAGAATTTTGGAGGAAGAATGAATGAAAAAAGTTTACCTCATATGCTGCCAGACTGGTGTTGACGATAAATGCGCTCGTGTGATACCGGTTAAAGGGAGGAAGAGAGAGAGAGAGAGAGAGAGGATGAGGATGTGTGGTACAATGTGGAAATTATTGAATAATGACGGATAATGAAAGGGGTGGATAGAAAAACGAGGGTAGTAAGTCAAGAGAAAGACAAACAATATGATGGATAGGTAGGTTGGTAGGTAGGTAGGTGGGTAGGTAGGGAGGTAGGTATGTGGGTAGGCTGGATGGTTAGTAGGTAGGTCGGTAGGCAAGCAGGTAGGTAGGCAAGGAGATAGGCAGAGAGGTAGGCAAGCAGGTAGGTAAGTAGGCAGGTAGGCAAGCAGGTAGGTAGGTAGGTAGGCAAGCAGGTAGGTAGGTAGGTAGGCAAGCAGGTAGGTAGGCAAGGAGATAGGCAGAGAGGTAGGCAAGCAGGTAGGTAGGTAGGCAAGCAGGTAGGTAGGCAAGCAGGTAGGTAGGCAAGGAGATAGGCAAGCAGGTAGGTAGGTAGGTACGCAATCAGGCAGTCAGGCAGGGAGGCAGGCAGGTAGGTAGGTAGGCAAGCAGGTAGGCAAGCAAGTAGGTAGGTAGCAAAGAAAGCTGAGTAGGTTCGGAAATACAATGTGACATGAGTAGAAATTGTCTGTTGTGTTTGTTTACTTAAAAGGGGGGGGGGGGGTCGCGTACTTATTTGCTCATTTATATATATTTTATATATTATTTTTAGTTTCGTCCCTAGACCTCCATCAAGTTTAAAAAAAAAAAAAAAAAAAAAAAAAAAAAAAAAAAAAAAAGTCCTTCAAGTTAAATGTGTACATTTTAGAATGAAAAATGTCCCAGCTGAAGGCAGGTTCCTCTTAAATTTCAGGCTCGCTATCGCTCGCCAGGAAAACATCGACACCTAAATGATACGAAAAGTATTAGTATTGACAAAGAAATGAAGCTGAACGTCATAAAATCTGAAAACTAATGGGGCTACACATGAGGAAGAAGAGGGACTAGAAAAACGATCCATCTCCCCGGCCTTTACTATCATCAAAATAGTATGTGAATAACCCGTATTTTTCGAGCGTATATGCAGCTTGTTGAAGATTTGAAACGAAGAATTTATCTACGGGTTGGAAGACAGTTTGGAAATACGGTATGTAATTTTATAACCAAGGGAATATGTATGTAAGTGCATATGTTTAAATAAAACACACACACACACACACACAAATAAACCGATTATTATTATATATATATATATATATATATATATATATATATATATATATATATATATATATATATATATATATATATATATATATATATACTGTATAATATAATGTATGCCTGCCTATCTGTCATTGTGATTACGCTGTTCTTGTTACTACCTTCTTCTTTATATCCACCTGTCATTATCTGTTATTTTCCTGTTATTCCACATTGTATCACGCATCCTCGTTCTATGTTTGCGAGCGCACACGTGTGTGTGCTTGTGATAAATAGATGGAGAGAGAGAGAGAGAGAGAGAGAGAGAGAGAGAGAGAGAGAGAGAGAGAGAGAGAGAGAGAGAGAGCGAGAGAGAGAGAGAGAGAGAGAGAGAGAGAGAGAGAGAGAGAGAGAGAGAGAGAGAGAGGCAGGCTACCTGCGGAGGACAGGTGTAGAACACTAATGAGTTGACAACTGATCCCTCCCCCCTCCCTCTCTCTCTCTCTTCCCTCCCATCATTGCCCCTCCTGTATTACCTGTGTTAACCAATGAATGACCTACCATAATAGTGGGCTATCCTTCCCTTCCGCATAGGGTAGGTAGATCAGCAAGAAACAGCCTGGTAAGGATCAATAGATTTTGTTGTTGCTTGTTTAATTAATCCTTTTTACTCACCTCACTCCTTCTTCTCCCTGTTGTTGCTTGACTTCCTTTTTACTCCTTTGATCTCTTTCCCACGCACCACTTTATTAAATTAATTTGATCAATGTAATTTTCAGTAATGCCTACAAATACAAATGAATATATATATATATATATATATACTGTATATACTGCATATATGCACGAAGAAACCAACGTTAAACCTAAAGTACGAACAATTTCCCATCATATGTTTAAAACCCGATCCAAAGGCACAAATCCAGATCAAAAATATATTACGTAATATAATAACAATGGCTACACTTCCTTGTTTGTGCCCGGCCAGTCTGTTTTGTCGGGGTCAATATTTTAACACGTATTCATAGCGTTTTGGTCTTTCGATATTTTCTTGTGTCGGCGATGTATAATTTGTGTTACCGTTAGTCTAGTGCTTTGTAATTCTGGAGGTGTGACTTTGTGTGTGTGTGTGTGTGTGTGTGTGTGTGTGTGTGTGTGTGTGTGTGTGAGACAGCGAGAGAGAGAGAGAGAGAGAGAGAGAGAGAGAGAGAGAGAGAGAGAGAGAGAGAGAGAGAGAGAGGGAGAGAGAGAGAGAGAGAGACAGGGGGTGGGGGGTAAGATATAATGGAGTATAATTGGATAGTTTTTTCAAATGTCAATGCACTCATGATTTTTATGCAGCCATCGGGGATAACTGATACATTCATACATACATACATACATACATACATACATACATACACACACACAACACACACAACACACACCCATACAACACACATACAAACAACCCACACACACACACACACAAAACACACACATACATACAGACACACACTCAACACACACACGCACACACACACACAAGGCATTTAACCCATTCAAGACGATGTCGTAACTTCCGTCGTATTTTGGTTAATGATTTTGTTTAACTAATAAATTACTTCTAGGGATCAAAGGGTTAAACACTATCTCAATGAACCATCTGAACCACATAGAGCCTTCATAATCTGCATGAAGCCGTCTACTGTTTGCCAGAATAAAAGGTAAAACAGACCATATCGTACTGAAGGGGTTAACGAAGAAAACGGATACATTTCGGAAAAGAAAAAAGTTAACCATCGACAAAACAAAAACAACATAAACAAGTAAATTAAAATATAAACAAATAAGACAAAATTCAGGTAAACAAAACAAACAAACACACAACATACATTAACAAATACACAAATATAATGGCTAATCAAGTAATATAAACACTCACTAAAATAGAGTAAGAAATAAACAAATAAAACGGTCAATCAAGTAAAACAACAACACAAAGTACAATAGACTATGGAAAATAAAACGGGCAATCAAGTATACGTATACAAACAGCATACACATACATTAACATATACAAACAGCATCCAAATACATTAACATATACAAACAGCATCCAAATACATTAACATATACAAACAGCATACAAATACATTAACATATACAAACAGCATACAAATACATTAACATATACAAACAGCATACACATACATTAACATATACAAACAGCATCCAAATACATTAACATATACAAACAGCATCCAAATACATTAACATATACAAACAGCATACAAATACATTAACATATACAAACAGCATACAAATACATTAACATATACAAACAGCATACACATACATTAACATATACAAACACCATACACATACATTAACATATACAAACATCATACAAATACATTAACATATAGAAACAGCATACAAATACATTAACATATACAAACAGCATACACATACATTAACATATACAAACAGCATACAAATACATTAACATATACAAACAGCATACAAATACATTAACATATACAAACAGCATACAAATACATTAACATATACAAACAGCATACAAATACATTAACATATACAAACAGCATACAAATACATTAACATATACAAACAGCATACAAATATATACAAACAGCATACAAATACATTAACATATACAAACAGCATACAAATACATTAACATATACAAACAGCATACACATACATTAACATATACAAACAGCATACACATACATTAACATATACAAACAGCATACAAATACATTAACATATACAAACAGCATACAAATACATTAACATATAGAAAGAGCATACAAATACATTAACATATACAAACAGCATACAAATACATTAACATATAGAAACAGCATACAAATACATTAACATATACAAACAGCATACAAATACATTAACATATACAAACAGCATACAAATACATTAACATATACAAACAACATACAAATACATTAACATATACAAACAGCATACACATACATTAACATATACAAACAGCATACACATACATTAACATATACAAACAGCATACACATACATTAATATATACAAACAGCATACAAATACATTAACATATACAAACAGCATATAAATACATTAACATATACAAACAGCATACACATACATTAACATATACAAACAGCATACAAATACATTAACATATACAAACAGCATACAATACATTAACATATACAAACAGCATACAAATACATTAACATATACAAACAGCATACAAATACATTAACATATACAAACAGCATACAAATACATTAACATATACAAACAGCATACAAATACATTAACATATACAAACAGCATACACATACATTAACATATACAAACAGCATACAAATAGATTAACATATACAAACAGCATACAAATACATTAACATATACAAACAGCATACACATACATTAACATATACAAACAGCATACACATACATTAACATATACAAACAGCATACAAATACATTAACATATACAAACAGCATACAAATAGATTAACATATACAAACAGCATACAAATACATTAACATATACAAACAGCATACACATACATTAACATATACAAACAGCATACACATACATTAACATATACAAACAGCATACACATAGATTAACATATACAAACAGCATACAAATACATTAACATATACAAACAGCATACACATACATTAACATATACAAACAGCATACACATAGATTAACATATACAAACAGCATACAAATACATTAACATATACAAACAGCATACACATACATTAACATATACAAACAGCATACAAATACATTAACATATACAAACAGCAGACACATACATTAACATATACAAACAGCATACAAATACATTAACATATACAAACAGCATACAAATACATTAACATATACAAACAGCATACAAATACATTAACATATACAAACAGCATACACATACATTAACATATACAAACAACATACAACTACATTAACATATACAAACAGCATACACATACATTAACATATACAAACAGCATACAAATAGATTAACATATACAAACAGCATACAAATACATTAACATATACAAACAGCATACACATACATTAACATATACAAACAGCATACACATACATTAACATATACAAACAGCATACAAATAATTACATATACACAGCATACACATACATTAACATATACAAACAGCATACACATACATTAACATATACAAACAGCATACAAATAGATTAACATATACAAACAGCATACAAATAGATTAACATTTACAAACAGCATACAAATACATTAACATATACAAACAGCATACACATACATTAACATATACAAACAACATACAAATAGATTAACATATACAAACAGCATACAAATACATTAACATATACAAACAGCATACAAATACATTAACATATACAAACAGCATACAAATACATTAGCATATACAAACAGCATACACATACATTAACATATACAAACTGCATACAAATACATTAACATATACAAACAGCATACAAATAGATTAACATATACAAACAGCATACCAATACATTAACATATACAAACAGCATACAAATACATTAACATAAAAAAACAGCATACACATACATTAACATATACAAACAGCATACAAATACATTAACATATTCAAACAGCATACAAATAGATTAACATATACAAACAGCATACAAATACATTAACATATACAAACAGCATACACATACATTAACATATACAAACAGCATACACATACATTAACATATACAAACAGCATACAAATAGATTAACATATACAAACAGCATACAAATACATTAACATATACAAACAGCATACAAATACATTAACATATACAAACAGCATACAAATACATTAACATATACAAACAGCATACACATACATTAACATATACAAACAGCATACACATACATTAACATATACAAACAGCATACAAATACATTAACATATAGAAACAGCATACACATACATTAACATATACAAACAGCATACAAATAGATTAACATATACAAACAGCATACACATACATTAACATATACAAACAGCATACAAATAGATTAACATATACAAACAGCATACAAATACATTAACATATACAAACAGCATACACATACATTAACATATACAAACAGCATACAAATACATTAACATATACAAACAGCATACAAATAGATTAACATATACAAACAGCATACAAATACATTAACATATACAAACAGCATACACATACATTAACATATACAAACAGCATACACATACATTAACATATACAAACAGCATACAAATACATTAACATATACAAACAGCATACAAATACATTAACATATACAAACAGCATACAAATACATTAATATATACAAACAGCATACACATACATTAACATATACAAACAGCATACAAATACATTAACATATACAAACAGCATACAAATACATTAACATATACAAACAGCATACAAATACATTAACATATACAAACAGCATACAAATACATTAACATATACAAACAGCATACAAATACATTAACATATACAAACAGCATACAAATACATTAACATATACAAACAGCATACAAACATTAACATATACAAACAGCATACACATACATTAACATATACAAACAGCATACTTGTACATTAACATATCCAAAGCGCATCCCAATACATTAACATATACAAACAGCATACAAATACATTAACATATACAAACAGCATACAAATACATTAACATATACAAACAGCATACACATACATTAACATATACAAACAGCATACAAATACATTAACATATACAAACAGCATACAAATACATTAACATAATATACAAACAGCATACAAATACATTAACATATACAAACAGCATACACATACATTAACATATACAAACAGCATCCAAATACATTAACATATACAAACAACATCCAAATACATTAACATATACAAACAGCATACAAATAGATTAACATATACAAACAGCATACAAATAGATTAACATTTACAAACAGCATACAAATACATTAACATATACAAACAGCATACACATACATTAACATATACAAACAACATACAAATAGATTAACATATACAAACAGCATACAAATACATTAACATATACAAACAGCATACAAATACATTAACATATACAAACAGCATACAAATACATTAGCATATACAAACAGCATACACATACATTAACATATACAAACTGCATACAAATACATTAACATATACAAACAGCATACAAATAGATTAACATATACAAACAGCATACAAATACATTAACATATACAAACAGCATACAAATACATTAACATAAAAAAACAGCATACATACATTAACATATACAAACAGCATACAAATACATTAACATATTCAAACAGCATACAAATAGATTAACATATACAAACAGCATACAAATACATTAACATATACAAACAGCATACACATACATTAACATATACAAACAGCATACACATACATTAACATATACAAACAGCATACAAATAGATTAACATATACAAACAGCATACAAATACATTAACATATACAAACAGCATACAAATACATTAACATATACAAACAGCATACAAATACATTAACATATACAAACAGCATACACATACATTAACATATACAAACAGCATACACATACATTAACATATACAAACAGCATACAAATACATTAACATATAGAAACAGCATACACATACATTAACATATACAAACAGCATACAAATAGATTAACATATACAAACAGCATACACATACATTAACATATACAAACAGCATACAAATAGATTAACATATACAAACAGCATATAAATACATTAACATATGCAAACAGCATACACATACATTAACATATACAAACAGCATACACATACATTAACATATACAAACAGCATACACATACATTAACATATGCAAACAGCATACACATACATTAACATATACAAACAGCATACACATACATTAACATATACAAACAGCATACACATACATTAACATATACAAACAGCATACACATACATTACCATATACAAACAACATACACATACATTAACATATACAAACAGCATACACATACATTAACATATACAAACAGCATACACATACATTAACATATACAAACAGCATACAAATACATTAACATATACAAACAGCATACAAATACATTAACATATACAAACAGCATACAAATACATTAACATATACAAACAGCATACACATACATTAACATATACAAACAGCATACACATACATTTACATATACAAACAGCATACACATACATTAACATATGAAAACAGCATACAAATACATTAACATATAGAAACAGCATACACATACATTAACATATACAAACAGCATACAAATAGATTAACATATACAAACAGCATACACATACATTAACATATACAAACAGCATATAAATAGATAAACATATACAAACAGCATACAAATACATTAACATATACAAACAGCATACACATACATTAACATATACAAACAGCATACAAATACATTAACATATACAAACAGCATACAAATAGATTAACATATACAAACAGCATACAAATACATTAACATATACAAACAGCATACAAATACATTAACATATACAAACAGCATACAAATACATTAACATATACAAACAGCATACACAAACATTAACATATACA
The DNA here is from genome assembly GCA_032716605.1 of Paralithodes platypus. Lineage (NCBI taxonomy): Eukaryota > Metazoa > Arthropoda > Malacostraca > Decapoda > Lithodidae > Paralithodes > Paralithodes platypus. The sequence continues at coordinate 23,357,844 of CM064485.1, read as the reverse complement.
AACAGCATACACATACATTAACATATACAAACAGCATACAAATAGATTAACATATACAAACAGCATACAAATACATTAACATATACAAACAGCATACACATACATTAACATATACAAACAGCATACAAATACATTACCATATACAAACAGCATACAAATACATTAACATATACAAACAGCATACAAATACATTAACATACACAAACAGCATACACATACATTAACATATACAAACAGCATACAAATACATTAACATATACAAACAGCATACAAATACATTAACATATACAAACAGCATACAAATACATTAACATATACAAACAGCATACAAATACATTAACATATACAAACAGCATACAAATTAACATATACAAACAGCATACAAATACATTAACATATACAAACAGCATACAATACATTAACATATACAAACAGCATACACATACATTAACAATACAAACAGCATACACATACATTAACATATACAAACAGCATACAAATACATTAACATACAAACAGCATACAAATACATTAACATATACAAACAGCATACAAATACATTAACATATACAAACAGCATACACATACATTAACATATACAAACAGCATACAACTACATTAACATATACAAACAGCATACAAATACATTAACATATACAAACAGCATACAAATACATTAACATATACAAACAGCATACAAATACATTAACATATACAAACAGCATACAAATACATTAACATATACAAACAGCATACACATACATTAACATATACAAACAGCATACAAATACATTAACATATACAAACAGCATACACATACATTACATACAAACAGCATACACATACATTAACATATACAAACAGCATACAAATACATTAACATATACAACAGCATACAAATACATTAACATATACAGCATACAAATACATTAACATATACAAACAGCATACACATACATTAACATATACAAACAGCATACAAATACATTAACATATACAAACAGCATACAAATACATTAACATATACAAACAGCATACAAATACATTAACATATACAAACAGCATACACATACATTAACATATTCAAACAACATCCAAATACATTAACATATACAAACAACATCCAAATACATTAACATATACAAACAGCATACAAATACATTAACATATACAAACAGCATACACATACATTAACATATACAAACAGCATACAAATACATTAACATATACAAACAGCATACAAATACATTAACATATACAAACAGCATCCAAATACATTAACATATACAAACAGCATACACATACATTAACATATACAAACAGCATACAAATACATTAACATATACAAACAGCATACAAATACATTAACATATACAAACAGCATACAAATACATTAACATTGTTACGTATCTTGATCCTCAGGTGGTTAACTTGATGAATCTAGATAGCACATAGATATATATTAAGGTATCAGTCAGCTGAAGGCAAAACAAAAGTAAAATCTACTAAAATAATTTCCTGTTGTTGCTTCCTTTCCTTTTGGATCTTAGGACTTAATATCCTTTATTGACTGATACTCTTTAATTATGAAAAATACTGAAACTAATTAAAGTCATGTAGTATTTATAAAGAATTATTATTTAACCGAAGCTTAGTAGGCTATGGTTATGAACCGAATAAGTTATAGCTAAAGAAGGACTATTAATTTTATAAAAAGTCTTGAAAGATAAATATTAAAGTAAGAATATTTCTGTCTCTTACCCTTTTTGAAATGAATAGATAGTTTTCTTCTATGTCCTTTTATTTATATTTAATGTAATTATTCTTGGTTCTTGTCTTACGTTAATAGTATTATATTATTATTATCATCAGGAGTAATATCAAAGTCACATAAAAAGTTAGATATATATTTAATAATTAGTTAAATTTATTTCTTAACCACGTAACATTGAGGTTTGATTATGAGTAAATAAAGTTACAGGATCGTTTCATAGATTCGATTCAGGTCTCACTCAAATAATATGAAAAGCAAAATATAATATTTTGAAGCAAAGAATTTTCTTCAGCTTAGGAAAATCACTAGAAGTAATATTAACACAGCCATGTTAGTCTAAGGCGATATTACTAATAAGAGACAATAGCATCACCGTACTAAGCACCATTAAGCAATGTAAGCTTAATTCAAAGAAAATGAAAGAACTCGTAAGTATTAATATAAAACAAGTATTACTTTCATCATAACCCAATTACTTAAAGAGTTGCTTTAGTCCACAATTTAGTCAACTAAAATAGTTAAGTACATAATAATAGCGTTAACGTTAATTCCCAATCAAATAGTTAAACACATAATAGTAGCGTTCACGTTAATTCCCAATTAAATAGTTAAACACATTACACACATTAAACACATCACGTTAATTCCCAATCACATATCTCACTAACCAACATAACGTAAGTGTTTACACCGAACACACTTAACACACATTTATATAATCTGACTGACAGTCACAATCCCATTATAATACTTCACCCCGTCTTCCTCCAGCTGCAAGTTCACCTTCCCCAACTCCAAATGAGACTGATTTGAATGCCCACAACTCGGGTCTTATATACCAAACAATGATGGTGTAGGAACGAATCAGGAGGCGAGTGATGGTGCGCGCTCCAATCATAGCTCCTCGAATCACATAACAGGTGTGTCGTCCACTCACAGCTCCTGGCGTCGATCATACGTCATAGCATCGGTCATCGAGGTATGGGGCGAGCTGGTATGGGGCGAGATGGTTTGCCCACTCGCTCGCTCGTTCGCTCGCTAGTCTGCTTCACCACTTTGGTAGTTTGGCTCCTTGAACTCTAATTCTAACTCTTAAATTAACATACAGGGCTCCGTATGTCAGACCTCCCCCCTAGAAAAGAGTTTAAGGAGTATAGTACATAATATTAAACATAATACATAAATAGATTCACCACCAGATTGGCAACAGCAAGATTATAATGAGGATATAAGAAGGATATCACCCAAAGTAGGCAACGTCTCCAGGTACCACATCAGAACATAGCCGGAACGTAGCTGGAGCGTTATTCGAACTGCAAGGCATCTCACAGCTGAAGGCTTAAAAGCGCACTACAAAAGCATGATATTTACCTCGCTACAAGGGAGAGCTAATTGCCAAAATCCTCTCATTAAATTATACTTACTGCTGCATGAGGCCAAACTGGTAAATGCAATCTTTGATCCGTGGCAGTGGGTAGGTATCGTTCTTTGTGACAGCATTGACTTGCCTATAGACCCTACAAAACCTATGGCTCCCGTCTGGCTTCGGCACAAGTATGACCGGACTACTCCACTGGCTGAAGGCCCTTGTGATCAGCTGGTTTGAAAAAATTAAGTCAAGCTCGACCTGCAGTATACTCCTGCGTTGTGGCGAGACACGGTAGGGGGATAGTTTAATGGGAGTTGCATCCCCTACGTCGATGTCGTGCACGGCCAAAGAAGTGAGCCCTGGAGTATCACGGAACACATTGGGAGACTGAGATAAAACAGAGATTAGTTGGTTCGCTTGATCAGAGGGAAGATGACATAGTTTAAATGGTAATTCCCTCAAAGCCACTGAATTATACTGAAAGTTGGATAGGCTACATGACAAGTCAAAGTCTGCATGGATACCTTCAGGCTCTGGAACAGTCTGTTGCGGGTCAGTAAGAGAACTGAAGACTTTGTCCGCACCAGGCTGTTCACAGGTCCTGACATTCACTGCCACAGTGGGAGAATCTGGAGGAGAGGAATCAGGGGACCTATGGTAGGGCTTCAACATATTTATATGGAATACTTGCGTGGGCTTTCTCCGGTCTGGGGTAGTTACTAGATAATCGGTAATGCTCACCCTCCGAATGATCTTATATGGGCCCCTGAACTTGGCAGATAAAGGTTGGCCAAAAAGGGGGAGCAGGACCAAAACCTCATCACCGGGCTTAAACTCCCTCTCACGGGCTTTTCTGTCATACCATTTCTTCATGGAGCTTTTAGCCACTGTCAAGTTTTGAGCGGCAAACTCACATGAGGATCTCAGCCGGGTTTTGAAATCTGAAACATACTTGAGGAGGTTTTGGTTCCCCTCCTGGCCAACTAGGCTATCCTGCAATAGTTGCAAAGGACCTCTTACCTGGTGACCGAAAACTAGCTCATTAGGGGAAAAACCCAGGGATTCAGTTGGAACCTCACGAGTAGCAAATAAAAGAAAAGGTACCCCCTTATCCCACTCAACTCCGGTCTCTGTACAATACTTACGTAAGATTCCCTTTAATGTCTGATGATATCGTTCGAGAACCCCTTGACTCTCTGGGTGGTAGGTGCTAGACTTTACATGCTCTTTAAAGGAAGCTAAGAATGAGCTCTCCAAACCACTGACATTACTATTCAATAAATCCTTGCAGTCTGGAACTATGCCTGATCAGTGGAAGCTAGCCAACGTAACACCGATATTCAAAAAAGGCAGCAAATCCCTACCCAGTAACTATCGTCCAATTAGCTTAACCTCAGTTGTATGTAAAATGCTAGAAACGGTCATACGAGACAGACTCGTAAATCACTTGGAGGAAAATAACATACTTAAAGATACTCAACACGGCTTTCGTAAAAAACGTTCCTGTTTAACAAACCTCTTAGACTTCTTCCACGATATCCTCAACCTCTACGATGAGAGTAAAGCTGTAGATATTATATACCTTGATTTTCAAAAGGCCTTTGACAAAGTTCCCCACAAACGTTTACTGCTAAAACTAAAAGCGCATGGAATACAAGACGGTGTGTTGAAATGGATAGAAAATTGGCTCAGCAACAGAAAGCAAAGGGTAGTCATAAACGGTAAGGCATCTAAATGGACCAATGTAAGTAGCGGGGTACCCCAGGGATCGGTACTAGGACCAATTCTCTTTCTAATTTACATCAACGACATAGATGAGGGTCTCACCTGCACAATCTCAAAATTTGCTGACGATACAAAAATTGCAAATAGCGTACTCTCAAAAGAACAAGTTGACGATATGCAACACAATCTAGATAAATTGTCATGTTGGGCCCAAATTTGGCAAATGAGTTTCAATGCGGATAAATGTAAAGTACTACATGTCGGATACCTAAATGAGAAAGCAAACTATTCGATGAATGGCACTCCGCTTAAGAATGTAAACAGAGAAACTGATCTGGGAGTAACAATATCGAGTAACCTAAAACCGAGTCAACAATGTTCAGAAGTTGTTAAGAAGGCAAACAAAATAATTGGCTTTATAGGCAGGTCATTTGAGCATAAATCCAAAGAAGTTATCCTAACCCTTTACAATTCCTTAGTCCGCCCTCTTCTGGAATACTGCGTTCAATCCTGGTGCCCTTATTACCAAAAAGATATAAACAAGCTAGAACGAGTTCAACGTAGAGTTACCAAAATGATACCTAGCCTAAAGAACAAACCATACGAAGAGCGTCTTAGAGAATTAAATCTATTTCCTTTAACCCAGCGCAGATTAAGAGGCGACTTAATTCAAGTGTTCAAAATCATCAAAGTCATCGACAATATGAACTGTAGTAAGTACTTCACTATCGACCAATCTAATTACACGCCAATCTAACAGCATACACATATATTAACATATACAAACAGCATACACATACATTAACATATGCAAACAGCATACACATACATTAACATATACAAACAGCATACACATACATTAACATATACAAACAGCATACACATACATTAACATATACAAACAGCATACACATACATTACCATATACAAACAACATACACATACATTAACATATACAAACAGCATACACATACATTAACATATACAAACAGCATACACATACATTAACATATACAAACAGCTTACACATACATTAACATATACAAACAGCATACACATAAATTAACATATACAAACAGCATACACATACATTGACATATACAAACAGCATCCAAATACATTAACATATACAAACAGCATACACATACATTAACATATACAAACAGCATACACATACATTAACATATACAAACAGCATACAAATACATTAACATATACAAACAGCATACACATACATTAACATAATATTATACAAACAGCATACACATACATTAACATATACAAACAGCATACACATACATTAACATATACAAACAGCATACAAATACATTAACATATACAAACAGCATACAAATACATTAACATATACAAACAACATACACATACATTAACATATACAAACAGCATACAAATACATTAACATATACAAACAACATACACATACATTAACATATACAAACAGCATACACATACATTAACATATACAAACAGCATCCAAATACATTAACATATACAAACAGCATACAAATACATTAACATATACAAACAGCATACAAATACATTAACATATACAAACAGCATACAAATACATTAACATATACAAACAGCATACAAATACATTAACATATACAAACAGCATACACATACATTAACATATACAACCAGCATACAAATACATTAACATATACAAACAGCATACAAATACATTAACATATACAAACAGCATACACATACATTAACATATACAAACAGCATACAAATACATTAACATATACAAACAGCGTACACATACATTAACATATACAAACAGCATACAAATACATTAACATATACAAACAGCGTACACATACATTAACATATACAAACAGCATTCAAATACATTAACATATAAACAAATGTAACGTCCAATCAAGTAATCAAACAAGACAAAAACACATATCATATAACAATATAACGGCCAATCAAGTATTCAAATAAAACACACAATTCCACTTATACATTAACATATAAACCAATAAAACGGCCGCATCAAGTAATCAAGTCAAATAAACAAGGAGTGAACATTTAACGATCATTCCCTCAGACATTTACTCCTCGACATCAACCGCAAACAATCGCTAATACCCTGCTAGTAAATTTGAATGTTTACAACCAAATATATATGGCTGATAAAACTAATAATATATAAACACAAATAAAATAAATAATATAAATATACCGGTATAACAATAATAATAATAATTAATAACAAATAATAATAATACAAAATACAATAATAACAGCAGCAATAATTGATTGATTGATTGTTTATTTGTAACCACGAGCGGGCGAAGACATTAATTGGTCCATACATTAATTATAATGATGTAATTTCAGCATTAACAGGAGGGTACAATATAATTCTAGGAAGGTAAATGACAAGCATATGAGGACTAACAGTATGTTCTTCAAATAGTAATAGTAATGCTACTATTGATAATACTAATAATTATATTAACAATAATATAACAACACAAATAAGCTACTTAAATAAATAAATGTATATGAATAAATATATAACATAATAATAATAATAATAATAATAATAATAATGATAATAATTAATACAATTATGAAGTATATATATTCATAAACAAATAAACATATCCTTACCTTTGATTCTGTATATCAGTCGACCAATATATGCAGTTTAAGAAAGACCTGTGTTACTCAGGGGGTTAATTGTGATTGTAATTACCCCTTTGAGTCCTAGAGGTAGATTATAAGCTAAAGTAAATCTTCTAATGGTAACCAGAATATGATGAAGGCGTTATGTTCCTCCTCTTAAGGGGGCCCACCTCGCATTTTTTTCTCTTTCTCTCCATCTCTCTTTGGCTTGTATCCATTTGGCCCCATTCAGCCTACTGTTTTAAGACGCTTACCCCCATCCTGGTGTCAATATTTTCCTGGCGAGCGGTAGCGAGCCAGCATATATATATTTCTGTTTTGACAGCAAGCTAAATTTGTCCATTTTTCGACAGAAAAATTTCTCCGGCGAAGCCGGATTTCTCCATACAATGCTGGCTCGCTATCGCTCGCCAGAAATAAATAGACACCTGGATGGGGATAAACATCTTAAAACAGTTGGCTGAATGGGGCCGAATGGATACAAGCCAGGGAAAGAGAGAAAAGGAGAGAAAGATAAAAACACCTGGTGACCTTCCTTAATGATCAAACGACAGGGAGCATTAACCCTTTCTATCAAATGACGCAGGTGTATATTTTAATCTGGCTACTTCTGGCTAACATCAGGCGATTTTCCACAGCGTTCCTACTGTATAAAACAGATGGTGGTGCATAATGTTGGTAATTATGAAAACTTGACATTAAGGGGGGATGGAAGAAATCTTGGTCGATTTTTTCATTTATTTAAGGGGTGTCAGCCAAAGAGAGAGGGAGAGAGAGAGATAGAGAGAGAGAAAAAGCGAGGTGGGCTCCCTTAATATTTTTCTAGTTTCTCCCTAGACCTCCACCAAACTTTAAAAAAAAACCCAGGATCCCCCTTCAAGATATATTTGTAAATTTTTTCGATAGTCAAATTTAAGAGAGAGAGAGAGAGAAAGAGAGAGAGAGAGAGAGAGAGAGAGAGAGAGAGAGAGAGAGAGAGAGAGAGAGAGAGAGAGAGAGAGTGAGTGTGCGTGTTTATTTGTATCATTGTATGTATCTCTTAAGTTTCTTATTTGTTTTGTTTTTTCACCCCCCCCTCTCTCTCTCTTTCTTTCTCTCTATCTATCTCTCTCTCTCTCTAGCTCTCTCTCTCTCTCTCTCCTCTCTCTCTCTCTCTCCTCTCTCTCTGACAAAATTGATGTAGATTCACATTTCAAATTCAAAATTAGTTCTTAAACTCGGGGAAACGAAATAAAATAAAAAAACCAGGAGGGCGAATCTCGATAGTAATAAGCACTTCTTCACCTACAGTGTGGTCAACGAGTGGAACAAACTGCCAGAGAAAGTGGTGCAATGTAATACAATTGACACACTCAAAAGAAGTCTAGACATTCATTTCGAGGAGGTTGGAGTAATATTATATAGGTAAAAAAAAAAATAAAAAAAAATAAATAAAAATCAGTAGTATAGATTATTGCTCAACTTCTTTCTTCACTATGAACTTCCCAGTAGAAATGGTCTCATTCTGCTGGAGACCTTGTTTCTCCAACTAACTTTCATGCCGACCCTAGGTCCGGAGGGTGTGGTGAGTAGAGCCTTCTGCTTTGCTATCCTTACCTTCCACTTTCTAGTAAATGTTATGTTAGCATTAAGCCCGGACTGCCTAGTAGGGACAGCAAGGTCTATGCAGTCTGTGTATCTATGTAATTCTATGTAACTCTCTCTCTCTCACACACACACACACTTGCTTACTTGCTTATGGTAGTCCATCGTAGTCCGATGATGACGTTCCCTTCCTACATTCATCTGTTGTGAGTTCTACGATGACTGTAGAGTCCCATCCGTGATGCACATATCCTGCCACAGTCTGGGCACTAGTAGTTCGGGTTAGGAGGTGCTGGTTGTTCCCGGCGTGCATGTCTCTGGGCCCTCTTCTCCTGCTGGTGGTGTTTCCTCTGACGTTCCAGTTCCTTCGCTCCTTGCTGGCAGTGTGAGCGCCATAGTGGTCTATCTGATGCTAAGTTTTCAATTGCAGTTGGTTGTATATAGCACCTTTTTAGTATTTTCTTTATACTGTCTTTGTATCTTAATTTTGGTCCTCCAGCTGCTTTGCGGCCTTCATGCAGCTGTCCAGAGGTAGTCTCTCCTCTGGCATACGGATGACATGCCCAACCCTTCTGAGTTGTTGTTTGATGATAAGGGTCTCAATACTGGTGTTGTTGGCTCTTTCAAGTATTGTTATATGAGGAACACGGTCCTGCCAGGTTATACCCATAATCTTTCGGAGGCATCTGATGTGGAAAGCCTCCAGGGGTCGTAGATGGCGTCTATATGTCGTCCATGTTTCACAACCATAGAGCAAAGTGGTTAAACACACAGCATTATATACAGCCACTTTGGTACAAAGAGTCAGGTGATTATTTTGGAAAACTCTCTCTTGTAGGCGGCCAAAAGATGCTGCAGCTTGTCTCAGTCGGTGTTGTATCTCATCGTCAATACTGGTCGTTTCAGACAGGAAGCTTCTCAGCTACTTGAAGGAAGGAACTTGTGCTATCTCCTCTCCTGCTAATCTGAACACTGGCTGCACAGGTGGTATCTGAGCTGACCACTGAGAAATTATTTGTGTTTTCTGGATGTTAACTGACAGGCCCATTCTGGAGTAAGCACTTGCTGCAGCTTCAAGCGCGACTTCTAGTTCCTCTGGCGAGTGAGCTACAAGAGCACAATCATCTGCATACTGAAGTTCCAGGATATTTTCCATAGAGAATTTCGTTCTTGCTTGAAATCTACGAATGTTGAAGAGGTTGCCATCTAGTCTATAGTCCATGTTGATTCCACTTCTGTTTGCTATAGTCCTATGAAGAAGTAATATAACGCATATTAATTTTTTTTTGAAAAGGACTGGTGCCAGTACACACCCTTGTCTGACTCCGGCATTAACAGCAAATGGTTCTGATGCATGGCCTCCTGCAGTGACTCGTGCCATCATGCCATCATGAAACTGCCTTACAAGTGCCACAAATTTTGGTGGACAGCCAAAGATACGGAGAATATTCCACAATGTTTCTCGATTTTCGGTATCAAAGGTTTTTGACAGATCAATGAAGGCTATAAAAATGTCTTTATTTTGTTCCCTGCATTTTTCTTGCAATTGACGTATAGTAAAAATCATGTCAATAGTTCCTCGATCTTTACGGAAACCGCATTGTGACTCTGGCAGTATTTCCTCAGTAATTTTGGTCAACAGTCTTTGAAGCATGATTTTTGACAGCACCTTCCCTGCCACAGCTAAAAGAGAAATGCCTCTGCTGTTGCCACAATTAGATTTATCACCCTTGTTTTTGTAAATTGTGATAATATTTGCATCTTTCCATGTCTGAGGTATGTACTCCTTGTCCCAAACCTCCAAAATGAATGAGTGAATATCTCGAAGCAGTAGGTAACCTCCATATTTAATTAGCTCTGCTGGTATACCATCTGGACCAGGAGATTTGTTATCTTTCAGGGTCTTAACTGCTCTAGTCACTTCATTAAAGGTTGGTGGTATATCAAGATCTTGAATAATGGGTTGCTCTTCAAACTCTTGTTGGCAAGTTGGATCTACATGATTGTCTTGGTTCAGCAAGTCCTTGAAGTGCTCCCCCCATCTCTCAACAATTGCCTTTTGATCTTTTATAAGAGTAGTTCCGTCTGCACTCCTTAATGGTGTAAGTGGACAGCTTGTAGGTCCATACACTTGTTTTACAGCATTTACTTCCACTTTCTAGTAAATGTTATGTTAGCATTAAGCCCGGACTGCCTAGTAGGGACAGCAAGGTCTATGCATTCTGTGTATCTATGTAATTCTATGTAACTCTCTCTCTCTCTCACACACACACACACACTTACACACACTCACTCACTCTCTCTCTCTCCCACACCACCAAACTCGTCGATAATCCAGTATGCAGATTAGCCAAGCCAAGGCAGCACTTACCAATCCGGCTACTTCAGACCATGTGATTGTGGGGGGAGGGGCCAATCATAGGAGGCTTGGGAGAGTAACTAGGTAATGGAGGGGTAGGTGAGACGATTGGGGGAGGGTGGGGGGAGGGGAGGGAGGATTGGTGGTAGGGATAGAGGAATGTAGGAACCGATTCGTTAACTATAGTCCGTTCATTCTAGGTTGGTTAGAAATCGTAACCTCTAATCTCTGTAATTCAAAAAGGGCTAGAGTAAACGAGCTGTCAAATTTCACACCTATTCCCTGACCAAGTCTTCCTATTTTGTAGAAAAATGAGCTCGATTTCTCTAGTCCTTTTTGAGTCACAGAGGTTAGAGGTTACGATTTCTGCCCAACCTAGAATGAACAGACTATAGGAAGCGGTATATACAGTAAATATATATATATATATATATATATATATATATATATATATATATATATATATTGTTGCGTATCTTGATCCTCAAGTGGTTAACTTGATGAATCTAGATAGCACAGAGATAATATATTAAGGTATCAGTCAGCTGAAGGCAAAACAAAAGTAAAATCTAATACAATTATTTCCTGTTGTTGCTTCCTTTCCTTTTGGATCTTAGGACTTAGTGTCCTTTATTGACTGATACTCTTTATTTATACTAAATACTGAAACTAATTAAAGTCATGTAGTATTTATAAAGAATTATTATTTAACCGAAGCTTAGTAGGCTATGGTTATGAACCGAAGAAGTTATATCTAAAGAAGGACTATTAATTCTTTAAAAAGTCTTGAAAGATAAATATTAAAGTAAGAATATTTCTGTCTCTTACCCTTTTTGAAATGAATAGATAGTTTTCTTATATGTCCTTTTATTTATATTTAATGTAATTATTCTTGGTTCTTGTCTTACGTTAACAGTATTATATTATTATTATCATCAGGATTTATATCAAAGTCACATAAAAAGTTAGATATATATTTAATAATTAGTTAAATGTATTTCTTAACCACGTAACATTGAGGTTTGATTATGAGTAAATTAAGTTACAGGATCGCTTCATAGATTCGATTCAGGTCTCACTCAAATAATATGAAAAGCAAAAATAATATTTTGAAGCTAAAATAATTTTCTTCAGCTTAGGAAATCACTATAAGTAATATTAACACAGCCATGTTAGTCTAAGGCGATATTACTAATATGAGACAATAGCATCACCGTACTAAGCACCGTTAAGCAATGTAAGCTTAATTAAAAGAAAATGAAAGAACTCGTAAGTATTAATATAAAACAATAGTATTACTTTCATCATAACCCAATTACTTAAAGAGTTGCTTTAGTCCACAAGTTAGTCAACTAAAATAGTTAAGTACATTATTAGTAGCGTTAACGTTAATTCGCAATCAAATAGTTAAACACATAATAGTAGCGTTAACGTTAATTCCCAATCAAATAGTTAAACACATAATAGTAGCGTTAACGTTAATTCCCAATCAAATAGTTAAACACATAATAGTAGCGTTAACGTTAATTCCCAATCACATATCTCACTAACCAACATAACGTAAGTGTTTACACCGAACACACTTAACACACACTTATATAATCTGACTGACAGTCACAATCCCATTATAATACTTCACCCCGTCTTCCTCCAGCTGCAAGTTCACCTTCCCCAACTCCAAATGAGACTGATTTGAATGCCCACAACTCGGGTCTTATATACTAAACAATGATGGTGTAGGAACGAATCAGGAAGCGGGGGGTGGTGCGCGCTCCTATCATAGCTCCTCGAGTTGCATAACAGGTGCCTGGTCCACTCACAGCTCCTGGCGTCGATCATACGTCATAGCGTCGGGTCATCGAAGTAGTTTGCAGGGTCCCCTATGATGCACGCAGGTGTGAAGGCTTGTTTGCTGGTATGCGGGCGAGCTGGTTTCCCACTCGCTAGTTCGCTCCGCCGCTTGGGTAGTTTGAAACTCCTTCAACTCTAATTCTAACTCTTAAATTAACATACAGGGCTCCGTATGTCAGACCTCCCCCCTAGAAAAGTTTAAGGAGTATAGTACATAATATTAAACATAATACATAAATAGATTCACCACCAGATTGGCAACAGCAAGATTATAATGAGGATATAAGAAGGATATCACCCAAAGTAGGCAACGTCTCCAGGTACCACATCAGAACATAGCCGGAACGTAGCTGGAGCGTTATTCGAACTGCAAGGCATCACACAGCTGAAGGCTTGACAGCGCACTACTGAAGCATGATATTTACCTCGTTACAAGGGAGAGCTAATTGCCAAAATCCTCTCATTAAGTTAAACTTACTGCTGTATGAGGCCAACCTGGTAAATGCAATCTTTGATCCGTGGCAGTGGATAGGTATCATTCTTTGTGACAGCATTAACTTGCCTATAGTCCCTACAAAACCTATGCCTCCCGTCTGGCTTTGGCACAAGTATGACAGGACTACTCCACTGGCTTAAGGCCCTTTTGATCAGCTTGTTTGACAACATGTAGTCAAGCTCGACCTGCAGTATACTCCTGCGTTGTGGTGAGACACGGTAGGGGGATAGGTTAATGGGAGTTGCATCCCCTACGTCGATGTCGTGCACGGCCAAAGAAGTGAGCCCTGGAGTATCACGGAACACACTGGGAGACTGAGATAAAACAGAGATTAGTTGGGTCGCTTGATCAGAGGGAAGATGACATAGTTTAGATGGTAATTCCCTCCAAGCCACTGAATTATACTGAAAGTTGGATAGGCTACATGACAAGTCAAAGTCTGCATGGATACCTTCAGGCTCTGGAACAGTCTGTTGCGGGTCAGTAAGAGAACTGAAGACTTCGTCCGCACCAGGCTGTTCACAGGTCCTGACATTCACTGCCACAGTCGGAGAATCTGGAGGAGAGGAATCAGGGGACCTATGGTAGGGTTTCAACATATTTATATGGAATACTTGCGTGGGCTTTCTCCTGTCTGGGGTAGTTACTAGATAATCGGTAATGCTCACCTTCTGAATGATCTTATATGGGCCCCTGAACTTGGCAGATAAAGGTTGGCCAAAAAGGGGGAGCAGGACCAAAACCTCATCACCAGGCTGAAACTCCCTCTCACGGGCTTTTCTGTCATACCATTTCTTCATGGAGCTTTTAGCCACTGTCAAGGTTTGAGCGGCAAACTCACATGAGGATCTCAGCCGGGTTTCGAAATCTGAAACATACTTGAGGAGGTTTTGGTTCCCCTCCTGGCCAACTAGGCTATCCTGCAATAGTTGCAAAGGACCTCTTACCTGGTGACCGAAAACTAGCTCATTAGGGGAAAAACCCAGGGATTCAGTTGGAACCTCACAAGTAGCAAATAAAAGAAAAGGTACCCCCTTATCCCACTCAACTCCGGTCTCTGTACAATATTTACGTAACATTCCCTTTGATGTCTGATGATATCGTTCGAGAACCCCTTGACTCTCTGGGTGGTAGGTGCTAGACTTAACATGCTCGATACCCAACTCCTTCAGGGACTGCTGAAAAATGTTAGAGGTAAAATTAGTTCCTTGATCACTTTGCACCTCATGGGGGAAACCCATTCTGGTGAAGAATTTGAGCAGTTCCTTGATGACAGTTGGAGCAGAGGTAGTCCTTAAGGGTATAGCCTCTGGGTAGCGAGTTGCCATGTCCATGATAGTTAATAAATAAATGTTACCTTGGGAAGTCTTAGGCAATGGGCCTACAATGTCCACTACCACCCGAGTAAAAGGATTCTCGAAGACGGGCAAGGGCACCAGAGGATGTACAGGCACCTTCTGATTGGGTTTTCCTGTCATCTGGCAAGTGTGACACACTCTACAAAACTCCACTACATCTGCACGCATTCCTGGCCAGTAAAAGTGGGCTCTGATTCTGTCTAGAGTTTTTCTCACACCTAGGTGTCCTGCCAATGGTATACAATGTGCCATTTCCATGATATCTCTACGACAAGGTTTGGGGACTACTACTTGATGGACGTCCCAAGCCCCGTCATCGATTGGTCTGTGTGGCAGTCTCCATCTACGCCACAATACTCCTCCTTTGAGGTAGAAACATTCACCACCCTCCTTCTCACATTCCTCTTCACTCATGGACCTGGCAGCTAACTCCTTGCATTCACTATCATCTCTCTGTAGCTCTACCAGGCCACTAGGACAATTTGGAGGGGTTTCATGGTCATCGTTAGGGTCAAGATGAGCCATAAAGGTGTCAGATAAATCCACCTCAGTCACATCATCAGGCACAGTTGGAGCGTCATTCACACTCTCATCATCCCTTTCATCAACTCTTACATTCGGTACATTTCTGTCCGAGGGAACTGCTACTTGAGACATTGAATGTGTGACAGCACACACAGGGAAAACAGTTGGCATCTCCTTGTCGAGCTCACCGGTTAGTGGCTCGTTAACAGGGGAAAGTGACAAAATGGGGTCTGGTCGGACCTTCTCACCTGCTACATCATTCCCCAAAAGGAGTGTTACCCCAGGCACAGGGATATCTTGGGACCTACACAAAGCTATGGTGGCCTCACCCTGTAGTAACTCACATTCAATTTCGCCTTTTACCAAGTGTGCATAAAATTGGCCTCCAGCACCTCTCATTACAACTGGTTCGCCAGGTGGGCACTCAGTGTAAGGATTCACCATGAGGGTGCTAGTAGAACCTGTGTCTCTCAGAATGTTTACCTCATGCATACAACCATTTAATCTCACGTTGCCAGATGAAATAAAGGGACGGTAACTGTCCTGCACTGATGGTGAAATTATTATTGGCTTAACCCTAGTGGGTTGCACCACGCATGCTACTACACCCCTGTCTAGATGATTTACGTTAGCTGCTAGGTACTCCTTCTGTCGGGAGTCCTGCATTAAAGGAACTTTTGGTGCTAGGTACTCCTTCTGTCGGGAGTCCTGCATTACAGGCACATATGGAGTTTGAGATACGGCGGCAACTGTCTGCCCCGATCTCTCGGTTCTCTCCTTGGCCCAGCACTGATAAGCTAGGTGACCTCTCTTGCCACAAAAAGTACATACTTTAGGGGATACGGGAACGTTCCCTCTTTGAGCATTACTATTAGTTTGGGGCCCACCTCTGTTACCACTGCCCTGAGTCGCATTTTTAGTTGGGGGAACAATTCTATTTTGGCTAGCTGGGGAAGACGTTATAGGCTTGTGACTGGGTCTGTCAGATTTGTGATTGGGATACTTAAAATTAGAACTAGAATTATCGTAGGGCTTCTTTCCACGAAATTTGTTGTTGAGCACGTATGTGTCAGCCATGTCAGCGGCGTCGGCAAGACAATCTACCTTTTTCCCCTTTAAATGATAGGATACAGAAGAAGAAATTTTCCATAGGAAATTTTCTAACAGGACCAACTCCTTCAGATCGTTGTAGCTTGTGACTTAATTACTCTTGACCCAATGATTGAAAGTTTTAGTCATGGTCCTGGCAAATACCTTATGGGTTTCTTCTACTTTCTTCTGGTTTTTACGGAAAGATTGCCTGTAAGCCTCAGGCTGCAATTGATAGGTTTTTAGGATAGCTTCTTTGAGATTGTCATAATCCTGCCTAACTTCTGCTACTTCTGACAAATACGTGGCTCGAGCCTGCCCTGTCAAAACAGTTTGTAACATAAAAGGCCATTGATCTCTTGTCCACTTCATACATCCAGCAACTTCCTCAAACAAAACAAAGAAATCCTGCACATTATCCTCAGTGAAAGGTGGAATGACACTAGTCATAGTCAATCCCAGAGGGGGAGCAATTAAGGGAGCATTTGTATTGACATTTAGTTGAGCCGTACGATATTGATATTCATATTGTTCGGTCGTTGCTCTGGCTTTTATGCTGGCTTCTTCGGTATTTATTCTGGCTAGTTCTATACTTACGTTGGCTTGTTCGGTCGTTGCTTTTATTCTGGCTAGTTCTATTGTTAGTCTGGCTTGTTCGGCATTTGCTTCAGCATGTATTCTGGCTTGTTCTAGTTCGAATAATTGATCAACGGTAAAACCAGGTGGCAATTGTTCATCAAGTTGGCTAGGTTTACTAGGGATCCCACCAACTGCTCCGTCTCCCTCCCCGCCTTCTACAGGGAACAGGTGGGTTTTTATGGTCTGAGCCACCTCTACTTTGGACATGTTTGAGACAGTTAATTGGAGATGTGAGGCAAGCACTTTCAGTTCGGATTTTGACAGACAGTCAATATCAGGGGTTGTGGGTTCTGATTCTATGAAAACTCGAGCATCTTCGTCATTAATTAGATGAGGCATGATTAATATTTGGTTTTTAAGTAGTGAAACGTTAATGAAACTGAGTGAAACTGTATGAAACGAATCCTGGCGAGGTCGCCACTCTTCTGTTACGTATCTTGATCCTCAAGTGGTTAACTTGATGAATCTAGATAGCACAGAGATATATATTAAGGTATCAGTCAGCTGAAGGCAAAACAAAAGTAAAATCTAATAAAATTATTTCCTGTTGTTGCTTCCTTTCCTTTTGGATCTTAGGACTTAGTGTCCTTTATTGACTGATACTCTTTATTTATACTAAATACTGAAACTAATTAAAGTCATGTAGTATTTATAAAGAATTATTATTTAACCGAAGCTTAGTAGGCTATGGTTATGAACCGAAGAAGTTATATCTAAAGAAGGACTATTAATTCTTTAAAAAGTCTTGAAAGATAAATATTAAAGTAAGAATATTTCTGTCTCTTACCCTTTTTGAAATGAATAGATAGTTTTCTTATATGTCCTTTTATTTATATTTAATGTAATTATTCT
Source organism: Paralithodes platypus (assembly GCA_032716605.1). Taxonomy (NCBI): domain Eukaryota; kingdom Metazoa; phylum Arthropoda; class Malacostraca; order Decapoda; family Lithodidae; genus Paralithodes; species Paralithodes platypus. Next base: position 23,339,556 of record CM064485.1, on the reverse strand, counting down.
TGGTTCTTGTCTTACGTTAACAGTATTATATTATTATTATCATCAGGATTTATATCAAAGTCACATAAAAAGTTAGATATATATTTAATAATTAGTTAAATGTATTTCTTAACCACGTAACATTGAGGTTTGATTATGAGTAAATTAAGTTACAGGATCGCTTCATAGATTCGATTCAGGTCTCACTCAAATAATATGAAAAGCAAAAATAATATTTTGAAGCTAAAATAATTTTCTTCAGCTTAGGAAATCACTATAAGTAATATTAACACAGCCATGTTAGTCTAAGGCGATATTACTAATATGAGACAATAGCATCACCGTACTAAGCACCGTTAAGCAATGTAAGCTTAATTAAAAGAAAATGAAAGAACTCGTAAGTATTAATATAAAACAATAGTATTACTTTCATCATAACCCAATTACTTAAAGAGTTGCTTTAGTCCACAAGTTAGTCAACTAAAATAGTTAAGTACATTATTAGTAGCGTTAACGTTAATTCGCAATCAAATAGTTAAACACATAATAGTAGCGTTAACGTTAATTCCCAATCAAATAGTTAAACACATAATAGTAGCGTTAACGTTAATTCCCAATCAAATAGTTAAACACATAATAGTAGCGTTAACGTTAATTCCCAATCAAATAGTTAAACACATAATAGTAGCGTTAACGTTAATTCCCAATCACATATCTCACTAACCAACATAACGTAAGTGTTTACACCGAACACACTTAACACATTTATATAATCTGACTGACAGTCACAATCCCATTATAATACTTCACCCCGTCTTCCTCCAGCTGCAAGTTCACCTTCCCCAACTCCAAATGAGACTGATTTGAATGCCCACAACTCGGGTCTTATATACTAAACAATGATGGTGTAGGAACGAATCAGGAAGCGGGGGGTGGTGCGCGCTCCTATCATAGCTCCTCGAGTTGCATAACAGGTGCCTGGTCCACTCACAGCTCCTGGCGTCGATCATACGTCATAGCGTCGGGTCATCGAAGTAGTTTGCAGGGTCCCCTATGACGCACGCAGGTGTGAAGGCTTGTTTGCTGGTATGCGGGCGAGCTGGTTTCCCACTCGCTAGTTCGCTCCGCCGCTTGGGTAGTTTGAAACTCCTTCAACTCTAATTCTAACTCTTAAATTAACATACAGGGCTCCGTATGTCAGAATATATATATATATATATATATATATATACAGTATATATATCCTGTATATGCGTAGACGTGTCGAGAGCTTAAACCCTTGAGGATCATGACGCGTTTATTGTGCCTATCATTAGATGATTGTATATAGCATTCAAATAGTACCAACACCTTAAAACTCAAGAATCTCATTCTTCCTATGTTTCTGCCCAGAATCAAGCCAAATCTGTTCTTCGACTTGCCAAACACTCTTTCATCAATGATAAATGCACTGAACTATCCAACTCTAGCTCTTCCCAAGCTCTCTGGCATCTAGCCAAAAACCTGTGCAACAATTTGTCTTCCTTGTCTTTCCCTACCCTTTTCCATTCTGATGGCACAACCATCACTTCTTCCTCTGACAAAGCTGAACTCTTCGCTCAAAATTTCGCTAGAAACTCCATCTTGGATGATTCCGGTGCTATCCCTCCCTCTCCACTCCCTACTTATGCCTAATATCCTAATCTCTTATAAAGATGTACTTTCTACCCTCTCTGGGCTTAATACTAAGAAGGCGTACAGTCCGGATGGCGTTCCTCCTGTTGTACTCAAAACTGCGCTTCCGTGCCGACTCCCTGCCTAGGCAAACTCTTCCATCTCTGTCTCTCCTCTAACGTCTTCCCTTCTTGCTGGAAGTTTGCTCTCATTTAACCTGTTCCAAAGAAAGGGTGACCACTCTCAACCCTCCAACTATTGTCCAATTGCTCTAATATCTTGCATATCTAACTCTTTTGAAACTATTCTTACTATAAAATTTCTTACGCATTTTTCTTCTCATAATTTAATCTCAGATCGCCAGTATGGCTTCCTCTACGCTCTACTGGTGATCTTCTTTCAAATCTTACTAACTCTTGGTAATCCTCCTTCCGGGACTTTGGTGAAACCTTTTCTATTGCACTAGACATATCGAAGGCCTTTGATAGAGTCTGGTACAAATCTCTAATTTCTAAACTACCCTCTTTCAGTTTCTATCCCTCCATCTGTGCCTTTATCTCTAATTTCCTTTCTGGCTGTTCCATAGCTTTGGTTGTGGACGGCCATCATTCATTTCCTCATCCTATTAACTCCGGTGTTCCTCAGGGTTCTGTCCTATCTCAAATACTCTTTCTAATATTCATAAATGATCTTCTCAACTGTACCTCCAGTCCTATCTATTCATATGCTGATGACTCTACCTTACACTATTCAATTAGTTTTTCAGAATGCCCTAGCAAGCAATCCTTCAAAAACAACAGTGATGAAGCCATACAACACTTATCTTCTGATCTAACAACCATTAATAATTGGGGTAGAGAAAACCTTGTTGCTTTCAATGCTTCCAAACCCCAATTTCTCCATTTATCTACCCGTGAAGAACTACCAAAGGACTATCCCTTATACTTCAACAATACAAAAATCAACCCTTCATCTTCTCTCAGTATTCTCGGTGTCTGTTTTCCTTCTGATCTCTTTTGGAAAGACCATTGTAGTACTTATTTTTTTATTTCGAATATACTACTAGAGTGGGGGATAAATCGACAGTCATTTAGAAGTTCGTATACTTTATTTAACAAACTTGCTACTACACTAGTAACTGTTTTTCTGTTCGGGCCGAGATTAGTTCAAGACACGGATTGAATATTATGTCGACCCACCATAGGTTGTACTTTGGAACCCTAGAACTCCCGTTACTCCCTATTTGGATTCCCGATATTCAGGTATTGACTCAAGTCGGCTTCGATCCAAAGGCACGTTACTAGTTTCTAAAATAATATGTTTTTTACCGAGCCCTGCTGTGTCTACTCCAGAGACCAGGGCATCAATGAATCATACCTTCATTCACTTATCTAAAACAAGAGTTATATTCCTAAACTAAACTTTGGAATTATATACTTTTACCGGGCCTACTATGTCTACTCCAGAGACCAAGGCGTTACTACATACAGTATGACCTTTTAATTCATATTTCCTCTTAACCATATACAATACATTTACTCATATGACAAGGGCGTTGTTACAATTTTACCTCAATTGCCTTATCTAAATACTCTTTGATTATATAATATTCTCGTTATTTCATTAAAAAAAAATAAAAAAAAATAAAAAATAAAAAAAACGTTTACTCAAATGACCAGGGCGTTGTTACAAGTTACCTTGATTGCCCTATCGAGAACACTCTCAGATTATATATTCGCGTAATCCTATTACAAACATTTTATATTCACATATACCACCTAGTCAATAATAATTCTTAACCTAATGTAAGCAGTACCTCAATTACTCTACATGGACAAGATTCTCCGCTATTATCCTTTTACATAGATTCTTACGAATACAATATTATCCTGTGGGTGTAACGCTTAACACAGAACTGACCGAATATTCCTTTAACTATGATAATAGATAATGTTTCCTTTACAACCATAGATTTCGTTGATCATACGGACTAGTGTCCTTCCTACCTATTTCTCAAACTAAAGCTAGTCTAATGGCAACTATTATTTATTCCCCTGAGCCTTATAGTTGCGTGTCTATCCTCAAGAATTATTCCCTTTTACTTTACTATTAATATCTATTTGCTGTCCTAGCAGCTCCTATACTAGTTATAGCTAATCGGCATGGAGCCTTCTCAAACAAGAATAACTATTTCCCTTTTAACACATCATCATTTTATTTATAAACAAAAGTCTAGTATCTTTTCTCTTTAGTTTGTCCTATAAGGACACATCAATTATTATGGAACCACTGGGTTAGTCACACATTTTCTCTCTTTTTTTTAAAGTCTGGTTCGGGCCCAATATGGGTCCTTTAAAAATATATATATTGTATACTGCTAGATGTGTGCTGGAACAATTTCACCACCTCAGAGCTGGCCAATATCTCTTCTGGAAATTCTTGCTCCCATCTACTATCTGTCGTCCCTCTTGAATCGCTTGGCTGTAGGTATGCAAGCCAGCGATGTGACGACAGGCGGCCGGATACTGAAGGTGTATCCGCCTAGTAGAAGAGAGCGATGCTAGGCCTGAGGTGGTCTTTACTGTAACATTTGGTGAGGGCTGGGTGGCTGGAATAAGTGGTTCCGAGTTCCCTTTGGTGCCCAAGCGAGAGAGAGGAAGTGGGTTGCAAGAAGCGCGCCCAGTGGGTTCCGAGAGGTGAATGACCGCTGCAGCCTCCCACACCCCCTTAATATAGTCACGCCTCCCGCTCTCCGGCGCTGTGATTGGCTGAGCCGGCCGCTCGGCCATCCGCCGCTCTAGCCGCGCATCTTGAATTCTCTCTCTCTTCGCCTCCACTCTTCTCTCTTCATAATATGTTCCTGGAAGCTGGTTGTGAATGTCTTTTAGTGGCTTACGGGAGTATAGGGCTGGCACTGATGTATTAGACCCATTGCAACCAGAGGAAATGGCCGGTGAAGAGAGCGAGAGCGAGTTTGAAGGTGTGGCGGTACACGTAGCCGTCAGCTACAAAAATGGCGGCTTCTGATTGGTCGGCCGGGAAGGCGTGGCATGTTTATGTCGAGAGCCCAAAGTGTCAAACTCAGCTGGTTTAGAGGGAAGGTTAAAGGGGGCGCATTGATTGGTGGATGGCCTTTTTACTTTATCACTCCCTACTAAATTAAGGCGAGCTCCTGATCGCCGTAATACCGTTCCTTTGAAATCCCGGCCATCACTCTGCCAATCCACCAGTCCACTATGTTCACAAAGGCATCTGTGTAACTGTAGTGCTGGATTTTGATTCCCAACTGTAGTTTTAGCCAATAGTACTTGCCCGGGTTGACTGAGGAATTGCTTGAATGCTTGGGTAGTGTTTACTCTCTGTCCTTTTCCACCGACCAGGGCTATTAGGCGGCGGAGCCGGTAATGAGGGTAAGAGGGGAGAGGCATGGTGCCTTTCAACTGGCAGGCACGTGCCTCGGGGATCCTATTTATACCCTCGTCCGGGTACCTGATTGGTGGACGGATAATTCTACCACTGCGGGTAATGGTTTCTGCGGGGCCCATTGGCATAGATGCTTTGGCTGGACTTTTACCCGGGAAGTTAGTCATTCGATCTTCCTGTGACTCATTGAATTTAGTTGAGGGAGAGCCAAGTGGGTTTTTATCTTCAAGAAATAAATTTTTCTCTTTTCCCTCTGCTCGGAAACACTCTTCCTCAATACTTAAAGTCTTATTGAAATATCTTGGGAGGTCTGAAGCTTCGCTGTCGGGGACCGTAGACTTCTCATCATCGGTATGTTCACAGTAATCTCTCTCCCCACTTGTCGTAGTCTCTTCGTCTCCCCCATTCCCCTCTTGCCCGAACGCAGGGAGACTCTCGTTTGGCTTGCGGCTAAAAGACCACCAGAACGGAGAGTCCTCGGTATAATTCCTTCTCAGATTAGGATCTTCAGTATTAGGTCAAGCCGAGGAAGTACTAGGGTCACCAGCCCCGAATTCTATCTCCTCCTCACTTTCTTCCTCACTACTCCACTCGCTCAGGTCTGGCGGTAAAATACCTTCATACCGTTTGGTATGACGGATATGGGTAGCCAACACACTACCTCCATGATGCAAGTACAACACCTGATATGGCCCGTTTATCTCCACAACCTTGAAGGGACCCTCGTATTTTTCTTCCAGCTTACCAGCTCGGGTGGGATCATGTCTCTTCATCAGAATATATTCCCCCCGGTAATATGGATTATTTAGAGTAAGTTTCTTGAGCTGTTGCTGTGTAATACAGTCATGGACTTGCTGCCGTCGCTCCCCTTGTTCCCTCAAATATTGTTCTGGTTGGGAATATTTGGTGGAATGAATGGGGTAGGGTAGTAATCGTTCTTGAGGCAGTTTCGGCGTGATTCCAAAAAATAATCTCATAAGGAGAATACCCAGTAGTTCTACAAACAGTGGTGTTTATCCCACAGATAATCTCTGGCAGAAGTTCCAGCCAACCTCGGACTAATTCTTCCCCTTGTGAGCTCAGACTAGCCCGTACACAATTCGCTAGCACCCTATGGTTTCTTTTACATACAGCATTCCCTTGGGGATAATACGGGGAGGTGTGTTGAATCTGGTAGCCCAAGGTATCCCCCAAGTGTTGCCAGATTTCGTTATTAAATTCTTTTCCCCTATCACTCAGAATGCATCCAGGGGTGCCATATATAAAAATGACTTTCTCCAAGATGACCCTAGCCACGGTTTCAGCTTTCTTGTCCGGAATGGCACAAGCAACCGTATATTTGAAAAAGACGTTGACACAGGTTAAAATGTACCTTTTGTTCGTTTGTCTGGGTAGAGGTCCCATAATGTCCACAGATAAATTTTCCCACGGTTTACCGGCCGTAATGTGTCTGGGCGACTGTTTAGGTCCCTGTCCATCCTTGCCCCTTTGACATCACACACAATTTTGGATAACTTCTTTAACAATTTTGTTGACTCTCGAGGTCCAGTACCTTTCGTTAAATTGTTTAAAAACTCTAGACTGACCCAAATCAGCCCCCCTTCCCTCTTGTCCGTGGAGGATTTGGATCATGTGTTTAGCCTCCAGATAATCTAATACTACCCGGTCCTTAGAATCCCTCCAGGCTCCCTCAGAAAATTTTACTTTGTTGCCATACATAGGATCATTCTGTTCCTGGTTAGGTTAAGTGTGTTGGACGGGTGCTACCAGTAGTCGAGATAGGCCATCGGCATTGGTGTGTAATTTACCTGGTCTATGTCTAACTTCAAAGGAGTATTCCTCCAGGATCCCCTTCCACCTAACAAACAATCCGTCTTCCGTTTTCATCTTCCTGAGCCATTGCAAACTATGGTGGTCCGTGATAACTTCGAAATGAACCCCGGCTAAATATGGACGGAAATATTGTACAGCCCACACTAGAGCTAGGCATTCCTTTTTAGTGACGCTGTAATTCTTTTCGCCCTTATTCAGCGTCCGGCTGGCACACGCTGCTATGCCTTCTTTTCCATCCACTTTCTGGGCCAATACAACCCCGAGCCCTTCATCGGAAGCATCGGTGTATAGATGGAACGGCTTGGTAATATCCGGATGACAAACTATGGGGTTAGAAATTAATTTTTGTTTCAGTTGATCAAAAGCTATCTGACAATTCTGATCCCAGTCAAACCTCCTCCCTTTTTCCAGTCTCTTAGTTGTGGGGCGAGCAATTTTTGAGAAGTTGGGAATGAACCTCCGATAATAGGATGCTATTCCCAGAAATGCTCGGATCTCTTTGACAGAGGAAGGGGGTGAAATTTCTGCAATAGCTTTCACTTTATGGGGGTCCGGTTGGATACCTTTACTTGAAACTACATGCCCTAGGTATGTCACCTCGCGGGCCCCTAATTGGCATTTGGAAGGCTTCAATTTAAGTCCCGCCCCCCTGATTCTCTCTAACACTTCTTGTAGTCGATTGATATGTTCCTCCCAACTAGTTGAAAAAATTATAATATCATCCAGGTAAGCTAAGCAGGTTCTCCAGGTTAATCCCCTCAGTACTTCGTCCATGACTCTAGTGAAACTGGCTGGTCCATTACAAACTCCGAAAGGCAAGACTGTGAACTGGTAGAGTTTGCCTTCGCTCGTGGCAAATGCAATTTTCTCCGGGTCCTCTGACCTAACCGATACTTGCCAGTATCCGCTTTATAGGTCTAGGGTAGAAAACCAAGTTGACCCATTGAGTGATTCTAGCGAGTCATCAATACGAGGTAGGGGTTGCGCGTCTTTGATGGTGACTTAGTTTAATTTCCTATAATCTACGTTTAATTTTCTATAATCTACACAGAACCAAGTAGACCCCTTTTTTTTTTTTTACCAGGACTACTGGAGATGACCACGGACTGTAGGATTCCACTACTATCCCCTGCTTAATCATCTCCTCTACTTGTTCCTTTTCCTTTTGTCTCATAATGGGATTTTGTCGCCTATAGGGTTGCCTAATAGGGGGCCCTTGAGTATGTATCTCGTGAGTGAGTCGGGTTCGGGCCGATCCGTGGTCCCCTTCATTTTGAGCAAACACGTCTCGGTAAGTCCAGAGCAATTCATGTAAGGTATTGGCTTGATTTGACGTTAATTGTTTCGGAATCTCAGGTAAGTTAACGGGTCCGTCAGTTCCAACAGTGGTGGGGTGTGCGGGTGTAACTTGTCGTAACAGTTTTCCTTTTTGATAATTAATCGTGTCATCGCCAAAGTTGGCTAGAACTAATTTTCTCTGGTCGGTAGTAATAATGGTGGGAGATATTCTTACTTTATTCTGTGCATCAGCTTCAAAAATCCCGGCAGTCATTCCCGGGGCTTGAGGAATTTCTATCATTCTCCAAGATCTAGGGGGGATAGAAAGTTTCCCTGTGGTAGCTACTATTTGAGGTCGTAGGGTGGTCGTCGTGTCTTTCGGCTCGCACTGTATAGATACCCCCAACTGACTCATGAGATCTATTCCCAGATATCCATCGACTCCGCTATTGGATTTTCCTGATAGAACACAAAAATCTGTGGTGAATTTAATTCCTTTACATTGTACCACCACCGTAATAGTTCTCCCTAGAATCGTCAGTGATTGACCCCCGGCTCCTGACAACTGAATACTAATTTGATTTAAGGGGCCAATCTCTTTCTGACTATTCCTCACAAAATTCTCCAAAAGACAACTTCTGTTTGCCCCTGTATCAATTAACATGTTTGTGGCTTTCCCATTTATTACTATGGTTTCACAAGGCATTTGTCTCTCTAATATGTTGACCTCACTATACTGCCTTTCTATGAGAGGTTTAATGGAAAATTTTCTCCCCCTTCCGGCATCGTGATTTTTGGCTGGGTTTCTGTCTCCCTATATTCTACTGGAAGCATTTCTCCCTGGTTTGGATCGGTTCCCCTTGGTAGGGGTCGATCGTTTGGAAGTGCGGGCCTGGAGTTAAATCTAGGGGTTGGGGTTTGGGGACGGTTGGAACAGTTCCTAGCTAGGTGTCCGGTTTGTCTGCATATAAAGCATCGGATCATTGTTCTCGGATACCCTTTGTTTGGGTTCTCCTCCTCCCCTTTCTTTTTCTCCTCTCTTAACTCTCGGGCTTCCATTATTTTCTTGATTACCTCCATGAGTTCCTTAGTCACTTCATGGATAATGCAGTGCCTTCTAACTTCCACAGGGCATGCTTGAATCATAATCTCTCTGGTCTCTGTTTCCTGGCTCTTTTGGTCCATATGGGGATACGCAAGTTTGACGTTTTTCGCGATTTCCCTCCTCAGGGCTCTCACATTTTGGCCGTCTAGTTTCAGACTCTTAAGTTTGTCTCTGGCCTTCCTGGTGGAGGTTTCTCGGCCAAATTCTTCAATTAGGGCACTCCTAACTTCTGACCATGACACTAGTCCCTCTAGAGTCTAGACGTACTCTTACATCGTTCAGGGCCTTGCCTAAGTGTGCCTTTCCATAGGCGATCTTCTTTCCATTTTCTCCTATGTCAAGTAGCGTGAACTGACATTCTAATTGCTCGATCCATAGCTCGATTTCTTCTTTCCCCTCTCCCCATAATCTGAATGGTAATACGGCCGTCATTGTGTCTGTTCTGTTAGATAATTATACTCAATCTAAATGATTTGTCGAATCCCACCGCTTGCCACCAAAATGTAGTACTTATTTTCTTATTTCGAATATACTCCTAGAGTGGGGGATAAATCGACAGTAATTTATAAGTTTGTATACTTTATTTAACAAACTTGCTACTACACTAGTAACTGTTTCTCTGTTCGGGCCGAGATGAGTTCAAGACACGGATTGAATATTACGTCGACCCACCATAGGTTGTACTTTGGAACCCTAGAACTCCCGTTACTCCCTATTTGGATTCCCGATATTCAGGTATTGACTCAAGTCGGCTTCGATCCAAAGGCACGTTACTAGTTTCTAAAATAATATGTTTTTTACCGAGCCCTGCTGTGTCTACTCCAGAGACCAGGGCATCAATGAATCATACCTTCATTCACTTATCTAAAACAAGAGTTATATTCCTAAACTAAACTTTGGAATGATATACTTTTACCGGGCCTACTATGTCTACTCCAGAGACCAAGGCGTTACTACATATGACCTTTTAATTAATATTTCCTCTTAACCATATACAATACATTTACTCATATGACAAGGGCGTTGTTACAATTTTACCTTAATTGCCTTATCTAAATACTCTTTGATTATATAATATTCTCGTTATTTCATACAATACATTTACTCAAATGACCAGGGCGTTGTTACAAGTTATCTCGATTGCCCTATCGAGAACACTCTCAGATTATATATTCGCGTAATCCTATTACAAACATTTTATATTCACATGTACCACCTAGTCAATAATAATTCTTAATCTAATGTAAGCAGTACCTCAATAACTCAACATGGACAAGATTCTCCGCTATTATCCTTTTACATAGATTCTTACGAATACAATATTATCCTGGACTTAACACCCGTAACGCTTAACACAGAACTGACCGAATATTCCTTTAACTATGATAATAGATAATGTTTCCTTTACAACCAAAGATTTCGTTGATCATACGGACTAGTGTCCTTCCTACCTATTTCTCAAACTAAAGCTGGTCTAATGGCAACTATTATTTATTCCCCTGAGCCTTATAGTTGCGTGTCTATCCTCAAGAATTATTCCCTTTTACTTTACTATTAATATCTATTTGCTGTCCTAGCAGCTCCTATATTAGTTATAGCTAATCGGCATGAAGCCATCTCTAACAAGAATAACTATTTCCCTCTTAACACATCATCATTTTATTTATAAACAAAAGTCTAGTATCTTTTCTCTTTAGTTTGTCCTATAAGGACACATCAATTATTATGGAACCACTGGGTTAGTCACGCATTTTCTCTCTTTCTTTAAGTCTGGTTCGGGCCCAATATGGGTCCTTTAAAAATATATATATTGTATACTGCTAGGTGTGTGCTGGAACAATTTCACCACCTCAGAGCTGGCCAATAGCTCTTCTGGAAATTCTCGCTCCCGTCTACTATCTGTAGTCCCTCTTGAATCGCTTGGCTGTAGGTATGCAAGCCAGCGATGTGACGACAGGCGGCCGGATACTGAAGGTGTATCCTCCATCCTCCATCCTCCCTTCCTTCCCACCATACTTCTCTCCTTTCCTTCCTTCCTCCCTACCTTCCTCCATCCTTCCTTCCGTCCTCACTTCTTTTCTTCCTTCTCATCATTCTTCTCTCCTTTCCTTCCTTCCTTCCTACCCTCCTCCATCCTTCCTTCCGTCCTCCCTTCCTTCCCACCATTCTTCTCTCCTTTCCTTCCTTCCTCCCTACCATCCTCCTTCCTTCATTCCGTCCTTACTTCTTTCCTTCCTTCCCACCATTCTTTTCTCCTTTCCTACCTTACCTTCCTCCCTACCCTCCTCCATCCTTCCTTCTGTCCTCCCTTCCGTCCCCCCTTCTTTCCTTCCTTCCCACCATTCTTTTCTCCTTATCTTTCCTCCCCCCTACCCTCCTCCCTTCTTTCCCATCATTCTTCTTTCCTCTCCTTCCTTCCTCACTAAGCTCCTCCATCCTTCCTTCCGTCCCCCCTTCTTTCCTGCCTTTCCAGCATTCTTCTCTCCTTTCCTACGTTACCTTCCTCCCTTCTTTCCCACCATTCTTCTCTTCTCTCCTCTCCTTCCTTCCTCCACCATCCCTTCCTTCCTCCCTACACTCCTCCATCCTTCCTTCCTCCCTACACTCCTCCATCCTTCCTCCCTACACTTCTCCATCCTTCCTTCCTCCCTACCCTCCTCCTTCCTTCCTCCCTACACTCCTCCATCCTTCCTTCCTCCCTACACTTCTCCATCCTTCCTTCCTCCCTACACTCCTCCATCCTTCCTTCCTCCCTACACTCCTCCATCCTTCCTTCCTCCCTACACTTCTCCATCCTTCCTTCCTCCCTACCCTCCTCCATCCTTCCTTCCTCCCTACACTCCCCCATCCTTCCTTCCTCCCTACACTCCTCCACCCTTCCTCCCTACACTCCTCCATCCTTCCTTCCTCCCTACACTCCTCCATCCTTCCTTCCTCCCTACACTCCTCCACCCTTCCTTCCTCCCTACCCTCCTCCATCCTTCCTCCCTACACTCCTCCATCCTTCCTTCCTCCCTACACTCCTCCATCCTTCCTTCATACACTCCTCCATCCTTCCTTCCTCCCTACACTCCTCCACCCTTCCTTCCTCCCTACACTCCTCCACCCTTCCTTCCTCCCTACCCTCCTCCATCCTTCCTTCCTCCCTACACTCCTCCATCCTTCCTTCCTCCCTACACTCCTCCATCCTTCCTCCCTACACTCCTCCACCCTTCCTTCCTACACTCCTCCACCATTCCTTCCTCCCTACACTCCTCCATCCTTCCTCCCTACACTCCTCCATCCTTCCTTCCTCCCTACACTCCTCCATCCTTCCTCCCTACACTCCTCCACCCTTCCTTCCTACACTCCTCCATCCTTCCTTCCTCCCTACACTCCTCCATCCTTCCTCCCTACTCCTCCATCCTTCCTTCCTCCCTACACTCCTCCACCCTTCCTTCCTCCCTACACTCCTCCATCCTTCCTTCCTTCCTACCCTCCTCCATCCCTTCCTTCCCCTCCTCCATCCCTTCCTTCCCTCCCTACATTCCTCCATCCTTCCTCCCTACACTCCTCCATCCTTCCTTCCTCCCTACACACCTCCATCCTTCCTTCCTCGCTACACTCCTCCATCCTTCCTTCCTCCCTACACTCCTCCATCCTTCCTTCCACTCTATCCTCCTCCATCCTTCCTTCCTCCCTATCCTCCTCCATCCTTCCTTCCTCCCTACACTCCTCCATCCTTCCTTCCTCCGTATCCTCCTCCATCCTTCCTTCCTTCCTCCCTACACTCCTCCATCCTTTCTCCCTACACTCCTCCATCCTTCCTTCCTACACTCCTCCATCCTTCCTTCCTCCCTACACTCCTCCATCCTTCCTTCCTTCCTACACTCCTCCACCCTTCCTCCCTACACTCCTCCACTACACTCATCCACCCTTCCTACAATCCTCCACCCTTCCTTCCTCCCTACACTCCTCCATCCTTCCTTCCTCCCTACACTCCTCCATCCTTCCTTCCTCCCTACACTCCTCCACCCTTCCTTCCTCCCTACACACCTCCATCCTTCCTTCCTCCCTACACTCCTCCATCCTGCCTTCCTCCCTACACTCCTCCATCCTTCCTTCCTCCCTACACACCTCCATCCTTCCTCCCTACACTCCTCCAGCCTTCCTCCCTACACACCTTCATCCTTCCTTCCTTCCTCCCTACACTCCTCCATCCTTCCTTCCTCCCTACACTCATCCATCCTTCCTCCCTACACTCCTCCATCCTTCCTTCCTCCACCCCTCCTTCATCCCTACACGCCTCCATCCTTCCTTCCTACACTCCTCCATCCTTCCTACACTCCTCCTTCTTCCTTCATTCCTACACTCCTCCATCCTTCCTCCCTACACTCCTCCATCCTTCCTCCCTACACTCCTCCATCCTTCCTCCCTACACTCCTCCATCCTTCCTTCCTACACTCCTCCATCCTTCCTTCCTACACTCCTCCATCCTTCCTTCCTCCCTACACTCCTCCATCCTTCCTCCCTACACTCCTCCATCCTTCCTTCCTCCCTACACTCCTCCATCCTTTCTTCCTCCCTACACTCCTCCATCCTTCCTCCCTACACTCCTCCCTACCCTCCTCCATCCTTCCTTCCTCCCTATCCTCCTCCATCCATCCTTCCTCCCTACCATCCTCCATCCTTCCTTCCTCCCTACCCTCCTCCATCCTTCCTTCCTTTTCACCATTCTGTTCTCCTCTCCTTATCTTCCTTCCTCCCTACCCTCCTCCATCCTTCCTTCCCCCCCTTCTTCTCTCCTCTCCTACTTTACCTTCCTCTCTCCCTTCCTTTCTTCACTTAAACAGGAAGTGAAGTGGTCACCCCTTGAGGATTATAACGCCTTTCACAGTGTATTCTGGCTATATTTAGATGATTTTGTTCAGCTTTGGAAAGCTCTCCAGCAATCAAAGGGGCAAAAACTCTCTCAATCCTCCCTTTGATTCCCATAATTATTTCCTAAATTGAATGAATTCGTCTAATCCTAGCCAGAATAAACTGTCAAAACGCCTCATGATCCTCAAAGGGTTAAACCTTAGAAGATACAATACTTATTATTTTTTTCTGGATATTATACTAATTTATTCAGATTAGGATTATTCAGATTCAGATATGGAAGTCAGAGGGATAATTTTGACAGTCTTTACCCTTATAGTTCCCACAGATCCTTCCTAAACTGTATGGAATCTTCTAATGCTAGCCAGAATGAAGTGTCAAAACGCGTGGTGCTCCGGGAACTGTCTGTGGTCCAATAAGGGTGAGCCAGAGATGGGGACCCTGCACCGCTCCAGTCATGTCATAAATAATGGTTTGAGACTCATACTTGCCGAGTTCATTCAAAAGCTTGCATTTGCTCAACGAAACCATCCAAGATCAACAGGTATTGTTTAGCCCCATTCGTTTGGCAATTTTAAGATCTCTTGTGCAATTCATGTGTCGATTTGTTCCTGGTGAGTGATAGCGAACCTGTAAAATAGGAGGAACCGGCCTTCGGCTGGGACAACAAATTTATCTCGAAGGAGTGGGGGGGGGGGGGGGGGGGGGTGTCCTGGTGGTATATTTTAAAGCTTGATGGAGGTCTTCGGAGGCAACTAAAAATAATAAATAACTAAATAAATTCATGAACAAATCTCCTTAAGGGGAGGTTTTCAGCTTGCTCCCTAGACCTTCATCAAGCTTTAAAAAAGTACCACTAAAACCCCCCTTTCGAGATAAATATGTACAGCTCTTGGAAGAAAAGTGTCCCAGTCAAAGGCCGGGTCCTCCTAATTTACAGGCTGGCAATCACTCGCCAAGATTTTTTATTTAACCAATGGGGCTAAATATGAGAGAGATTGGAGTCTAGGAAAAAACAAACAAAAGTGAAAATTCACCCCTTAAAAAAACACTGGTGGGACCTGTCACGATGTTTGGATTGTCTGCAGTGAATCATAACTAGCCAGTAACAAAAATATAAATAATATATATATATATATATATACAGTATATATATATATATATATATATATATATATATATATATATATATATATATATATATATATATATACTGTATATATATATATACTGTATATATACGTGTGAGAGCACCAGTCGCTACATCTAAACTAATAACTTTTTATTTTTTATTGTTCAACACTATCCGGTCCGACGTCTTGTGGATTATTATGATATTTTGTTTAATTAATATTAAGGATTTGGCTTGCCTTTGCCTTTTTTGAGCAATGCATTTTAGTTTTTCCACTAAGCTAGCAGAAACGACTTCCCAGACTTCCTTCAAACTAAAATAAATCCCACCCAGGCCCTGTTCAAGCTAAATTTGTACATTTTTGTATAGCAAAATGTCCCGGCTGAAGGCCGATTTCTTTTAAGTTACAGGCTCGCTATCGCTCGTCCCTAAAAATAGTCACCTGAATGAGGTGAACCGTCTTAGTATGGGGTGAAACGTCTAAAATGTACAAATTAATTGAGCGAAACCGGGGAAATCCAAATATACCCTCCTCCGCCAAATAGGGTTAACATCTATCTCCCTTTATCTGGTACTCTCACCCTCTCTCACTCTCTGACACACATCACTATCTCTCTCACTCTCTGACACACGCACACACACACACTCTCTCTCTCTCTCTCTCATATTACCGGTTCTCAATACATATACGCACATTAATCTCTCACTCTCTGACACACGCACACTCTCTCTCTCTCTCATATTACCGGTTCTCAATACATATACGCACATTAATCTCTCACTCTCTGACACACACACACACACACTCTCTCTCTCTCATATTACCGGTTCTCAATACATATACGCACATTAATCTCTCACTCTCTGACACACGCACACACACACACACTCTCTCTCTCTCATATTACCGGTTCTCAATACATATAGCACATTAATCTCTCACTCACTGACACACGCACACACACACACACTCTCTCTCTCTCATATTACCGGTTCTCAATACATATACGCACATTAATCTCTCACTCTCTGACACACACACACACACACACTCTCTCTCTCTCATATTACCGGTTCTCAATACATATACGCACATTAATCTCTCACTCTCTGACACACACGCACACACACACACACTCTCTCTCTCTCTCATATTACCGGTTCTCAATACATATACGCACATTAATCACTCACTCTCTGACACACGCACACACACACACACTCTCTCTCTCTCATATTACCGGTTCTCAATACATATACGCACATTAATCTCTCACTCTCTGACACACACACACACACACATACTCTCTCTCTCTCTCTCTCTCTCATATTACCGGTTCTCAATACATAATACGCACATTAATCTTCGTTCAACTTTTAAATTTTTTTCCTTCCACTTCTAGATCATTAACCCTTACAGTACCGGTGACTTCTCTTTTATTGCTTTCAGCTACATTTAAGACGATTTTATGAAGCTTAGGAAGGACATATGGTAGCTAAAAGGATTAATTGAGATAGTCTGTAGCCTTTTAATTGATAGACGTCCTTCCTAAAGCCGGTATCACACGAGAGCTTTTATAGTCAACATTCGATGATCACAAAATATCTGGCAATATTTCTGGAGTATTTGACACTGGTATCGGAAACTAGACTGATGGTAGATAATTTTAGGTAACCGAAATCATCTAAATGTTTACCTCATAAGCTGCCAGACCAGTGTTAAGGATATATGTTGAGTGAAAAAGCGCTCGTGTGATACCGGCATAAGCTGCATGAATTCGTCAAAGAGTTGCCAGAATATAGTGGAATTGTCGTCACCGGTATTGGATGGGCTAAAGGGGGTCTCAGTTTTTTTTTATCTTTATCTCCCTTTATCTCTTTCCCTGGCTTGTATCCATTCGGCCCCATTCAGCTGACTGTTTTAAGACGTTTATCCCCATCCAGGTGTCGATTTCTTCCTGGCGAGCGAAAGCGAGCCAGCATTTTATGAAGAAATCCGGCTACGCCGGAGAAATTTTTCTATCGAAAAATGTAAAAATTTAGCTTGCTGTAAAATAAATATATATATATGCTGGCTCGCTACCGCTCGCCAGAAAAAAATATTGACACCTGGATGGGGGTAAACGTCTTAAAACAGGGCCGCATGGATACAAGCCAAAGAGAGAGGGAGAGAAAGAGACAAAAAGCGAGTTGGGCTCCCTTAATGCCACACCAATAGCATTTTCCAGTTTTCCTTTTGCAAATATTGGCATTTTTTGTTTTTACTATAATATGCTATAATATTCTGGGTATATTATAATTATATAACACATATTAACCCCTTGAGGATTATCACGTGTTCTAGCACTTTATTCTGACTATTATTAAATATTTGTATTCAACATAGGAAGAACTTGTGGGAACTAGAAAATTAATTAATATATTTATTACAACTTTGATTTCTAGAGATCTTTCTTAAGCTGCAAAAAATAGTCTAATGATAACCAGAATAAGATGAAGTAACGCGTCATCGAATAACTCAAAGAGTGAAGCATAACTAACAAACACTATAGGAGAGTATACGAGCGTATGCGTCAACATATACTAAAGAGTGAAGCATAACTACAAACACTATAGGAGAGTATACGAGCATATGCGTCAACATATACTAAAGAGTGAAGCATAACTAACAAACACTATAGGAGAGTATACGAGCATATGCGTGAACATATACTAAAGAGTGAAGCATAACTAACAAACACTATAGGAGAGTATACGAGCATATGCGTCAACATATACTAAAGAGTGAAGCATAACTACAAACACTATAGGAGAGTATACGAGCATATGCGTCAACATATACTAAAGAGTGAAGCATAACTACAAACACTATAGGAGAGTATACGAGCATATGCGTCAACATATACTAAAGAGTGAAGCATAACTAACAAACACTATAGGAGAGTATACGAGCATATGCGTCAACATATACTAAAGAGTGAAGCTAACTAACAAACACTATAGGAGAGTATACGAGCATATGCGTCAACATATACTAAAGAGTGAAGCATAACTAACAAACACTATAGGAGAGTATACGAGCATATGCGTCAACATATACTAAAGAGTGAAGCATAACTAACAAACACTATAGGAGAGTATACGAGCGTATGCGTCAACATATACTAAAGAGTGAAGCATAACTACAAACACTATAGGAGAGTATACGAGCATATGCGTCAACATATACTAAAGAGTGAAGCATAACTAACAAACACTATAGGAGAGTATACGAGCATATGCGTCAACATATACTAAAGAGTGAAGCATAACTAACAAACACTATAGGAGAGTATATACGAGCATATGCGTCAACATATATACTAAGAGTGAAGCATAACTACAAACACTATAGGAGAGTATACGAGCATATGCGTCAACATATACTAAAGAGTGAAGCATAACTACAAACACTATAGGAGAGTATACGAGCATATGCGTCAACATATACTAAAGAGTGAAGCATAACTAACAAACACTATAGGAGAGTATACGAGCATATGCGTCAACATATACTAAAGAGTGAAGCATAACTAACAAACACTATAGGAGAGTATACGAGCATATGCGTCAACATATACTAAAAAGACAGAGAAGGGCAAATATTGATAAGCAGTTACTAGAAGCATAAACAGACCCAAAGATTGCCAAGCAGATAGACTACCCGATCCTGAATACATCAACTCGTTCTTGTCATATATTAAGGGGGGTGGCCGTATTTGTTGGTTCATTTTTTTCATGTATTTATTATTTTTCTAGTTTCCTCCCAAGACCTTCATTATGCTTAAGAAAACATCACCAAGATCCCCCTTCTAGAAAAATATGTACATCTTTTCAGAAAAATGTCCCGCCCGAAGGCCGATTCTTTCTAAATTACAGGCTTACTATCGCTCACCAGGAAAAGGTTTGACACCTAAATGACATGAAAGGTCTTAACATTGACAAATAAATGGGCGGCGAGAAGTCTTAATATCACAAAACTAATGGGCCGAACGTCTTAAAATCTGAAAACTGATGGGGTTAAAAGTAAGGGAGAAGGGGGGGGGGGGGGCAGAAAAACCAACCTCCTCCCCTTAAAGCCACTTCATATATCCATCAACTCTGGAATCCATCTCCTTCTGCCCCCCCCCCCCCCCCCCGTCAAAACGTGAATACTTATCCTCCTACTATATTTATGAGAGGAACGAGACTGGTCGAGGCGGGACTGGTTCGATACCGGAGAGGGGTTTGATAGATCTATGTGGGTGATATACCTATAATATAATACAACATAATATATATCTATATATATATACTGTATATATATACATATATATATATATATATATATATACGGTATATATAATATATATGTGAGGTGAAGTTGAACGGTCAGGCTATGGAGATTGTCAGCTCTTTTAAGTATCTGGGCAGTGTGTTGAGTAAAGATGGGACTATGGATGAAGAAGTGCGGGAGACGCTGCAACAGGGGAAGAGGGTTGTAGGAACGCTGAGAGCGGTAACAAGAAATAGTGGTCAGTATGGAAGTGAAAAAATTCCTTGCATGACAGTGTGGTAATCCCGACACTAACTTACGGAAGCGAAACATGGACGTTCGGGAAGAGACTCAGACCAAGAGTGAGAGCGGTGGAAATGAGTTACTTGAGAAGTGCGTGCGGAGTTACATGGAGGGATAGACAAACGAATGAGGAAGTAAGAAGGAGGTGTGGTGTGGAGGTAGATGTGCTGGAAAGTGTGAAAAGGAACAACTTGAGATGGTTCGGCCATATGGAAGGTATGGAAAGCGAGAGAATGACTAAGAGGGTGTACGAGAGCGAGGTGGAAGGACAGAGAGGGAGAGGTGGAAGGATGGAGTGAGAAAGTATATGAATGAAGGCAGTGCTGGTTGGGAGGAGGGGCGTCGACTAACTGGGGACAGAGGTGCATGGGGGCGGTTCGTTCGTGGCCACCCCTTCGGGGATCACGGCGTCAGGCAGATAGATATATATATATATATATATATATATATATATATATATATATATATATATATATATGAACACAATACCGTTGCCTTTATCTGGTTTGAAGATAACAATGTCTTTGTCTTTCGAGAGTTCTTTGAAGGCTTGATATTCATATTTCGTGATATTGTGCGTTACGTTACTGTTGTGTTTTATAATCTTCTTAATGTAAGTTATTTTTCGTGTTTCCGTATTTATAGTGCTTAGAAGTGTTCTGATTAACTTATAATGTTGTTTTTCTTGTCATTTATTTATCTTTGTGATTCCATGTCATCCTTTCTAGTAGGCTACCAATAGTCTCTCTCCATATCTTCATACTACCGTATGTAATTTTCTTAGGCTTAATGAAATTATTGTAATTCACTATGATACTAGTGTCTTCTTACAAGTGTGTGTTTCTGTTATTTTTAGATTTGCCTGCTGATGGAGTAAGTGTCTCGGAAATATTGCAATACACATAGACAAGCTGAACGTGTTATTCTATCACGCCCTGGTGCTTCTCTTCATTATTCACCTCCGCTTCCCACGGACAAGATCAATAGCTGATATATATATATATATATATATATATATATATTTATTTATATTTATGAATAAGAATAAGATGTTTTATAGATCTGTGTTTGTGATAAATTTATAATATAGCTTTTTTATCCTTAGCTGGTGTGAATAATGCCTGTACCCATTATAACTACCCAGCTATTATCAAACACTTTGTAACCAGAAATATTGTTAATGCCGAAAACTTGAAATTAACATGATGCAGAGACAGCAGTTTCGCATTTAACCATGAAGAGGGTGTTTTTTTTCTAAACCCCATTCTTCCTCTTGTTTAGCCCCAATAGTTTTGAGATTTTAAGACGTTCGCCCTATTAGTTTGGCTAGTTTAAGAGCTTGCGCCCGAATAATTTGTAAATTTTAAGACCTTTCGTGGCATGTAGGTGTAATTTTTTTCCTGACGAGCGATAGCCAGGCTGTACTTTAGGAAGTACTGACTTTTAGCCGGGGCATTTTGCTACCGAAAAATGCAAAAATTTAACTGGAATTTATTTTTTAATTTTTAGATACTGTATTAAGCTTGATGGAGGTTTATGGAGGAAATTTAAAGAACAAATAATAATAATAATAATAATAATAATAATAATAATAATAGCTGGCAAGGGCATATATTTTCCACCGGGTGTAAATAAAGGGAGACAACATTTCTGGGATATTTTGCACTGGTGTCGGAAACTAGACTGATGAGAGATTAAGGGAAGGTTTATCTGGACCTCCTTCTCCCTCATGTTTAACCCCATTAGTTTCTAGATGTTAAGACGTTTGCCGCATTAGTTTGATTAGTTTAAGACCTTTCGCTCCGTTCCGTTGTCAATTTTAAGACCTTTCGTGCCATCGAGGTGTCGATTTATTTCCTGGCGATCGATAGCGAGCCTGAAATTCATGAGGGGCCGGCCTTTGGCCTGAACATTTTCTACGGAAAAAAACCAAAAAAAACACACACATCATGGGGGCATTTCTTATAGCTTGATGGAGGTCTAGGGAAGAAATTTTAAATAAGTATATTAATATATATAAATAAATATATATAAATAAATAAATACAAAAATACGTAAATTCATAAGTAAATAAGAATCTCTCCTTACCCTAGGTGACGGGAATATTTTAATAGTTGACATAAGCTGCCAGACCAGTGTTGAGGATATATATTGAGGGGAAAAGGCGCTTGTGTGATACCGGGTTTACTTTCACTAACCTGACCGCTGATTGGCTAACGTTTGAGGTACAGCGGCGGTGATTGGCTGATGCTTTGATTGGGGCGGCGTTCATTGGCTGAGACTTGTGGTACGTCGGAGGTGATTGGCTGAGGGTTTATACATAAGGGAGAGGTGATTGGCTGAGGATTGTGGTGAGGCGGCGTTGATTGGCTAAGGCTCAACGTTGGTAGACGATGATTGGCTCAGCGTTTACATTAGGCAGCGGTGATTGGTTGAGGTTTGGGATGTGGGCTTGTGATTGGCTGTTATTCGAGGCCTCTATTTATAAGTACCCAAAACATCTTTATTAGTATACTGTATTTCAGAGCCATATACCATGTTTGTATTACTTCTATAAATACAAAATATAAACTTTATTCCTTTCCGGGTTGAAAACAACTATCAATTTAGGGGATGGGGTTTTCTCGGCCCCCTTCTCCCTCGAGTTTAGCCCCATTAGTTTCGAGAATTTATGATGTTCGCCCTATCATTTTAGCGATTTAAAGACCCTTCGCTTCATTTTTTGCCATTATTAAAACCTTTCGTACCATTTAGGTGTCAATTTTTCCTGGCGAGCGATAACGAGCCTGTAATTTAGTAGGAACCAACCTTTGGCCAGGACGCATATAGCCCAACTGTATTATGGTTTGGCACCACTGGTGAGAACGGTTCCGCGCGCGGAACCGTTCTCACCAGTGGTGCCGAACCATAACTTCGATAGGAGAAATGACAGAAAATGATTTAGAAATGTGCAGTACATTAAATAGTCAGTTTCTATCCGTTTTCACTAATGAAAATTTGGCACAGATTCCAGAAGTCCGTAAGGTATATAGAGATAGTATAGAAAATAGGTTAAGTACGGTTACTATAAGTAGAAATGATGTGCTTAAGGAAATTGACAGACTGAAACCTCAGAAATCGCCTGGTCCCGATGAGGTATATGCCAGAGTATTAAAAGAATGCAGAGATGAGTTAAGTTACCCATTAACATTTCTTTTTAACAATTCATTAGAAACAGGTATAGTTCCAGAAGCTTGGAAGCTTGCAAATGTAGTTCCGATTTTCAAAAAAGGTGATAAATCAATAGCATCCAATTACCGTCCCATTAGTCTCACTTCAATCACAGGAAAGCTACTAGAGTCAATTATTGCTAGGAAAATGAGAAACCACTTAGAAACATTTAACTTAATCAATTCTTCTCAGCATGGATTCACACAGGGACGTTCTTGCCTTACTAATTTGCTTAGTTTTTTCTCAGAGGTATATGAAGCAGTAGATAATGACAAGGCATACGATATTATATATTTAGATTTCAGTAAAGCTTTCGACAGAGTCCCTCATGAGAGATTGATGAGAAAGGTTGAGGCACATGGAATAGGTGGGGCGTTGTTGGGATGGATTAGGTCATGGCTAATTGGTAGGAAACAGAGAGTCAGCATAAATGGTAGCAAGTCAGAGTGGGGAGCAGTCAAAAGTGGTGTCCCCCAGGGATCGGTATTAGGTCCCCTGTTGTTTCTTATACATAAATGACCTAGATTTAGGTATAACTAGTAGGATAAGTAAATTCGCAGACGATACTAAAATGGGGAGATCAATTGATTCAGATAGCGATATAGAGTGCCTCCAAAGGGATCTAGATACCTTACATGAATGGTCAGTAAATTGGCAGATGAAGTTTAACATTGACAAATGCAAGGTATTAAAGATAGGGAAGATGCAAACAAATGTTAAATATAAACTAGCTAATTTAGAATTAGAAAATTCAGACTGCGAGAAAGATCTAGGAGTGTTTGTTAGCAATGATTTGAAGCCTAGAAAACAGTGTATAGGCGTTCGTAATAAGGCAAACAGGATTCTCGGGTTCATCTCTAGGAGTGTGAGTAACAGAACTGCTGATGTTATCTTAAAACTTTACTTGTCATTAGTGAGACCCCATATGGATTATGCTGTCCAATTTTGGTGTCCTTATTACAGAATGGACATAGATTCATTGGAGAGAGTACAGCGTAGAATGACAAAAATGATCCATAATATTAGAAATCTTTCGTATGAAGAAAGGTTGAAGAAATTAGGTTTACATTCGTTAGAGAGACGCAGAGTTAGAGGGGATATGATAGAGGTGTTCAAGTGGGTTAGTGGGATTAAAAAGGGGACATGACAAATGTACTAAAGCTCAGTGATGGTGAAAGAACTCGTACCAATGGTTTCAAATTAGATAAATTTCGTTTCAGAAAAGATATAGGCAAATATTGGTTTGGTAACAGAGTTGTAGATGGGTGGAATGAACTACCAAGTGCTATAGTGGGATCTAAAACTGTAGGGAGCTTTAAGATAAAATTGGATAAGCATATGGACGAGAAGGGTTGGGTGTGAAGGGGGATCAGCCGGGTTGGGCCAATCAGCGCTCTGCAGACCCCTTAATCCTGCGTTAATCTCTAACCGTTTTGGTAAGATGATCCTCAGGGTATTAGAGTGTTGAGCCTATAATTGGGCTTTGTAATTGATTTGGGGTTGTGTGGGACAGGGATCTGCCTTGCTTAGGCCAATCGGCTTTCTGCAGACTCCCATTTTCTTACGTTCTTATGTTTATAATACAGTTGGGCTATATGCGGCCGGGACAGTTTCCTACCGAAAGGTTATCTCCAAGGGGTCTTTTGTGTGTGTGTGTGTGTGTGTGTGTGTGTGTGTGTGTGTGTGTATTTTTAAAAGTTTGATAGAGGTCTATAGTGCAAACTAACCCCCCTATCCCCCGTTAATACAACAAACTCAAGGAATATTATATATGGATTTTCCCTTCTATTTATCTCTTCAGTCTGGTGAAGGTGTTGGCCAGGCTGGTGAACCATACCTGAGGACAAAACAGAAGGTGTATATTAGATTATATACTGGTAACATCGTCATCATAATATTAATAATATTAACATAATAACAATAACAACAACAAAAATACTATTACTATTACTACTACTACTACTACTACTACTACTACTACTAATAATAATAATAATAATAATAATAATAATAATGAAAATATCAACAATTTCCTTGCAGTTGCTTAGGCCTATATTAGTTTGCAGAAGTGTTTGATGAACATGATGAAGACAATTATCAATTATGTAATATATTTATATGGTATTACCAAATACAATGGATATAGGTCGGAGAGAGAGAGAGAGAGAGAGAGAGAGAGAGAGAGAGAGAGAGAGATAGATAGATAGATAGATATAGATAGATAGATAGATAGAGAGAGAGAGAGAGTGTGTGAGAGTAAGAGAGAGAGAGAGAGAGAGAGAGAGAGAACAAACGAGGGCGAGCGACAAGACCTCAAAACGAAGGCAGACAAAAAACATTCAAAGATATCGAAGAAGGAAGAAAAAGAACAGAGGGAGGGAGGGGGTGAGGGAGGAAAGAGGAAGGGGAAGAGGAGTACAAAGGAGTACAAAGGAAATCAAGCAACAACAGGTCTAGTGACCCTTCTAGGCTGCTTGTCCTCCAAAACACTGAGGATCAAGTGTCCAAACAGTGGTTTAGAGTGGGTAAGGGAACATTGGAAAGGGAACTACTGCCCTAGAACTAATGTCCGTGGCAGGATTAGGAAGTTAGTAGGGGACAGATGGGTTAGTAACTGAGGGGGGGATAAAATAAAGTTATTCATTTACAAACGCAGTCAGTCGCGGGTTTGATGCGAGATATTTGTCTAAGCGGAGTTTAAATGAATCAACGGTGCTGCAGTCTATAACATCTCGGGGAAGCCCATTCCACAAGTTGACAACTCGATTGAAGAAGAAATTCTTAGATTCGTGTGAGTTAAAAGATTTACCAATAATTTTGCAACCGTTTCCCCGCGTGTAATTAGATTGGTCGATAGTGAAGTACTTACTACAGTTCATATTGTCGATGCCTTTGATGATTTTGAACACTTGAAGTAAGTCACCTCTTAATCTGCGCTGGGTTAAAGGAAATAGATTTAATTCTCTAAGACGCTCTTCGTATGGTTTGTTCTTTAGGCTAGGTATCATTTTGGTAACTCTGCGTTGAACTCTTTCTAGCTTGTTTATATCTTTTTGGTAATAAGGGCACCAGGATTGAACGCAGTATTCCAGAAGAGGGCGGACTAAGGAATTGTAAAGGGTTAGGATAACTTCTTTGGATTTATGCTCAAATGACCTGCCTATAAAGCCAATTATTTTGTTTGCCTTCTTAACAACTTCTGAACATTGTTGACTCGGTTTTAGGTTACTCGATATTGTTACTCCCAGATCGATTTCTTTGTTTACATTCTTAAGCTGAGTGCCATTCATCAAATAGTTTGCTTTCTCATTTAGGTATCCGATATGTAGTACTTTACATTTATCCGCATTGAAACTCATTTGCCAAATTTGGGCCCAACATGACAATTTATCTAGATTGTGTTGCATATCGTCAACTTGTTCTTTTGAGAGTACGCTATTTGCAATTTTTGTATCGTCAGCAAATTTTGAGATTGTACAGGTGAGACCCTCATCTATGTCGTTGATGTAAATTAGAAAGAGAATTGGTCCTAGTACCGATCCCTGGGGTACCCCGCTACTTACATTGGTCCATTTAAATGCCTTACCGTTTATGACTACTCTTTGCTTTCTGTCGCTGAGCCAATTTTCTATCCATTTCAACACACCGTCTTGTATTCCATGCGCTTTTAGTTTTAGCAGTAAACGTTTGTGGGGAACTTTGTCAAAGGCCTTTTGAAAATCAAGGTATATATAATATCTACAGCTTTACTCTCATCGTAGAGGTTGAGGACATCGTGGAAGAAGTCTAAGAGGTTTGTTAAACAGGAACGTTTTTTACGAAAGCCGTGTTGAGTATCTTTAAGTAAGTTATTTGCCTCTAAGTGATTTACGAGTCTGTCTCTTATGACCGTTTCTAGCATTTTACATACAATTAAGGTTAAGCTAATTGGACGATAGTTACTGGGTAGGGATTTGCTGCCTTTTTTGAATATCGGTGTTACGTTGGCTAGCTTCCACTGATCAGGCATAGTCCCAGACTGCAAGGATTCATTGAATAGCAATGTCAGTGGTTTGGAGAGCTCATCCTTAGCTTCCTTTAGAACTCTAGGTGAGATTGTATCAGGTCCAGGCGTTTTATTTACCTTGAGTTTATCTAAACAATTCAATACTTCTCTCTCTGTAACGGTGATATTGCTTAGAACCTCTGAATTATCAATCTGAATCGGCGATGGTGTAGGGATATCACTGAGGTCTTCGGTTGTAAAAACTGATGCAAAGAAGGTATTGAGGGCATTACTCATTTGTACTTCGTCTTTGGTGTATTCTCCATTTTCATCGACTAACGGTCCAACAGTTGAAGTAACTACTTTTTTCTTTCTGATATAACTATAGAATTCTTTCGGGTTTGTTTTACTTTGATTCGCAACATGTAACTCCAGGGTCTTTTTACTTTGCTTAATTAACTTTTTGGCTTTGCGTCGTAGCTCTACAAATTTCACCTGTTCTTCGTCATTTTGTGAGGATTTTAATCTATCATTAGCAAATTTTTTAGCAAGCAGACAGTCTGAAATATCTTTATTCCACCATTTGGGCTTATCATTATGGCCTGGACGCCGTATTTTCGATGGTATGCAGTCTTGCACTGCCTTAAGGTAAGTGGTTGTGAAACACTCCCAAGATGTATTTATGTCGTTATTGTTAGTCAGAAAGCTCCAGTCAGTTTCTTTAAGCTTTGATTTAAGTTTATGAAAATTTGCTTTCTTGAAATTAGGGACTTTCTCAATGCTGCTATTTGATTTGTTACTAGTAAACTTTAAAGTGAAAGTTATCGTACGATGGTCGCTGTTACTGAATTCATCACCAACATTCAAATTCTCTATTAATTCTTCTTTTGTTGCGAGTACAAGGTCAAGCACATTATTACCACGGGTCGGAGATTGTACAAATTGAAAAAGTTAACTCTCTTGCAAGTTAGCATAGAGGTCGTGTCCAGAGTATGAAGTAAGAATATCGCCCCATTTAGTCACGGGTAAGTTGATATCGCCAAGAATTACGGTATCTTGTATGTTAGTTATTTCTGCAATTTGTTCATAAATTTCACTGTCAGTTTGCACTGATTGAGATGGGGGTCTGTATAATAAAGCTAGTGTTATTTTAGTTCCTCGTTTATTATTTAATAGTACGTAAGATATGTCTATATTCGCAATTTGAGGTTTTGACATTAAGACGGGATTAAGACTTTCCTTTATAAAAAACAGAACTCCTCCATTTCTATTGATTTAACTTTTCTCAAACATTGTATAACCAGGAAGCGTATATTCGGCTAAAAATTCTCTGTCTTCCGTATTTAACCAAGATTCTGTAATGCCGATTATATCATAATGTTCTGTAAACACGATTTCCTCTAGATCTGAAAATTTATTGCGTATGCTACGAGCATTTACATAAAACACCTTAAGAGTATTAGAGTTGGATGTTACTGATTGTGCAGTGTCTGAATTTTCAGTTCGTATTTGACTTACACTACCCTGTCTGGGGTCTGGTTGACCCCGGTTTTTTGAACGGAAATCCTTGACTGCATCGTTCAGCAGACGACCAAGACGTGCAGCTCCCACTTCATTGAGATGTACACCATCTCCTGAAAACAAAGATTTATCATAGTAAAAATGATCCCACGTGTCGACAAAGCCGATGTCCTCCTCCCTGCAGAGTTTGGCTAGTCGGCGATTTGTACTGGTAGCTATGTTGTAGAATCGGTTTTCTACATCAATCCGGGGAACAATTCCTGAAATTAAGATTCTATTAGATTTTTCCTTGAAGGACCTGATCAGCCTCCGGTACTTGCAAAGTAGTTCCTCTGACCGCGTCCGTTGGACATCGTTAGATCCAATGTGGATGACGTACGTAGTGCTTGCGGGGGCGAGCCTGGAAACTTCTTCCACAGCCGCAGCAATGTCGTCCACGCCGCCACCTGGGATACAGAATCGCTTTCTGGTCCTGTGGTGCCCTGGCGCAGAACTCGGTTAGTTGGCCACGGACCATGGAGTCGCCCACAAGCCGAACTTCTTACGTTTCCTCTTCCTCGTCAATAGCCAGAATTTTGAAGCGGTTTTGGCATGTTGTCGGGATGACCTTCCTGGTACTGGTACTGGGATGCACATTGTTTCTCACTAACTGAAAGTTGTCCTGGGGGGGAGTGAGAGTAGAGTCATTATTATTATCTGTAACATCTAAGGTAGCTGCTGGTGTGGGTACCGGTACCGGTACTGTATGCACTGGAATGGCGGTTGACATCGTAGTGGTTTCTTGGGCCGAGGGCACTCCTACGTTGAGTGTGGCAAATTCTTGAAGGGATTCAAGCTGTAGGAGAGTATACGAGCATATGCGTCAACATATACTAAAGATTGAAGCATAACTAACAAACACTATAGGAGATTATACGAGCATATGCGTCAACATATACTAAAGAGTGAAGCATAACTAACAAACACTATAGGAGAGTATACGAGCATATGCGTCAACATAATATACTAAAGAGTGAAGCATAACTAACAAACACTATAGGAGAGTATACGAGCATATGCGTCAACATATACTAAAGAGTGAAGCATAACTAACAAATACTATAGGAGAGTATACGAGCATATGCGTCAACATATACTAAAGAGTGAAGCATAACTAACAAACACAATAGGAGAGTATACGAGCATATGCGTCAACATATACTAAAGAGTGAAGCATAACTAACAAACACTATACTGTAGGAGAGTATACGAGCATATGCGTCAACATATACTAAAGAGTGAAGAATAACTAACAAACACTATAGGAGAGTATACGAGCATATGCGTCAACATATAAGAACATAAGAACATAAGAAAACGGGAGTCTGCAGGAAGCCGATTGGCCCAAGCAAGGCAGATCCCTGTCCCACAGAACCCCAATTCAATTTCAAAGCCCAATTATAGGCTTCACACTCTAATACCCTGAGGATCATCTTACCAAAACGGTTAGAGATTAACGCAGGATTATGGGGGTCTGCAGAGCGCTGATTGGCCCAACCCGGCTGATCCCCCTTCACACCCAACCCTTCTCGTCTATATGCTTATCCAATTTTATCTTAAAGCTCCCTACAGTTTTAGATCCCACTATAGCACTTGGTAGTCCATTCCACCCATCTACAACTCTGTTACCAAACCAATACTTTCCTATATCTTTTCTGAAACGAAATTTATCTAATTTGAAACCATTGGTACGAGTTCTTTCGCTATCACTGAGCTTTAGTACATTTGCCATGTCCCCTTTGTTAATCCCACTAACCCACTTGAACACCTCTATCATATCCCCTCTAACTCTGCGTCTCTCTAACGAATGTAAACCTAATTTCTTCAACCTTTCTTCATACGAAAGATTTCTAATATTATGGATCATTTTTGTCATTCTACGCTGTACTCTCTCCAATGAATCTATGTCCATTCTGTAATAAGGACACCAAAATTGGACAGCATAATCCATATGGGGTCTCACTAATGACAAGTAAAGTTTTAAGATAACATCAGCAGTTCTGTTACTCACACTCCTAGAGATGAACCCGAGAATCCTGTTTGCCTTATTACGAACGCTTATACACTGTTTTCTAGGCTTCAAATCATTGCTAACAAACACACCTAGATCTTTCTCGCAGTCTGAATTTTCTAATTCTAAATTAGCTAGTTTATATTTAACATTTGTTTGCATCTTCCCTATCTTTAATACCTTGCATTTGTCAATGTTAAACTTCATCTGCCAATTTACTGACCATTCATGTAAGGTATCTAGATCCCTTTGGAGGCACTCTATATCGCTATCTGAATCAATTGATCTCCCTATTTTAGTATCGTCTGCGAATTTACTTATCCTACTAGTTATACCTAAATCTAGGTCATTTATGTATATAAGAAACAACAGGGGACCTAATACCGATCCCTGGGGGACACCACTTTTGACTGCTCCCCATTCTGACTTGGTACCATTTATGCTGACTCTCTGCTTCCTACCAATTAGCCATGACCTAATCCATCCTAACAACGCCCCACCTATTCCATGTGCCTCAACCTTTCTCATCAATCTCTCATGAGGGACTCTGTCGAAAGCTTTACTGAAATCTAAATATATAATATCATATGACTTGTCATTATCTACTGCTTCATATACCTCTGAGAAAAAACTAAGCAAATTAGTAAGGCAAGACCGTCCCTGAGTGAATCCATGCTGAGAAGAATTGATTAAGTTAAATGTTTCTAAGTGGTTTCTCATTTTCCTAGCAATAATTGACTCTAGTAGCTTTCCTATGATTGAAGTGAGACTAATGGGACGGTAATTGGATGCTATTGATTTATTACCTTTTTTGAAGATCGGAACTACATTTGCAAGCTTCCAAGCTTCTGGAACTATACCTGTTTCTAATGACTTGTTAAATAGAAATGTTAATGGATAACTTAACTCATCTCTGCATTCTTTTAATACTCTAGCATATACCTCATCAGGACCAGGCGATTTATGAGGTTTCAGTCTGTCAATTTCCTTAACCACATCATTTCTACTTATAGTAACCGTACTTAACCTATTTTCTATACTATCGCTGTATACCTTACGGACTTCTGGAAACTGTGCCAAATTTTCATTAGTGAAAACGGAAAGAAATTGACTATTTAATGTACTGCACATTTCTAAATCACTTTCTGTCAATTTTCCTATCGAAGTTTTAAGGGGACCAATTACATCTCTAACCTTGGATTTATATAGTTGGTAAAAAGCTTTAGGATTATTTTTTGAATCATTGGCAACCTTAATTTCATAATTTCTTTTTTCTTTACTAATATCCTTTTTTACCTGTCGTGATAGATTATGATAGTAAGCAAGTAGGTGAATTTCGCCTTTTTTAATTTTTCTATATATTCCTCTCTTTTTTCCTAGAAGATCTAATAGTCTATTATTCATCCATTTGGGTTGGTTCTGTGTTGTTCTAAATTTTCTTTTTGGGATATATTTATTTTGCGCATTGAATACTGACTTGATAAAATTATCGTATGTATCTACCAAGTTTGACGTCTCCTCCTGACTTAAGATGACAGGTGCCTGAGAAAGGATACACTCATTTGGACACCTGGATCGACTTAATTTTTGACCATAGGGTCCGCTAACAGGGCTTCTCTTAACCCACCATAATTGGCTTTTCTGAAGTCAGGTATTAATGTTGTATTCTCTCTGATATTACCTTTCCATTGTATATTAAAATACACAGAATTGTGATCACTATTTCCTAGATGGTCCCCGATTTCTACACTATTTATCATATGTTCATTGTTACTGAAAACTAAATCGAGAATATTATCACCTCTAGTCGGCGTATCTATGAATTGAGATAAAAAACTATCTTGTACTACCTCAATAAACTCCTTTGAATCAGAGTCGCCTATTTGTTGCTGCCAATCTATATTAGGGAAATTAAAATCCCCCATAATGCACACGTTGCTAAGCCTTGATGCTATTTTAATTTCCTCCCATAATGATGTTCCGTCATTTCTACTCATATTTGGCGGTCTATACATAACTCCAATAACTAAAGTCTCACTACCTTCGTTAACTTCTACCCAAACACTTTCATTTTCATTATTTACTCTAATACCTGATTTAGTACAGCTTTTTAATGAACTCCTGACAAACACTGCTATACCGCCACCCCTCTTACTTGTTCGGTCATATTTAAACAAACTATATCCCGGTATATCAAACTCTGCTAAAAAATGCCTGGTTTCTGTATTAATCCATGTTTCAGTTAGCGCTATTATGTCTATATTTTCTTTGCTAACCAGTGCTCTAAGTTCGTTCATTTTGTTACATAAACTCCTGCAATTTGTATAATAAACACTCAAACTATTACTTGTTTTGCAACTATTTTTCTATTGTTTTTAACTAATTTATTTTTACCTGTTGAACTACTGGACCTAGACGGAAAATCTACGCTATCAGAATGTTCGTTATTACTATCAATTTGATGTGGCTGGGATTCTATTTTACTTACACACCTATGGTTTATTAACAAAACCCCGCAACAAACTTGTCGAGTGAGCTGGCTAAGGTCGAAACTCCTAGTCGAGAGAGATGTACTCCATCCTGGGCATACAGTTCATCCTTACCGTAGAAGAGGGTCCAGTTATCCAGGAATGGAATAGTATTTGCCTTGCAATACTTCTCCAGCCGGCTATTTACACCAATAGCCCTGGAGGACCATTCCTTCCTTACCCCTCTTCTTGGTAGGATACTGTGTACCACAGGAACTCCACCCTTCTCCTAGATCCTCTCCAACATTTCCTGGTACGTGGTGAGCAACTCCTCAGTCCTGCATTTCCAAATGTCGTTGCTCCCTGCGTTGAGGAAGATGATGGGGTCCTCTCCACTCGCTTCCATGACACCATCTAGCTTTTCTGCCACCTTCTCGACTCCGGCACCAGGCAGACAGACAACTTTACCAACATGTGTGTTAGTAGCCCTACCAAGGTATTTAATCATTGAATCCCCTACAATTAAAATAGACTTAGCTGTTTTCTGTTGCCGGCCTGTAGCAGGAGTTGTAG
This sequence comes from Paralithodes platypus, assembly GCA_032716605.1. Lineage (NCBI taxonomy): Eukaryota > Metazoa > Arthropoda > Malacostraca > Decapoda > Lithodidae > Paralithodes > Paralithodes platypus. Next base: position 23,305,889 of record CM064485.1, on the reverse strand, counting down.
CAGCAACAGCAGCAGACTTCCCCCCCTCCCCTCTCACTGCCTCGATGATCGCCACTTCCTCGCCATCACTCTCATCAGCCAAGGTGCTGAAGTTGTTGTGGGTCTTGAGTGGCTGCCTTTTCAGCTTGCAGGCCGTTGCACTGGTTGACACCACTTTCCAAGGGGCTTCACGATCCCTGGGAACACTTCCGGTAGCCTCACACTTCTTTTCCGCCATAGCTAGTCTCAAGGCCAAATTTTCATCTTTGAGACACTGAATCTCCTGCTCCACACTCTCCAGTCTTTCTTGCAAAGCAAGACAAAGCTGGAGAGTATGGGAGGAGACAGCAGACTCATCAACAACAGCCATCACTAAGAAAGTTCACTAGGACCTCACTAAGGGTAAACAGGTTCACTAGCGGTCACTGGGGACGTCCGCACTAGTCAGGGGTCAGAGGGCAACTGAATACTAAAGAGTGAAGCATAACTAACAAACACTATAGGAGAGTATACGAGCATATGCGTCAACATATACTAAAGAGTGAAGCATAACTAACAAACACTATAGGAGAGTATACGAGCATATGCGTCAACATATACTAAAGAGTGAAGCATAACTAACAAACACTATAGGAGAGTATACGAGCATATGCGTCAACATATACTAAAGAGTGAAGCATAACTAACAAACACTATAGGAGAGTATACGAGCATATGCGTCAACATATACTAAAAAGACAGAGAAGGGCAAATATTGATAAGCAGTTACTAGAAGCATAAACAGACCCAAAGATTGCCAAGCAGATAGACTACCCGATCCTGAATACATCAACTCGTTCTTGTCATATATTAAGGGGGGTGGCCGTATTTGTTGGTTCATTTTTTTCATGTATTTATTATTTTTCTAGTTTCCTCCCAAGACCTTCATTATGCTTAAGAAAACATCACCAAGATCCCCCTTCTAGAAAAATATGTACATCTTTTCAGAAAAATGTCCCGCTCGAAGGCCGATTCTTTCTAAATTACAGGCTAACTATCGCTCACCAGGAAAAGGTTTGACACCTAAATGACATGAAAGGTCTTAACATTGACAAATAAATGGGCGGCGAGAAGTCACCAAACTAATGGGCCGAACGTCTTAAAATCTGAAAACTGATGGGGTTAAAAGTAAGGGAGAGGGGGGGGGGGGGGGGCAGAAAAACCAACCCCCTCCCCTTAAAGCCACTTCATATATCCATCAACTCTGGAATCCATCTCCTTCTGCCCCCCCCCCCCCCCCCCCCGTCAAAACGTGAATACTTATCCTCCTACTATATTTATGAGAGGAACGAGACTGGTCGAGGCGGGACTGGTTCGATACCGGAGAGGGGTTTGATAGATCTATGTGGGTGATATACCTATAATATAATACAACATAATATATATATATATATATATATATATATATATATATATATATATATATATATATATATATATATATATATATACGGTATATATAATATATATGTGAGGTGAAGTTGAACGGTCAGGCTATGGAGATTGTCAGCTCTTTTAAGTATCTGGGCAGTGTGTTGAGTAAAGATGGGACTATGGATGAAGAAGTGCGGGAGACGCTGCAACAGGGGAAGAGGGTTGTAGGAACGTTGAAAGCAGTAACAAGAAATAGAGTGGTCAGTATGGAAGTGAAAAAGTCCTTGCATGACAGTGTGGTAATCCCGACACTAACTTACGGAAGCGAAACATGGACGTTCGGGAAGAGACTCAGACCAAGAGTGAGAGCGGTGGAAATGAGTTACTTGAGAAGTGCGTGCAGAGTTACATGGAGGGATAGACAGACGAATGAGGAAGTAAGAAGGAGGTGTGGTGTGGAGGTAGATGTGCTGGAAAGTGTGAAAAGGAACAACTTGAGATGGTTCGGCCATATGGAAGGTATGGAAAGCGAGAGAATGACTAAGAGGGTGTACGAGAGCGAGGTGGAAGGACAGAGAGGGAGAGGTGCACCGAGGGAGAGGTGGAAGGATGGAGTGAGAAAGTATATGAATGAAGGCAGTGCTGGTTGGGAGGAGGGGCGTCGACTGACTGGGGACAGAGGTGCATGGGGGCGGTTCGTTCGTGGCCACCCCTTCGGGGATCACGGCGTCAGGCAGATATATATATATATTAACACAATACCGTTGCCTTTATCTGGTTTGAAGATAACAATGTCTTTGTCTTTCGAGAGTTCTTTGAAGGCTTGATATTCATATTTCGTGATATTGTGCGTTACGTTACTGTTGTGTTTTATAATCTTCTTAATGTAAGTTATTTTTCGTGTTTCCGTATTTATAGTGCTTAGAAGTGTTCTGATTAACTTATAATGTTGTTTTTCTTGTCATTTATTTATCTTTGTGATTCCATATCATCCTTTCTAGTAGGCTACCAATAGTCTCTCTCCATATCTTCATACTACCGTATGTAATTTTCTTAGGCTTAATGAAATTATTGTAATTCACTATGATACTAGTGTCTTCTTACAAGTGTGTGTTTCTGTTATTTTTAGATTTGCCTGATGATGGAGTAAGTGTCTCGGAAATATTGCAATACACATAGACAAGCTGAACGTGTTATTCTATCACGCCCTGGTGCTTCTCTTCATTATTCACCTCCGCTTCCCACGGACAAGATCAATAGCTGATATATATATATATATATATATATATATATATATATATATATATATATATATATATATATATTTATTTATATTTATGAATAAGAATAAGATGTTTTATAGATCAGTGTTTGTGATAAATTTATAATATAGCTTTTTTATCCTTAGCTGGTGTGAATAATGCCTGTACCCATTATAACTACCCAGCTATTATCAAACACTTTGTAACCAGAAATATTGTTAATGCCGAAAACTTGAAATTAACATGATGCAGAGACAGCAGTTTCGCATTTAACCATGAAGAGGGTGTTTTTTTTCTAAACCCCTTTCTTCCTCTTGTTTAGCCCCAATAGTTTTGAGATTTTAAGACGTTCGCCCTATTAGTTTGGCTAGTTTAAGAGCTTGCGCCCGAATAATTTGTAAATTTTAAGACCTTTCGTGGCATGTAGGTGTAATTTTTTTCCTGACGAGCGATAGCCAGGCTGTACTTTAGGAAGTACTGACTTTTAGCCGGGGCATTTTGCTACCGAAAAATGCAAAAATTTAACTGGAATTTATTTTTTAATTTTTAGATATTGTATTAAGCTTGATGGAGGTTTATGGAGGAAATTTAAAGAACAAATAATAATAATAATAATAATAATAATTAAAGTTGCAACCAACGTTGTGCGGGGTTCGAGCGGGGTTGCAAGCAGGGTATTGTGTTGGATACAAGGGCTGTGCCACATATATCAAAATATCATGTATCTCATCGGGCATGGAGAAAGTACAGAAGGAATATAGTGTAGCCATTTTGGCTATGGCCACTTAGACCATTAAGGAGTGTGACCATTTTGGTTAAAGCTATTAATCCTGTACGAGTTGTTGTTGTTGTTGTTGTTGTTCCCTAAGCTGCCTGGCCGAACAGCCCCGAGTCTCTGAGGAAGGCCATGGCCACGATCGGGCTTTCCCACAGAGCTCTCATTGCGTGCAGATTGTGTTGTTGGCGTAAGTGGTTGTGTGAAATGCAGTCTTCTATTATGTGTTTAATGGTATGGGGTGCTGTGTTACATCCCGGGCAGGCATCGACAACGGAGTCATCCAGTCTCTTCTGATAGCTCAGGAGAGCTGGATGGTGTCCGCATCTCAGCCTGGCCAGGTGGACTCTGTCCTCGCGAGGAAGGGAGGATTCGGAAGGATGGATTTCGGGAGGTCGTGCTTGCAGCTGCGTGTTGTCTGTGAGTGAGTGGATGGATCGGCGAGAGATATGAGTATGGATGTGCTTCTGGAAGGTGGTTTGGGATGGGAGAGAGGACAGTAATTGTGTGATACCGTGTGCTGGGTGTTGTTTTGACATTTCTTGGTGTCTGTGGGTGTGTTGCCATGTAGTTTAGTGGGTGGTCTTGGTTCGTGGAGGCTACTGCCAGGAATTGAGTGCCTCTCATGATCACTGATCTTATGTATTGTTTATATACTGTGGTGGTATTTTCTTTGTTGTGTCCAAATTTTGTGTGAGCAAGTGACCTGAGGGCGTTAAGTCTGGGTGTCATTTCTTTTTAATGTTTGTGGTGTGCTGTTTGAATGTCATATGAGTATCATATGTTACTCCTAGGATTTTGTGTGTGTGTGTATGTGTTAGGGGTGTGTTGTTTATGGTGAGTTGAGGGATGTATTTGTGTTCTGTCCAGCTTGTGAGCAGGATTGCGGTGGATTTGGCTGGGGTAGATTAAGTCTGTTTGTAGTGCACCAGCCATGTAGTGTGTTGAGATAGGGTTGAAGGAGATCTGTTGCTCTTTTTGGGTCATGGTGTCTGCATGTGAGTGTTATGTCATCTGCATAGGAGGCTAAGTTTATTTGGGGCGTATTGGGTGTAGTTATATCGTGCATGTACAGATTGAAGAGTGCGGGCGATAGGACGGATCCTTGTGGGACTCCGTTTGGAAAGTTTCTGATTTTAGATGACTGACCGGCAAAAGATACGTGTGCACATCTGCCTGCTAGGAAGTTGGCCAGCCACCTTTTTGTGTTGTTGTGCATGTTTGTGTTGTAGATTTTGTTTGTTAGGTTGTGGCGGGGGATGGCATCGAAGGCTTTACTAATGTCGAGTGTGGCTAATAGTGATCTGTGTGGTGGTCTAGCTGAGTTGATGCCGTCAAAAGCTCTTTGTGTAAGGTCTGTGAGAAGAGTGTTTGTGGAGTGCAGTGGCCTAAAGCCATGTTGTGTTGGAGCTAGGGGTAGGTCGGGTGTAATTAGTTGTAACACTAGGCGTTCCATGACTTTGGAGGGGGAGCAAAGGAGTGTGATGGGGCGGTGCGAGGAGGGTAGCGTGGGGTCTTTGTTGGGTTTGGGGAATGTGGTGATGATACCATGCTTCCAAATGTCTGGTATTGTGTTGTGTGAATAACTGTAGTTTGATATGTTAGTGAGTGCTTGTATGCCTTGTGGTCCCAGGTGTCTGAGGTGTATGTTGCTTATGTTGTCTAGGCCACAAGCGGGTGAGTGCTTGAGATTGTTGATGATATGCTTTGTCTGGTGATTGGTGAAGGGTGTATAGTCAGGGTCTGTGGTGAATTGTCTCTTACGTCGGATGACACGTCGGTCGTCTTTGTGAGGTTTTAGGTGACTGACATGTGAGAAGTGATTGATGAGAGTGTTTGCTTGTTGTTTACATGAAGGAGTAGAGTCTGTTGTTGTGATTGCAGCATGTGATTGTGTTGTGTTGCTGTTGGAAAGTGTGATGCTGTTTAGTGTTTTGTAGAGTTTTTTGGGGTTTGTTTTGTGATCAAGTGTTTGTAGGAAGTTATTCCAATTTAGTTTTTGTTGTTCTTGTATTTTGTTGTTAGTTTGGGTGTTGAGTGCTTGGATTTGTTGTGTGATGTCTTGTGTGTGGGGTGCTGGGGAGTGTTTCAGTATGTTGCGTTGTCTGATGAGGTTTTGAATTTCTGGTGTGAAGTTGGGGTTGTGTTTTCTGTTACCTCTTGGAATGTGTTTATTGTCAGTGTTTTGGATAGTTTTATTGAGTATGTGTACAGCATTGTTGATGTTAGTGATGGGTGTACTGTTTAGAGTTGTGAAGTGTTGTTCTGTCTCATTTGTGAATGCTTCCCAGTTAGGTCTTTTATAATTGGTGTATGTGTGTTTGTGGTTAGCTGGGGTGAGTCTGGTTTTGGTGGTGATAATGATTGGGAGGTGGTCAGAGCCTAAGGTTCTGACCACCCTCCAGGATGTTGTGGGGGTGAGTTCTGGGGAGCAAAAGGTGATGTCTGGAGATGATGGGTTATAGAGGGCTTGGTGAGGAATATGGGTATGTTGATGGATGTCGTTAAGGATGATGAGGTTAACAGTTTGGTTTTGTAGTACCAGCCCTCTGTCTGTGTCGGGGTTGTCGACAAACCAGGCCGACGTCTTGGCGTTGAAGTCACCACCCAGGATGATGTGTGGGGTGTTTGTGATGTGTTGTAAGTGTGGTCTGTATTCATTTGGTACTGTAGGGGATGTATGTGTTTATGATGGTTATGTTGGAGTTGTTGCCAGTGCGTATTTTAATTGATTGTATTTCTGTTGTGTTATCATTTGGGGGGAGGAGGGATTTGGTTTGTACACTGGTAACTATGTATGATATTTCTTTGTGTATCAGGGTGATGAGTCCACCGCCTCCGCCAACAGCCCGGTCTTGTCTGATGGTGGTGAAACCATGAAATGTGGGTGTTTTTTGTGTTGTGCGGAGTTTTGTTTCTTGTAAGATGGCAATGTGTATGTTGTGTTGTTTGATGAAGTGTGAGAGTTTCTTTGTGTTGATGCCATCTATGTTCAATTGGAGAATGTTAATGTTATGTGCACGATGTATGTTGGGTGCTGCTGCACGAGGATGGGGTGGGGGTGAGGGAGAGGGTGGGAGTGAGGGAGGGGCTGGGGGATGGGAGGGGTGAGGTGGGGGTGGGGATTGGGGAGCAGATGGGGGTTGGAATGGATTAGGATGGGGTGTGGTATGTTGAGTTGAGGATGTGGATGGTATGGGAAGGTTAGGTGGGTTAGGGAGGAGAGGTGGACAGGTTTTAGGGGGGGGAGTGGATGATATGGGAAGGTTAGGTGGGTTGGGGAGGAGAGGTGGGCGGGTTTTAGGCGAGGGATTTGACTGGGAGAGGGAGGGGCATGAGGAACAGGTCCAGGTGTTCATGTAGTGTTTCTTGGAGGCAAGTGTTGTGCAGGTGAAGTGGGTCAAGTTCCTGCATGAATTGCAGAGAACTGAACCATTAGTGTGGCGACTCGAAGCGATGGGTTTTGAGCAAGTTGGACATATGTATGTGTAGGTGGGTCCTGGGTTGCTCTCAATGTCTCCGGCTAGAAGAAGTCTTCGAGAAATGACAGCCGGAGAGTCATTTCTCGGTGTAGGAAAAACTGTGTGATGTGTGTGTGTGGTGTGAGGTGTGGAAATTTCCGGCGCGACCGAAGCCGCTCCAAGGACTCCTGTACGAGTAGGCATAATTGCCCGAAATTGCCTTCATTCCCTGCTCATTTTCATGCATAAGCAAAAGCCAGAGCGTAATACAATTATGTATTCGTGAAAGTACGGTAATAGCTTTCAAATTACTCCTGAATCATCCCTGTACGACGTCTGGTTTTCTTGTAAGGATCTTGCAAACGAAGGGCAAAATTGCTAAAAATTACCAAATCCGATAGGCCTAGGCGAAATCGCTAATAATTACCAATTATTTTCTGTTTTCGCTATGTGTGACGCTGCACAAAAGTGAACTCTCTCTCACACAAACCTCAGTGTCGTGGCGGGGCCTGTAGGCTCTGGCTGACGTCCATCCATGCTGCTTGCAAAAGCTGGCCTGGCTCACAGGCTACAAAATAGCCGGAAAATCGTCTCCGTCATATGAGGGGCCCCGCGGGAATTGGGTTAAGAAGTGTGGTTGTTTTGATTATTTGATAGGGTCACCATAAGGGTAATGGTGTGGCATTTGTTCTGTACAGAAGCTTGGCCTTTTTGGTTGGGGCTTCTTAGGAATGTGACCTTTTTCGTTAGCCATGGAGAAACTGCAGAGGTACAAATTATTATAAGCAACCTCATGTTAAAAATATTGTATTGATTGCATGCGTGTATGCCCCGACAGAGGATATACTTGAAAGAAAGAAAGAGGAGTTCTGGATGAATGTGGAGGCGTGCCTGGAGAAGTTTGACAAGAACGAAAGAATATTTCTGATTGGGGATATGAATGGTAAGGTGGGTGATAGGAAAGTTGAGGGAGTGGTGGGAGGGTGGGGGGTACCATCAGAGGTGAATGGGAATGGTAGTGCACTTGTGGACGTATGTGTGGGGAGGAGGCTGTGGATAGCCAACACCTTCTTCCGACACAGAATGATCCACAGGTACACGTGGAAACGGATGTTGACGATGAAGGATAAGACAGTGGTGGAACGAAAGTCATTGATTGATTATGTATGTGTGGATGAACGAATGAAGAAATCTGTGATGGATGCTAGGGTGTATAGGGGTATTGGAGGGGGTCTGTCTGATCATTATGTAGTGGTAGCTAAGGTTAGGATACAAAAGAAGTGGGTGAGGAGAGCTGGAGGGAGGCGAGAGGAGGGTGGAATGATGAGCAGGGTGGAGAGGTTGCAGGAGGAGGAAGTCAGGGAGGAGTACAGGAGAGCAGTGGAAAGACGACTAGGTGGGTTCGACCTGGAAGTTATGGAGGAAGTGGAGGAGATGAGCAAGGTGTTTAAGGATGAGATCTGTGCAGCATGTGAGGAGGTGTGTGGAGTGAGGAGAAGAGGGAGGGGAGTGAAAGGTACAGCATGGTGGACAGAAGAGGTAAGAATAGCTGTGGAAGAAAAGAAGAAAGCATATAGATAGTGGTTGGGTAGTAGAGAGAATGAAGATTCCGAGAGACAGAAACGAGCACCTGAGTGTAAAATGGAGGGAGAGTAAGAAACTGTTCTGGGAAGAAGTCAAGAAAGTTAGGGAATGTAGCAAGGGAAACAGTAAGGGTGTGAAAGATAAGAATGGGAGAATGCTAGCCGAGAAGCAAGAGAGAGTCGAGATGGAGGGAGTACTTCAGTGAGTTGCTAAATGTAAGGAATGAAGAGCCAGCAAACATAGCTGGATATGGTATGGGAGGGAGAAGAAGAGAAGTAGTGGAGGAGGAGGTGGGGATCAGGAGGTCAGAAGTGTGGGAAGCCATGAAAAGAGTGAAGTTGGGGAAAGCACCAGGAACAGATGGAGTGTGTGGGGAAATGTTGAGGTATGGTGGTGAGATAGTGATAGAATGGGTATGGAAAATGTGCAAACTATCATGGGAGAAGGGGAGTGCACCCGATGACTGGAAGACTGGCATAATAGTCCCCCTATATAAGGGCAAAGGGGAAAGAGGAGTGTGTGGTAACCACCGAGGAATATGTCTTCTAAGCGTAGTAGGGAAGGTATACAGTAGGGTACCGGTAGTGATTGAGAGAGTGAGAGTGAGAACGGAGAAATGGAGAGGCGACGAGCAGGGAGGTTTTTAGGAAGGGAAGAGGATGTGTAGATCAGATTTTTACCCTGAATTGTGTTGTGGAGAAGTATCTGGAGAAGAAACAAAAGGTGTATGTTGCCTTTATGGTCTTGGAGAAGGCCTATGACAGAGTGGATAGAGAAGGTTTGTGGAAAGTACTTAGAATATACGGAGTAGAGGGGAAGTTGCTGAAAGCAGTGAAGAGCATGTATGAGGGTGTAAAGGCGGCAGTACGTGTGGAGAGTGAGCAGAGCGAGTTCTTTGACCTGAATGTTGGTTTGAAACAGGGGTGTGTGATGTACCCGTGGTTGTTTACTGTATATATGGATGGAGTCATAAAAGAAATACTATCAAGAGCAGTGGATGTTGGTGTATCGCTGAAAAGGGAGGGAATTGAGTGGAAGCTACCTATACTGCTGTTTGTGGATGATACAGTTCTGATGAGTGACTCATCACTCATGAGTGATGAGTGAATGAATGGGAGTTGCACGGTCTGGTAAATGAGTTTGGAACAGTGTGCGAAAAACGGAATTTGAAGGTAAATGCGGGGAAGAGCAAGGTTATGGTCTTCGAAAGGAGTGAAGTCACAGAGTGTGAGGTGAAGCTGAACGGTCAGGCTATGGAGATCGTCAACTCTTTTAAGTATCTGGGCAGTGTGTTGAGTAAAGATGGGACTATGGATGAAGAAGTGTGGGAGAGGGTACAACAGGGGAAGAGGGTTGTAGGAACGCTAAAAGCAGTAACAAGAAATAGGGTGGTCAGTATGGAAGTGAAGAAGTCCTTGCATGACAGTGTGGTAATCCCGACACTGACTTACGGAAGCGAAGCATGGACGTTGGTTGAGAGACTCAGACCAAGAGTGAGAGCAGTGGAAATGAATTACTTAAGGAGTGTGTGCGGAGTTACATGGAGGGATAGACAGACTAATGAGGAAGTAAGAAGGAGGTGTGGTGTGGAGGTAGATGTGCTGGAAAGTGTGAAAAGGAACAACTTGAGATGGTTCGGCCATATGGAACGTATGGAAAGCGAGAGAATGACGAAGAGGGTGTATGAGAGCGAGGTGGAGGGACAGAGAGGGAGAGATAGACCGAATGAGAGGTGGAAGGATGGAGTGAGGAAGTACATGAACGAAGGCGGTGCTGGTTGGGGGGAGGGGCGTCGACTGACTGGGGACAGAGGTGCATGGGGGCGGTCCGTTCTTGGCCACCCCTTCGGGGATCACGGCGTCAGGCAATAGATGATAGATAGATGTTAAAAATATCTTATATATTTTTGTTTAGCTTTACTTGGCATTCCTCTTCCTCTATGTATCTAGCAATTTAACCCCCTCAAACTCCTTATGACGCAATGGTGTGGTAATTACCCCGGGCCAAAAAGCTCTAAAAGACGATCGAGTGATAACTCAAGCGAGCTTGAAATACGCAGGCGTTTCGTTCATGGTCACCCCTTCGGGGATCAAGGTGTCCGGCAATATTGTTGTTGTTGTTGTTGTTCCCCAAGCTGCCTGGCCGAACAGCCCCAAGGACCCGAGCAAGGCCAAGGCCATAACCGAGCGCCCCCACAGAACCCTCCCTGCCGACCACAATAAAGCCTGGGTGACCGAAGCCACTCCATGGCGGGGAGCTGAGGAGGGTGCGGAAACGCCCGGGAAACCAAAGTCCCACCCAGGGCCCTGTGCCCCTCAGCAATTATGAAGAGAAAGTTGAGGGGCAAAGGAAAAATGTGACGCTTTGGCTTCCAATCTTGGTACTGTAGATTGGGAGGTCAATCCACGGATGAGACGCCGTCACTTGAGATCTAGAAAATATATAAGTAAAAGGAACAGTCAGAGTAAGCTATGGGTATGGCAGAGATCGCTCAGTTCTCACTCGGATAGACCAGCCCATCACCACATGACTAGAACCCAATCCGGCAATATATACCGGTAGGCTATAGATAAATTCATTTTTGGGCTATTTCTTCCATTTTATTTATCCTGTTAAAGTGCTTGATTGATTTTTGTGCTAATGTAGTTAGTATTTGGTGTAATTTCACATATTTCAGCTAAATCTGGAGAGCACATGCAATTTATTTGTGCATGTTCAGTAAGTATTGCTGGGGAAAGGGTTAACGTATTCATCTTTTGGGGTATTTATTCTATGTTTGTATCCTGTTTCTGTGATCGATTGAGTTTTGTGCTAATGTAGTTGGTATTTGGTATAATTTTACATATTTTAGATAAATCAAAAGAGCACATGCAATATATTTGGGCATTTTGAGTTAATATTGCTGGGGAAACGGTTAACATACAGTATTCATCATAGGAAGGGAATAGGATGTGTAGCTCATATCTTTGCCCTGAAATATGTTGTGGAGAAATATCTTGAGAAGGGACAAAAGTTGTATGCTGCCTTCATGGACTTGGAGAAGGCCTATGATAGAGTTGATAGAGAAGGTACCGGTATGTAGAAAGTACTTGGAATATACGGAGCAGATAGCAAGTTGCTGAAAGCAGTGAAAAGCATGTATGAGGGTGCAAAGGTGTCAGTATGTGTTGAGAATGAATAGAGCGAGTTCTTTGATCTGAATTTTGGGTTAAAGAAAGGGTGTGTGATGTCCCCGTGGTTGTTCAATATATACTGAACTGTATATGGATGGAGTCATAAAAGAAATGCAAGGATGAGCAGTGGATGTTGGTGTACCACTAATAAGGGAAGGCAACGAGTGGAATGACAGAGTTGATAGAGAAGGTATGTGGAAAGTACTGTACTGAGAATATATGGAGTAGATGGCAAGTTGCTGAAAGCAGTGAAGAGTATGTATGAGAGTGCAAAGGTATCAGTACGTGTGAAGAATGAACAGAGGGAGTTCTTTGACCTGAATGTTTGGTAAAGCAAGGGTGTGTGATGTCCAGATGGTTGTTCTATATATACAGTATATGGATGGAGTCATAAAAGAAATACAAGGAAGAGCAGTGGATGTTTGTGTACTGCTGTTTGCTGATGATATGAATGGGAGTTGCAGGGTCTGGTAAATATTTTTGGAACAGTGTGCGAAAAATGGAATCTGAAGGTAAATGCGGGGAAGAGCAAGGTTATGGTCTTCGAAAGGGGTGAAGCCACAGAGTGTGAGGTGAAGTTGAACGGTCAGGCTATGGAGATTGTCAGCTCATTTAAGTATCTTGGCAGTGTACAGAGTAAAGATGGGAGTATGGATGAAGAAGTGTGGGAGAGGGTGCAACAGGGGAAGAGGGTTGTAGGAATGCTGAAAGCAGTAACATGAAATAGGGTGGTCAGCATGGAACTGAAGAAGTCATTGCATGACAGTGTGGTAATCCCGACACTGACTTACGGAAGCGAAGCATGGACGTTGTTGGAGAGATTCAAACCAAGAGTGAAAGGGATGGAAATGAGTTACTTGAGAAGTGTGTGCAGAGTTACATGGAGGGATAGACAGAAGAATGAGGATGTACGAGAGAGGTGTGGTGTGAATGTACTGGAAAGTGCGAAAAAGAACACCTTGAGATGGTTCGGCCATGTGGAACGTATGGGAAGCGAGAGAATGACTAAGAGCGTGTACGAGTGAGGTGGAAGGACAGAGGGAGAAATAAACCGAGAGAGAGGTGGAAGGATGGAGTTAAGAAGTATATGCGTGAAAGCGGTGCTGGATGGGAGGAGGGGCGTCGACTGACTGGGGACAGAGGTGCATAGGGGTGTTTCGTTCGTGGCCAATCCTTCGGGGATCAAGGCGTCCGTCAATAGATAGATAGATAAATTCATCTTTAGGGCTATTTCTTACATTTTCTTTATCCTGTTAGTGTACTTTATTAAATTTGTTGGTAATGTAGTTGGTAATTGGTGTAATTTTACATATTTCAGATAAAGGATGTCAACAGAATAACAAATGATGAGCTGAAGAGACGTTTAGGTATAAAGAGTATTAGCGAGGAGATGCGTACAAGTAAACTGGGATGGTATGGACATGTGGAGAGAATGTATGAACAAAATTGGGTGAAAAGATGCAGGTCTGCGATTGTGGAGGGAGCTGCACCAAGGGGTGGACCGAGTAAGACCTGGGATCGGACTATACGTGCCGATCTCAAATCCAAAAACTTGACAAGTAAAGCATCCCTTAACAGGGTTGCCTGGAACGCCGCCATTAGGAAAAGAGACTGAAACTGCACATCTGTGTGGAGCACTCAGTCTTAAAATGTTATGTACGTATGTATGTATAAATCTGAAGAGCACATGCAATCTATTTAGGCATTTTCAGTCAGTATTGCTGGGTAAAGGGTTAACATATTAATCTTTTGGAGTATTTCTTCCATTTATTTATCCTGTTAGTGAGTTTTATTGATTTCAGTGCTACTGTAGTGGTATTTGGTGTAATTTTACATATTGTAGATAAATCTGAAGAGGACATGCAATATATTTGGGCATTTTCAGTCAGTATTGCTGGGGAAACGGTTAGCATACTGTAGTCATCTTAGGAAGGGAAGAGGATGTGTAGGCTCAGATTTTTGCCCGGAAATGTGTTGTGGAGAAATATCTGGAGAAGCGACAAAAGTTGTATGCTGCATTTATGGAGTTGGAGAAGGCCTATGACAGAATTGATAGAGAAGGTATGTGGAAAGTACCGGTACCGGTACTGAAAATATACGGAGTAGATGGAAAGTTGCTGAAAGCAATTAAGAGCATGTATGAGGGTGCAAAGGTGTCCGTATGTGTGGATAATTAACAGAGCGAGTTCTTTAATCTGAATGTTGGGTTAAAGCAAGGGTGTATGTGATGTCCCGATGGTTGTTCAATATATACCAGTACAGTATATGGATGGAGTCATGAAAGAAATACAAGGAAGAGCAGCGGATGTTGGTGTACCGCTGATAAGGGAAGGAAACGAGTGGAAGTTGCCTCAACAGTACAGTACCGGTACTACTGTTGCTGACAACACAGTTCTGATGAGCGATAGTGAATGGGAGTTGGAGGGTCAGGTAAATATGTTTGGAACAGTGTGTGAAAAACGGAATCTGGAGGTAAATGCTAGGAAGAGCAATATTATGGTCATTGAAAGGGGTGCAACCATAGAGTGTGAAGTGAGGTTGAACGGCTATGAAGAATGTCAGCTCATTTAAGTATTTGGGCAGTGTGTTGAGTAAAGATGTGAGTAGGCCTATGGATGAAGAAGTGTGGGAGAAAGTGTAACAGTAGACCAGTCAAAGTAGGGCTGGACTTAGAACAAATTGCAATAGAAGGTTTTTTGGCTTTAACTTGTTTATTAGGTCCCTCTGATGAACATATAAAAAGTCTCCAACTTTTGGACACCGGGAAAGTGGTTAATTTGCATAAATTCAAGATGGCCACCGTCCAAAGCTTCAATTTACAGATAACTTTTTTCTGGTTGCTCCTAGACCCTATAAATGTATTACAAACAACGTTTTTTGGCTTTAACTTGTTTATTAGGTCCCTCTGATGAACATATAAAAAGTCTCCAACTTTTGGACACCTGGAAAGTGGTTAATTTACAGCCAAAAAACCTTACAGCCAAAAAACCTTCTATTGCAATTTGTTCTAGGTCAAGCCCTACCTTTACTGCACATTATTGTCTATTACATTTTGCCTAGGCCTATACTAATCCCATCATCTTGTTTCTTGTTTCAACAGATTGGTGCGACATCTACCGAAGCCATGGAAGAAGAGGAGGTGCATAATCCCTGCGGCATTTGCTCAAACACGTTAGACGAAGGAGAAACAGTCAAGCTGAGGGCGAAGGGAGCAGATACTATCAACAGGCCCAGTACTGAACGTGGAACGCCATCAATTACCGTGTCCGAGGGCCAAACGGTGCACATTGATTGCCGAAAGAAGCATGTCAATACGAAGCCAAATAGAATTCCTGGGAAGCAGAAGAAACGTCCTGAAAAACCTGCTCTTCGTTCTCAGACACCAGACTTTTGTTTTACAGAGAACTGCTTTTTTTGTGGTACAAAAATCTATTTGGACACAAAGCATGATTCAGAAGAAGTGTATCCAGTACGCACCTTCAACTTTCAAAGGACAATACTTTCTGCATGTGATGCCAGGGCTGAGTGGGCTGACACTGTTAGAGGCCGAATTAACTTTGCACGCGATCTTCCAGCAGCTGACGCAATATATCACAAGCAGTGCAGCTCAAATTTCCAGACACATAGGCAGATCCCCTCCAAATATCGTGATTCCGCAGACAGTGAACCTCCTCGCAAGGGTCGCAAAGTAGATGCCTCACGAGAGGAAGCATTTCTACTCGCAATCGAGGACCTAGTCAGTGGCAATGATGATGAACAGACTACAGTGGTTGATCTCGTTGATAGAATGTCCCAGTTGTGCCCTGATGTTGAAGCGTATAGTGTAAAATACATGAAACAGAAACTTATTTCATATTTTGGGGATGAACTGGTTATTAGTAACGTGCATGGACGCAGCGATGTTGTAACTGTCAAAGAAAGTGCTGCAAAGATTTTGCAACAATTCAAAGACTCACCACAGACTGATGATGAGGAAGCAGAACAAAGAAAGATAGTCAGGGCTGCGGCACGGTTGATCAAAGCAGATATAAAGAACATTGATACTTGTAGAGATTTCTATCCAGATCCTTCTGAACTCCGGTCGCTGGAAAAGAATGTGGCGTACGTTCCGCAGTCCCTTCGTATATTGCTGCAAGAGACGTTCAGTGGCAAGTCATGTGATCTTGAAGTTGCATCAATTGGACAAAGTATCGTGCAACTTACCAGACCAAGGGCCATTGTAGCACCCATTCAGTATGGATTGGCGGTTCAAATGCACCAGCACTTTGGTTCCCGCTTTCTTGTGGACAGTTTACACAGCCACGGCTTCTGTCTGCCTTACGCAGAAGTTTTGAGGTTTTCCACAGCTAGGAGATGAGATAGCTGCTGTTGTTCCCAAGTCGTCATTGGAATCATTTGAGGAAGAAAGGACTGTGACCCATGTTCTGGATGGTGGTTCCTTATTGCAAAGGATTCCATGGAAGAAGGGTGACACATTTGAGGACATTGCAAGCATGTACATGAAGCATGTTTCCAAAAACTTTCTCAACCCGGTGGTTGTATTCGACGGTTATAAATCAGGACCTACTACCAAGGACATGACACACAATCGACGATCAAAAGGAGTCTTTGGTCAAAAGGTGATGTTCACTCCAACCATGCCCCTTCGGTCAAAAAAGGAAAACTTCTTGTCAAACTCGGACAATAAGCAAAACTTCATTGACTTATTGTGTGAAACATTCAAGGCAAATGGAATTGACTGTGTCAATGCGCCAGCAGATGCAGATGTCATGATTGCGAAGAAGGGAATTGAGCATGCAAGGGAAACCGTGACATATGTGATAGGTGAGGACACAGACTTGTTGGTGCTGTTGTGTCATTATGCGGAACGAGGGATGAATGATTTGTACTTCAAGTCGAGCAAGGAAGGTGGGAAATGTTGGCATATTAACTCAGTAGCAGAAGCTCTCGGTGAAAGCATCTGTCGTGTCCTGCCAGTTGTCCATGCACTCTGTGGATGTGACACAACCTCACGACTGTATGGTATTGGTAAAGGGGCTGCCTTGAGGAAAGTGAGGGAAGACAACGGTTTCTTGAAATGTATAGAAGCATTCTGTTGCCAAAGTGGAAGTAAAGACGCGATATCATCAGCTGGTGAAAAGGCCTTGGTTTATTTGTACGGGGGAAAAGGAAATGACACCCTTGACGGACTGCGAAAGACAAAGTTTTGCAACAAGGTGGCAAAAAGTTCAACTACCGTTGAAGTTCACAGCCTTCCCCCAACAACCGATGCAGCCAAATACCACTCGTTCCGAGTTTATTGTCAGGTCCAGGAATGGATGGGGAACTGTGTGGACCCCGAGAAATGGGGCTGGTGTCTGCGGAAGGGACAGCTTGAACCGAAGACGATGGATTCGCCAGTGGCTCCTGATTCACTACTGAAATTGGTCAGATGTCAGTGTAAGGGCAACTGTGACACTCAACGCTGTAGTTGCAAACGGAATGAGCTTGAATGTTCCAGTGCATGTGGTCAATGTAAAGGACTCTGTCAAAATAGCAACTTTGATGCAAGCACCGATGATCCAAGTGAATACGAACTCCTATCATGAATTACATAATTGGCTCTGAATGACGTCATACTACGTCATGTTTTTTTGTTTTTTTTTTTATATAAAAAAGAGGGACAACAGGTCAAAAAACCCATACAAGCACAAAGTGCCTGTGTCACCCCTTGTGAAAGAGACAGTTCAGCCTGTCTGTAAGGTTTTTCGGCTGTAAATTAACCACTTTCCAGGTGTCCAAAAGTTGGAGACTTTTTATATGTTCATCAGAGGGACCTAATAAACAAGTTAAAGCCAAAAAACGTTGTTTGTAATACATTTATAGGGTCTAGGAGCAACCAGAAAAAAGTTATCTGTAAATTGAAGCTTTGGACGGCGGCCATCTTGAATTTATGCAAATTAACCACTTTCCCAGTGTCCAAAAGTTGGAGACTTTTTATATGTTCATCAGAGGGACCTAATAAACAAGTTAAAGCCAAAAAACCTTCTATTGCAATTTGTTCTAGGTCCAGTTAAATGATTGCTAGATTTACTGGACTACAGGGGAAGAGCGTTGTAGGAACTCTGAAAGCAATAAGAAGAAATAGGGTGATCAGCATGGAAGTAAGGAAGTCCTTGCATGACAGTGTGGTAATCCCGACATTGACTTATGGGAGGGAAGCATGGACGTTTCTGACTGGGATTGATCATTGATAATCATCGGTTATGCTAGTTGGAAAATTAGTGGGGTAGAATGTAGAGTTCGGGTGTACCGCCAGCCTTGTTTACACTACGCGGAGCGGCGGCGGATGCTGGCCATCATGTTCCCGTCTATTTGACTGCTTTTGGATACAATAATAGGTTGAGGGGGGTCACCCCCCCATGACATATTGTCATCATCATATATATTGCCAGCAGGAGGCAAATAACCGAAAAAAAACGCCTTCAAAATAGACGCGAACTAAAGGCTGGTTCACACATAGCTGAGTCGGTGCGCGAGTCCAACACGAGTGATGAAATTTTGCTATTCAGCAATGACTCGTCGATACTCCTCAACACTCGTATAGACTCGTGCTACGCTCATGTATACTCGACACACTTGTGGGTACTCGCCACGGGGTCCAAAAATTTCATGCATGCATGAAATTTTTGGGTCCCGTGGCGAGTACCCATGAGTGTGGCCTACATACGTGTAGACTCGTGTACATACGTGTTAACTCGTGTTTGACTCTGAATAACTCTTTGTTATTCGTGTTAACTCGTGTTGACTCGTGTAAACTCGTGTAACACTCTTTGGTGATTCGTGCTTTTCGTCATCATTTCGACGTTGACGAAGCAACACGTGTCTACACACAACAACACGTATGTAACACACATGCAACACGTATCAACAAGAGTAGAAAGCACGAATGTGAGTGCCAAAATTTGGTGCCCCCATGATGCCAGAGTTTACACGATTCAAACACAAGTGAAAACACGAGTAAACAAGAGTAAACACGATCCACTGAGAAAAAAACACGAGTGTAACACGAAAAAGCAAGTGTCATTTGAAATACCGTTATTTCAAAAATGTAGGAAGAATCAACGAGAGTTTACACGGATGTAACACGAGTCAACACGTGTGCAACAGAGATCCAACGAGAGTCAACGCGTTGTCTTTCGTGTTGATCCGTATAAAAATTGTGTTGATCCGTGTAACAATCGCGTTGACTCGTCCATACTTTTTGTTTACGTGCCCTGGAATGTGGCCATTATTTTTCAAATTTTTGACACTCGTGTTGGGTTCGTGTTACACTCGTTTTGACTCTCAGCTACTCGTACAGACTCTTGCATGAACACGTGTTGACTCGTATTGAATCGAGTTAACTCGTGTTACACTCTCCTTGACTCGGGAACAATTGCTACTCGCGGCCGACTCAGCCTCAAGCGACGGCGATAATCGACGAGTGTGACTCGTGTTGGACTCACGCACCGACTCGGCTATGTGTGAACCAGCCTTTAACCACAGTGATCGACATATGTAAACATTACGGCGGCGGTGTCGGCGTCGGACACTTGCGATAATGTTCCTGTCTATTTTGAATGCCATTGGATACAATAATATGTTGAGGGGGGGCTTTGCCCCCATGACGTGTTGTCATCATCATATATATTGCCAGTAGGGGGCAAACAACCAAAAAAATTGCCGCAAAGCCCTCCTCTCAACATATTATTGTATCCAATGGCAGTCAAAATAGACGGGAACATGATGGCAAGCTTCCGTCGCCGCTCTACGCAGTGTAAACAATGGTGGCGGTATGCCCGAACTCTACATTCTACCCGGCTAGGCCTATATTATAGGCTACAATAAATAAGTAGGCTAGGCTATTTTTTCTATAGGCTATGCCTAGTCTAATATTACAATTTAAGGTAGAATTCAAGTTGACTACAGCAGGACTTACCCTTGACCAGGTATAGGCTATCCTAGTGTTTAATAGGCCTATACCCCTTTGAAAGGATATTAGCCTAGTCTAACCTAACAACCTTACCTAACCTATTATAGTAGGCTATTATGGGTGGGCGCTGCTGCACCCACACCCCAATTTTTGGTGTATTTGTCTATTTTGTCTGTGAAGTGGGAATTTTTTCAATTTGTCGATAACGAAAATCCTCCATGCGGACTATAGCTTATGGAGAAAAATATGGCGAATCTATTGTTGCCTATTATCTCTAATAAATTGTTTCTCATAATGCTGCAGTAGTGTCGTTTAAAATACCAACCATATAATTGTGTGCCTTTAAAAATGACCTAAATTAGGCTATAGGCTACTGGAAGATTAGAAGAATCTTTAAGAAAGACTAGGTTAGGGTTATTGTCGTGCCAAAGCTAGATTATAGCCTAAATATAAAAGGAAGTGAATAAAATGAAATATGCCGAAAAAAATTGACGTCAAAATAGACGCGAAGTTAACCGCGACGATCGCCCTATGTAAACATGACGACCGTACACCCGGTAACTACATCCATCCCATTAAAAGTTACTGTGAGACACCAAATATGTTGAGGGGGTCTCTGCGGCTCTGCACCCCCACGTCGGCCCGTCACGTATTATGATGTACGGTAAGTCATCATCATCTGTGCTAATTCATAGGATCCCCAATTAAGGACAAAGTCAATCAACAGACGAAATAAGCTCCCAAATTACAATAACATAGCGGCCCGCCGTTTATGGGCGACTTTTTACGCGTCATTTTAAATGTTACTTTCCTGCCCTGGTCTAGGCCTAATAGATTTTTCCAAAGAATCAAACTTAAATTAAAAGGAAGTAGCCTAGCCTACAGTTTATAGGAAGGCTATTCCAACATGCATTCCAGAACTTAGGCTAGCCTAGGCCTAGGCTATATGAAAATTTGTGGGTGGTCTGCCAAAAAAGAATCACTAGGCCTATTAGGCTATGGGTAGGCTAGTATGGGGTGCATTTTGCAAATTTTCTGAACTCTTAGGCCTAGGCTAGGCTAAATTAAAACTCACAAAATCTGAGTAAAACCAGCACTAGAATTTTGTCTTGTCTTGTCTTGGGGCAACCTCAGGCGAATACTCGCCCACTCCGGCCCTACCGTAGTCGCGGAGATCCTATGTCACTATTAAATTAGTTTATAGTTAAGGTTAAAATTCACCACCGTGTCACTTTCATTCTAGGTCATTCATAGAACCGTAACACTGTAAAGGCAACAACCCAATAGCAGGTCATCAGGTGGTGAACCAGAGACCTACAAACCACGGTACCTAGGGCCAGAGCAATGTCTTGAAGCGAGGTGCCCTTATCAACCAACCCCAGACAATCCAGTAGGAGCTGTCGGAAGGAATCCTTCTTTGAAGACAGAAAGGGACGCCCATCCACATGCTCAGTGACGGGACGAGGCGAGGCTTAAGAGGCATATGTAGGACGACCAGATGTAGGATGTGGAGGGGAAGAGGTACCGTACGACGATACATGGGATGCGGAGACTGCGGAGGGAAGAGCTTGTCAAAGTCATACGGTTCCTCAGGACCTCAACAATAACCGGGGGACGGCCGGTGCGGGCAATGGTCGATCGCCGTAATTAATATAAGTTCGCGGTCGCGGAGATCCTAGGTCACAATTAAATTAGTTTATAGTTAAGGTTAAAATTCACCACCGTGTCACTTTCATTCTAGGTCATTCGTAGAACCGTAACACTGTAAAGGCAACAACCCAATAGCAGGTCATCAGGTGGTGAACCAGAGACCTACAAACCACGGTACTAGGGCCAGAGCAATGTCTTGAAGCGAGGTGCCCTTATCAACCAACCCCAGACAATCCAGTAGGAGCTGTCGGAAGGAATCCATCTTTGAAGCCAGAAAGGGACGCCCATCCACATGCTCAGTGACGGGACGAGGCGAGGCTTAGGAGGCATATGTAGAACGACCAGATGTAGGATGTGGAGGGGAAGGGGTACCGTACGACAATACATGGGATGCGGAGACAGCGGAGGGAAGAGCTCGTCAAAGTCATACGGTTCCTCAGGACCTCAACAATAACCGGGGGACGGCCGGTGCGGGTAATGGTCGATCGCCGTAGTTAATATAAGTTCGCGTCTATTTTGACGGCGATTTTTGTTGTAGTTAGGCTAGGCCTAGGCTATTTGCCCCCTGCTGGCAATATATATGATGATGACAATATGTCATGGGGGGCGATTGACCCCCTCAACATATTATTGTATCCAACGATCTCTAGCCTCTGTATCTCAAAAAGGGCTAGAGCAAATTGGCTGTAAATTTCCACATCTAGGCTATTCCTTGACAGATTTGCTCCCTCCAATTAATATTTATTAGCATAAATTCAGCCTAGTTTAGCCTATCAAACAAAAACTAACATTTGTTTAGCCTAGGCCTACATATAAAAAGAAAAAACCCACTCATACTGCAATTATAAGCATAAATATGAGTATCTAAGTTACAAAGCAAATGTTTTTGTATAGCCTAAAATAAACCATAAAATTGTCATCTTTCAACTGTTGAGGTCATAAATATAAAAAAATCTAATACATTAGGAAAAAATGCGTTAAGACTTGTGTTAGCGGGTCTATCGTCCCCTTTATTTACGTAGTCGCACGCTCGCAGTTACATTCGCGTCTAATTTGACTGTGGTTATTTGCCCCTGCTGGTGATATAGATGATGATGACAATAAGTCATAGGGGGATAAAGCCCCTTCAACCCACTATTGTATCTCACGGCCAGGCGTTGGGTAAATTGTTTTGTTACCGGCCGGCGGATTGCGGGTGGCTTTACCAAGTTTACCCCAGCAGTTAAATTAGAAGCGAATGTAGGCCTAACTGCGAGCGTGCGACTAGGCTATATAAACAAAGCTCTTGGTATGCCCACAACTACAACTCTTACCAAAACTGCAATTAGCCTATTTTTGTTTTGTTTTTTTCAGTCTAGGCTAAAATTGGTGAGGCTAGGCTAAATTATTTAGCTGCAATTAGCCTAGCCTATTTTTGTTTGTTCTTTCAGTCTAGGCTAAATTGTGGTAGGCTAGGTTAAATTCTTTAACATGTGTACTATTGTGTAGGCCTGTGCTTTCCAATAGAAGTAAAAATATGTAACATAGCCTATTGCAATTTTACTAAAACCCAAGCCTACCTGAATATAGCCCTATGCAGAGCTCAAAAGCAAAAACAAAAAAAATATGTTGAGCAGTGAAATAAAATTAAGCTAGGCCTAGGCCTGGTTTCTCATAGGCCTAATAACCTAATGAAGTATACTATAGCCTAACCTAATTTAAGTTATTTCACAAAATACTAATAGGCCTACCCAGCCCTCCTCATGCATTATTTTCCAGTGTAAAATAAGTTTGTGATACACTACGAAAGATTATTCAACATGGAATTTGAATGGAATAGAGAAGCTTAGCAACGAAAAGCCAATACTCCCCCTCCCTGTGATTGTGCCAGCTTTTGTAAGCAGTGCAATAACTTAATGAAGGACAGAAAAGCTGCAGGATGCTCTGGCATTCTAGCCGAGATGATTAAGGCCTCAGGTGAGAAAGGAGTAGGTGTGTTCAATGAGCTAATTAACTTCATCATCAGAGAGGAAGTAATCTCTGATGAATGGCACAAAAGTATATTATATACTGTATAAGAGCAAAGGGGACTCATTGGATAGGGAAAATTATAGGGACCTGAAAATACTTGATCAAGTCATGAAGGTCTGTGAGAAAGTCTTTGAAGGTATGATATTGACGAAATGCAGTTTGGTTTCATGCTAGGACACGGCACAATCCAAGTCATGAAGGTATTTGTGTGATAATGAAGATGTATGAGGACTCACAAACGGCAGTGAGGGTGAAAGATGTACCGGTACTGAGTGATGAGTTTTCAGTTCGCGTCGGAGTCCACCAGGGCTCTGTGTTAATGAAGCCCTTTCCTCTTTTTTTTTATGGTTCTGGAGGCACTATCTGGTGATTTCAGAGTTGGGCTCCCCTGGGAACTGCTATAAGGGTCCTGAAAATGCTTGACTAAGTCATGAAGGTCTGTGAGAGAGTCTTAGAAGGTATGATAAGGGAAAGATACTGTATGTACTGTATGTACTTAAAAGATAGGGATCTGATGTTGTGTTTGCAGACCGGGAGAAGGCCTTTGATAAGGTGGCCAGAGAAGTTGTGCAGTAGGCTAGGAGAAAACTTGGCATTGAGGAGTGGCTGGTGCATGTGATAATGAAGATGTACGAGGACTCACGAACGGTAGTGAGGGTGAAAGGTGTACAGCTGAGTGAGGGACATATACAGTACTTCTTGTTGAAGATATAGGGTAGTGAAGCTGTGAAGCTTATGTCACCCTATCCGGGCGGAAAGGACCCCAGGGTGGAGAGGTTTCACAGGGAGGACGGGGACATCGTAGATTTCAGGGGAGGGCACCCATGCCCCGCAGTCGACGGATACGCCCCGCCAACCTCAGGAACTTCTTCGTTAGCAGGAGGACCTTGGATTGACATATACAGTACGGTACTAGATATTTGGTAAGGGTTAGCTTTATATCCCATGTACTGGTTACTAGGGACATATACTAGGTGTTAGGTGGAGGTTAGTTTTGTGTCCAAAGTACTGGGTACTAGGGACATATACTAGGTGTTACGTGAGGGTACTGAGTGATGAGTTTTCAGTTCGCGTCGGAGTCCAACAGGGAAGTGTGTTAATTAAGCCCTCTCCTCTTTTTTATGGTTCTGGAGGCACTATCTAGTGATTTCAGAGTTAGGCTCCCCTTGCAACTGCTATAAGAGGCCTGAAAATGCTTGGCCAAGTCATGAAGGTCTGTGAGTGTGAGAGAGTCTTTGAAGGTATGATAACTTCATAGTCAGGCAGCTGCAGGAAAGATATCCAAGAGGTGTTTTTCCGGTCCCGTCTCAAGACCACCGTCGCAAGATCTACCCGAAAAACTGTTTTTCTGGTCCCGTCGCAAGCCCACCTTTAGCAAGCGAGACACCAATATTCTCTTGCGACGGCAAAAGAGCTCCGGAGCGGGGTTGACGGCAAGCTGAAACATCTCACTCAACTTTCTGTTTCTCCATTCTAATTTATTTCGGTATATTTGTTTATCCAAACATTATGTTATAATTTACTTGCCTATTATTAGGAAGTAGAGTAATAAAAGCCCACAGTAACGTATATCCAATTGTTGATAATAAATTAATGTGGGACAGTACGCTTGGCTAAATTTTGTCCACGAAACAACAACAAACCCCAGCTTTGACTAGGCCTAGGCTATGCTATTTACCGACTGTTTTTTCATATCAGAATTGCATTTATATAATCCTTATGATAATTAAATTGGCGGTGAATGTTATTCCGATGAAATGGAAGTTGTATAGCCTAGCCTATATATTTGTAAGATGTGTGCTGGCTTGGAGCAAGCCTGTGTTGTTTTTCCTGTCCTGTGATGATCTTGCGACGGCTCGGTTGAGACGGTGGTCTTGCGACGGGCCCGGAAAATCACGTCGCTACTGAAAGTAAGAAGTTGTGCAGTAGGCTAGGAGAAAATTTGGCGTAGAGGAGTGGCTGGTGCGTGTGATAATGAAGATGTATGAAGACTCACGAACGGTAGTGAGGGTGAATGGTGTACTGAGTGAGGGACATATGCTAGGTGAAGGTTAGTTTTGTATCCCACGTACTGGGTACTAGGGACATATACTAGGTGTTATATAAGGGTTAGTATTGTATCCCAAATACTAGGTACTAGTATTCTTCTAGCCAGAAGAGCTGTGGTCCACACAATCAAAGATGAAAAGAAAGTGTATTATCAGGGAAAAGTTGACTCGTGTGGTAATGACCAGAGGAGGTTGGCTTCAATTGTAAACAGTTTACTTGGAAAAACAAGAGTCAGCTTAAGACCTTCTGTACCCGATGCCGAGTTGGCTGCCAACTTTGTGGCATTTTTTGCTGGCAAGATAACTCGCATAAGACAGGAACTGGATGATGCTTCTGTTGGTGAAGAACTTTCAGTTGTACTCCAACCCCGACACATTCCTAATAATGTCCTCTCATCCTTTCACTCAGTAGGGGTGGACATGATCTCGTCCTATAAGAAACCTCAATAAAACATTTTGCCCGTTGGATCCCATAAGTTTCCAAGCTACCAAGAGTCTATGATCACACAGTTGAGATTATTTCCAAATAATTAATAAGTGCTTCTCTGAAGGTAGCTTCCCACATTCTGAAAGACATGCACTACTCCGACCTACTCTAAAGAAACCTGGACTTGATGTTGAGAACATGTTGAACTATCGTCCTGTCTCCAACCTGTCCTTCATATCAAAGATATTAGAGCGTGCAATACTTGACCAATTACAACCACTACTTCAGCAGAATGAAACTATCCCAATTTTTCAGTCTGCTTACCGACAGCATCATTCAACTGAAACAGCATTGATTAGAGTACATAATGATCTAGTTGAGAACATTTGCAATGGTGTGGCCTCACTATTGGTCTTGCTTGATCTCTCTGCGGCCTTTGACACAGTGGATCACGAGTTGTTATTGAGTGATCTTTATGATTGTGGTGTGCGTGACTCCGCTCTCTTGCTTCTTGGGTCGTACTTGTCAGGTAGATCCCAGAGTGTGATGGTAAATCAAGTGGTCTCGATCTCGACACCCCTGCAGTATGGTGTTCCGCAGGGATCAGTTTTAGGTCCTATCCTATTTATAATTTATATTAGCAGTTTGTCTCTTCTGCTTCGTGCACATAATGTCACCTTTCACTTTTATGCAGATGACACCCAGATTTATGTGAGAATCACAAATATAGTTGATATACGGAGTAAGATGGAATTGTTGATGTCTGATATCAAGAAGTGGATGAGAGCGAGAAAACTTAAACTAAATGATGGTAAAACTGATATTCTCATCATCCGAGGAAATAGAAGAGCTGATGATATAGTGGGTGCCCTCTCCATCAATGTGGGTGGATCTCAGCTGCGACCGGCCAACTCTGTTCGAAATCTGGGTGTATATGTGAACTCCCGATTAGATTTCAAGAGAGCATGTAAACCAGATAGTTAAAAGTTGTTACTTGCACATCAGAAATCTCTATTTGGTGAAGCCGTTTTTAACCAGACGTTGCCTCCTGACGTTGGTTCACTCATTGGTCTTCTCTCGTTGATTATTGCAATGCCCTGTTGGTGGGTCTTCCAAATTATATTTTGAAGAAAGTTCAGTCTGTTCTTAACAGGGCCGCAAGACTAATTTTTGGTGTTCTACCTAGACGCTCTACTACATTTCTTCACATAGAAGGGCACTGGGTGCCAGTAAGAGCAAGAATAGAATTTAAGTTGTGTTTGGTGACTTTTAAGGTTCTCAAATTTGGTGAGCCTAGGTACCTTGCGGAGCTTCTCAGGCGCCCACCCGCACACCATGGTGTAGTTGTGCGTCATGACAATGACCCTTTTCGTCTTGATGAACCAAGGGCTTTCCAGCAGTCTTCTTTCTTTGAGAGGTCATTCTCCTACATGGCTCCGAGGTTGTATAACAGGTTGCCGCTGTCCATGAGACAATTGAGTTCTGTTGAATGCTTCAAGAGACAACTTAAGACTTTTCTCTTTGAGAGAAGCTATGATCTTGAGAGAGGTGTCATGACAGATGGCTATAGAGTTTAGGCTATTTTGCCACTGCTAGTGATTGTTAAATGTGTGTTGTATATAAGCCTTCTTTTGATGCATTGATTTTTGTTCTTTTTTCTTTCTCTTTTCGAGCGCTAGTGAATTCTTCGGAAAAATTGGCGCTTATGAGAAATAAGTAACATGCTTATTATTATTATTATTATTACTAGGGACATATACTAGGTGTTATGTGAGGGTTAGCTTGGTATCCCACGTACTGTGTACTAGGGACATATACTAGGTGTTACGTGAGGGTTAGTTTTGTATCCAACGTACTGGGTCTAGGGGCGGCAGCCTCCACCCATAATACTAGGATAGGTTAGGTAAGGTTGTTAGGTTAGGCTAATGGGGATGGATGTAGTTTCCGAGTGTACGGTCGTCATGTTTACATTTGTCGATCGCCGTTGTTAACCTGCCCTTCCCTACCTATCATGTGTTGATTGGTTGTCCATCTTGATCTAATTCTTCAGGCCAGCCCTATTAGAGTATTTTGGGGGAACTCAGTGGTGTGGTTAAACTATTTTTAATATATATTTGTTTAAATATGTAAGATATGCAATAAATTATGTAAAATATATTGCTTTTACTTTATACCTATACATATAATTGTCATTATTAAGGAAATTCCATTGACTATTTACATCGCTAGGCCTAGCTTCCTTATTTCTATTAATTTCCTCCTGTTCACAATGAAACCTATTGCTAATTTCCTTGTTCTTCAGCAGCCGCGGCGGTGTCGGCGTTGGACGCTTGGGATAATGTTCCTGTCTATTTTGAATGCCATTCGATACAATAATATGTTGAAAGCCCCCCCTCACCCCCCCATGACATGTTATCATCATATATATTGCCAGTAGGGGGCAAACAACCAAAAAAATTGCCGCAAAGCCCTTCCCTCAACATATTATTGTATCCAATGGCATTCAAAATGGACGGGAACATGATGGCAAGCTTTCGTCGCCGCTCCACCGCTGTGTTTACATGTGTCGATCGCCGTGGTTAAGTTCGCGTCTATTTTGACGGCGATTTTTTTTCGGTTAGGCCTATTTGCCCCCTGCTGGCAATATATAAGATGATGACAATATGTCATGAGGGGGGGGGGGGGCCTCAACAATGACCTCTAACCTCTGTATATCAAATAGGGCTAGAGCAAATTGGCTGCAAATTTCCACATCTAGGCTATTCCTTGACTGACTCTTCCCAAATGGTCGACATAAAATAATTCACATATTAGCTTGATCACTCTAGGGCCTAGGCCTAGTTGTTTTTTAGTTACAGAGGTTATAGCCTAGGTCATGATTTCTTGCCTACTTACAGCGAATAGACTAGGCCTATTGTAGATTGGTAAAATATTTGCTTAATAGGCCTAGGCTGTGCAATTGTCTCGATTTGACTAATTTTACCTAATTAGGCCTAAAGCAGCCTCAGTCTATTCCCAAACCCCAAACTGTATCCCATGTTAAGCCCTAGGCTAGGCCTAGGCCTAATCCCACTCTCAATCAAAATTCGAACTGATAAATTAGTACCTACCGGTAGCGCTGCCTAGGCTAGGCCTATATTTTTCTTGAATAGATATAGAAAATGGTTTAAAGGAAAGAGCATCCTATATTATGTTCAAATAATATGTAATAGCACTGTGTATGGTTGTATTACATTTAAATAGTGATAGATGTGTATATTAATGGGATAAATACTCCGAAGTTCGCATACGTTCAGAAAATTTTGTGCAACACTGTTGCCAGCTACTAATCAATTCCATTATCATTATATCATAATGGATTTTACTCATTTGCATAATTTCAAATACCTAGGACATTAATATAATATTTTCCTATCTCTTTTGTAGTGATATTTGTCTGATTTAGTGGTATATTGGTGTCTGTCTAGGGTTATAATGCATTGTGAAAGTTACCTCTGCATCTCTGACTTGGCTTAATTACCCCTGCTTTCTTTGAGTACTACACGGCAAGAGAAGCTTTCGGTTCTGTCACAGACTGTCAATTACTGTTCAAGGTAAACACAACTGCTAAATTCGACCTCATGTTCAAATAATATGTAATAGCATTATCTATGGTTGTATTAGACAACAATCGTGATAGGTTTCTATTTTATGTGGATAAATAGTATTAAGCTGAATAAACTAAATACCGAAAGTTCACTAGAGTGGTTGTTGATACATATGAGGGAGGTAGAAGATAGAAGGGAATGGCTAGGCAGTGTGCCAGTTGTATCGCTAGATATTACCGCTAGATGTAGAGCTATTTACTTCAATTTAGCAGCCATTTTTCATATCTAGAGAGATTTACTAGGGATAATTTAAAAATGTCAGACATTCTAGTCATATTACATTGTAAAATTTGCAAAACAAACAAACCAAAACTCTTTAGAAATTGCAGCATTATTCTAACATTGTTTGACTATGTAGCAACATGCTAGCGACTTTTGAGAAAGGATCTAGCGGTATTTTGTGGAGACACACTGGGTGGTGGTTGCAGTGGTGCCAGTTGTAAAGCTACATATTACCGCTAAATGTAGAGCTATTTACTTCAATCTAGCAGCCATTTCTTTTATATCTAGAGACATTTACTAGCGATAATTTGAAAATTTCAGACATTCTAGTCATACTACATTGTAAAATTTGCAAAACAAACAAACCAAAACTCTTTAGAAATTGCAGCATTATCCTAACATTGGCTATGTAGCAACATGCTAGCGACTTTTGAGAAAGGATCTAGCAGTATTTCGTGGTAACACTTTAGGAGGGTTAAAATAGGAGTCACACGGGCAATTGCCAAAACTTTAAAGGTCCATATCATTGTTATTAAACTAAACATTTGGCAAAGGGAGGAATTGTTAAAAACCTTAGCCAATACTCTGTCATTTACCAAAAATAAATTTGAATTTATCATTATTATTTGGTAGGGTAGGTATGTATAGGTAGGTTGGCTAAATAATTGCTGGAATTCGTAGGGACTCGAACGGTTTTGAGAGAGTTCAATAAAAAAACAAAAGTTAGGACTGAATAATAAAGAGATGATGTTATTAAGCAAAACTGGGGGATGCGTGGAAGCCTATAGACTGTAGACGGTAAACTTTGTGTGTGGTAGCGAATTCGGTTTTAAAGTAATTTAAGAATAGACAGTTTTCAATGCTGCGGCCAAACTATTCCACCCATTTATATTTTTTTGGTATAAAAACGTTCGGAATCGCGAGCCTCACCCAACTACGCAAGCATGGCTCTGATCATCGGCGTAGTTTTCAAGATGTGGAATTTTAAGTGGAATTCGAGGTTTTTTCAAGATTGCCGGAAAAAAACCCACGTGCAAAAGCAAAACCTTCTCTATAAAATTTGCGGAGCATTAGTAGGGGAGTGCGTATGCCAAAGCCCAGTCGTTTCCTGTGAGTGGGAGAGACGGTATTTAGGCGTCAAGTTTTTCGGGAAATCGGCTGCCACGGACCTGTTTGGCCACCATGCCGGATGTTTACCATATCAAAAGTTGCCCAATACAAAAAGGCACCTCTTGTGAAAGTTTGATCCCGATCCAAAAAGCGGTTCTGGAGTTATTGCGTCGAAACCGGCGCGTAAGAAACATTTGGATGAAATTCCAGGTTTAATGATTACAATAGGGGTTCCCCGTAGGGGACGAACCCCTAATAATAATAGCTGGCAAGGGCATATATTTTCCACCGGGTGTAAATAAAGGGAGACAACATTTCTGGGATATTTTGCACTGGTGTCGAAACTAGACTGATGAGAGATTAAGGGAAGGTTTATCTGGACCTCCTTCTCCCTCATGTTTAACCCCATTAGTTTCTAGATGTTAAGACGTTTGCCGCATTAGTTTGATTAGTTTAAGACCTTTCGCTCCGTTCCGTTGTCAATTTTAAGACCTTTCGTGCCATCGAGGTGTCGATTTATTTCCTGGCGATCGATAGCGAGCCTGAAATTCATGAGGGGCCGGCCTTTGGCCTGAACATTTTCTATGGAAAAAAAAACAAAAAAAACACACACATCATGGGGGCATTTCTTATAGCTTGATGGAGGTCTAGGGAAGAAATTTTAAATAAGTATATAAATATATATAAATAAATATATATAAATAAATAAATACAAAAATACGTAAATTCATAAGTAAATAAGAATCTCTCCTTACCCTAGGTGACGGAAATATTTTAATAGTTGACATAAGCTGCCAGACCAGTGTTGAGGATATATATTGAGGGGAAAAGGCGCTTGTGTGATACCGGGTTTACTTTCACTAACCTGACCGCTGATTGGCTAACGTTTGAGGTACAGCGGCGGTGATTGGCTGATGCTTTGATTGGATTTTTCATTGGCTGAGACTTGTGGTACGTCGGAGGTGATTGGCTGAGGGTTTATACATAAGGGAGAGGTGATTGGCTGAGGATTGTGGTGAGGCGGCGTTGATTGGCTAAGGCTCAACGTTGGTAGACGAAGATTGGCTCAGCATTTACATTAGGCAGCGGTGATTGGTTGAGGTTTGGGATGTGGGCTTGTGATTGGCTGTTATTCGAGGCCTCTATTTATAAGTACCCAAAACATCTTTATTAGTATACTGTATTTCAGAGCCATATACCATGTTTGTATTACTTCTATAAATACAAAATATAAACTTTATTCCTTTCCGGGTTGAAAACAACTATCAATTTAGGGGATGGGGTTTTCTCGGCCCCCTTCTCCCTCGAGTTTAGCCCCATTAGTTTCGAGAATTTATGATGTTCGCCCTATCATTTTAGCGATTTAAAGACCCTTCGCTTCATTTTTTGCCATTATTAAAACCTTTCGTACCATTTAGGTGTCAATTTTTCCTGGCGAGCGATAACGAGCCTGTAATTTAGTAGGAACCAACCTTTGGCCAGGACGCATATAGCCCAACTGTATTATGGTTGGGCTATATGCGGCCGGGACAGTTTCCTACCGAAAGGTTATCTCCAAGGGGGTCTTTTGTGTGTGTGTGTGTGTGTGTGTGTGTGTGTGTGTGTGTGTGTGTGTATTTTTTAAAGTTTGATAGAGGTCTATAGTGCAAACTAACCCCCCTATCCCCCGTTAATACAACAAACTCAAGGAATATTATATATGGATTTTACCTTCTATTTATCTCTTCAGTCTGGTGAAGGTGTTGGCCAGGCTGGTGAACCATACCTGAGGACAAAACAGAAGGTGTATATTAGATTATATACTGGTAACATCGTCATCATAATATTAATAATATTAACATAATAACAATAACAACAACAAAAATACTATTACTACTACTACTACTACTACTACTACTACTACTAATAATAATAATAATAATACAAATAATAATAATAATGAAAATATCAACAATTTCCTTGCAGTTGCTTAGGCCTATATTAGTTTGCAGAAGTGTTTGATGAACATGATGAAGACAATTATCAATTATGTAATATATTTATATGGTATTACCAAATACAATGGATATAGGTCGGAGAGAGAGAGAGAGAGAGAGAGAGAGAGAGAGAGAGAGAGAGAGAGAGAGAGAGAGAGAGAGAGAGAGAGAGAGAGAGAGAGAGAGAGATAGAGATAGATAGATAGATAGATAGATAGATAGATAGATAGATAGATAGAGAGAGAGAGAGAGAGTGAGAGTGAGAGAGAGAGAGAGAGAGAGAGAACAAACGAGGGCGAGCGACAAGACCTCAAAACGAAGGCAGACAAAAAACATTCAAAGATATCGAAGAAGGAAGAAAAAGAACAGAGGGAGGGAGGGGGTGAGGGAGGAAAGAGGAAGGGGAAGAGGAGTACAAAGGAAATCAAGCAACAACAGGTCTAGTGACCCTTCTAGGCTGCTTGTCCTCCAAAACTCTGAGGATCAAGTGTCCAAACAGTGGTTTAGAGTGGGTAAGGGAACATTGGAAAGGGAACTACTGCCCTAGAACTAATGTCCGTGGCAGGATTAGGAAGTTAGTAGGGGACAGATGGGTTAGTAACTGAGGGGGGGATAAAATAAAGTTATTAATTTACAAACGCAGTCAGTCGCGGGTTTGATGCGAGATATTTGTCTAAGCGGAGTTTAAATGAATCAACGGTGCTGCAGTCTATAACATCTCGGGGAAGCCCATTCCACAAGTTGACAACTCGATTGAAGAAGAAATTCTTAGATTCGTGTGAGTTAAAAGATTTACCAATAATTTTGCAACCGTTTCCCCGCGTGTAATTAGATTGGTCGATAGTGAAGTACTTACTACAGTTCATATTGTCGATGCCTTTGATGATTTTGAACACTTGAAGTAAGTCACCTCTTAATCTGCGCTGGGTTAAAGGAAATAGATTTAATTCTCTAAGACACTCTTCGTATGGTTTGTTCTTTAGGCTAGGTATCATTTTGGTAACTCTACGTTGAACTCGTTCTAGCTTGTTTATATCTTTTTGGTAATAAGGGCACCAGGATTGAACGCAGTATTCCAGAAGAGGGCGGACTAAGGAATTGTAAAGGGTGAGGATAACTTCTTTGGATTTATGCTCAAATGACCTGCCTATAAAGCCAATTATTTTGTTTGCCTTCTTAACAACTTCTGAACATTGTTGACTCGGTTTTAGGTTACTCGATATTGTTACTCCCAGATCGGTTTCTCTGTTTACATTCTTAAGCTGAGTGCCATTCATCGAATAGTTTGCTTTCTCATTTAGGTATCCGATATGTAGTACTTTACATTTATCTGCATTGAAACTCATTTGCCAAATTTGGGCCCAACATGACAATTTATCTAGATTGTGTTGCATATCGTCAACTTGTTCTTTTGAGAGTACGCTATTTGAAATTTTTGTATCGTCAGCAAATTTTGAGATTGTACAGGTGAGACCCTCATCTATGTCGTTGATGTAAATTAGAAAGAGAATTGGTCCTAGTACCGATCCCTGGGGTACCCCGCTACTTACATTGGTCCATTTAGATGCCTTACCGTTTATGACTACTCTTTGCTTTCTGTCGCTGAGCCAACTTGCTATCCATTTCAACACACCGTCTTGTATTCCATGCGCTTTTAGTTTTAGCAGTAAACGTTTGTGGGGAACTTCGTCAAAGGCCTTTTGAAAATCAAGGTATATAATATCTACAGCTTTACTCTCATCGTAGAGGTTAAGGATATCGTGGAAGAAGTCTAAGAGGTTTGTTAAACAGGAACGTTTTTTACGAAAGCCGTGTTGAGTATCTTTAAGTAAGTTATTTGCCTCTAAGTGATTTACGAGTCTGTCTCTTATGACCGTTTCTAACATTTTACATACAATTGAGGTTAAGCTAATTGGACGATAGTTACTGGGTAGGGATTTGCTGCCTTTTTTTAATATCGGTGTTACGTTGGCTAGCTTCCACTGATCAGGCATAGTCCCAGACTGCAAGGATTCATTGAATATCAATGTCAGTGGTTTGGAGAGCTCATCCTTAGCTTCCTTTAGAACTCTAGGCGAGATTGTATCAGGTCCAGGCGTTTTATTTACCTTGAGTTTATCTAAACAATTCAATACTTCTCTCTCTGTAACGGTGATATTGCTTAGAACATCTGAATTATCAATCTGAATCGGCGATGGTGTAGGGATATCACTGAGGTCTTCGGTTGTAAAAACTGATGCAAAGAAGGTATTGAGGGCATTACTCATTTGTACTTCGTCTTTGGTGTATTCTCCATTTTCATCGACTAACGGTCCAACAGTTGAAGTAACTACTTTTTTCTTTCTGATATAACTATAGAATTCTTTCGGGTTTGTTTTACTTTGATTCGCAACATGTAACTCCAGGGTCTTTTTACTTTGCTTAATTAACTTTTTGGCTTTGCGTCGTAGCTCTACAAATTTCACCCGTTCTTCGTCATTTTGTGAGGATTTTAATCTATCATTAGCAAATTTTTTAGCAAGCAGACAGTCTGAAATATCTTTATTCCACCATTTCGGCTTATCATTATGGCCTGGACGCCGTATTTTCGATGGTATGCAGTCTTGCACTGCCTTAAGGTAAGTGGTTGTGAAACACTCCCAAGATGTATTTATGTCGTTATTGTTAGTCAGAAAGCTCCAGTCAGTTTCTTTAAGCTTTGATTTAAGTTTATGAAAATTTGCTTTCTTGAAATTAGGGACTTTCTCAATGCTGCTATTTGATTTGTTACTAGTAAACTTTAAAGTGAAAGTTATCGTACGATGGTCTCTGTTACTGAATTCATCACCAACATTCAAATTCTCTATTAATTCTTCTTTTGTTGCGAGTACAAGGTCAAGCACATTATTACCACGGGTCGGAGATTGTACAAATTGAAAAAGTGAACTCTCTTGCAAGTTAGCATAGAGGTCGTGTCCAGAGTGTGAAGTAAGAATATCGCCCCATTTAGTCACGGGTAAGTTGAAATCGCCAAGAATTACGGTATCTTGTATGTTAGTTATTTCTGCAATTTGTTCATAAATTTCACTGTCAGTTTGCACTGATTGAGATGGGGGTCTGTATAATAAAGCTAGTGTTATTTTAGTTCCTCGTTTATTATTTAATAGTACGTAAGATATGTCTATATTCGCAATTTGAGGTTTTGACATTAAGACGGGATTAAGACTTTCCTTTATAAAAAACAGAACTCCTCCTCCATTTCTATTGATCCGACTTTTCTCAAACATTGTATAACCAGGAAGCGTATATTCGGCTAAAAAGTCTCTGTCTTCCGTATTTAACCAAGATTCTGTAATGCCGATTATATCATAATGTTCTGTAAACACGATTTCCTCTAGATCTGAAAATTTATTGCGTATGCTACGAGCATTTACATAAAACACCTTAAGAGTATTAGAGTTGGATGTTACCGATTGTGCATTGTCTGAATTTTCAGTTCGTATTTGACTTACACTACCCTGTCTGGGGTCTGGTTGACCCCGTTTTTTGAACGGAAATCCTTGACTGCATCGTTCAGCAGACGACCAAGACGTGCAGCTCCTACTTCATTGAGATGTACACCATCTCCTGAAAACAAAGATTTATCATAGTAAAAATGATCCCACGTGTCGACAAAGCCGATGTCCTCCTCCCTGCAGAGTATGGCTAGTCGGCGATTTGTACTGGTAGCTATGTTGTAGAATCGGTTTTCTACATCAATCCGGGGAACAATTCCTGAAATTAAGATTCTATTAGATTTTTCCTTGAAGGACCTGATCAGCCGCCGGTACTTGCAAAGTAGTTCCTCTGACCGCGTCCGTTGGACATCGCTAGATCCAACGTGGATGATGTACGTAGTGCTTGCGGGGGCGAGCCTGGAAACCTCTTCCACAGCCGCAACAATGTCGTCCACGCCGCCACCTGGGATACAGAATCGCTTTCTGGTCCTGGGTGCCCTGGCGCAGAACTCGGTTAGTTGGCCACGGACCATGGAGTCGCCCACAAGCCGAACTTCTTCCGTTTCCTCTTCCTCGTCAATAGCCAGAATTTTGAAGCGGTTTTGGCATGTTGTCGGGATGACCTTCCTGGTACTGGTACTGGGATGCACATTGTTTCTCACTAACTGAAAATTGTCCTGGGGGGGAGTGAGAGTAGAGTCATTATTATTTTCTGCAACATCTAAGGTAGCTGCTGGTGTGGGTACCGGTACCGGTACTGTATGCACTGGAATGGCGGTTGACATCGTAGTGGTTTCTTGGGCCGAGGGCACACCTACGTTGAGTGTGGCAAATTCTTGAAGGGATTCAAGCTTCGTAGTCAGGGCATCGATCTTGCGGTGAGCTGCATTCAATTCATCCGCAATCTTCTCTCGGAGCTGGCAAAATCTACAAATTTGGACATCAGTATCAACAAACATGGTAGGGCCAAATTTACCGGAACAACTCATGCAGGTTCGTTGCGGCGCCATGACGATATAATCACAATATGCCTGAAAATCACACAAATTTATGGTAGCAAAATGGTACAATTAAAGCCTGAAAATCACAAAAAATGTATGTTTGCAATGTGATACAATTAATTCCTGAAAATCACACAACATTTTGTTAGCAATATGATAAAATTAATATGCCTGTAAATCACAAACAATATATTAGCAATAGAACACAATTTATGCCTGAAAATAAAACAAAAATTGATGTTAGCAGTATGACACAGTTAAAGCCTGAAAATCACAAATGGACTAGAAATTTGTTACAAAATTTACTGGAAAAAAAAGTGGGAGAGGGTTAATGTAGCCTAGTGAGAAAACTGGAAAACAGTATACAGTACAGTAACAAAAAATATTTGTTAGCAATATGGTACAATTAATGCCTGTAAATCACAAAAAGAATATGTTAATCACAAGAACACAATTTATGCCTGAAAAAAAAAAAATTGATGTTAGCAGTATGACACAGTTAAAGCCTGAAAATTGTAAATGGAATAGTGATTTGTTACAAAATTTACTGGGAAAAAAAAAAGTGGGAGAGGGTTAATTTAGCCTAGTGAGAAAACTGGAAAGCAGTATACAGTACAGTAACAAAAAATATTGGTTAGCAATATGGTACAATTAATGCCTGTAAATCACAAAAAGAATATGTTGATCACAAAAAGAATATGTTAGCACTAGAACACAATTTTATGCCTGAAAATAAAAATAAAATGATGTTAGCAGTATGACACAGAGGGAAAGGGAGGGAGAGGGAAGAGGGAGAGGAAGGGGATAAGAGTGGGAGAAGGGGGGGGGGAGGAGGAGGGAGGAAGAGGAGAAGCGGAGGGGATGGAGGAAGGGGGGAGGGGAGAAGAATAGGGGAGGGGGAGAAGAGAGGGACGGAAGTGAGAAGGAGAAGAGAGGGGGAGGGGGGAAATGAAAGGAGGAGCAGGGAGAAGAGAGGGGGGGGGGGGGGGGAGGGGGAGGGGGAGGGGGAGAAGAGAGAGTGGGAAGGGGAAGGGAATAGTTTATGTTATGCACATATTAATACCTCCATGGTTAATGGTTATGCATCCCAATTTCAATCCACCGTAGAGTCACTCATAAAAATCCCGGACCTCTCGAGTTGTCCGTCACGTTAATATTCCGTAGATTTTGATTGTGCACATACGGTACGAAGTGGGTGACAAAACACACTCACACAGGAGGGGGGGAGGGACGGGGACAAAACTACCCCCCCCCCCTCTCCCCCAACCACCACCACCATCTCCCAATACCCATCCCCTTCTTCCCCAGCAGCCTGAAGTTAGTTTGATATTTTTCATCACCTATCACCCCCACTCATCCCCTAGCACCCCCACATCCATCCCCCCAAACCCCCCCACGTTTACACCAAGTTACGATCACCAATCTGCCAGTGGTGTATGCAAATGATGTGATGTATCCTGTTCTTAGTATACACCAGTACAAAAAAAAAAAAAAAAAAAAAAAAAAAAAAAAAAAAAAAAGAGATAGGAAGCGGTTTTAGGGAAGCAAGGAGTAGAAAAAAAGCTTGGCTGGTAGAAACGATGATGTGATAACGGGATGGTATTACGCTTATAACACTTCCGGTCACACACACACACACACACACACACACACACACACACACACACACACACACACACACACACATTACAACATACTTGACTATCTCAACTATTTATTTAGTCAATCGGCCAGAGTATCAGTGAACCAGTCAGTCAGCCAATTTTTCAATCGTATTGGGTAAAAATCCAGTTATCAAAGAATGCCAACAGGGGCTATGTATAAAAACCGTTCTGTGAGGGGTAAGAGAAGACTGAGCCAATACTATGTTGTGGACAAGGACGTTAAAGGGGTAATACTCGCTTTTTAAGGACCCCCTTCTCCCTCATGTTTAGCCTAATAATATTGAGATTTGAAGATGTTCGTTCCATTAGTTTGACGATTTTGAGACCTTTCCCCTCATTTCTCTGTCAATATGAAGACCTTTCGTGCCATTTAGGTGTCGATTTTTTCATGGCGAGTGATAGCGAGCCTGTAATTTTAGAAGGAACCGGCCTTCGGCCGGGAAATTTTTCTACCGAAAAATGTTCAAAGTTATCTTGAAAGGAGGACTAGAGGGATTTTGTTCTAAGCTTGATGGAGGTCTAGCGAGGAAACTAAAACTAAAAATAAAATAAAATATATATATGGACCAAAACCCAGCACTACCCCCTTAACCCTATCTGGTGCGGGCTGGGTCTTTTGGCAACCCTCCTGTGTAACTCCATTGGTTTGGAGATTATAAAACACCTTACCTCATTAGTTTGGCGATTATAAGACACTTTACCCCATTCAGGTGTCGATTTTTTTCTGGGCGAGCGATAGCGAGCCTACAATTGAGGAGAAACTGGCTTTGGCCGGGACATTTTTCTACCGAAATATTTAAAATAACATATTAAAAAACAAAACATAATATATATATATATATATATATATATATATATATATATATATATATACATACATTTTTCGGGTAAATAAAATACAATAAATAATCGCACCATTACTAAAGTAAAACAAGAAGGTAAAAATAAAGAAATAAAATAAAAGACAAGAAAAGAAAAGAAAAGTAAAACCTATAAACCTGTCTCCTACCGGTATCGAACCTGTTATTAGGGTGGGCTGAACCCGACCCAAGCTAGTTACACCGAGCCAAATCATACGAGCCTAAGAGGATTTTTTGTTTTTTTTACTCCCTTCTTCCTTCTGTTGAGCTCCAGTAGTCTTGAGATTTTAAGAGCTTTCGCCCTACCGACAACTTTCGATCAGTAACTATGAAGAGAAACGCCATTTGAGGAGGAGCACTTTTATACCTGTCTATTACAAGGGTGGAGAGGTAAATCACTATCAATATACCCAACGATTGTATACACCTTTTTCGCACCCTATTTATACCCATCTAATACAAAGATAGAAAGATAACTCACTATCAATATACCCACAATTGTATATACCTTTTTAGCACCCATATAATTATACCCATCTAATACAAAGATAGAAAGATAACTCACTATCAATATACCCAACGATTGTATACACCATTTTTCACATCCCTTTATACCCATCTAATACAAGGATAGAAAGGTCAATCACTATCAATATACCCAAAGATTGTATATACTTTTTATACCCATTTAATACAAGGATAGAAAGGTAAATCATAATACCCAACGATTGTATATACCTTTTTTAACACCCTTATATACCCATCTAATACAATGATAGAAAGGTCAATCATAATCATCATACCCAAATATTGTATATATATACCTTTTCATACCCTTTTTATACCCTTTATTTTGTGCAGGGTAGTTTATCATATAGCCTAGCATCGAACTATTGAATTCACCTGTACATGGAAGTAAACATTAAGGGGCCCCACCTCGCTTTTTTCTGTTTCTCTCCCTCTCTCTTTGGCTTGTATCCATTCGGCCAAATTAAACCTACTGTTTTAAGACGTGTACCCCCATCCAGGTGTCAATACTTTCCTGGCGAGCGGTAGTGAGCCAGCATATATATATTTTTGTTTTGACAGCAAGCTAAATTTGTACATTTTTCGATAGAAAAATGTCTCCGACGAAGCCGGATTTCTCCATACAATGATGGCTCGCTATCGCTAGCCAGGAAGAAATCGATACCTGGATGGGGATAAACTTCTTAAAACAGTTGGCTGAATAGGGCCGAATGGATACAAGCCAGAGAAAGAGAGAAAAAGGAGAGAAAGAGAACAAAATCAGGTGACCCCCTTAAGTCACGTTACGGTTTATAAGAGAGCTAGAGAGAGATTATGATTACGGTGCGTATTTGTGGTCCAAAGATCACGTTACTGTGGCAAAGATAATACTATGTTGCCCTCTGACCCCTGACCAGTGCGGACGTCCCCAGTGACCGCTAGTGAACCTGTTTACCCTTAGTGAGGTCCTAGTGAACTTTCTTAGTGATGGCTGTTGTTGATGAGTCTGCTGTCTCCTCCCATACTCTCCAGCTTTGT
Source organism: Paralithodes platypus (assembly GCA_032716605.1). NCBI lineage: Eukaryota > Metazoa > Arthropoda > Malacostraca > Decapoda > Lithodidae > Paralithodes > Paralithodes platypus. The sequence continues at coordinate 23,264,652 of CM064485.1, read as the reverse complement.
CTTGCTTTGCAAGAAAGACTGGAGAGTGTGGAGCAGGAGATTCAGTGTCTCAAAGATGAAAATTTGGCCTTGAGACTAGCTATGGCGGAGAAGAAGTGTGAGGCTACCGGAAGTGTTCCCAGGGATCGTGAAGCCCCTTGGAAATTGGTGTCCAGTGCAACGGCCTGCAAGCTGAAAAGGCAGCCACTCAAGACCCACAACAACTTCAGCACCTTGGCTGATGAGAGTGATGGCGAGGAAGTGGCGATCATCGAGGCAGTGAGAGGGGAGGGGGGGAAGTCTGCTGCTGTTGCTGCTACAACTCCTGCTACACGCCGACAACGGAAAAAAGCTAAGTTCATTGTCGGTGATTCAATGGTTAGGTACCTTGACGGGGCTACTAACACTCATGTTAGTAAAGTTGTCTGCCTACCTGGAGCCGGAGTCGGGAGGGTGGCAGAGAAGATGGATGGTGTCCTAGAAGTGGGTGGGGAGGACCCCATCATCTTCATCAACGCGGGATCCAATGACATATGGAGATGCAGGACTGAGGAGTTGCTGACCAAGTACCAGGAAATGCTGGAGAGGATCAAGGAGAAGGGTGGATTTCCTGTGGTACACAGTATCCTGCCAAGAAGAGGGGTACGGAAGGAATGGTCCTCCAGGGCTATTGGTTGTAAATAGCCGGCTGGAGAAGTATTGCAAGGCAAAGTCAATACCATTCCTAGATAACTGGACCCACTTCTATGGTAAGGATGAACTGTATGCCCAGGATGGAGTACATCTTTCTCGACTAGGAGTTTCGACCTTGGCCAGCTCACTGGACAAGATTGTTGCGGGGTTTCGTTAAAAAAAACCTGGGTGTGTAAGTAAAATACTGTGTCCATATGGAGCAGGTACGTCATGTGACAAACCAGTGAGTAAAATAGAAATAATCAGTCAAGATAGTGCGAATATAGTGATGTGTAATAGTATTATCGATAACACTACACATGTAACTGATAGTAAAGATGAGATTACTGATAGAGCAGAATTTCCGTCTAGAGCTAGTAGTTCAACAGGAAATAATCAGTTAGCTAAAAACAATAGAAAATTAGTTGCAAATAAAAGTAATAGGTTGAGGGTATATTATACAAATTGTAGGAGTTTATGTAACAAAATGAACGAACTTAGAGCACCCGTTAGCACAGAAAATATAGACATAATAGCGCTAACTGAAACGTGGATTAATACAGAATCTAGGCATTTTTTTAGCAGAATTTGATATTCCAGGATATAGTTTGTTTAAATATGACCGAACAAGTAGGAGGGGCGGGGGTATAGCAGTGTTTGTCAGGAGTACATTAAAAAGCTGTATTAAATCAGGTATTAGACTAAATAATGATAATGAAAGTGTTTGGGTAGAGGTTAACGAAGGTAGTAAGACCATAGTTATTGGAGTTATATATAGACCGCCTAATATGAGTAGAAATGGCGGAACATCGTTATGGGAGGAAATTAAAATAGCATCAAGGTTTAGCAATGTGTGCATTATGGGGGATTTTAATTTTCCGAACATTGATTGGCAGCACCAAATAGGCGACTCCGATTCAGTAGAGTTTATTGAGGTTGTACAAGATAGTTTTTTATTTCAATTCATAGATACGCCAACTAGAGGTATTAATATTCTTGATTTAGTTTTCAGTAACAATGAACATATAATAAATGTAGAGATTGGTGACCACCTAGGAAATAGCGATCATAAATCTATTTATTTTAATATACAATGGACAGGGAATGCTAAAGAGAATACGACACTTATCCCAGATTTCAGAAAAGCCGATTATGGTGGGCTAAGAAGAGACTTAAGGGTGGACCCTATTGTTAAGCAATTAAGTCAGGATATGCCAGAGTTAAACTTGCCACCTACATATAACCAGTTTATTGCTTCACTCCACAATGCTCAAAATAAATATATCCCTAAAAGAAAATTTAGATCGCCGCAGAACCAACCAAAATGGATGACTAATAAGCTAATAGATCTTATAGGAAAAAAGAAAGGAATATATAGAAAAATAAAGAAAGGCGAAAATCATCTACATATACTATCAGACTCTATCAAGACATGTTAAAAAGGAAATCAGGAAAGCAAAAAGAAATTATGAAATAAGGATAGCCAGTGACTCAAAAAATAACCCTAAAGCTTTTTACCAACTATATAAATCTAAAGTTAGAGATGTAATAGGCCCCCTAAAAACTTCAATAGGAGAAATAACAGAAAATGATTTAGAAATGTGCAGTACATTAAATAGTCAGTTTCTTTCCGTTTTCACTAATGAAAATTTGGCACAGATTCCAGAAGTCAATATGGTATATAGTGATAGTATAGAAAATATGTTAAGTACAGTTAGTATAAGTAGAAATGATGTGCTTAAGGAAATTGACAGACTGAAACCTCAAAAATCGCCTGGTCCTGACGAGGTATATGCTAGAGTATTAAAAGAATGCAGAGATGAGTTAAGTAGCCCATTAGCATTTTTATTTAACAAGTCTTTAGAAACAGGTTTAGTTCCAGAAGCTTGGAAGCTTGCAAATGTAGTTCCGATCTTCAAAAAAGGTGATAAATCGATAGCATCCAATTACCGTCCCATTAGTCTCACATCAATCATAGGAAAGTTGCTAGAGTCTATTATTGCTAGGAAAATTAGAAGCCACTTAGACAAATTTAACTTAATAAATTCTTCTCAGCATGGATTCACTCAGGGACGTTCTTGCCTTACTAATTTGCTTAGCTTTTTCTCAGAGGTATATGAAGCAGTAGATAGTGACAAGTCATATGATATTATTTATTTAGATTTCAGTAAAGCTTTCGACAGAGTCCCTCATGAGAGATTGATGAGAAAGGTTGAGGCACATGGAATAGGAGGATCGTTGTTGGGATGGATTAGGTCATGGCTAATTGGTAGGAAACAGAGAGTCAGCATAAATGGTACCAAGTCAGAGTGGGGAGCAGTCAAAAGTGGTGTCCCCCAGGGATCGGTATTAGGTCCCTGTTGTTTCTTATATACATAAATGACCTAGATTTAGGTATAACTAGTAGGATAAGTAAATTCGCAGACGATACTAAAATGGGGAGATCAATTGATTCAGATAGCGATATAGAGTGCCTCCAAAGGGATCTAGATACCTTACATGAATGGTCAGTAAATTGGCAGATGAAGTTTAACATTGACAAATGCAAGGTATTAAAGATAGGGAAGATGCATACAAATGTTAAATATAAACTAGCTAATTTAGAATTAGAAAATTCAGACTGTGAGAAAGATCTAGGTGTGTTTGTTAGCAATGATTTGAAGCCTAGAAAACAGTGTATAAGCGTTCGTAATAAGGCAAACAGGATTCTCGGGTTCATCTCTAGGAGTGTGAGTAACAGAACTGCTGATGTTATCTTAAAACTTTACTTGTCATTAGTGAGACCCCATATGGATTATGCTGTCCAATTTTGGTGTCCTTATTACAGAATGGACATAGATTCATTGGAGAGAGTACAGCGTAGAATGACAAAAATGATCCATAATATTAGAAATCTTTCGTATGAAGAAAGGTTGAAGAAATTAGGTTTACATTCGTTAGAGAGACGCAGAGTTAGAGGGGATATGATAGAGGTGTTCAAGTGGGTTAGTGGGATTAACAAAGGGGACATGACAAATGTACTAACTCAGTGATAGCGAAAGAACTTGTACCAATGGTTTCAAATTAGATAAATTTCGTTTCAGAAAAGATATAGGCAAATATTGGTTTGGTAACAGAGTTGTAGATGGGTGGAATGGACTACCAAGTGCTATAGTGGGGTCTAAAACGGTAGGGAGCTTTAAGATAAAATTGGATAAGCATATGGACGAGAAGGGTTGGGTGTGAAGGGGGATCAGCCGGGTTGGGCCAATCAGCACTCTGCATACCCCCATAATCCTGCGTTAATCTCTAACCGTTTTGGTAAGATGATCCTCAGGGTATTAGAGTGTTGAGCCTATAATTGGGCTTTGTAATTGAACTGGGGTTGTGTGGGACAGGGATCTGCCTTGCTTAGGCCAATCGGCTTTCTGCAGACTCCCATTTTCTTATGTTCTTATGTTCTTATGTTCGCTTTTTCTCACACACACACACACACACACACATACTATTTCCATCACTCTCTCTCTCTCTCTCTCACACACACATACACACCCTCTTTCTTTCTATCTCTTTCTCTCTCTCTCTCTCACACACACACACTATCTCAATCACTCTCTCACATACACACACACACATACACTATCCTTTCTCTCTCCCACACACACACACCTTCTCTCTCTCTCTCTCTAACACACACACACACACACACACACACATCCAGTATCTCAAGCACTCTCTTTCACCTCCCCCCCCCCCCCCCCACACACACACACAGGAAGATAACTAACCCCAGGCCCAGAACCCAGCCACCAATAACTTAGGTACTACAAATTATCTGCCAACTACCGACAAATGGCGCACCGAGCTTGATGTGCATTGTTCAGATACCCTCTTTTTATGTTGTAACTCACTCACTTGTTCGTCAAGGGGAATCCACGCAATGCGAGCTAAGCTCATTATTATCGCGCCTCCTTAACTGGGAATGTATTGCGTGAAATGCATGTTAAGTGTTTATGTATCGTTAGATGGCTGTGGATGTGTGTGTAGTCTGTATTTTAGCCAATTGGCGACATCTGGAAACGAAGGCTTAGGCTTAATCTGTACGGTACCATTCTCACTACGGTACCAGTCTCACCCGAAGGCTTAGGTTGACCAGTAGCTTAGGTTGACCAGTACAATACCCATCTCACCTTGTAACCGATCACCAACCCCAGATGGGAAGTCACAACTTTGTCCACTTATTCCAGGTTCCTATTTATACTGCTAGGTGAACAGAGGCTACACCGTTAGGAGACTTGCCCAAATGTCTCTTCCCCGCCCGGGTCTCGAACTCGGAACCTTCTTTATTTATTTATTTTCATTTATTTATTAGTATTAATTGTTTATTTATTCATTTATTAATTATTATTTGCATTTTACTTTATTTTATTTTATTATGTATTTATTTGTTTATTTATTTATTTATTTTTTATTTATTTATTTATTTATTTTTTATTTATTTATTTTTTCTGGGAAGGGGGGAGGGGGGGGGGGGGCGGGGGACTTTAATGTCAATGTACTGTATCTGTGTACCAATTTAATGTCTATATCTTGGGGGTACTTCACTATTTATCGTACTAGTTCAATGGGTTTGGACTACAATTTATGCTTGGGGTATTTTAAATTCAAGATGCTTGCTTCCAGTTTTATTTTTTTTCGCATGTAGGGGGTGTTATTTCTGAACACCCTTCTCTCTCATGCTTAGCCCTATTAGTTTTGAGATTATAAAACGTTCCCCCCATTAGTTTGGCTATTCTAGGTGTCATTATAAAACGTTCCCCCCATTAGTTTGGCTATTCTACTGTAGGTGTCATTATAAAACGTTCCCCCCATTAGTTTGGCTATTCTAGGTGTCATTATAAAACGTTCCCCCATTAGTTTGGCTATTCTAGGTGTCATTATAAAACGTTCCCCCCATTAGTTTGGCTATTCTAGGTGTCATTATAAAACGTTCCCCCCATTAGTTTGGCTATTCTAGGTGTCATTATAAAACGTTCCCCCCATTAGTTTGGCTATTCTAGGTGTCATTATAAAACGTTCCCCCCATTAGTTTGGCTATTCAAGGTGTCATTATAAAACGTTCCCCCCATTAGTTTGGCTATTCTAGGTGTCATTATTAAACGTTCCCCCATTAGTTTGGCTATTCTAGGTGTCATTATAAAACGTTCCCCCCATTAGTTTGGCTATTCTAGGTGTCATTATAAAACGTTCCCCCCATTAGTTTGGCTATTCTAGGTGTCATTATAAAACGTTCCCCCCATTAGTTTGGCTATTCTAGGTGTCATTATAAAACGTTCCCCCCATTAGTTTGGCTATTCTACTGTAGGTGTCATTATAAAACGTTCCCCCCATTAGTTTGGCTATTCTACTGTAGGTGTCATTATAAAACGTTCCCCCCATTAGTTTGGCTATTTTACTGTAGGTGTCATTATAAAACGTTCCCCCCATTAGTTTGGCTATTCTACTGTAGGTGTGATTATAAAACGTTCCCCCCATTAGTTTGGCTATTTTACTGTAGGTGTCTATAAAACGTGTCCCCCCATTAGTTGGCTATTATAGGGTGTTATAAAACGTTCCCCCCATTAGTTTGGCTATTTTACTGTAGGTGTCATTATAAAACGTTCCCCCCATTAGTTTGGCTATTCTACTGTAGGTGTATATAAACGTTCCCCCATTAGTTTGGCTATTTACTAGGTGTCATTATAAAAACGTTCCCCCCATTAGTTTGGCTATTCTACTGTAGGTGTGATTATAAAACGTTCCCCCCATTAGTTTGGCTATTTTACTGTAGGTGTCATTATAAAACGTTCCCCCCATTAGTTTGGCTATTCTAGGTGTCATTATAAAACGTTCCCCCCATTAGTTTGGCTATTCTACTGTAGGTGTCATTATAAAACGTTCCCCCCATTAGTTTGGCTATTCTAGTGTCATTAAAACGTTCCCCCCATTAGTTTGCTATTTTACTGTAGGTGTGATTATAATACGTTCCCCCCATTAGTTTGGCTATTCTACTGTAGGTGTCATTATAAAACGTTCCCCCCATTAGTGTATTCTAGGGGTCATTATAAAACGTTCCCCCCATTAGTTTGGCTATTCTTAGGTGTCATTATAAAACGTTCCCCCCCATTAGTTTGGCTATTCTACTGTCGGTGTCATTATAAAACGTTCCCCCCATAGTTTGGCTATTTTACTGTAGGTGTCATATTAAAACGTTCCCCCCATTAGTTGGCTATTCTACTGTAGGTGTGATTATAAAAACGTTCCCCCCATTAGTTTGGCTATTCTACTGTAGGTTTTATAAAACGTTCCCCATAGTGTGGCTATTCTAGGTGTCATAAAACGTTCCCCCCATTCGTTTGGCTTCTACTATCATTATAAAACGTCCCCCGTAGTTTGGCTATTCTAGGTGTCATTATAAAACGTTCCCCACATAGTTTGGCTATTTAGTGCATTATAAAACGTTCCCCCCATTAGTTTGGCTATTCTAGGTGTCATTATAAAACGTTCCCCCCATTAGTTTGGCTATTCTAGGTGTCATTATAAAACGTTCCCCCCATTAGTTTGGCTATTTTACTGTAGGTGTCATTATAAAACGTTCCCCCCATTAGTTTGGCTATTCTACTGTAGGTGTGATTATAAAACGTTCCCCCCATTAGTTTGGCTATTCTACTGTAGGTGTCATTATAAAACGTTCCCCCCATTAGTTTGGCTATTCTAGGTGTCATTATAAAAAACAACTAGTTTGGCTATTCTAGGTGTCATTATAAAACGTTCCCCCATTAGTTGGCTATTCTAGGTTCATTATAAAACGGTTCCCCCCATAGTTTGGCTATTCTAGGACATTATAAAACGTTCCCCCCATTAGTTTGGCTATTCTACTGTAGGTGTCATTATAAAACGTTCCCCCCATTAGTTTGGCTATTCTAGGTGTCATTATAAAACGTTCCCCCCATTAGTTTGGCTATTCTAGGTGTCATTATAAAACGTTCCCCCCATTAGTTTGGCTATTCTACTGTAGGTGTCATTATAAAACGTTCCCCCCATTAGTTTGGCTATTCTAGGTAGTATAAAAACGTCCCCCCATTAGTTGGCTATTCTAGGCATATAAAACGTTCCCCATTAGTTTGGCTATTATAGGTGTCATTATAAAAACGTAATGTTTGGCTATTCTAGGTGTCATTATAAAAAAATCCCCCATTAGTTTGGCTATTCTACGGTGTCATTATAAAACGGTCCCCCCATTGTTGGTATTCTAGGTGTCATTATAAAACGTTCCCCCATTAGTTTGGCTATTATAGGTGTCATTATAAAACGTTAGGGGATATTTAATGTAGGTGTCATTATAAAACCTTCCCCCCATTATTTTGGCTATTCTAGGTCTCATTATAAAACGTTCCCCATTAGTTTGGCTATTCTAGGTGTCATTATAAACGTTCCCCCCATTTGGCTATTCTACTGTAGGTGTCATTATAAAACGTTCCCCCCATTAGTTTGGCTATTCTAGGTGTCATTATAAAACGTCCCCCCCATTAGTTTGGCTATTCTACTGTAGGTGTGATTATAAAACGTTCCCCCCATTAGTTGGCTAGCTTGTAGGTGTCATTATAAAACGTTCCCCCATTAGTTTGGCTATTCTATGGTGTCATTATAAAACGTCCATTAGTTTGGCTAGTGTAGTATAAAACGTTCCCCCCATTAGTTTGGCTATTCTACTGTAGGTGTCATTATAAAACGTTCCCCCCATTAGTTTGGCTATTCTACTGTAGGTGTCATTATAAAACGTTCCCCCCATTAGTTTGGCTATTCTAGGTGTCATTATAAAACGTTCCCCCATTAGTTTGGCTATTCTAGGTGTCATTAAAAACGTTCCCCCCATTAGTTTGCTATCTAGGTGCATTATAAAACGTTCCCCATAGTTGCTATTCTAGGTGTCATTATAAAACGTTCCACCATTAGTTGGCTATTCTAGGGGTCATTATAAAACGTTCCCCCAATTTGGCTATTCTAGGTGTCATATAAAACGTTCCCCCATTAGTTTGGCTATTCTAGGTGTCTTATAAAACGTTCCCCCATTAGTTCTTTAGGTGTCATTATAAACGTTCCCCCATTAGTTTGGCTATTCTAGGTGTCATTATAAAACGTTCCCCCATTGAGTTTGGCTATTCTAGGTGTCATTATAAAACGTTCCCCCCATTAGTTTGGCTATTCTAGGTGTCATTATAAAACGTTCCCCCCATTAGTTTGCTATTCTAGGTGTCATTATAACGTTCCCCCCATTAGTTTGGCTATTCTAGGTGTCATTATAAAACGTTCCCCCATTAGTTTGGCTATTCTAGGTGTCATTATAAAAACGTTCCATTAGTTTGGCTATTCTAGGTGTCATTATAAAACGTTCCCCCATTAGTTTGGCTATAGGTCATTAAAAACGTTCCCCATTAGTTGGCTTCTACTGTAGGCGTCATTATAAAACGTTCCCCCATTAGTTTGGCTATTCTAGGTGTCATTATAAAACGTTCCCCCCATTAGTTTGGCTATTCTAGGTGTCATTATAAAACGTTCCCCCCCATAGTTTGGCTATTCTACTGTAGGTGTCTTTATATATCGATCCACACATTAGTTTGGCTATTCTTGGTGTCATTATATAACGTCCCCCATTAGTTTGCTATTCTACGGTAGGTGTGATTATAAAACGTTCCCCATTAGTTTGGCTATTCTACTGTAGGTGTCATTATAAAACGTTCCCCCCATTAGTTTGGCTATTCTACTGTAGGTGTCATTATAAAACGTTCCCCCATTAGTTGGCTATTCTAGGTGTCATTATAAAACGTCCCCCCCATTAGTTTGGCTATTCTACTGTAGGTGTCATTATAAAACGTTCCCCCCATTAGTTTGGCTATTCTACTGTAGGTGTCATTATAAAACGTTCCCCCCATTAGTTTGGCTATTCTACTGTAGGTGTCATTATAAAACGTTCCCCCCATTAGTTTGGCTATTCTAGGTGTCATTTTTTACAGGCGAGCGATAGAGAGTCTGCAATTTAAGATGAATCGGCCTTCGGCCGGATATTTGTTATCCCGAAAAATGCACAAATTTATCTCGAAGGGGGGTCTTGGTGGGTGTATTTGTTTGCAGATTGTTGGAGATCTAGTCGCATACTATATTTGTGTTATGGCTATGTTTAGGAAGGATCTGCGGGAGTCACGGGGTTACTTGGGATTGGACATACCCCTTTTAAATTGCTAGAGGTCCTTCCTAAGCTGCATAAACTCGTATGGTGCATATAATTGACAAAGACGCCATTTCATTCATTGCTTTTTTCCCTTTTTCATAAACCTCTCCTTTTCCTTCTTCTCGTCTGCCTCTTAGTCTCAATCATTCTTCCATCCTTCCTATAACATTGTCGCTATTTCCTTATTTTAATCTACCTATTCCCTTTTCATAAACCTTTTCATCATTCTCTCTGTCTCTAACTTCCTTCATCCTACCTCTTTCCTTGCATACACCACTCTCCATCCCACCCTTCCTCTATTATTTCATTATATAACTGCTTTATCACGATTTTCCATTAGCCATCTCCCTACCTCCTTCTCTGTCTCTCCTATTTATTACCTTCCGAACACACTTTTTATCACTTCTTTTCAGTCATTCCATTTTCCTTTCTTACATTTTTGTTATCACCTCTTTTCAGTCATTCCATTTTCCCTTCTCCTTTCCTACACCCTTCGTTTTTTTCTCCTCCTTTTCCTCACCTACCTCCCCAAGCCCCCCCCCCCCCCCCCCCCTCCTCCCTTACATCTTAACTAATGAGGTGCTCAGAGTACAAGGAGCTCACCTCACCACTACTACTACTAGCGAAGCCATCTACTGGGAGAAGCACAGTTTTTTTCTCGCAACTTCTCCCTTTTCTCACCCACCCTTCTTCTACTCTCTCTCTCTCTCTCTCTCTCTCTCTCTCTCTCTCTCTCTCTCTCTCTCTCTCTCTCTCTCTCTCTCCTTAAAATTTAATAGCGTATTTGGCTAGAAAAAAAAAGGCCCTGGGTTCGATTCCCGGACAGGGCGAGACGGATTAGAGATCCTATAGTTTAGTTACTATAGGAACTCTAAGGTGGATGGGTGCCCTCCTCACACCTCATGCCCCCTTTTACCTAGCAGTAGATGTGAAGCTGGAGGAAGTGAGGACGGGGTCAGGTCACTATACGCTATACTACACCGTATGCTTGGGGTATTTTATATTCAAGATGCTTGCTTCCTGCTTCTTCTTTTTCGCATATAGGGGGTAGCTTAAGGAGGTGTTTTTTTCTGGACACCCTTCTCTCTCATGCTTAGCCCTATTAATTTTGATATTTTAAGACGTTCCCCCCATTAGATTGGTTATTCTAGATGTCATTTGTTTTCCAAGCGAGCGATAGAGCCTGCAATTTAAGATGAACAAAAAAAACGGAAATGAGTGACACAACAACGTGCATCCAACTTAAATACTTCAACTTTACTAACTTTATGACGATAAGTTAGCCCCATTTTTGTTACCTATTGATGGCTCAGTAGTGCCCTGCTCTCTCTCTCTCTCTCTCTCCAAGTTGTTGTTGTTGTTGTTGTTGTTCCCCAAGCTGCCTGGCCGAACAGCCCCAGGGCCCCGAGCAAGGCCAAGGCCATAACCAGGCGCCCCCACAGAAACCTCCCTGCCGACCACAATAAAGCCTGGTGACCGAAGCCACTCCATGGCGGGGAGCTGAGGAGGGTGCGGAAACGCCCGGGAAACCAAAGCCCCACCCAAGGCCCTGTGCCCCTCAGCAATTATGAAGAGAAAGCTGAGGGGCAAAGGAAAAATGTGACGCTTTGGCTTCCAATCTTGGTAGATTGGGAGGTCAATCTACGGAAGAAACACCGTCACTTGAGATCTAGAAAATATGTAAGTAAAAGGAACAGTCAGAGTAAGCTATGGGTATGGCAGAGATCGCTCAGTTCTCACTCTGATAGACCAGCCCATCACCATGATAGACCAGCCCATCTCCAAGTTGTTCTCAAGACCTGCTCAAGACTACATGTGTATTGAGTCAAGGAACCACTCACGCACACACATAAGGATACATATAAACACACACACACACACACACACTGACAAAGACACGCACACAAACACACACATATAAGCATAATCACAATTACAGTGATGGCTGTAAAGTTTCCCACATGTCTAACTGTCACAGGGTTAGTTTTCAATAGTTTGTTATAGCTACCATATATATTAGTACACACATGGAAAGATCAAACATACTTTTACTATAGAGAGGATATGATGAGGATTTACAATTTGTTATCCATTACGTATTTAAAACAGCCAATATAGCACACATAAAAATATATCTGCAAACTGTTTTACACAGGCAACATTTGGTATATAAAGAGTGATAGATAGAGATCCCTATCTATATATCTACTTAGCTATATATATATATATATATATATATATATATATATATATATATGGAGAGAGAGAGAGAGAGAGAGAGAGAGAGAGAGAGAGAGAGAGAGAGAGAGAGAGAGAGAGAGAGAGAGATTGCTACACATATTTAGCCAGGCTACGTATGAGTGTTGTACGAATGACTTATCAACCAACATGTAACAGTAAACTGAAACACCGAGACTCTAGAATTAAATATGATGGAACCGAACGAATATCTCTCTGAAGTGTACTAAAGTTTTGTATCTGCTTTATGAATGTGTGTGTGTGTGTATGTATGTGTGTGTGTGTGTGTGTGTATATGTATGTATGTATGTATGTATGTACTTACTCTAGTTGTACTTACTCTAGTTGTATTGCGGGAGTGAGCATGCTCGTTATTTCCCGCCTATATGTGTAGGTGTTATATGTATCGTTGGAATGGCTGTGGATGTGTGTGTAGTCTGTATTTTTTAGCCAATTGGCGACATCGAAAACGAAGGCTTAGGGTGGATCTGTATGGTACCATTCTCACTATAGACGGTACCGTCTCGCCCGAAGGCTTAGGTAGCCATCAGCTTAGGTGAACCATATGATACCCATCTCGCCTTGTACCATTTTTGCCAACCCCAGATAGGACGTCACAACGTCGTCCACTTATTCCAGGTACCTATTTACAGCTAGGTGAACTGAGGCTAACACATGAAAGGAGACAAGCCCAATTTGTCTCCGCCCGGCCGGGGATTGAACCCCCGACCCCTCGTGTGTGAGACGAGAGCTCTACCTACTAGGCTACGGGCTGTGTATGTATGTATGTATGTATGTATGCACGTACTGTGTATGTATAAAATCGTAGTGAGTGAATGTATGCACGGAAATGTATAATACAATAAAACTATTAATAATAATACTGATAATAATACTAAACGCCATAAATAAGAATAGCAGCAGATCTAAATTCCCCCTATTAGAATATACTATACCCTGTTCATTATAGGCAGACCAGAAATCCCAACCTCTGCAACTCAAAATAGACTAGAGCAAATGGGCTGTACATTTCCAAGCCTATTCCCTGCTTGACCCTTCCCAAATGGTAGAATAAATCATTAGCTCAATTACTCTAGTCGTTTATGAGTTATAGAGGTTAATGTTCAAGCGTTTTGGCCTGCTTATTTGTAACAGGGTATAGTGCTTACCCAACACTCAGACAATTCAATAACAGTAAGTAAATACAAAAGTAGGCAAATCCGAACTATTACAATTCGACATACGAATTGTGTACTGAATTGAAATGTAGTAGGGTTTGACCTGAACTATTAATATATGAAAGTGTACTGAGTGAAAACGTAGGCTAAATAATATGATAAATAATAATAATAATACAAATATAAATAATTATAATAATAAAAATAATAATAATAATACAAATAACATGAATAATAAGTGATGATGATGATCATCATCCTAGTACTTTATGTGATACTACTACTACTACTACTACTACTACTACTAGCACATATCTAATGCCGCATTTTTTAAAACACAAAACTCAAAGTCAATCAAAATATAGCTATCATACTTTAATATATAAATGCACTCTCTATTAAACCGTAGGGAATTTAGATGTAACTAACAGAATTGCAATCACTCGGAACGTAACACCCAACTTGACCTAGAATACAAAGGTGTGTACAAGCCTGGTACGCCTACAGGAAATTATAATATTACTACTACTACTACTACTACTACTACTTCTAATAATAATAATAATAATAATTAAAGTTGCAAGCAACATTGTGCGGGGTTCGAACGGGGTTGCATGCAGGGTATTGTGTTGGATACAAGGGCTGTGCCACATATATCAAAATACTGTATCATGTATCTTATCGGGCATGGAGAAAGTACAGAAGGAATATAGTGTAGCCATTTTGGCTATGGCCACTTAGACCATTAAGGAGTGTGACCCATTTTGGTTAAAGCTATTAATCCTGTACGAGTTGTTGTTGTTGTTGTTGTTCCCTAAGCTGCCTGGCCGAACAGCCCCGAATCCCTGAGGAGGGCCATGGCCACGATCGGGCTTTCCCACAGAGCTCTCATTGAATGTAGATTGTGTTGTTGGCGTAAGTGGTTGTGTGAAATGCAGTCTTCTATGCTGTGTTTAATGGTATGGGGTGCTGTGTTACATCCCGGGCAGGCGTCGACAACGGAGTCATCCAGTCTCTTCTGATAGCTCAGGAGAGCTGGATGGTGTCCGCATCTCAGCCTGGCCAGGTGGACTCTGTCCTCGCGAGGAAGGGAGGATTCGGAAGGATGGATTTCGGGAGGTCGTGCTTGCAGCTGCGTGTTGTCTGTGAGCGAGTGGATGGATCGGCGAGAGATATGAGTATGGATGTGCTTCTGGAAGTTGGTTCGGGGTGGGCAGGGAGGGAGAGAGGACAGTAATTGTGTGTGTGATACCGTGTGCTGGGTGTTGTTTTGATATTTCTTGGTGTCTGTGGGTGTGTTGCCATGTAGTTTAGTGGGTGGTCTTGGTTCGTGGAGGCTGCTGCCAGGAATTGAGTGCCTCTCATGTCCAGATGGTCTTTGACTTTGAGGATTTTGGTTTCTTGATGTAGGTGATCTGTCGGTGCAGTAGCTGTGCAGCCTGTAATGATCTTCAGGGCTTTGTTTTGAATAGTCTGTAAGGTCTTATGATGTGTTTCAGCTAGGTTAGAAGCCCAGGCTGGGCTTGCGTATTGCATCACTGATCTTATTTATTGTTTAATATACTGTGGTGGTAGTTTCTTTGTTGTGTCTAAATTTTGTGTGAGCAAGTGACCTGAGGGCGTTAAGTCTGGGTGTCAGTTTCTTTTTAATGTTTGTGGTGTGCTGTTTGAATGTCATATGAGTATCATATGTTACTCCTAGGATTTTGGGTGTGTGTGTATGTGTTAGGGGTGTGTTGTTTATGGTGAGTTGAGGGATGTATTCGTGTTCTCCTGTCCAGCTTGTGAGCAGTGTTGCGGTGGATTTGGCTGGGGCTTAAGGTCTGTTTGTAGTGCACCAGCCATGTAGTGTGTTGAGATAGGGTTGAAGGAGATCTGTTGCTCTTTTTGGGTCATGGTGTGTGCATGTGAGTGTTATGTCATCTGCATAGGAGGCTAAGTTTATTTGGGGCGTATTGGGTGTAGTTATATCGTGCATGTACAGATTGAAGAGTGCGGGCGATAGGACGGATCCTTGTGGGACTCCGTTTGGAAAGTTTCTGATTTAGATGACTGACCGGCAAAAGATACGTGTGCACATCTGCCTGCTAGGAAGTTGGCCAGCCACCTTTTTGTGTTGTTGTGCATGTTTGTGTTGTAGATTTTGTTTGTTAGGTTGTGGCGGGGGATGGCATCGAAGGCTTTTACTAATGTCGAGTGTGGCTAATAGTGATCTGTGTGGTGGTCTAGCTGAGTTGATGCCGTCAAAAGCTCTTTGTGTAAGGTCTGTGAGAAGAGTGTTTGTGGAGTGCAGTGGCCTAAAGCCATGTTGTGTTGGAGCTAGGGGTAGGTCGGGTGTAATTAGTTGTAATACTAGGCGTTCCATGACTTTGGAGGGGGAGCAAAGGAGTGTGATGGGGCAGTGCGAGGAGGGTAGCGTGGGGTCTTTGTTGGGTTTGGGGAATGTAGTGATGAGACCATGCTTCCAAATGTCTGGTATTGTGTTGTGTGAATAACTGTAGTTTGATATGTTAGTGAGTTCTTGTATGCCTTGTGGTCCCAGGTGTCTGAGGTGTATGTTGCTTATGTTGTCTAGGCCACAAGCGGGTGAGTGCTTGAGATTGTTGATGATATGCTTTGTCTGGTGATTGGTGAAGGGTGTATAGTCAGGGTCTGTGGGGAATTGTCTCTTACGTCGGATGACACGTCGGTCGTCTTTGTGAGGTTTTAGGTGGCTGACATGTGAGAAGTGATTGATGAGTGTGTTTGCTTGTTGTTTACATGAAGGAGTAGAGTCTGTTGTTGTGATTGCAACATGTGATTGTGTTGTGTTGCTGTTGGAAAGTGTGATGCTGTTTAGTGTTTTGTAGAGTTTTTTGGGGTTTGTTTTGTGATCAAGTGTTTGTAGGAAGTTATTCCAATTTAGTTTTTGTTGTTCTTGTATTTTGTTGTTAGTTTGGGTGTTGAGTGCTTGGATTTGTTGTGTGATGTCTTGTGTGTGGGGTGCTGGGGAGTGTTTCAGTATGTCGCGTTGTCTGATGAGGTTTTGAATTTCTGGTGTGAAGTTGGGGTTGTGTCTTTTTCTGTTACCTCTTGGAATGTGTTTCTTGTCAGCGTTTTGGATAGTTTTATTGAGTATGTGTACAACATTGTTGATGTTAGTGATGGGTGTACTGTTTAGAGTTGTGAAGTGTTGTTCTGTCTCATTTGTGAATGCTTCCCAGTTAGCTCTTTTATAATTGGTGTATGTGTGTTTGTGGCTAGCTGGGGTGAGTCTGGTTTTGGTGGTGATAATGATCGGGAGGTGGTCAGAGCCTAAGGTTCTGACCACCCTCCAGGATGTTGTGGGGGCGAGTTCTGGGAGCAAAAGGTGATGTCTGGAGATGATGGGTTATAGAGGGCTTGGTGAGGAATATGGGTATATTTGATGGATGTCGTTAAGGATGATGAGGTTATCAGTTTGGTTTTGTAGTACCAGTCCTCTGTCTGTGTCGGGGTTGTCGACAAACCAGGCCGACGTCTTGGCGTTGAAGTCACCACCCAGGATGATGGGTGGGGGTGGGGGGTGAGGGAGGGGCTGGGGGTTGGGATGGGTGAGGTGGGGGTGGGGATTGGGGAGCAGGAGATGGGGGTTGGAATGGATTAGGATGGGGTGTGGTGTGTTGAGTTGAGGATGTGGATGGTATGGGAAGGTTAGGTGAGTTAGGGAGGATAGGTGGACAGGTTTTAGTGGGGGGAGTGGATGATATGGGAAGGTTAGGGGGGTTGGGGAGGAGAGGTGGACTGGTTTTAGGTGAGGGATTTGACTGGGAGAGGGAGGGGCATGAGGAACAGGTCCAGGTGTTCGTGTAGTGTTTCTTGGAGGCAAGTGTTGTGCAGGTGAAGTGGGTCCAGTTCCTGCATGAATTGCAGAGAACTGAACCCTTAGTGTGGCGACTCGAAGTGATGGGTTTTGAGCAAGTTGGACATATGTATGTGTAGGTGGGTCCGGGGTTGCTCTCAATGTCTCCGGCTAGAAGAAGTCTTCGAGAAATGACAGCCGGAGAGTCATTTCTCGGTGTAGGAAAAACTGTGTGATGTGTGTGTGGTGTGAGGTGTGGAATTTCCCGGCACGACCGAAGCCGCTCCAAGGACTCCTGTACGAGTAGGCATAATTGCCCGAAATTGCCTTCATTCCCTGCTCATTTTCATGCATAAGCAAAAGCCAGAGCGTAATACAATTTTGTATTCGTGAAAGTACGGTAATAGCTTTCAAATTACTCCTGAATCATCCCTGTACGACGTCTGGTTTTCTTGTAAGGATCTTGCAAACGAAGGGCAAAATTGCTAAAAATTACCAAATCCGATTGGCCTAGGCGAAATCACTAAAAATTACCAATTATTTTCTGTTTTCGCTATGTGTGACGCAGCACATAAGTGAGCTCTCTCTCACACAAACCTCAGTGTCGTGGCGGGGCCTGTAGGCTCCGGCTGACGTCCATCCGTGCTGCTTGCAAAAGCTGGCCTGGCTCACAGGCTACAAAATAGCCGGAAAATCGTCTCCGTCATATGAGGGGCCCCGCGGGAATTGGGTTAAAAAGGGTGGTTGTTTTGATTATTTGATAGGGTCACCATAAGGGTAATGGTGTGGCATTTTTTCTGTACAGAAGCTTGGCCTTTTTGGTTGGGGCTTCTTAGGAATGTGACCTTTTTCGTTAGCCATGGAGAAACTGCAGAGGTACAAATTATTATAAGCAACCTCATGTTAAAAATATTGTATTGATTGTATGCGTGTATGCCCCGACAGAGGATATACTTGAAAGAAAGAAAGAGGAGTTCTGGATGAATGTGGAGGCGTGCCTGGAGAAGTTTGACAAGAACGAAAGAATATTTCTGATTGGGGATATGAATGGTAAGGTGGGTGATAGGAAAGTTGATGGAGTGGTGGGAGGGTGGGGGGTACCATCAGAGGTGAATGGGAATGGTAGTGCACTTGTGGACGTATGTGTGGGGAGGAGGCTGTGCATAGCCAACACCTTCTTCCGTAACACAGAATGATTCACAGGTACACGTGGAAACGGATGTTGACGATGAAGGATAAGACAGTGGTGGAACGAAAGTCATTGATTGATTATGTATCTGTGGATGAACGAATGAAGAAATCTGTGATGGATGCTAGGGTGTATAGGGGTATTGGAGGGGGTCTGTCTGATCATTATGTAGTGGTAGCTAAGGTTAGGATACAAAAGAAGTGGGTGAGGAGAGCTGGAGGGAGGCGAGAGGAGGGTGGAATGGTGAGGAGGGTGGAGAGGTTGCAGGAGGAGGAAGTCAGGGAGGAGTACAGGAGAGCAGTGGAAAGACGACTAGGTGGGTTCGACCTGGAAGTTATGGAGGAAGTGGAGGAGATGAGCAAGGTGTTTAAGGATGAGATCTGTGCAGTATGTGAGGAGGTGTGTGGAGTGAGGAGAAGAGGGAGGGGAGTGAAAGGTACAGCATGGTGGACAGAAGAGGTAAGAATAGCTGTGGAAGAAAAGAAGAAAGCATATAGAGAGTGGTTGGGTAGTAGAGGGAATGAAGATTCCGAGAGACAGAAACGAGCGAGGTATGTGGAGAGTAAGAGGGTGGTGAAGAGAGTAGTGAAGGAAAGTAAGCGAAGAGTAGATGAGGAATTTGGAAGGAATCTGAGTGTAAAATGGAGGGAGAGTAAGAAACTGTTCTGGAAAGAAGTCAAGAAAGTTAGGGAAGGTAGCAAGGGAAACAGTAAGGGTGTGAAAGATAAGAATGGGAGAATGCTAGCCGAGAAGCAAGAGAGAGTCGAAATATGGAGGGAGTACTTCAGTGAGTTGCTAAATGTAAGGAATGAAGAGCCAGCAAACATGGTATGGTATGGGAGGGAGAAGAAGAGAAGTAGTGGAGGAGGAGGTGGGGATCAGGAGGTCAGAAGTGTGGGAAGCCATGAAAAGACTGAAGTTGGGGAAAGCACCAGGAACAGATGGAGTGTGTGGGGAAAAGTTGAGGTATGGTGGTGAGATAGTGATAGAATGGGTATGGAAAATGTGCAAACTAGCTTGGGAGAAGGGGAGTGCACCCGATGACTGGAAGACTGGCATAATAGTCCCCCTATATAAGGGCAAAGGGGAAAGAGGAGTGTGTGGTAACCACCGAGGAATATGTCTTCTAAGCGTAGTAGGGAAGGTATACAGTAGGGTAGTGATTGAGAGAGTGAGAGTGAGAACGGAGAAATGGATAGGCGACGAGCAGGGAGGTTTTAGGAAGGGAAGAGGATGTGTAGATCAGATTTTTACCCTGAATTGTGTTGTGGAGAAGTATCTGGAGAAGAAACAAAAGGTGTATGTTGCCTTTATGGACTTGGAGAAGGCCTATGACAGAGTGGATAGAGAAGGTTTGTGGAAAGTACTTAGAATATACGGAGTAGAGGGCAAAGCAGTGAAGAGCATGTATGAGGGTGCAAAGGCGGCAGTACGTGTGGAAAGTGAGCAGAGCGAGTTCTTTGACCTGAATGTTGGTTTGACACAGGGGTGTGTGATGTCCTCGTGGTTGTTTACTGTATATATGGATGGAGTCATGAAAGAAATACTATCAAGAGCAGTGGATGTTGGTGTATCGCTGAAAAGGGAGGGAATTGAGTGGAAGCTACCTACCGGTATACTGCTGTTTGCGGATGATACAGTTCTGATGAGTGATAATGAATGGGAGTTGGAGGGTCTGGTAAATGAGTTTGGAACAGTGTCCGAAAAACGGAATTTGAAAGTAGATGCGGGGAAGAGCAAGGTTATTGTCTTCAAAAGGGGTGAAGTCACAGAGTGTGAGGTGAAGCTGAACAGTCAGGCTATGGAGATCGTCAACTCTTTTAAGTATCTGGGCAGTGTGTTGAGTAAAGATGGGACTATGGATGAAGAAGTGCGGGAGAGGGTACAACAGGGGAAGAGGGTTGTAGGAACGCTAAAAGCAGTAACAAGAAATAGGGTGGTCAGTATGGAAGTGAAGAAGTCCTAGCATGGCAGTGTGGTAATCCTGACACTGACTTACAGAAGGGAAGCATGAACGTTGGTTGAGAGACTCAGACCAAGAGTGAGAGCAGTGGAAATGAATTACTTAAGGACTGCGTGTGGAGTTACATGGAGGGATAGACAGACTAATGAGGAAGTAAGAAGGAGGTGTGGTGTGGAGGTAGATGTGCTGGAAAGCGTGAAAAGGAACAACTTGAGATGGTTCGGCCATATGGAACGTATGGAAAGCGAGAGAATGACTAAGAGGGTGTATGAGAGTGAGGTGGAGGGACAGAGAGGGAGAGGTAGACCGAATGAGAGGTGGAAGGATGGAGTGAGGAAGTACATGAACGAAGGCGGTGCTGGTTGGGGGGAGGGGCGTCGACTGACTGGGGACAGAGGTGCATGGGGGCGGTTCGTTCTTGGCCACGCCTTCGGGGATCACGGCATCAGGCAATAGATAGATAAATAGATGTTAAAAATATCTTATATATTTTTGTTTAGCTTTACTTGGCATTCCTCTTCCTCTATGTATCTAGCAATTTAACCCCCTCAAACTCCTTATGACGCGATGGTGTGGTAATTACCCCGGGCCAAAAAGCTCTAAAAGACGATCGAGTGATAACTCAAGCGAGCTTGAAATACGCAGGCGTTTCGTTCATGGGCACCCCTTCGGGGATCAAGGTGTCCGGCAATATATACCGGTAGGCTGTAGACAAATTCATTTTTGGGCTATTTCTTCCATTTTATTTATCCTGTTAAAGTGCTTGATTGATTTTTGTGCTAATGTAGTTAGTATTTGGTGTAATTTTACATATTTCAGCTAAATCTGAAGAGCACATGCAATTTATTTGTGCATGTTCAGTAAGTATTGCTGGGGAAAGGGTTAACGTATTCATCTTTTGGGGTATTTATTCTATGTTTTTATCCTATTTCTGTGATTGATTGAGTTTTGTGCTAATGTAGTTGGTATTTGGTATAATTTTACATATTTTAGATAAATCAGAAGAGCACATGCAATATATTTGGGCATTTTCAGTCAGTATTGCTGGGGAAACGGTTAACATACAGTATTCATCATAGGAAGGGAAGAGGATGTGTAGCTCAGATCTTTGCCCTGAAATATGTTGTGGAGAAATATCTTGAGAAGGGACAAAAGTTGTATGCTGCCTTCATGGACTTGGAGAAGGCTTATGACAGAGTTGATAGAGAAGGTACCGGTATGTAGAAAGTACTTGGAATATACGGAGCAGATAGCAAGTTGCTGAAAGCAGTGAAAAGCATGTATGAGGTGCAAAGGTGTCAGTATGTGTTGAGAATGAACAGAGCGAGTTCTTTGATCTGAATTTTGGGTTAAAGAAAGGGTGTGTGATGTCCCCGTGGTTGTTCAATATATACTGAACTGTATATGGATGGAGTCATAAAAGAAATGCAAGGATGAGCAGTAGATGTTGGTGTACCACTAATAAGGGAAGGCAACGAGTGGAATGACAGAGTTGATAGAGAAGGTATGTGGAAAGTACTGAGAATATATGGAGTAGATGGCAAGTTGCTGAAAGAAGTGAAGAGTATGTATGAGAGTGCAAAGGTATCAGTACGTGTGAAGAATGAACAGAGGGAGTTCTTTGATCTGAATGTTTGGTAAAGCAAGGGTGTGTGATGTCCAGTTGGTTGTTCTATATATACAGTATATGGATGGAGTCATAAAAGAAATACAAGAAAGAGCAGTGGATGTTTGTGTACTGCTGTTTGCTGACGATATGAATGGGAGTTGCAGGGTCTGGTAAATATTTTTGGAACAGTGTGCGAAAAATGGAATCTGAAGGTAAATGCGGGGAAGAGCAAGGTTATGGTCTTCGAAATGGGTGAAGCCACAGAGTGAGAGGTGAAGTTGAATGGTCAGGCTATGGAGATTGTCAGCTCATTTAAGTATCTTGGCAGTGTAAAGATGGGAGTATGGATGAAGAAGTGTGGGAGAGGGTGCAACAGGGGAAGAGGGTTGTAGGAATGCTGAAAGCAGTAACATGAAATAGGGTGGTCAGCACGGAACTGAAGAAGTCATTGCATGACAGTGTGGTAATCCCGACACTGACTTACGGAAGCGAAGCATGGACGTTGTTGGAGAGATTCAAACCAAGAGTGAAAGGGATGGAAATGAGTTACTTGAGAAGTGTGTGCAGAGTTACATGGAGGGATAGACAGACGAATGAGGAAGTACGAGAGAGGTGTGGTGTGAATGTACTGGAAAGTGCGAAAAAGAACACCTTGAGATGGTTCGACCATGTGGAACGTATGGGAAGTGAGAGAATGACTAAGAGTGTGTACGAGTGAGGTGGAAGGACAGAGGGAGAAATAAACCGAGAGAGAGGTGGAAGGATGGAGTTAAGAAGTATATGCGTGAAAGCGGTGCTGGATGGGAGGAAGGGCGTTGACTGACTGGGGACAGAGGTGCATAGGGGTGCTTCGTTCGTGGCCAATCCTTCGGGGATCAAGGCGTCCGTCAATAGATAGATAGATAAATTCATCTTTAGGGCTATTTCTTACATTTTCTTTATCCTGTTAGTGTACTTTATTAAATTTGTTGGTAATGTAGTTGGTAATTGGTGTAATTTTACATATTTCAGATAAAGGATGTCAACAGAATAACAAATGATGAGCTGAAGAGACGTTTAGGTATAAAGAGTATTAGCGAGGAGATGCGTACAAGTAAACTGGGATGGTATGGACATGTGGAGAGAATGGATGAACAAAATTGGGTGAAAAGATGCAGGTCTGCGATTGTGGAGGGAGCTGCACCAAGGGGTGGACCGAGTAAGACCTGGGATCGGACTATACGTGCCGATCTCAAATCCAAAAACTTGACAAGTAAAGCATCCCTTAACAGGGTTGCCTGGAACGCCGCCATTAGGAAAAGAGACAGAAACTGCATATCTGTGTAGAGCACTCAGTCTTAAAATGTTATGTATGTATGTATGTATAAATCTGAAGAGCACATGCAATCTAATTAGGCATTTTCAGTCAGTATTGCTGGGTAAAGGGTTAACATATTAATCTTTTGGAGTATTTCTTCCATTTATTTATCCTGTTAGTGAGTTTTATTGGTTTCAGTGCTACTGTAGTGGTATTTGGTGTAATTTTACATATTTTAGATAAATCTGAAGAGGACATGCAATATATTTGGGCATTTTCAGTCAGTATTGCTGGGAAACGGTTAGCATACTGTAGTCATCTTAGGAAGGGAAGAGGATGTGTAGCTCAGATTTTTGCCCGGAAATGTGTTGTGGAGAAATATCTGGAGAAGCGACAAAAGTTGTATGCTGCATTTATGGAGTTGGAGAAGGCCTAAGACAGAATTGATAGAGAAGGTATGTGGAAAGTACCGGTACTGAGAATATACGGAGTAGATGGCAAGTTGCTGAAAGCAATGAAGAGCATGTATGAGGGTGCAAAGGTGTCAGTATGTGTGGATAATTAACAGAGCAAGTTTTTTAATCTGAATGTTGGGTTAAAGCAAGGGTGTGTGTGATGTCCCCATGGTTGTTCAATATATACCAGTACAGTATATGGATGGAGTCATGAAAGAAATACAAGGAAGAGCAGCGGATGTTGGTGTACCGCTGATAAGGGAAGGAAACGAGTGGAAGTTGCCTCAACAGTACAGTACCGGTACTACTGTTGCTGACAACACAATTCTGATGAGCGATAGTGAATGGGAGTTGCAGGGTCAGGTAAATATGTTTGGAACAGTGTGTGAAAAACGGAATCTGGAGGTAAATGCTAGGAAGAGCAATATTGTGGTCATTGAAAGGGGTGCAACCATAGAGTGTGAAGTGAGGTTGAACGGCTATGAAGAATGCCAGCTCATTTAAGTATTTGGGCAGTGTGTTGAGTAAAGATGTGAGTAGGCCTATGGATGAAGAAGTGTGGGAGAAAGTGTAACAGGGAAGAGCGTTGTAGGAACTCTGAAAGCAGTAAGAAGAAATAGGGTGATCAGCATGGAAGTAAAGAAGTCCTTGCATGACAGTGTGGTAATCCCGACATTGACTTATGGGAGGGAAGCATGGACGTTTCTGACTGGGATTGATCATTGATAATCATCGGTTATGCTAGTTGGAAAATTAGTGGGGTAGAATGTAGAGTTCGGCTGTACCGCCAGCCTTGTTTACACTACGCGGAGCGGCGGCGGACGCTGGCCATCATGTCCCTGTCTATTTGACTGCTTTTGGATACAATAATAGGTTGAGGGGGGTCACCCCCCCATGACATATTTTCATCATCATATATATTGCCAGCAGGAGGCAAATAACCGAAAAAAACGCCTTCAAAATAGACGCGAACTGAAAATGGCACGCTAATTGATCATGTATATGCTAAGAAGTTAGGAAATATGAAGGTGAAAGTTATTCCCACATATTACAGCTATCATGAGGGAATTTCCATTGAAATTTGAATTGACCCTCCTGTAATTTTTAATCTAATCCCTATAAAATCATAATATAATTATACAGTAGGCTATTGTAAATATTGCAATGTTTTTTTGGTTACCGGTACCCGTTATCTTTTTATGTAGTGCATTATTGAGCATTCTGATTTCTTCTTTAGCCTTTGTGGTGTTGTCCTTGTATAATAAGGTGATTACTTGAGCAATACTAAATACTATATATACCGTACTGTACTATATTTTATGTTTTGAGCATTAATTGTTTACTAATCTAGATATTGTAATACAGTGTACTTTATGTAAGAATTCCCCCCCTAATATTATGCTCCCAAAAGCAGTTGGGGGGGTTTGGGGGCTGGCGACTGGAGATTGATGGGGGAGGGTTATGCTTATTTTACTCCATCTCCCCTTCAGCTTTCGTCGTCGGCTTGACTAAATTTTCGTAGTTTTTCATTCCTCTTGCTATGTTTTTCCCATTCTGTTCTTATTCTGTCTCATTCGGTTGTCCTCCGGACGGTCTATATCATATGCCACCCTGGCCTGGCTAGGTTATTAGCTCCTGACCTGATTTGTGTCGGTCTCTGATGCGGTCGAGCTGACTCGATTTCCCTCAGTGTGTGTAATTTTTGTGCATTTTGGTGCGATATATTTTTTCCATAGACCTGATCTCTCATTCTTCGCTTTTGATCACTTCTTAATTGGTGCTGTGCTGAAGTGTAGCAGTTCTTGCCTCATCTTTCGGCTCTACCCTATAAGAGTTCTGCTGTGGAACTCATGTGGTGCGGCTGAATTGGTGAAATGGCGAGAAATGTCTGCGTATCTTCACCGTCCTAGATTTGTTCACCTGCCCTTCCCTACCTATCATGTCTTGATTGGTTGTCCATCTTGATCTAATTCTTCAGGCCAGCCCTATTAGAGTATTTTTTGGGAACTCAGTGGTGTGGTTAAACTATTTTTAGTATATATTTGTTTAAATATGTAAGATATGCAATCAATTATATAAAATATATTGTTTTTACTTTATACCTATACATATAATTGTCATTATTAAGGAAATTCCATTGACTATTTACATCGCTAGGCCTAGCTTCCTTATTTCTATTAATTTCCTCCAGTTCACAATGAAACCTATTGCTAACTTCCCTGTTCTTCAGCAGCCGCGGCGGTGTCGGCGTTGGACACTAGGGATAATGTTCCCGTCTATTTTGAATGCCATTGGATACAATAATATGTTGAAAGCCCCCCCTCACCCCCCCCCCCCCCCCATGACATGTTATCATCATCATATATTATATTACCAGTAGGGGGCAAACAACCAAAACATTTGCCGCAAAACCCTTCCCTCAACATATTATTGTATCCAATGACCGTCAAAATAGACGGAACATGATCGCAAGCGTCCACCGCCGCCGCCGCCGTCATGTTTACATGGTCGATCGCTGCAGTTTGGTTAGGCCTATTTGCCCCCTGCTGGCAAATTATATGATGATGACAATATGTCATGGGAGTGTTTGCCCCCCTCAACATATTATTGTATCCACCGGCATTCAAAATGGACGGGAACATGATGTCAAGCTTTCGTCGCCGCTCTGCGTAGTGTAAACATGGATGGCGGTACGCCCGAACTCTACATTCTGCCCGGCTAGGCCTATATTATAGGCTACAATAAATGAGTAGGCTAAGCTATTTTATCTATAGGCTAGGCCTAGCCTAATATTACAATTTGAGGTAGCATTCAAGGAGACTACAGCAGGACTTACCTTTGACCGGGTATAGGCTATCCTAGTGTTTACTAGGCCTATACCCCTTTGAAAGGACATTAGCCTAGCCTAACCTAACAACCTTACCTAACCTATCATAGTAGGCTATTATGGGTGGGAGCTGCCGCCCCCACACCCAATTTTTGGTGTATTTGTCTATTTTGCCCCCTGCTGGGACCCTCAACATATTATTGTATCCATTGGCATTCAAAATAGACGGGAACATGATTGCAGACGTCCGCCGCCTCCGTCATGTTTACATTTGTCGATCGGCGTTGTTAAGTTCGTGTCTATTTTGACGGAGATTTATTTTGGTTATTTGCCCCCTGCTGGAAATATATATTATGATGACAATATGTCATGGGGGGGTGAAAGGGGGCAAAGCCCAACCTCAACATATTATTGTATCCAAAGGCAGTCTAAATAGGCAGGAAAAGGATGGCAAGCGTCCAACGCCACTACGCGTACGCGTAGTGTAAACAAGGCTGGCGATACACCCAGTAACTACATCCTACCCAGCTAATGTCCTTTCAAAGGGGTAGCCTATAAATTAGTAAACACTAGGATAGCCTATACAACGCAACTCTTACCGATAGGCCTAGCCTAAAGGCTAACCTATTCATAAAGGTGTCTATTTTGACGGCAATTTTTTCGGTTATTTGCCCCCTGCTGGCAATATATATGATGGTGAAAATATGTCATGGGGGGGGGGGGGCAAAACCCCCCTCAACATATTATTGTATCCAATGGCATTCAAAATAGACAGGAACTTTATTGCAAACGTCCGACACCTCCCCGCCACCGCCATGTTTACATGTGTCGATCGCCGTGGTTAAGTTCGCGTCTATTTTGACGGCGATTTATTTCGGTTATTTGCCCCCTGCTGGCAATATATAAGATGATGACAATATGTCATGAGGGGGGTGCCTCAACAATGACCTCTAACGTCTGTATCTCAAATAGGGCTAGAGCAAATTGGCTGCAAATTTCCACATCTAGGCTATTCCTTGACTGACTCTTCCCAAATGGTAGACATATTAGCTTGATCACTCTAGGCCTAGTTGTTTTTTTAGTTATAGAGGTTATAGCCTAGGTCAGGATTTCTTGCCTACTTACAGCGAATAGACTAGGCCTATTGTAGATTGGTAAAAATGTGCTTAATAGGCCTAGGCTATGTTGGCTGTGCAATTGTCTCGATTTGACTATTTTTACCTAATTAGGCCTAAAGCAGCCTCAGTCTATTCCCAACCCCCAAACAGTATCCCATGTTAAGCCCTAGGCTAGGCCTAGGCCTAATCCCACTCTCAATCAAAATTCGAACTGATAAATTCGTACCTACCGGTAGCGCTGCCTAGGCTAGGCCTATATTTTTCGTGAATAGATATAGAAAATGGTTTAAAGGAAAGAGCATCCTATATTATGTTCAAATAATATGTAATAGCACTGTGTATGGTTGTATTAAATTTAAATAGTGATAGATGTGT
Source organism: Paralithodes platypus (assembly GCA_032716605.1). Taxonomy (NCBI): domain Eukaryota; kingdom Metazoa; phylum Arthropoda; class Malacostraca; order Decapoda; family Lithodidae; genus Paralithodes; species Paralithodes platypus. Next base: position 23,236,685 of record CM064485.1, on the reverse strand, counting down.
ATATTAATGGGATAAATACTCCGAAGTTCGCATACGTTCAGAAAATTATATTGCAACAATGTTGCCAGATACTAATCAATCCCATTATCATTATATCATAATGGATTTTACTCATTTGCATAATTTCAAATACCTAGGACATTAATATAATATTTTCCTATCTTTTTTGTAGTGATATTTGTCTGATTTAGTGGTATATTGGTGTCTGTCTAGGGTTATAATGCATTGTGAAAGTTACCTCTGAATCTCTGACTTGGTAACAGTTCGGTATGGGTAACCCTGCTTTCTTTGAGTACTACATGGCAAGAGAAGCTTTCGGTTCTGTCATTACTGTTCAAGGTAAACAGCAACTGCTAAATTCGACATCATGTTCAAATAATATGTAATAGCATTGTCTATGGTTGTATTAGACAACAATTGTGATAGGTTTCTATTTTATGTGGATAAATAGTATTAAGCTGAATAAACTAAATACCGAAAGTTCACTAGAGTGGTTGTGGATACATTTGCTAGATATGAGGGAGGTGGGAGGTAGGAAGGAAGGGCTAGCCGGCAGTGTTGCCAGTTATATCGCTACATATTACCGCTAGATGTAGAGTTATTTACTTCAATTTAGCAGCCATTTTTTCATATCTAGAGAGATTTACTAGGGATAATTTAAACATTTCAGACATTCTAGTCATATTACATTGTAAAATTTGCAAAACAAACAAACCAAAACTCTTTAGAAATTGCAGCATTATTCTAACATTGTTTGACTATGTAGCAACACGCTAGCAACTTTTGAGAAAGGATCGAGCGGTATTTTGTGGAGACATACTGGGAGGGTGGGAGGGAGGTGGTGGTTGCAGTGTTGCCAGTTGTAAAGCTACATATTACCGCTAAATGTAGAGGAATTTACTTCAATCTAGCAGCCATTTCTTTTATATCTAGAGACATTTACTAGGGATAATTTGAACATTTCAGACATTCTAGTCATACTACATTGTAAAATTTGCAAAACAAACAAACCAAAACTCTTTAGAAATTGCAGCATTATCCTAACATTGTTTGGCTATGTAGAAATATGCTAGCGACTTTTGAGAAAGGATCTAGCGGTATTTCGTGGTAACACTTTAGGAGGGTTAAATACGAGTCACACGGGCAATTGCCAAAACTTTAAAGGTCCATATCATTGTTATTAAACTAAGCATTTGGCAAAGGGAGGAATTGTTAAAAACCTTAGCCAATACTCTGTCATTCACCAAAAATAAATTTGAATTTATCATTATTATTTGGTAGGGTAGGTATGTATAGGTAGGTTGGCTAAATAATTGCTGGAATTCGTAGGGACTCTAACTGTTTTGAGAGAGTTAAATAAAACAAAAAAATATAGATCTGAATAATAAAGAGATTATGTATTTAAGCAAAACTGGGGGATGTGTGGAAGCCTATAGACTGTAGACGGTAAACTTTGTGTGGGTAGCGAATTCGGTTTTAAAGTAATTTAAGAATAGACAGTTTTCAATGCTGCGGCCAAACTATTCCACCCATTTATATATTTTGGTATCAAAACGTTCGGAATCGCGAGCCTTACCCAACTACGCAAGCATGGCTTTGATCATCGGCGTAGTTTTCAAGATGTGGAATTTTAAGTGGAATTCGAGGTTTTTTCCAAGATTGCCGGAAAAAACCCCACGTGCAAAAGCAAAACCTTCTCTATAAAATTTGCGGAGCATTAGTAGGGGAGTGCGTATGCCAAAGCCCAGTCGTTTCCTGTGAGTGGGAGAGACGGTATTTAGGCGTCAAGTTTTTCGGGAAATCGGCTGCCACGGACCTGTTTGGCCGCCATGCCGGATGTTTAGCATATCAAAAGTTGCCCAATACAAAAACGCAGCTCTTGTGAAAGTTTGATCCCGATCCAAAAAGCGGTTCTGGAGTTATTGCGTCGAAACCGGCGCGTAAGAAGAATTTGGATGAAATCCCAGGTTTAATGATTACAATAGGGGTTCCCCGTAGGGGACGAACCCCTAATAATATTAATAATAATCAACTTAATTTCCAGTAACAGTGGTTATTCTTGTTACTTGATTTACACAATATATATACACTATTTAATGGAAAGTGTTAGCCTAAATATACGAACCAAATATATTAATGGATTATATTCTTACATTTCGCAGTCAATAGTGGAGAGCGAGAGCGAGAGATAGGGTTGAGGGAAACAAGTGTGGTGGAAGATAGTGATTTTGGTCTGATATATCTCTGTTGTTGTTAGTGGAGCTCTCTCTCTCTCTCTCTCTCTCTCTCTTAATTGGAAATTATTTATGTAGATTGAGAAAAACACTGCATAGCATAATTTTTCATTCTACACACACACACACACACACCTGCCTCCCTCTAGCAGCTAGTTATTACAAGAAAACATTCGTACTCTCACCTTCGCGCCGTCTGTGCGTGTGTGTGTGTGTGAGTGTGTACGTCCTCTTTGCTCAAATCTATATTTCACGTCACCTGTACCTAATAATCACCTTAGCTTCCGGTCCATATCTACCGTACAATCATTATATACCTGCTTCCGGCACCTGTATTATTCATACGCACCTAGTTATTATCGCACTATATTCCTTTCATAGCGATGTGGAATGTTATGTACTTGTTATTAGCTGTTATTAATATTACTATGTTTCTCTATAATATTATGTCTATCATATCGAAATGCTGCGGAGTATTATGCACTTGTTATTAACTGTTTTAATGTTACTTTATTTCTCTTCAATCATGATTAGATTGATATCCAACATTCGAAAATGGATATTAATCGTAATCATGTAGTCAACCTTTAACTGTGATGGTGGTGTAATGGTTTAGATGTTTATGTTCTGGGTGTGGTGTCCCGAGTTCGAATCCTGGGAGGACCATATGGTTTCATTAGTTTTATCAAGTACATTGGGGTTTGTAATGAATGATTAATGTTAAGAACGGGGTGTTACTTATAACATATACATTCTCTGTATGGCTGTCTATATTCATTATCACATACAGTATATATATATATATATATATATATATATATATATATATATATATATATATTTATATATATATATATATATATATTTATATATATGTAAAACTCAAGACTCTCATTCTTCCTATGTTTCTGGCCGGAATCAAGCCAAATCTGTTCTTCGACTTGCCAAACACTCTTTCATCAATAATAAATGCACTGAACTATCCAACTCTAGCTCTTCCCAAGCTTTCTGGCATCTAGCTAAAAACCTCTCCAACAATTTCTCTTCCTCGTGTTTCCCTCCCCTTTCCCACTCTGATGGCACAACCATCACTTCTTCCTCTGACAAAGCTAATCTCTTCACTCAAACTTTTGCTAGAAACCCCACTTTGGATGATTCCGGTGCTATTCCTCCTTCTCCAACCTCCTCTCTCTTACTTATGCCTAATATCCTAATCTCTTCTAAAGATGTACTTTCTACCCTCTCTGGGCTTAATACTAAGAAGGCGTACGGTCCGGACGGTGTTCCTCCTGTTGTACTAAAAAACTGTGCTTCCGTGCTGACTCCCTGCCTAGGCAAACTCTTTCGTCTCAGTCTATCCTGTAACGTCTTCCCTCATGCTGGAAGTTTGCTCTCATTCAACCTGTCCCAAAGAAGGGTGACCGCTCTCAACCCTCCAACTATCGTCCAATTGCTCTCATCTTTTGTATTTCTAAAGTTTTTGAAACAATTCTTGCTTCCAAATTTCTTAAGCATTTCTCTTCTCATAATCTGCTCTCAGATCGCCAGTATGGCTTCCTTATGGGACACTCTACTGGTGATCTTCTTTCTTATCTTACTAACTCTTGGTCATCCTCCTTTCGGGACTTCGGTGAAACTTTTTCTATTGCACTAGACATATCGAAAGCCTTCGATAGAGTCTGGCACAAATCTTTAATTTCTAAACTACCCTCCTTCGGTTTCTATCTTTCCATCTGTGCCTTTGTCACTAATTTCCTTTCCGGCCGTTCCATAGCTACGGTTGTGGACGGCCATCGCTCACTTCCTCACCCTATAAACTCTGGTGTTCCTCAGGGCTCTGTCCTCTCTCTTATTCTCTTTCTAATTTTTATAAATGATCTTCTCAACTGTACCTCAATTCCCATCCATTCGTACACAGACGACTCAACCTTACACTACTCCATTAGTTTTTCAGAACGCCCAAGCCAGCATTTCCTCAACGACAAATGGAATGAAGCCATAGAACACTTAAATTCTGATCTAACTACTATATCCAATTGGGGCAGAGAAAACCTTGTTACCTTTAATGCTTCCAAAACCCAATTTCTCCATCTATCTACCCGTCAGGGACTCCCAGCGGACTATCCCTTATTCTTCAACAATACAAAAATCAATCCTTCATCTTCTCTCAATTTCTTGGTGTCTCTTTTTCTTCTGCTCTCATTTGGAAGGACCATATTACCAGTCTTGCTAAGGCAGCCTCCCAGAAGCTGGGTGTGCTCAACCGCCTTAGGGGGTTCTTTACCCCTGCACAACTTCTTGCTCTGTACAGGGGCACAGTGCGTCCTTGTATTGAGTATTGTTCACATGTGTGGGGAGGTTCCTCTCACACCGCTCCCCTAGACAAAGTTGAAAGGAAGGCCTTTCGTATCATTAACTCCCGTCCACTCACCAACTCTCTGCAATCTCTCTCTCTCCGCCGCAATGTTGCATCTCTCTCGCTATTCTATCCCTACTATAATAATCAGTGTTCCTCAGAGCTTTTCCAGTGTATACCACCTCCTTTACGTAGGGCACGTGGTACCCGTCTTGCAACACAATCCCACCCCTACTCTGTGCAACTCTCCAACCCATGAGTGAAACGTTACTCTCAGTCTTTCTTCTATTCAACAGCTGAGCTCTGGAACTCTCTCCCAGAATCAGTCTTTCCCTCTTCCTATGACTTAGATTGCTTCAAACTCCGTGTGTCCAGGCATTTTGGCTCGAACGTCCCATGATTTTGGCCCTGTCACTCTTTCAATTATGGGGGAGGCACTCGCTATAGGCAGTTCTGCCTTTTGCGTCCCTCACTCACATAGAACAAAAAAAAAAAAAAAAATATATATATATATATATATATATATATATATATATATATATATATATATATGTAAAGAACATAACAATATAAACAAATGGGAGTCTGCAGAAAGCCGATTGTCCCACATAAAGCAGATCCCTCTCATATAATATATTCCCAGACAATTATATCCACATCTTTATAAGTACCGGTATATAATTATTATAATCATGTAACTACTTATTTTAGACCATACCATATTTTTCAGCACCTTTGTATAATGATATCCTTTGTAAACCAGGTCATCATCATTACGTTATATTTTACCGTTCCAGATCATTATATTCACATTTGTATATCTTTAACTATCTATTTTTATCATACAATTTGTTCAGTAATTGTGTATAATCATTTCCCTTTTCCAACACGTCAATCATCAATGCCTCATGTACAGTAGATCTAGACAGGTCATTATAATCGTATTTGAATATATATCTTTAGCTACCTATTTTCTAGCCCATCATATTGTTGTCAGCACCTGTCTATAATAATACGTTACCTGTCCAGCTGTCTAAAATTACCACCTTATATAGATCTGTCTACTGTATTATAGCCTTCCTGATACAGTATATCTAGCACTTCCTGGATCTATTATATAACTATGCATAAGGTGTTGATTTTCGGTGTGAGCGTCCTGGGTTCGAATCCACGGACTGCCACATGTGTGTGCTAAATTTCATTAATCGATTTTAGGAGTAGAGTTGGTTGTTGGATAGAACATAATAATTGATATTGGTTCAGGAGTAATTTATCGAGAGGCCTTCCCTAGTGGTTAAGGCCCCATTAATTGCTCTTTCCACTCACAAATGCATAGCCTACGTGAGTTGCATTTGGGATGTGTGTACATGCTTAGATTGATATGCAGGATTCGAAGTTGCCTAATAAATCGTAGGCAGTGTCCACCATTCTTTAACTGTCTTCGTGGCGCAATGCATAAGGTGTTGATTTTCGGTGTGAGCATCCTGGGTTCGAATCCACGGACTGCCACATGTGTGTGTTATTTTCATTAATCGATTTTAGGAGTAGAGTTGGTTGTTGGATAGAACATAATAATTATATTGTTTTTTCACTCTCTCTCTCTCTCTCTCTCTCTCTCTCGTCTTGCAGTAACTCCTCCTTGCTAGTCTAATGATCTCCTTTCTCTGTCCTACTTTCGCTCTCTCTTCGTCTGTCTATCTATATCTGTCTAACTTCATTTTTCTATATTTGAGTGTACGTCAATCTTTGTGCATGTCTCAGTATTTGGCAATGCTTGCGTGTATATAATTATTTATCTATACCTGTCTGTCTGTCTTTATATCTATCTATCTATTTGTCTTTCTATATATCGATCTATGTCTGTATATATCTTACTGCTTGTCAATCTACTGTATATATATATTTGGTTAGTTATTATTTGCTGTGTTCAATCATAGGTTCTTCTTATGGTTATTCTTAGCTTATATAATTGATCTATCAATCTACAGTATCTTGTTTATACGTGCTTGGAACTGACTTTTCTGTTTCTCCGTATATATATATATATATATATATATATATATATATATATATATATATCGTCTATCAATATCTTTATTTGATTGTTCTTTCTTTTGAACCAACTCCTTTTCATTTCTCCTATATATTGTAAGCTACAATTTGTTTAGTGTGTGTGTGTTTTTCGTGTTTTCTTCTTTTTATCGTGTTTTGCATTAAATCACGTTTGTTTCTGCTGGTCTCTCTGTCCCATGAAGGTAACAGAATACCTTCATGCTCTGTCCGGATGTTCAAGCGGTCACTCCCCTGTCTGTCCGTCTTTCTCTCTCTAAACTTTTTATCTCGCATTTTCTCTCACTGTCTCTAATCCTCATTCACTGCTCGTACACCTGTCGCTATAGTCTATTTCGTAATCTTGGCGTTACCTGTTCTCTCTTTAATTATATAGCCTGGCTGTTCCATGTTCGCTCTCACACTTTCACTCTCTCTCTCTCTCTCTCTTTCTCTTTAATTATGTAGCCTGGCTGTAAGCTTGTCAGCTTATGGAGTAAATTGTCTAGAAATATAGTAGAGTGTCATACAATCCAGACATATAAATTTCGCCTTGATAAATATTTTGTCATGAATCTCCGACTGACTGCGGTTGTGCCCGAGTAATGTTACCGTTTCAGTATCGTTCATAGTATAGTACTATAATGTTGTTTCTGTATCGTTCATAGTATAGTACTATAATGTTGTTTCAGTATCGTTCATAGTATAGTACTATAATGTTGTTTCTGTATCGTTCATAGTATAGTACTATAATGTTTCAGTATCGTTCATAGTATAGTACTATAATGTTGTTTCTGTATCGTTCATAGTATAGTACTATAATGTTTCAGTATCGTTCATAGTATAGTACTATAATGTTGTTTCTGTATCGTTCATAGTATAGTACTATAATGTTGTTTCAGTATCGTTCATAGTATAGTACTATAATGTTGTTTCAGTATCGTTCATAGTATAGTACTATAATGATGTTTCAGTATCGTTCATAGTATAGTACTATAATGTTGTTTCTGTATCGTTCATAGAGTACTATAATGTTGTTTCAGTATCGTTCATAGTACTATAATGTTGTTTCAGTATCGTTCATAGTATAGTACTATAATGTTGTTTCAGAATCGTTCATAGTATAGTACTATAATGTTGTTTCAGTATCGTTCATAGTATAGTACTATAATGTGACCGTTGCAGTATCGTTCATAGTATAGTACTATAATGTTGTTTCAGTATTCATAGTATAGTACTATAGTTGTTCAGCATCGTTCATAGTATAGTACTATAATGTTGTTTCAGAATCGTTCATAGTATAGTACTATAATGTTGTTGCTGTATCGTTCATAGTATAGTACTATAATGTGACCGTTGCAGTATCGTTCATAGTATAGTACTATAATGTGACCGTTGCAGTATCGTTCATAGTATAGTACTATAATGTGACCGTTGCAGTATCGTTCATAGTATAGTACTATAATGTTGTTTCAGTATCGTTCATAGTATAGTACTATAATGTTGTTTCAGTATCGTTCATAGTATAGTACTAAAATGTTGTTTCAGTATCGTTCATAGTATAGTACTATAATGTGACCGTTGCAGTATCGTTCATAGTATAGTACTATAATGTTGTTTCAGAATCGTTCATAGTATAGTACTATAATGTTGTTTCAGAATCGTTCATAGTATAGTACTATAATGTTGTTTCAGTATCGTTCATAGTATAGTACTATAATGTTGTTTCAGTATCGTTCATAGTATAGTACTATAATGTTGTTTCAGCATCGTTCATAGTATAGTACTATAATGTTGTTTCAGAATCGTTCATAGTATAGTACTATAATGTTGTTTCAGTATCGTTCATAGTATAGTACTATAATGTTGTTTCAGTATCGTTCATAGTATAGTACTATAATGTTGTTTCAGCATCGTTCATAGTATAGTACTATAATGTTGTTTCAGTATCGTTCATAGTATAGTACTATAATGTTGTTTCAGTATCGTTCATAGTATAGTACTATAATGTTGTTTCAGTATCGTTCATAGTATAGTACTATAATGTTGTTTCAGTATCGTTCATAGTATAGTACTATAATGTTGTTTTCTGGACCACAGTCATTCTGGAGCTAGATCATGCCCTTAACACCTAAAGAGCGGCCAAGGCGGTATATAATATGTAGCCACCAGCGGGGTGTTTTTACCCAAAATAGGGTTGTTTACGTGATCATTTTCATGCCTAAATAAGACCCAGAGCGTAAAACAAGTATCTATCCCTGAAAGGGCATAAACAGAGCTTTCCAATGACACCCCAACGATCATCCTTGTATGACCGCTAGTTCTCTTGCAACAATCGCGCAACACGAGTGCAAAAACCATGTAATTCGGTACTTTCCCTAAACAATTCACTATGTAGCGAGTGTGAGAGGGTGGAGGAGGGTGGGATTCATGTCAGTTGGTCCACCGCGGTGGTCTGGAGCAGTCATACGCTCGCTGCTCTCCTGCCACCACTTGTCTCTCTCTCTCAGCAACATTACGTGCTGAAATTGCCACACGACTTATGGTGTGAGCCGCCACATAGTCCAAACTTATTTAACTCGACTTATGTTGCGGGCCGCCAGTTAAGGGTTAAGGGGGTGGTAGTCGTTTTTCCTTGACCCCCTTGTCCCTCATGTACTGACGAGAAACTCTATGATCAAATAGCAGAAATAAGTTGTCAGGAAGAAGCAGTAATATTTGACGATTTCAATCTGCCAGTCACAACATGGGGCGAACCACTATATGCTCACGCGGGACATGATCTATATGCTAATCTTCAGGAAAGTGCCCTTTATCAACATGTAGAACACCCAACGAGGGGAAATAACATTCTGGATATTATTCTAACGACAAATGAAAGACTGGTAAATAGCGTTAAAATCGGACCGAATTTAGCTCTAGTGACCATAGGATAGTGTCCTTTAACATTAAAGTAAATAATGACAAAGAAAACGAGAGCACAGAAAAAGTACCAGATTATCGAAGGGCCAACTTTAACAAACTTAGAAGGCATCTGCCAATACTGACTGGAGTGAAATGACCGAAACTCATGATGTAAATCGATTATGGAACATATTATCTAATAACCTAAACAAAGCAATAAATGCAAGCATCCCTCTACGAAACTGGCGCCCAGCAGGCAAATATAAGCCAACATGGTGGAATAATGAAATAAAAAACATCCTCTTAGTAAAAAAGCAGGCATACCAAAAATATAAGGCAACTCAAAATAATAGCGATAAATTAGAACACGATAGACTGCGTCGAACAACGAAAAATCTCATCAAACGAAGTAAGAAGAATCTGGAACTTCATATTGCCAGCTCCAGCAAGTCCAGTCCGAAAGAATTTTACAGCTATATAAGAAACAGAAAAACGGTAACTTCAACAATAGGCCCACTTGTTACGGAAAATGGAGATCATACAGATAACAAAGTACAAATTGCGGGTGCCCAACCCCGAAAGAGGTTGAAATAGGGGAGCTATCCCCCCGCCAAAGGCGGCTTTCTAGGGCCTTTCCTAGCTGATGCTGAGAGGATTGGGTTCTAGTCTTGTGGTGATGGGCTGGTCTATCAGAGTGAGAACTGAGCGATCTCTGCCATACCCATAGCTTACTTTGACTGTTCCTTTTACTTATATATTTTCTAGATCTCAAGTGACGGCATCTCTTGCGTGGATTGACCTCCTAATCTACCAAGATTGGAAGCCAAAGCGTCACATCTTTCCTTTGCCCCTCAACTTTCTCTTCATAATTGCTGAGGGGCACAGGGCCCTGGGTGGGGCTTTGGTTTCCTGGGCATTTCCGCACCCTCCTCAGCTCCCCGCCATGGAGTGGCTTCGGTCACCCATGCTTTATTGTGGTCGGCGGGGGGGGGGGTTCTGTGGGGGCGCTCGGTTATGGCCTTGGCCTTGCTCGGGGCCTTGGGGCTGTTCGGCCAGGCAGTTGGGGAAAAACAACAACAACAACAACAAAGTACAAATGGCGAATATCCTAAATAACTATTTTGCATCAGCCTTCACCGGTAGCTGACCTACCCCTACGAATCAATCAAATGGCACTGAGCTCGAAAACTTTACGATTTATGAAGACGATATCCTGTTCGCAATCAACAATTTGAAAGTTAATAAAACCCCAGGACCTGGTAAAATATCCCCAATGATCCTAAAAGAAGCAAAACACGAATTATTAAACCCACTCGCAAATCTGTTCAACAAATCATTGAATGTTTGGATAGTTCCAAACGAATGTAAACTAGCTAACGTGACGCCCATATACAAAAAAGGAAATAAGTCCTCTCTCGGCAATTATCGACCAATTAGCTTAACATCGGTAACGGGCAAATTAATGGAAACCATTATAAGGGACAAAATAGTAAAACATTTGGAAGAAAATAATTTAATAAAAGATTCTCAGCACGGTTTTAGAAATAAACGTTCATGCTTAACAAACTTACTCGATTTCTTCAATGATGTTTACAAATCATATGATAAGGATAGAGCAGTTGATATAATATATCTCGATTTTCAGAAAGCTTTCGATACCGTACCCCACAAGAGACTAATTGACAAAATAAAAGCTCATGGCATAACAGGAAAAACTCTGAAATGGCTCGAACATTGGCTCTCAGACCGTAAACAACGAGTTGTAATAAATGGTGAAGAATCATATTGGTGCAAAGTAAATAGTGGCATTCCCCAGGGTTCGGTATTAGGTCCTATTCTTTTTATAATTTACATAAACGACTTAGACGAAGGAATAGAATGCAAAATTTCGAAATTTGCTGACGATACAAAAATTACTAATAAAGTAACCTCAACAGTACATTGGCAAAAACTACAAGGTGACCTAGACACTTTAGAAAACTGGGCAGAAAAATGGCAAATGAAATTCAACATAGAAAAATGCAAAGTATTACACATGGGTAGTAACAACGCTAAAAAAGATTACTCAATGAACAACATTCAACTATCAAATACAAATAATGAAAAGGATCTGGAAGTTATAATATCAAGTGACCTGAAGCCGAGTAAACAGTGTACAGAGGTAATAAAAACTGCTAATAAATTGGTGGGTTTCATCGGCAGAACATTCAAATTCAAATCAGAAAAAATCATACTTACTCTATTCAACTCATTGGTGCGTCCCCATCTCGAATACTGCGTGCAATTCTGGTCACCGTACTACCGAAAGGACATAAATAAACTTGAAAGGGTGCAACGCAGAGTCACTAAAATGATACCTAGATTGCGTAATAAACCGTACGAAGAGCGCTTAAAAGAACTAAATTTGTTTAGCTTAACAAAGCGCAGAATGAGAGGTGACCTAATAGAGGTGTTCAAAATCTTCAAGGGATTCAGCAACCTAAATGTAAGCGAATTATTTACGATCAATCAAGCAAACACGAGAAACAATGGTTATAAGATTATAGGCAAGCGTTTTCATTCTCACGAGGCGAAGCATTTCTTCTTCAACCGCGTTGTGAATAATTGGAACAGACTACCCTCGAACATTGTAAACTGTAATACTGTCGAAACATTTAAGAACCATCTGGATAAACACATGGCAAATAACCCCCGATTAACACAGTTTCTTTCAGAATAACGCGCAACGAAATGTCAAAACATACCGCAATGTATATTGATTTTCATACATCTGTTCCCTTTCAGAATTGTAGTAAATACCTGTAGAGTTAGCTTAGATTACAAATCAACTTCTTTTTTCTCCCTGTCCTGTCCGAATTTCCGTGTCAGTTTTTCAATACTGCATGGTATTTTTCCTATCTGTTTCCATGCCAGCATTAGCTGGAGGGAGTGGTGGGTGGGGAGGAGCCTTCTTCTTTGCTATCCTTTTCTCTACCTCGTAGTCAGTAGATTAGTAGTTTTAGATATCCAAACTGCCCCGTAAGGACCAATAGGTCTGTTGCAGTTTGTTCTCCTTTGTATCCTTTGTACATAGCTTCGTAAGGACCAATAGGTGTGTTGCAGCTTATATATATCCTTTGTAAGCCTTTGCAATGTATTCCACCTCTCCTCCTCCTCCCCTCTTCTTCCTCTTTCTCCTTCCTCCTTCTTCTCTTTTTTTCCCTCCTTCTTCTTCCTCCTCTTATTCCTTCTTCTGCTCTTCTTCTCCCATTTATTCCACTCCACCTAATTCACCTCCTCCCTCTCTTCTTCCTTCTCCTCTTCCTCTTCCTCCTCCTTCTCCTTATTCCTCCTCCTCTCCCTCTCCTTCCTCCACTTCCTCCTTCTTCTGCTCTTCCTCTTCCAATTATGCCACTCCCCCCTTTTCACCTCCTCTTCCTCCTTCTTCTCCCTCCTCCTCTTCTTCTTCCTCCTCCTCCTCCTCCTCCTTCTTCTTCCTATTCTTCTCCTTCCTCCTCCTTCTCCCTCTTCCTCGTCCTCTTCGTCATACTAAACCGCCTTTTCCTCTTCCATTTATTCCCCCCCCCCCAAGTCACCTCCCCCCCCCCCCCCCCCCCCGCCTTCCCCCATTCTCTTGTGCTCATCAATAACACAAACTTCAACACTACATTTGTGTGAGAGAGAGAGAGAGAGAGAGAGAGAGAGAGAGAGAGAGAGAGAGAGAGAGAGAGAGAGAGAGAGAGAGAGAGAGAGAGAGAGAGAGAGAGAGAGAGAGAGAGGACAATAAGCTATTATAGATAGTAGATATTACTTTCTTGCCAGTTTATTGAGAGAGAGAGAGAGAGAGAGAGAGAGAGAGAGAGAGAGAGAGAGAGAGAGAGAGAGAGAGAGAGAGATAGATAGAGAGAGAGGATAGAGAGAGAGAGAGAGAGCGGAGAGAGAGAGGACAATAAGCTATTATAGATAGTAGATATTACTTTCTTGCCAGTTTATTGAGAGAGAGAGAGAGAGAGAGAGAGAGAGAGAGAGAGAGAGAGAGAGAGAGATAGAGAGAGAGATAGAGAGAGAGAGAGACATGCTATTATAGATATTAGCTATTAGTGTCCTTGCCAGTTTATTGTGTGTGGATGTTGGGGTGCTCCTATATATGTATATATATGTATGTATGTATGTATGTATGTATGTATGTATGTATGTATGTATGTACAGTGTGTATTTGTGTTTGTGTGTGTGTGTTGTGTGTATGCGGGTGTGTGTGCGTGTGTGTGTGTTTGCGTGTGTGAATCAATCTGCTCTTCCATAATACACAGTTGTGAGTCATATTAAATGTACATCGGTGTACATGACCGGGTGCACATGTGTGTGTGTGTGTGAGTACTGTGTTGTAGGCTGCATGCTATATTAGATATTAGTTCCCCATGTGTGTGTGTGTATGTGTGTGTGTGAGTGAGTGAGTGAATGAGTGAGTGTGTGAGTGAGGTATTATTCGTTAGATAAATCAATAGATTGGGGGTTAATATCGATATATGTATATAGTCGAGTTGTTAAAGTTAGGACGGTGTAAACACTGGATGACATTACGAGGTATACTCGGTTTCATTTCAGCTGACGGTAAATTGAATACCTTAGCAAATTATTTCTCCGTAACTAACGGAAAAATATGACTCTTCTATGTCTCTGCTTCATATTAGTGACAAGTGTTCATAATTACAACAGATTTCGCTACAAAACTTGCATAATAGCGGAGTAATCAAGCTGAAGACATAGTATTTAATAGTGGCCCCTTCATCATTGACGATATTGCCTATTACAATAATAGTCTCCCTTCAACACCTGCGGCAGCAGTTTTGAATCTCCCGTGCGGAAGGGTCAGGGAGTACTCTCATAAGTGCACGCTTAATTCTCTTATGGAATCGTCCTTATGATTGGGTACCCTACAGTAAAAAACTAAGGAGAAAATAAAAAAAGAAAATTTAACTTAATATCAGTTATATTATGGCTTTCCATGCGTGGATTTCTTGTGCGCAGAACCCAGGCGCAGGCTCCCTTGTCGCCATTCTTCCTTCCTTCTCCCTTCCGTGGTCGTATCAGGTGGGCGGGTGTCCCCTAGTGCTCCACCTTCATTCGTCGTTCCTGCGTTTCTCGTGAGTCCTTACTCATTTGTATACATCTGCGTTGTATTGAACAAGGTTTAGATTAGCTAGCACGGGCTGCCCCATTGGTTCAACCTCAGGAAGTGTGTAAATTAGGCTACTTTTGTAACAAGGTGCCTCCGTATCCCGGGATCCGCGTGCCACGTGTGTTATTGTTGTGTTGTTTTACACCTTTAGCTTTTGATATTATAGCTAGGAGGCTACCATTCTGCAAGAGTATGCTTCATACCATCACTTTGACGCAGTTGCATATTTTTTTTTTTATTTTTTTTTTTATTTTTTTTTTTAGCAAATGCTCCAGTTCAAGGGTGGCTGTACGTAGTGCGGAGCCTTCTAGAGCCCGTATTTGCTTCTGGGCCCCTCTCGCGGGCCTCCCCTCTGCTTGCTGCTGCTGCTGGATCGTCGGAGTGTCTGTTAACCCTGTGATGTTTCGTCGGGCCCCATGGCCAGCCTCTTTAGGGGTCTCCATTGTAGGCTACAGGTAATTTAGGATTATAAATTCTATGTATTTGTGATTATGCCTATGTGTGCCCCGGTATTGTGTTACATGTGTGCTTTATGGGGGGGCACTTGGGAAACGTCCCTATGTATATATATGTGGTGTTTTGGAGGGGGAAATTTTGACATATAAGCTCCCCCCTCCAAAATTTGTGTTTGTTCTTTCTCCGGCGGCCCTCTGGATAGGGCCTCCGTTTTCTCGTCTCACAGACGAATAAGGGAACAACCAAATGTCCTGGTGTGATGCGCTGAACCACAATCCTTCCGGCGGAAAATACAAATTCCTACGGGAGCAACCTCGCTCCGCCCAGGGCACTCGCCCTGACCGATTTGTTATACGACAAGACAATTCCTTCGCCCGGCGTTCCAGTCTAGTGTGCAGGTGTTGTGATACATCGTGCAAGCACGTTACCTACCTTTCTATTTCAATAGTCACGGATAGTTAAACACTTAAGGTCACTAGGGCCAGTGACACTTTGTCACAGGTAAGCAGTCCAATCAGCTTAAACGGAGAAACCTCAGTTTTTCCATGGTCGAGTCCAGCGGAACGTTAAAGTATCTGTGGCTATAGCTAATTTTCCGGCGGACTTGAGGTAGGATGTCTTAACACCTCGCAGGTTTATCCTTATGAGCATTGATTAATTCCTGGAAATTTTATTTTCCAGGTAAGACCCAGTGCCTCAGTGACAACAAAACCGGCGGCTGGTGGGCGGCTGATTCCGGCGGGGGGGTGGGGGGGAAAACCCTTTTTTCCATCCTGCCTCTGTTTGAGCTGTGTGCTACTCCTACTTGCTCATTATTGCCTGTATTTGCTCACAAACTTTGCGTTAGATGCGTGAAATGCCTCGATCGTTCTCGAGGCTTGTGGGTATCTAAGCGTTGTTCTGTCTGTTCTGAGTTAAAGGCGGCTCTTCTCACTAAGAAAGACCTGTCGTGCTTAGCGGCATTGCAAGAGCTAAAGAAATTGTTTAACTCTTATGCTAAAGATATTGCCCATAAGACCCTTCATTGCGATGATTATACCCTGTGGGAACAATTAATCATAAAGTCACCTCTGGTTAAGTCGGCTCCTATTAACACTACTAAACCTAAAGCTAAACCTAAAACCCTTTCAAAAGTGGTAGTGAGTAGCTCTAGTGGCAATGAGAGCGACATTACCGAGGCTACCCCCCCCCCCCCCCCCCCCCCCCCCCTGACCGGACCAAGCGGAGGCGGTCGCCTTCTCCACGGCAAAAGTCAAGGTCACGGTCGAGATCTCCCAGAAAGCAGTCTAGGCACTCATCGGCGGAGTTGTCCAGATCAACCAAACGCCGTAGGGAGGACAAGAGGACACCGGTCACTACGAAACATAGTAGTAGCCGGAAGGTTACTGGGCCACATCCACCCTCTACCCCTACCTCCAGCACCGTCCAATCCGGCGACTCAGAGGTTGGGGTGGAGGACTTAGAACCTAGCCCTCATCATGAACAGTCATTAAGTGTACCACAGGACTTCAATTTTGCTATTCCAAAGTTAACTCAGGTACCACGCAAAGCCCCTACGGCTGGACCAAGTAGGGTATTAGCAGATCATTATAGAGGTTTACCATCAGGTTCTCATTCTTTTGACAGCTCTCAGGTGATTCAGGACTCCCAGCCACCCGCGGCGAGCGAACGGGGGTGCTGGAGAGTTAGCCAGGGAACAGATAGGGAGAGTCTTAACAGTGAAGTTTTACCCTCATCAGTCCCGGATTTAGTTTGGCCGCCGGAGGAACAACTTCCGGACGCAGAGCAGGAACCGGAAGTGCTTGAGTTTAATGAAGAGCCGGAGGAAGTTAATGTACCCTCGGCTCAAAGTGTAATGGTTGACGGATCAGAAGCTAGTTCCCAATCTTCCAGGGTTTCCAATAGTAAGTGCGTGACCACGGAGGAGATAAGTGATATAATACATAGGGTCATGCAGCAGTACCATGTCTCTTCCTCTCCTGATCCTCACTCTAGTCAACCGGTAGCTCCCCCAAGTAGCTCCACAATAAGACCGTTAGAGCCTTCTGGTTTTCCCACCCCTAAGTCCTCTTTACCTGCTTTGGTTTTACCCCCGACAACGTCCATGGCGGCCGGCACCACAGTGCCGGCTACTATGACTACCACTAATGTGCGAGTAATTTCTGACATCACTCCTCCCCCCTTAGATAAGGCACCACAGAGGAAAGGCCCTATGCCTCTCCTCTACGGGCCGGATTTCTCTTGGATTCAGACACTACCTTTGAAACCTTTCCTAGCACAACCCACTATTTTAGGGGTTCTACCAATTCCTAGTGAATGGACTATTGAAATCAACAAGAATAGAAAACTCAGAGCCAAGGACAAGGTAGGGAGATTACTGGACGTTTCTATTAGGGCCAACCTAGTACTTATAATGCTGATTTCTTTGTGTTCTCAGCTGCCCCGGCACTACCGCCGGCCTCAACTGCATGACTCTTTGCAGACTGGTCCAAAGCAGATGGCGTTAATGACATTAAAGGTTTGAATGCACTCACGCCGGAACTGGCTAGAGTTCCAGTACTTGATCAGTCACATACACCAGTCCTGCAGATGGGGTAGGTAGGTTTGGGTCCTTGGGTAGACTGGGAAACAGAGGCGCAGGTATTTGCTTCTACCATTACATCTAAAACCTCCCATCAGATCTCTCAGGAGTTGCATGCTTGGTTCTCATTACCTGTTCATAAGGCAGAGGGAGTGCCGCCAGCCTTATTTGCTTTCTTGGCGCCCCCCAACTGGCTCTTCACCAATTAGATGACCCTTTTTGTACCCCACCCCCAGCCCATCTGGATAGGGACTTTAAGTTAAGAAGCAAAGCCTTCAGATTGTTCTCACAATACTTTGTCACTCGCCAGGTTACAATATCCCTAGCTAGGACCATTTCGGCCATTGCAGACCAAAATGTGAGAAAAGCCACAGAACTGTCACATAGGATTTTATTACAGAATTCAATACAATCCCTGGGTGACATTAGGGTAGCTATCATGGAAGCGGTTAGGTCCCGCCAGGACCTCAGAGTGTTTTTAGTAAAGAAGTTACCGGAAGATATTGGTCACCGGGTGACTCTTTCCCCAGTCTTAACTGCCTCCCTCCTCAGTTCAGAAACGTGGAGTATAGTTTTCAATCTGGTAGATGTGTGGAAGCCGACTACCTCCCAGGCTAAGAGGGAACAGTTTAAGAAACCTTCCAATAAGCCCAAAAGCGGCGGTAGGTCACAAACCCCCTCATGCTAAACAATCCTTTTGGGATCCCAGGCCTCCTCCACAGCAGGGAGGTAGTCAGCACAAGCCCAAACAAGGTGAATACTCAGTTTATAGAGGTAAGTCACACCCCAAACCAAATCAGGGACAGACGCCAGCCAAAACTAGCCAACCATCTGATACCAACCCACCAACCCTCCAAAACAACTGGACAACCAAACTCTCTGTCTCCCGGGGCCGTGCTTAGGCATGTCGTATTCGAGAGTTGCTCCACCAAACGGACCCAGTCTGCAGACGGGGTCATTCCAAGTATGCCACAGAGCCTGGCCCAAGCGAACCTGGGCCAGAACTGTAGTAACCAAAGGTGTCACCTGGCGGTGGATCCGGCGACCTCGACTGCATCGGGCGCTCGAACACAACCATGTTTCGCCGGGGGTGGAGGCCCTAGTCCAAGAAATGATCTCAAAGAAGGTCATTGCCCTAGTAGAACCAACTTGCCCAGTGTTCACCTCCAGACTTTTCTTAGTGCCAAAGAGGGACAGTGTGCAGATGCAACCAGTAGTGGATCTCTCGCATCTGAACACTTACATCATAAATCCATCCTTCAGAATGCTTACAGTAAAACAAATCAGGCTGGTACTTCCGCCGTTGGGTTGGATGTGCTCCTTGGACCTCAAAGACGCCTATTGGCATGTCCCTATCAACAAACGGTTCCAAAAGTTCCTCGCCATGAGGGTCAGGCAAGAGACTTATGTCTTTTAGAGACTGCCTTTCGGGTTGAACCTGGCACCGGGAATCTTCACAAAATTAGTCCGGCAAGCACTTCTACCATTATTGGAGCAGGGCAAATGGTGTTATGGTATCTAGACGACTGGCTAGTGGTGGCGGAGTCGAGAGAGTTATGTCACAATCATGTCCAACAAGTAATCAATCATGTACAAACCCTAGGGTTCAAGGTGAACTTGGCAAAGTATCTTCTTGTTCCTACACGTGACATTCAGTGGATAGAGCTGGTCTGGGATACCGCCAATCTGACTCTTACTCAGAGTGTGGACAATCGCCACAGATTTCGCAGGAAACTGTTTCGTTTTCTCCACAGTCTGAATACGACAAGGAAGACGTGGGAGTCCCTGATCGGCTCACTCAACTGGATCCAATTAACTGTGAAGTTGGGCCGGTTGAAAGTAAAGAGATTAATCATGGAAGGCAACACATTTTTCCCACTACTGCCGGCGGGAAAACTATGGCCGATTCCTCGATTAATTCACAACTTACTGTCGGTCTGGGCGAAGACCGAAACACTGTACTCTGTGACAACATGGGTTTCTCCTCCTCCTTCGGTATTGGTAGACACAGACGCTTCTGGAACACTAGGGTGGGGGTATCAGTCCAATCTAGGCCATCAAGGGCAGGGTACTTGGGCCCAGAACGAGTTATGGCACATCAACAAACTAAGAAGTTACCGGAGCTTAGTTTCGATGATCGCGCCGCTATGGCCGGCTCAGGTATGGTACCACCAGTTGAACGAATGGTGCAAGGACCCGGTGTCACTCCCGGTTTCCGCATTCCACTTAGAAATGATTGGCAACCTTCGGACCTCGCTCAATTTTGCCTTCTGGATATTTACAATGCCAAATGGCTAGCTCAGTATAGGGAAAGTGTCACTAGTAAACTTATGAACCAATATACTTTATCTACCAGGAGGCAATATCAATCACATTGGAAAGCTTTTACAAACTGGATTGTAGAGTCAGGGCAAACAGATGCCTTAGGTGCCCTGGTCTTCAAATACTTAGATTATTTATTTGAGCAGAAGCGTTTGTCCGTTGTTACGTTAAAAAATCACTTATCTGCTATCAGAACCCCCTCCTTTGATCTCACTGGTCTCTTGATACCGCAGGCGGAGGGGAAAGGGTTTATGTGGGCGTGTTTCAGGCTCCGCCCTCCACCACGTCAGCTTATGCCCACCTGGTCGCTTGATAAGGCCTTATCTTTGCTTCAATCGCGCAAATATAATAACGCGCCGGATTTTGATTCATTACTTAACCCTTAAAAAGCGGCTCACCACATAAGTCGTTTTTAATAAAGCTGGACTATGTGGCGGCGCTCGACATAGGTCGAGTGGCAATTTCAGCACGTAATGTTGCTGAGAGAGAGAGACAAGTGGTGGCAGGAGACTAGCGAGCGTATGACTGCTCCAGACCACCGCGGCGAACCTACTGACACGAATCTCAGCTCCCTCCTCCCTCTCTCACTCGCTACATACTGAATTATATGGGGAAAGTACCGAATTACATGCTTTTTGCACTCGCGTTGCACGGTTATTGCAAGAAAACTATCCATCATACAAGGATCGTTATGGTGTCATTCGAAAGCTCTGTTTATGCCCTTTCAGGGATAGATACTTGTTTTACGTTCTGGGTCTTATTTAGGCATGAAAATGATCACGTAAACAGCCCTATTTTGGCTAAAAACACCCCGCTGGGCGGTACATATAAATAAACCGCATAGGCCGCTAAAGAAGGGTTAAAAAGGCTGTGTTCCTGATGGCTCTAGCTACAGGAAATAGGGTCTCTGAGCTGGCGGCGATGAGCAACGAACCTAATTGCCTTAGGTTTGGGAGACTGCACGACAAGGTCCAGATCGCGCCGTCCCCCACTTTTATGGCTAAGAATGAGCACTCTGATCATGTCTTCTCTAAATTCTCTGTTCCGGCGTTAAAGCGCGGACACACTCATCATATTTTATGTCCAGTGGAGGCCTTAGTTAAGTTTATGAGGGCAGCTCACCCTCGACAACCAGGTTTTCTGTGGGTGACCCTGACAGGCAATCGTGTTACTAGGAGAAAATTGGCTTCTTTGTTAGTAGATGTTATTAAAGAAAGTAATCCCGGCATAGTGGGCAGGGCCCACGACATCAGGAAGTGGGCCGTCTCTCTTAGATTTAGAAAAAAAAACACACTCAATTGTGGGCATCAAACCATACTTTCCTAACACGATACCTGTCGGCGCTCTGTACAAGCCAAAACGTACCTGTGTAGCTTTACGACAGAAGGTCTCGTAGGCTCTGTGCTATTTTTATTAAGGTTAAGGTGTGAAAAGGGGTGGGGGGGGTGGGGGGGGGACGTGCTGAATACCCCAAAGCCCCACGGATTCCTTCCGCCGGAGATTGTGATAAATCACGAGCTGTGATCGAACTGATATGACGGTTCAAATTTTTAATTTTTGTTTTAAGAAATCTATCATAGTTGCAACTATATAGGATTACTAGAATGTACAAACATAGATACACTGTTAAGGTCAGAACAATATTCCAAAGAGTTTATAGTTCTAGTTAGGGACACAAGGATGTTCCCAGTTTATCATGTATAGATCTTATGGTAAAGATCTGGTCTTCAGCAAGCAGACTTTCTTTGAAGTCACGCCCTGCTTGCAATCTTTCATATTTTTATACTATTTATTGTCTGTATACAATAAAAAAACTTTAAAATGTTATGCAGCTTATTTTTGTCCTGAGGTTAGGGTATTGTCACGAACGTCCCCCTCCAGTCTTGGTACTCAGGCAATATCGTCAATGATGAAGGGGCCACTATTAAATTATAAGTTTGATTCCCGGAGGGAAGTAATGAAAACCTAATATTTAGTAGGGCCCCGTAAGCATTACATAAGAACATAACAAAATGGGAGTCTGCAGAAAGCCGATTGGCCTAAGCAAGGCAGATCCCTGTCCCACACAACCCCAATTCAATTACAAAGCCCAATTATAGGCTTCACACTCTAATACCCTGAGGATCATCTTACCAAAACGGTTAGAGATTAACGCAGGATTATGGGGGTCTGCAGAGCGCTGATTGGCCCAACCCAGCTGATCCCCCTTCACACCCAACCCTTCTCGTCCATATGCTTATCCAATTTTATCTTAAAGCTCCCTACAGTTTTAGATCCCACTATAGCACTTGGTAGTCCATTCCACCCATCTACAACTCTGTTACCAAACCAATATTTGCCTATATCTTTTCTGAAACGAAATTTATCTAATTTGAAACCATTGGTACGAGTTCTTTCGCTATCACTGAGCTTTAGTACATTTGTCATGTCCCCTTTGTTAATCCCACTAACCCACTTGAACACCTCTATCATATCCCCTCTAACTCTGCGTCTCTCTAACGAATGTAAACCTAATTTCTTCAACCTTTCTTCATACGAAAGATTTCTAATATTATGGATCATTTTTGTTATTCTATGCTGTAATCTCTCCAATGAATCTATGTCCATTCTGTAATAAGGACACCAAAATTGGACAGAATAATCCATATGGGGTCTCACTAATGACAAGTAAAGTTTTAAGATAACATCAGCAGTTCTGTTACTCACACTCCTAGAGATGAACCCGAGAATCCTGTTTGCCTTAATACGAACGCTTATACACTGTTTTCTAGGCTTCAAATCATTGCTAACAAACACACCTAGATCTTTCTCACAGTCTGAATTTTCTAATTCTAAATTAGCTAGTTTATATTTAACATTTGTTTGCATCTTCCCTATCTTTAATACCTTGCATTTGTCAATGTTAAACTTCATCTGCCAATTTACTGACCATTCATGTAAGGTATCTAGATCCCTTTGGAGGCACTCTATATTGCTATCTGAATCAATTGATCTCCCTATTTTAGTATCGTCTGCGAATTTACTTATCCTACTAGTTATACCTAAATCTAGGTCATTTATGTATATAAGAAACAACAGGGGACCTAATACCGATCCCTGGGGGACACCACTTTTGACTGCTCCCCATTCTGACTTGGTACCATTTATGCTGACTCTCTGCTTCCTACCAATTAGCCATGACCTAATCCATCCTAACAACGCCCCACCTATTCCATGTGCCTCAACCTTTCTCATCAATCTTTCATGAGGGACTCTGTCGAAAGCTTTACTGAAATCTAAATATATAATATCATATGACTTGTCATTATCTACTGCTTCATATACCTCTGAGAACAAAATAAGCAAATTAGTAAGGCAAGACCGTCCCTGAGTGAATCCATGCTGAGAAGAATTGATTAAGTTAAATGTTTCTAAGTGGTTTCTCATTTTCCTAGCAATAATTGACTCTAGTAGCTTTCCTATGATTGAAGTGAGACTAATGGGACGGTAATTGGATGCTATTGATTTATCACCTTTTTTGAAGATCGGAACTACATTTGCAAGCTTCCAAGCTTCTGGAACTATACCTGTTTCTAATGACTTGTTAAATAGAAATGTTAATGGGTAACTTAACTCATCTCTGCATTCTTTTAATACTCTAGCATATACCTCATCAGGACCAGGCGATTTATGAGGTTTCAGTCTGTCAATTTCCTTAAGCACATCATTTCTACTTATAGTAACCGTACTTAACCTATTATCTATACTATCGCTGTATACCTTACGGACTTCTGGAAACTGTGCCAAATTTTCATTAGTGAAAACGGAAAGAAATTGACTATTTAATGTACTGCACATTTCTAAATCATTTTCTGTCATTTCTCCTATCGAAGTTTTAAGGGGACCAATTACATCTCTAACCTTGGATTTATATAGTTGGTAAAAAGCTTTAGGATTATTTTTTGAGTCATTGGCAACCTTAATTTCATAATTTCTTTTTTCTTTACTAATATCCTTTTTTACCTGTCGTGATAGATTCTGATAGTAAGCAAGTAGGTGAATTTCGCCTTTTTTAATTTTTCTATATATTCCTCTCTTTTTTCCTAGAAGATCTAATAGTCTATTATTCATCCATTTGGGTTGGTTCTGTGTTGATCTAAATTTTCTTTTGGGGATATATTTATTTTGCGCATTGAGTACTGACTTGATAAAATTATCGTATGTATCTACCAAGTTTGACGTCTCTTCCTGACTTAAGATGACAGGTGCCTGAGAAAGGATACACTCATTTGGACACCTGGATCGACTTAATTTTTTGACCATAGGGTCCGCTAACAGGGCTTCTCTTAACCCACCATAATTGGCTTTTCTGAAGTCAGGTATTAATGTTGTATTCTCTCTGATATTACCTTTCCATTGTATATTAAAATACACAGAATTGTGATCACTATTTCCTAGGTGGTCCCCGATTTCTACACTATTTATCATATGTTCATTGTTACTGAAAACTAAATCGAGAATATTTTCACCTCTAGTCGGCGTATCTATGAATTGAGATAAAAAACTATCTTGTACTACCTCAATAAACTCCTTTGAATCAGAGTCTCCTATTTGTTGCTGCCAATCTATATTAGGGAAATTAAAATCCCCCATAATGCACACGTTGCTAAGCCTTGATGCTATTTTAATTTCCTCCCATAATGATGTTCCGTCATTTCTACTCATATTTGGCGGTCTATACATAACTCCAATAACTAAAGTCTCACTAACTTCGTTAACTTCTACCCAAACACTTTCATTTTCATTATTTACTCTAATACCTGATTTAGTACAGCTTTTTAATGAACTCCTGACAAACACTGCTATACCGCCGCCCCTCCTACTTGTTTGGTCATATTTAAACAAACTATATCCCGGTATATCAAAGTCTGCTAAAAAATGCCTGGTTTCTGTATTAATCCATGTTTCAGTTAGCGCTATTATGTCTATATTTTCTTTGCTAACCAGTGCTCTAAGTTCGTTCATTTTGTTACATAAACTCCTGCAATTTGTATAATAAACCCTCAAACTATTACTTGTATTTGCAACTATTTTTCTATTGTTTTTAACTAATTTATTTTTACCTGTTGAACTACTGGACCTAGACGGAAAAGCTACGCTATCAGAATGTTCGTTATTACTATCAATTTCATGTGGCTGGGATTCTATTTTACTTACACACCTATGGTTTATTAACAAAACCCCGCAACAAACTTGTCGAGTGAGCTGGCTAAGGTCGAAACTCCTAGTCGAGAGAGATGTACTCCATCCTGGGCATACAGTTCATCCTTACCGTAGAAGAGGGTCCAGTTATCCAGGAATGGAATAGTATTTGCCTTGCAATACTTCTCCAGCCGGCTATTTACACCAATAGCCCTGGAGGACCATTCCTTCCTTACCCCTCTTCTTGGTAGGATACTGTGTACCACAGGAACTCCACCCTTCTCCTTGATCCTCTCCAACATTTCCTGGTACGTGGTGAGCAACTCCTCAGTCCTGCATTTCCAAATGTCGTTGCTCCCTGCGTTGAGGAAGATGATGGGGTCCTCTCCACTCGCTTCCATGACACCATCTAGCTTTTCTGCCACCTTCTCGACTCCGGCACCAGGCAGACAGACAACTTTACCAACATGTGTGTTAGTAGCCCTACCAAGGTATTTAACCATTGAATCCCCTACAATTAAAATAGACTTAGCTGTTTTCTGTTGACAGAAATGAGTAGCAGAAGTAGTAGCAGCAGAAGTAGCTGCAGATTTCCTCCCCTCTCCTCTCACTGCCCCGCTGTGTTTCCTCCTTTCCCCCTTCACTGCCATCACACTCGTCATCCAGGGCGCTATACTTGTTTTTAACAGTCACATACTGCTTCTGGAAGGTTAATTTCATTCCTCTTGAAGATGCCACCTTCCAAGAAGAGTCCGGGTTTCCTACACCAGTGGCATTTTTGTTTTCCTCAAATGCCATCTTCAATGCTAAGTTCTCGTCCTTGAGAGATTGGACCTCGAGCTCAACATTCTCCAGCCTCTCTTGCAAAGCAAGACAAAGCTGGAGAACATGGGAAGAGGTGACAATCTCATCAGCACAAGCCATCACTAGGAATGTTCACCTCACTAGGGGATAAACAGGTATGTCACGAGCGGTCACTGGGTACATCCTCACTTGTCAAAGGTCAGGAGCCTACTGAAAATACATTGACGATGCATGGCCCTCCCATCCATCCCCTTCCCATTCGTTGATCTCTATTAAGTCTTGATATATCAGTGAAGGAAGTATGGCGACAAGGGAGCCTGCACCTGGGTGCTGCGCACAAGAAATCCACGCATGGAAAGCCATAATATAACAGATATTAAGTTAAATTTTATTTTTTATTTTCTACAAAGTTTTTTTCTGTAGGGTACCAAATCATAAGGACGATTCCATAAGAGAATTAAGCATGCACTTATGAGAGTACTCCCTGACCCTTCCGTGTGGGAGATTCAAAACTGCTGCCGCGGGTGTTGAAGGGAGACTATTATATTAATAGGCAATATCGTCAATGATTACGGGGCCCTACTAAATATTAGGTTTTCATTACTTCCCTCCGGGAATCAAACCTATAAT
Source organism: Paralithodes platypus (assembly GCA_032716605.1). Taxonomy (NCBI): domain Eukaryota; kingdom Metazoa; phylum Arthropoda; class Malacostraca; order Decapoda; family Lithodidae; genus Paralithodes; species Paralithodes platypus. The sequence goes on along the minus strand of CM064485.1, from coordinate 23,210,010 downwards.
TTTACCGTTAGATGAACATAATACAGTTTACTATTCAGTTGAAAATATTTGCTTTGCCTCATGCGAGTGAAAAGACTTTCCAATTATTTAACAATCATTCATTATAGGTAGGCCAGAAATCAACACCTATATCCTCTCTGACTAAACAATGGCTAGAGGGAAGGAGCTGTAAAGTCTCCACACTTATTCCCTGGCTGACTCTTCCCAAATGGTAGAACTATTAGCTGGATTACTATAGTCCTTTATGAGTTATGAGAGGTTAAGGTCGGGATTTCTGGCCTATCTATAACGACCAGGGTATCGTTTGAATTGTCAATTATGAAGTTGTTGTTACCCTTCAAAATATAAAGACCTTTAAACAAATTAGATGCTGGAAATGGTCCCCTCTTAACCTTCGCTTTGTGAAACGAAAAAGATTGAACTCTTTTATACGTTCTTTGTCTGACTTGTTTCTTGAGAGAGAGGGAGAGAAAGAGGGAGGGAGGGGGGGGGAGAGAGAGAGAGAGAGAGAGCGATTGTATATACCGTATATGGATAAAGAATGAGATAGAGCCATGCATGTTTATATAAAGAGAGAAAGATATATACTGTATATATATATATATATATATATATATATATATATATATATATATATATATATATAGAGAGAGAGAGAGAGAGAGAGAGAGACCTCTTCCCTTTACTCGTTTTCTTTGATGTTTTTCTTTGATATGTTTCTTGTTTCTCCTATTAACGAACTTTAGTCTTATTGTCTTCACTGGGATTTGTTGTCTTGCTTTGTTTTCGTTTTTATTATGTTTTCATTTTGGTATTTTTCTTAGTTAATGCTCATCCAAAATTGACTGATAAAGCGTTGTTCGTATGACATCGCCTTAAGGGGGTAGGTGGGATTTATTTTTTTATTTATTTATTTATGTATTATTATTTTAGTTTTCTAGCTAGGTCTGCATCAGGCTATAACAAAATAAATCAAGATCTCCCTTAGAGATTAATTTGCAAATTTTTCGGCTGAAAAATGTATACTGGCCGAAGGTCGGTTCCTCCTACATTACAGGCTCGCTATCGCTCGCCAGGAATACATCGACACCTAAATGTTACTAAAAATCTTAATATTGACTAAGAAATTGGGCGAAAGGTCTTAAAATCGACAAACTATGGGGCTAATGTCTTATAATATCCAAACTAATGGGGCTAAGCATGAAGGAGAAGGGGGTCTAGAAAATCGACATATCTCCCCTTAAAGGTCTCTTGTAGATAATCTGTCAACATTAGTGATGATTGTGTCTCGCTCTCTCTTACTCCCTTCACAATGTTCATCTTGTATGATAGTGATAGGGTCTTATATCTACCAAGACCAATACTACTAACGGTATATATATGACTCCCATATATTTGTTAATGCTTCCCCTAGTATTGACATTCTCGGTGTAACATTAACTACTAACTTGAGCTGGACACATTATGTTAGAAGCATTGCTAAGAATGCCTCTAAAAAACTGGGACTCCTGTACAGAGTTCGAGAATTCTTCACTGACGAGCAGTTGGCCGTAATATATAAAAGTCATGTGCGTTTTCAGATGGATTACTGTTCACCTCTGTGGGGTGGAAGTGGAGTGGTTGCATTGAGGCAGTTGGACAAAATTCAAAATAAAGCTATTAGATTAATCAATAACCCTGCAATCACACAGGACCTTCCTACATTATCCATACGAAGAAACGTTGCATCCCTTGCATTATTCTACAGATATTTTCACAGCAATTGTTCCAAGGAACTTGCTTCAATTGTGCCGCCTCTCCACATCTTTCCCCGTAGAACTAGGGCAGCTGAGAACGCCCATGAATTTACACTTTCTCCTCCACAATGCAGAACTTCTGCTTATCAAAATTCATTTATCCCCAGAGCTACTACTCTTTGGAATTCACTTCCCTCGAATTGCTTTCCACAAACTTACAATCTACAAATGTTTAAATCCAGTTGTTACAAACATTTTATGAATGGAGGATGCCTTTAGGCACATGGACCTTTTTGTTTTATCTGTGTTTTTCCTTCCTCCGTTCATTGTCTCTTAAAAAAAACAAAAAACAAAAAAACAAAATATTGATCTTATAATTATCTACCACGACCAATACTACTAACGGTATATTATTGGTCTTATATCTACCAAGACCAATACTACTAACGGTATATTATTGGTCATATATCTACCAAGACCAATACTACTAACGGTATATTATTGGTCTTATATCTACCAAGACCAATACTACTAACGGTATATTATTGGTCATATATCTACCAAGACCAATACTACTAACGGTATATTATTGGTCATATATCTACCAAGACCAATACTACTAACGGTATATTATTGGTCTTATATCTACCAAGACCAATACTACTAACGGTATATTATTGGTCATATATCTACCAAGACCAATACTACTAACGGTATATTATTGGTCTTATATCTACCAAGACCAATACTACTAACGGTATATTATTGGTCATATATCTACCAAGACCAATACTACTAACGGTATATTATTGGTCTTATATCTACCAAGACCAATACTACTAACGGTATATTATTGGTCATATATCTACCAAGACCAATACTACTAACGGTATATTATTGGTCTTATATCTACCAAGACCAATACTACTAACGGTATATTATTGGTCTTATATCTACCAAGACCAATACTACTAACGGTATATTATTGGTCATATATCTACCAAGACCAATACTACTAACGGTATATTATTGGTCTTATATCTACCAAGACCAATACTACTAACGGTATATTTGGTCTTATATCTACCAAGACCAATACTACTAACGGTATATTATTGGTCTTATATCTACCAAGACCAATACTACTAACGGTATATTATTGGTCTTATATCTACCAAGACCAATACTACTAACGGTATAGTATTGGTCTTATATCTACCAAGACCAATACTACTAACGGTATAGTATTGGTCTTATATCTACCAAGACCAATACTACTAACGGTATAGTATTGGTCTTATATATACGTCTTAATCATGCTTGTTCGCGTGGCTGGTTTTATCATGATGTAAATAATATACCGGTACCGTATACTGTATCTGTAAAAAGCCTTCCATATAAATGAGAGACAGAGATAAAATATATATATAGACAGATAAAGTGAGAGAGAGAGAGAGAGACAGAGAGAGAGAGAGAAAGTGAGAGATACTATGGCACATGTAAAGTGAGAGATAGTATGACACATGATAGATAATAAAGAAGTATGAGCCTCACTGAAGAAGAATGGCCTGGCTTACTTTATACCTCCATTTGTGACTACCCTTACTCTCTCTCTCTCTCTCTCTGGGCCCAAATATTGTCACATTACGGGCACAGGCGCCCACATAAGTTCTGTTCCTCTCCGTGATCTTCTACAGGTGCCCACATAAGTTCTGTTCCTCTCCGTGATCTTCTACAGGCGCCCACATAAGTTCTGTTCCTCTCCGTGATCTTGTACAGGCGCCCACATAAGTTCTGTTCCTCTTCATGATCTTGTACAGGCGCCCACATAAGTTATGTTCCTCTCCGTGATCTTGTACAGGCGCCCACAAAAGTTATGTTCCTCTCCGTGATATTGTACAGGCGCCCACAAAAGTTATGTTCCTCTCCGTGATCTTGTACAGGCGCCCACATAAGTTCCGTTTCTCTCCGCCGGGTTGCCCACAGTAGTTCTGTTCCTCTCCATGATCTTACACATGGAAATATAATGTCCATGATTGAATGCCCGATAGTGTCACATTATGGGTACTGTTGCCCTCACAAGTTCTGATCCTCTCCATGATCTTACACATGGAACTATAATGACCATGATTGAATGCCCGATAGTGTCACATTATGGGTACTGTTGCCCTCACAAGTTCTGATCCTCTCCATGATCTTACACATGGAACTATAATGACCATGATTGAATGCCCGATAGTGTCACATTATGGGTACTGTTGCCCTCACAAGTTCTGATCCTCTCCATGATCTTACACATGGAACTATAATGACCATGTAGTTCTGTTCCTCTCCGTGATCTTACACATGGGTACTGTTGCCCTCACAAGTTCTGATCCTCTCCATGATCTTACACATGGAACTATAATGACCATGTAGTTCTGTTCCTCTCCGTGATCTTACACATGGAACTATAATGACCATGTAGTTCTGTTCCTCTCCGTGATCTTACACATGGAACTATAATGACCATGTAGTTCTGTTCCTCTCCGTGATCTTACACATGGAACTATAATGACCATGTAGTTCTGTTCCTCTCCGTGATCTTACACATGGAACTATAATGACCATGTAGTTCTGTTCCTCTCCGTGATCTTACACATGGAACTATAATGACCATGTAGTTCTGTTCCTCTCCGTGATCTTACACATGGAACTATAATGACCATGTAGTTCTGTTCCTCTCCGTGATCTTACACATGGAACTATAATGACCATGTAGTTCTTTATGCAGTGGTTAACTATAATGACCATGTAGTTCTGTTCCTCTCCGTGATCTTACACATGGAACTATAATGACCATGTAGTTCTGTTCCTCTCCGTGATCTTACACATGGAACTATAATGACCATGGGATTGTGTTGGACTCCGTGATCTTACACATGGAACTATAATGACCATGTAGTTCTGTTCCTCTCCGTGATCTTACACATGGAACTATAATGACCATGTAGTTCTTTATGCAGTGGTTAACTCATCTAATTAGTCAACTGATAATTACAAGAAACCACACTCGCAGTTCATTCACATTATTTTTACTTTTATAGTTACATAAGATCACGATGAGGAACAAAACTTCTGTGGGCAACTGTACAGATCTCGGCATATATTATAAGGTTACATCATTCCGAATCTCTGAACCTTTAAAGCAAAGTTTTGAAGCATTTTGACAATAATAATCATACAATTGCCTCGTTGGCGTTCGATACTGATTCAAATGGATTGGTCGTGATGTACCGTATACTCTTAACTGTACACTCTAGGTCATAAATTACCTAGCACCCATTTGAACCAGTATCGAACACAAACGAGACAATACAAAACTATGTTATAGACTAGATGCTTTATATACAGTATATATACCCGGTATATATATATATATATATATATATATATATATATATATATTGATGGAAGTAGAACACGACCTTTAACAACGTGTGTGTGTGTGTGTGTGTGTGCGTGCGTGTGTGAGTGTTACTACATATTAATAATCGGTATGTTTTGAGCCGGTAACCAATGAGGCTTAAAAAACACGATTCCTTAACCTATTTTATCCTAAATAGTCAACAGGTAGACTTTGGCTGCCACAAGATAAGCTACTTAACCTTAACATCTATTTTATATATCTATTATATTTCTTTCTAGGTACTGGTATTTAAAGTATTGTGCATGTTTTATCCACCCCTTGTTGTGTTGTTTGTTTCTCTCTTGGGTTTCTTTGCATTTCTTCTATTCTCCGTTTTTTATCATATCGTTTTCTTTGCTTCTCCCTTGTGGTTGCTTCCGTGTTGCCCTTTGGTTTCTTTATTATCTCTCTCTCTCTCTCTCTCTCTCTCTCTCCTATCAATTTATCTATCTATCTAGATCACTTACCCTCTTCTTTCTCTCTCTCCCTCTCTCTCTCATTTATCTTTTTTCTCTCTTTCCCCCTTCCCTCATTTTTCTTCAGCATATCCCTATTAATCTCCTCCGCTCCTCTCCTCCATCATCTCTCTCTCTCTCTCTCTAATTACTCACTTTCCACTCTTCCTCTTTCTCGTTCTACGTTTTCTTCGTTTTCTTTAATATTTATTCCTATCTTTTTCTTTTGTACTTTTTTTATTTTCTTATTCTTATTCTTATTATATAAGGAGTAGTATTATACCCTGTTCCATTTAGGTAGGCCAGAGAACGTGAACCTAACCTCTATAAGTCAGAAAAGACTAGAGGAAATTGGCTGTACATTATCATACCTATTCCCTGGCTGACCCTTCCCAAATGATAGAAATATTTGCTAGATTGCTCTAGTCGTTCGTGAGTTATATAGGTTAATGTTCAAGAGTTTTGGCCTACTTATTTGGAACAGGATAATACTGTATAATTATAGTATATATATTTAGCCTACTCATCTTGTATATATATCTCTATTTGTTCCTTCTTCCACCTCTCTCCTCATTTTCCTCCCCTCTCCTCCTCTTCCTCCCCTCTCCATTTCTTCCTCCCCTCTCCTTCCCTCTCCTCCTCTTCCTCCCCTCTCTTCCTCCCCCTCCTCTTCCTCCCCCTTCTTCACTTCCCTCCTCCTCCTCCTCTTCCCCTTCCCCAAGCTGCCCCAGACATTGACTATAGTCTATTTTTTTCCAGCTGAGCCTAAATTGTCATGTTTCTATCTTTGTTACTCGGCTATGAGGTAGATTTTGTAGCGAAAGATGATGGTTATTCTGAAAACTTGGCATTAATATGACACACAGCCATAGTAGTTTCATATATTTCCATTAAGTATCGAGAAATCAGCTAATAAGAGATTCAATTTACGATCAGCTGGAAAAAATAGAGTATAACCAGGGTCATCCTTCCTTCCCTCATTATCTCTTTCTCACCTCTCTCTCCTTTATCACCTCTTCTCAATGTTCTCACCCTCTCCTCTCTCCTCCCTCCCATTTATCATTAGTTATTTATGACCTACCATCCTTCTTAATTATATCCACACGCACGATTCCCTACAGGATTTGACGTACGGAAATCAATCAAATAGGGTGTGATTGACTGACAAGAATAATCTGTTAGAATACCATTTTAGTTGTTCGCTTGAATTAACGCTTAGAAGATTCAATACACATTTTATTTGTGGTCGCTTCGGGACAAATTGTGTTTTCATGAATCTATTATTTTTCTTTTCCTTCGTTTCCCTGTTCTTTCTCCGTATATTTCATACTGTTTTGATGTGTTTTGTTATATCGTGTGTGTGTGTGTGTGTGTTGCCTTTCTCTTCATCTTTCTTTATATGAATGTGTGTGTGTGTGTGTGTGAGAGAGAGAGGGGGAGGGTTAGTTTCTTCTCACATCTTCCTTGGTGTCTTTCATATTCTTTGTCCTGAAGATCCTTCCCTCTTTCTTTATATGAATGTGTGTGTGTGTGTGTGTGTGTGCGAGAGAGAGAGAGAGAGGGGAGGGTTAGTTTCTTCTCACATCTTCCTTGGTGTCTTTCATATTCCTTGTCCTGAAGATCCCTCCCTCTTTCTTTCCCATGTCTATCTTGTTCTTAACCCCCCCCCCATCTCTCTCACTCACTCTCACAAACACTCACTCTCACAAACACTCACTCACTCTCACTCACTCACTCTCACTATCTCTCTCTCTCTCTCACACACACACACACTCTCTCTCTCTCTCTCTCAACATTGCCACCTCCTCATAAATGCATATTGGGAATTGCCTCTCTCTCTCTCTCTCTCCTTGCTCTCTTATGTCTTCAAGAATGATTATAATTATCCCCTCCAAGCTTATGTGATCATCGTGGGTTTGTGTATTTGTTTGTCTGATATTAGGATTGTTTATTTGTTACTTTGAATATAACCAATATAAATATCATGACAAACGTTTACTAGATTGTCACTTATCATCATGGTTCGAACATTCCTTGATTTTGTCCCTGTCACTCTTTCAGCTTTGGGGGAGGCACTCGTCACCGGCAGTTTAGCCTTTTGTCCCCTTCATCCACTAGATTGTTTCACCGGCATGCAATATATATATATATATATATATATATATATATATATATATATATATATATACTGAACAGTATGAATATTATTAATAGATTGTCACTCTCCACCATGCAATACTTCCTTGGTATTCTAAGATTAAAAAGGTACTTGTTGAAGATGATTCTGTTAGCCAAAATGGGATAAGGGGGGAGACGAGGGACTATTCACAGCCTTTTCTAACAGTGAGTCCCTTAATTTTCATTTGGTGTATTTATTATGCAAAGTAAAATTAGGTTTCTCACACGTCCTCAAAAGGCAACAAATTAAAAACACGAATGTAGTGTCATGTATATTTTCCTGTATATATTTCATAATTTATTGCAGTCTTAAAACCAAATTGTGGAGATTAACGTTCTGAGGGGACCCTTTAAATATTGAGATTATCTGCCATTATCAGTTATTATATACGTGATCTACAAGGATGTGTTGTGACTATCTTGATAGTGGTAGATTGTCTGCCATTATCAGTTATTATATACGTGATCTACAAGGATGTGTTGTGACTATCTTGATAGTGGTAGATTGTCTGCCATTATCAGTTATTATATACGTGATCTACAAGGATGTGTTGTGACTATCTTGATAGTGGTAGATTGTCTGCCATTATCAGTTATTATATACGTGATCTACAAGGATGTGTTGTGACTATCTTGATAGTGGTAGATTGTCTGTCATTATCAGTTATTATATACGTGATCTACAAGGATGTGTTGTGACTATCTTTATTGTGGTAGATTGTCTGCCATTATCAGTGTTACGATCCAGGTTCTCAAAGACACAGGGCTCTTCAACATTGGACTAGATAACGGCAAAAAGCAACAACGGTAACACTAGATCCAACCCCTGCCTTAAACACTGGAAAACAAAACACCATTACCGCCCTGAGTCGTGCCTGGACAACGAGGTATCCTATGACTCGGTAACTGGTGCACACACACTAGGCTGACGCTCGATGAAACAGCCTATTCTCAAACAGTAAAAGATTACTCGATTATGTTACACAAAGAAAAGATAGTTAACGTGATTAATTAACGTTACGGTAGATACTCAAATAACTGGCACTCCTGTATTAAAGAAAGTGCAATGCTAGTCCTGCAACATCAACTGGAAACTTCTGAAATAAGTCTGATGCTGGGAAGATGTTCGTAAAGAATCTTGAACAATTATAATGCAGAATACGGGTCACAATAAATACTAGGACATATAGTAATAATAGGCAGGCGAATAATAAAGACTGCGCAAAGGTAGTAATGCTCGACAACTAAAGAAATGCTTCGTGACACAACGCAACAGCCTACTAGGGTTGTGCAACTCAACAACAACCTCGGCTCAAAAGTGCAGTGAATAATAATGTTGCATACATATAATAATGGGGGCTTATCTCTAACCAGTGTCTTCTCAGTTAATAAAGTCTAGCTGGGGTATCAAGGCAGGGCAACAATGGGCGAGCATGCGGCTCGTAGCCTAACGTTGTCCGAAGGTGGTATAATGACGATTACGTTATATGACGGGGATGCTCTCTTGATAAATCTAGGTCTCTAGTACCTAGTTCTATCCTGGCGATCCCTCAGAAGTCAACACAAAGAGGCAGCACTATGTTGTGAGGGATAGGCTATGGCCCTCTCACACCACAGCGCTGTGCTCGCAAAGTAAACCCACCCGAAGACAACTTAGGCTCCCACAGTACCTGTCGATGTCGTGCAGGGCTTAGCTAACACTACACACATCGGAGACAACGACACAGTAACCTTACCCCTAGTCTAGCTTTAGATAACCAAGCAGAATCACTCAACACCTTGCCAGGGAGACATATACCGGTCTACAACCTTCCCGAGAGAGGACACATACGGAAAAGTCCGTCTCTCCAAACCTCAATAAAGCCTAATACATGGAAATATCTGAGAGCTTCGCGTACAATACGACTGGTCGACGGTGAACGTCTATGCTGAAACCAGAAAGGATGTTGAGTTTAATAAAGATTAGAGAATGAGAAAGGAGAAGTCGAGAGAGAGAAATATTATGCAAAGTGGCGAGTATGGGGGACAGAATTGCAAAGGATGTAGGCGGTACGCGTGTCAGGCAAGCTCTGAGCTGGTAAAGAACACGCGGCCGCGATGGGAAGGGACTAGTTGACCACCCGGCCGCCAACGCCGTCAGCGCCCAAGCGAGCCGCGCCACAGCTCACCCCGCTGCCAGGTGTACTCCCTCACCCTCTCTCGCTCGCCTCCCACACAAGCAACATTTATATTATAGCGAATATAAAATATAAGGCGCGGTCACAGACCAAAACAAAGACCATTTCTAGACTGTCTGTGGCAACACGACCCTAATGAAATAAAGCAGATCATTCTAGGACAACTGTAGCCTATCCCCCCATCCTGGCGAGCGCTAGCGAGCTGCAATGCCCCATGCAACCATTCTGCTAACGCCGGGAGGCGTCACATCAATTATTGTATACGTGATCTACAAGGATGTGTTGTGACTATCTTTATTGTGGTAGATTGTCTGCCATTATCAGTTATTGTATACGTGATCTACAAGGATGTGTTGTGACTATCTTTATTGTGGTAGATTGTCTGCCATTATCAGTTATTGTATACGTGATCTACAAGGATGTGTTGTGACTATCTTTATTGTGTTAGGTTCATGATATAGTCCATTCATTATAGGTAGGCCAGAAATACTGACCCCCTAACCTCTGCAACTCAAAAAGAGCTAGAGCAAATGGGGTGCAAATTACTACAGCTATTCCTTGGCTGACCTTTTTTATATGGTAGTAATATTAGCTCGATTCCTCTAGTCGTCTGAGAGTTATGGAGGTTATTGGTCAAGTTTTTTGGCCTACCTACAAAATATGGACTATAGTGATAACATTTTACCACGACACCGGCACGGCAGATACATGTCCTTTTTTCCTTCTACGCTCGGCTATATTTCTCTAACATGTTTATGCATTTTTGTCTATGTATATTATTTTTATATACTGTATACTGTAAACACATATACAACTCGGTAACTGGATGGATATAAATGTTCCTAGTCTCGGCTGGCTTCCTTCTTCCATTCCTCATCTCTGGCCCCACATCTGTCTCCTACATTCCTTATCCTCCTCCTCCTCCTCCTCCTCCTCTTACTCCTTCCCGTCCTCCTCCCTACAATCTGGTCCCCTCCATCCTTCATCATCATTCATCATTCACGGTCACCCATAGTGTCTCCCATATACTCGTAGTTCATAATGTTGACCTTCTCATTCATCTTCTTCTTGTTTCTCTATTGCCTTCTCTCCTTCATTCATTAATTATTTGCCATATTAATTAATTCATTCTTCATTCATGCATTCATTCATTCTTCATTAATTCATTCTTCTTTCATTCATTCTTCATTCATTCTTCTTTCATTCATTCATTCTTCTTTCATTCAGTCAGTCATTAATTCATTCTTCATTCATTCATTCATTTATTTCTGTTCTTCCATATGGTCTTCGTATATTTCATTCATTTCGTCTTCTGCAATGTCTTTATTGCCTTCTTTCCTTCATTCTTTTATTCATCTCTACTCCTCCAAATATATACTTAATTTTATTTATCTTCAGAGCTCGCCTCCTTTCTTTAATGCCTTCCCACTTCCTCCTTGCCTTCATTCATTCATGTATTTATATTCCTCCAAAGCCTTCTTTATTGCCTTCCTTTATTTATATATATATATATATATACCGGTATATATATATATATATATATATATATATATATATGTATATATATATATATATATATATATATATATATATATATATATATATATATATATATATAATATATATATAATTTTGTTGTTGTCATGTCTATTCCTCCATATTGTCTACCTACAGTATAGGTCATTCTTTCACTTTCTGCAATCTTTTTCCTTCTTTATTGCTATACTTCGTTTCTTCCTTCCTTCCTATCTGTCTTCTATTCTTATCTTACATCTCATCTTTCGTTCTTCCTTCCTTCCTTCTTTCTTTCTTCCCTCCCCTCTTTCCTTCCTTACTTCCTTCTCCCCTTTTGTTCTTCCTATTTTCCTCCTATCTTCCTTCCTTCCATCCATCATATCGTCCTTCACATCTCCTTCCTTCCTTTCGTCCTTCCTTCCTATCTCCTTTCCCCCTTCCTTCCTTTCTTTTTTCCTTCCTTCCTTCCTTCCTTCCTTCCTTCCTTCCTGCCTTCCCAAGCCAATCTCTCTGGTTCTTCTTATTTAATGTTCCACCTTTCTTTACGTACTTTGCTTTATTATGTTCTATTATCTATATATCTCCTTCTCTCTTTGGGGGTTCAGTTCCCGTTTTCTATCATGTTCTCTCATTCGTATATCTCAATTCTTATTATTTTTCCTTTATCTGTAACTTTCTCATTTCGTCTCTCTCTCTCTCTCTCATTCTCACACACACTTTCTCTTTCTCTCTCACACTCTTTCTCTCTCTCTCTTCTTTATTCCATTCTATCATATTAATTTTCTTCCTACTCACTTCCTTCCATCTCTCCTCCCTTCTTTCTTTCTTATCTCCCTTTCTACTTTCCTGCTTCCTTTCCTTCCTTCTTTTTTATCTTCCTCCCTTCCATCTTCCATCTTTCCATCCTTCCACTTTCTCTAACCCTTCCAACGCCATTGACACTTTGGATCATTCATTATTTGGACGAGCGACCACACAGATTTTTATTGAGCCTTGGGCGAGAGATTTTGGGGCGTGGTGAAGTTATGATAGCATATATTTCCCAATCCATCACATTTATGTGATCTTCTCTACTCTCATTTCTTTTTCTTCTTCTATTGTTTTCCTCCTCCTCCTCCTCCTTCCGCTTCTTCTTCTTCTTCTTCATCATCATCATCATCATCATCGGGGTGTTGTGAAGTTAAGACATATATTTCCCACTCACCTTTCTCTGCTCTTCTTTACTCTTCTTTCTTTCTGTCTATATCTATCCATCCATCTATCCATCTATCTCTTTTCTATCCAACTCTCACTCTCTATTCCTATTCCCCAACAAGTACAAAAGTCAAAAGTCAAAAGTCAATCTATCACTCCATCATGCCTATCTATCAATCTTAAATGCCCCCTCACCCGACCGACCATCCCCTGACGACCCCACACAATTACCTGGACCTCGGCCTGTTACTCTTTCTATTAATTTCTGCAACATTCGCGGACTTTCCTCTAACTTTCACTCTGTTGAGCACCATCTCTCCTCCTACAAACCTGATCTTCTCTTCCTCACCGAAACTCAGGTGTCTGTAGCAACTTCCAGCAACCCCTTCTCTGTATCCTCCTACTTTCTCTATCCTAGTTTCAAAGCCAAAGGCGGATGTTGTGCATATGTGCACAACAAACTCACTTGCTCTCGTGTTCCCGATTTCGACTCCTCTGAATTCTCAACTTTATGGCTCAAACTTTCCTGTCATTCTCTTACTAAATATTTCTGTGCTGTCTATCTTTCCCCTAACTCTACCAACTTTCCGAAATTCTTTGACTATCTAAACTCTAAAGTGGAACACATTCTATCCATTTCTCCTTTCTCAGAAATCTCCATCTTAGGAGATTTCAACGTTCACCACCGTCATTGGCTCTTCTCTCACACTACTGATCCACCTGGTGAACAAGCCTACGTCTTTTCTATCCTAAATGACCTAGAGCAGTTAGTTCAGCAACCCACCCGTATCACGGATCGCATCGGAGATCGGCCCAACATTCTTGACTTGTTTCTAACTTCTAACCCTTCTTCTTATACTGTCGATCTTTTCTCTCCTCTGGGCTCTTCCGACCATAAACTTATCTCTGTCACCTGTCCTATCTCTCCAGTACAGCCACCCGATCCTCCTAGCCGGCGGCGCTTGTGGCACTTTGGCGCTGCCGACTGGGAGGCTCTTTGGCAGTACTTCTTTGATTTCCCATGGAATGATTTCTGCTTCCATGGCCGAGGACCCTCGGAGAGTGCTGAACGCAAGGTAATCCTATCGGGCATGGAAGCATACATTCCATTCTCTTTCTCTCAGACTAATGCTAAAAAATCTTGGTTTACTCACGCCTGTTCTACTGCTGTCCGCAATAAGGAGGAAGCATTCAAACGGTACCGACGCCTTAAAACTCAAGACTCTCATTCTTCATATGTTTCTGCCCGGAATCAAGCCAAATCTGTTCTTCGACTTTCTTTAATTTCTAAACTACCCTCCTTCGGTTTCTATCCCTCCATCTGTGCCTTTGTCTCTAATTTCCTTTCCGGCCGTTCCATAGCCGCGGTTGTGGACGGCCATTGTTTACTTCCTCACCCTATAAACTCCGGTGTTCCTCAGGGCTCTGTCCTATCTCCTATTCTCTTTCTAATTTTTATAAATGATCTCCTTAACTGTACCTTAATTCCCATCCATTCATACGCAGACGACTCAACCTTACACTACTCCATTAGTTTTTCAGAACGCCCCAGCCAGCAATCCCTCAACGACAAACGTAATGAAGCCATAGAACTCTTAAATTCTGATCTAAATACTATTTCCAATTGGGGCAGAGAAAACCTTGTTAACTTTAATGCTTCCAAAACCCAATTTCTCCATCTATCTACCCGTCAGGATCTCCCAGCGGACTATCCCTTATTCTTCAACAATACAAAAATCAACCCTTCATCTTCTCTCAATATTCTTGGTGTCTCTTTTTCTTCTGCTCTCATTTGGAAGGACCATATTACCAGTCTTGCTAAGGCAGCCTCCCAGAAGCTGGGTGTGCTCAACCGCCTTAGGGGGTTCTTTTCCCCTGCACAGCTTCTTGCTCTGTACAGGGGCATAGTGCGCCCTTGTATTGAGTATTGTTCACATGTGTGGGGAGGTTCCTCTCACACCGCTCTCCTAGACAAAGTTGAAAGGAAGGCCTTTCGTATCATTAACTCCCGTCCACTCACCAACTCTCTGCAATCTCTCTCTCTCCGCCGCAATGTTGCATCTCTCTCGCTATTCTATCGCTACTATAATAATCAGTGTTCCTCAGAGCTATCCCAGTGCATACCACCTCCTTTACGTAGGGCACGTGGTACCCGTCTTGCAACTCAATCCCACCCCTACTCTGTGCAACTCTCCAACCCAAGAGTGAAACGTTACTCTCAAACTTTCTTCTACTCAACAGCTGAGCTCTGGAACTCTCTCCCAGAATCAGTCTTTCCCTCTTCCTATGACTTAAATTGCTTCAAACTCCGTGTGTCCAGGCATTTTGGCTCGAACGTCCCTTGATTTTGGCCCTGTCACTCTTTCAACTATGGGGGAGGCACTCGCTATAGGCAGTTATGCCTTTTGCCTCCCTCAATCACATAGAAAAAAAAAAAAAAAAAAAAAAAATCTATCACTCCATCACGCCTATCTATCAATCTATCACTCCATCACGCCTATCTATCAATCTATCACTCCATCATGCCTATCTATCAATCTATCACTCCATCATGCCTATCTATCAATCTATCACTCCATCATGCCTATCTATCAATATATCACTCCATCATGCCTATCTATCAATCTATCACTCCATCATGCCTATCTATCAATCTATCACTCCATCATGCCTATCTATCAATCTATCACTCCATCATGCCTATCTATTAATCTATCACTCCATCATGCCTATCTATCAAGCTATCACTCCATCATGCCTATCTATTAATTTATCACTCCATCATGCCTATCTATCAATCTATCACTCCATCATGCCGATCTATCAATCTATCACTCCATCATGCCTATCTATCAATCTATCACTCCATCATGCCTATCTATCAATCTATGACTCCATCACGCCTATCTATCAGTCTATCACTCCATCATGCCTATCTATCAATCTATCACTCCATCATGCCTATCTATCAATCTATCACTCCATCATGCCTATCTATCAATCTATCACTCCATCATGCCTATCTATCAATCTATCACTCCATCATGCCTATCTATCAATCTATCACTCCATCATGCCTATCTATCAATCTATCACTCCATCATGCCTATCTATCAATCTATCACTCCATCATGCCTATCTATTAATCTATCACTCCATCATGCCTATCTATCAAGCTATCACTCCATCATGCCTATCTATTAATTTATCACTCCATCATGCCTATCTATCAATCTATCACTCCATCATGCCTATCTATTAATTTATCACTCCATCATGCCTATCTATCAATCTATCACTCCATCATGCCTATCTATCAAGCTATCACTCCATCATGCCTATCTATTAATTTATCACTCCATCATGCCTATCTATCAATCTATCACTCCATTATGCCTATCTATTAATTTATCACTCCATCATGCCTATCGATCAATCTATCACTCCATCATGCCTATCTATCAAGCTATCACTCCATCATGCCTATCTATTAATTTATCACTCCATCATGCCTATCTATCAATCTATCACTCCATCATGCCTATCTATTAATTTATCACTCCATCATGCCTATCTATCAATCTATCACTCCATCATGCCTATCTATCAAGCTATCACTCCATCATGCCTATCTATTAATTTATTACTCCATCATGCCTATCTATCAATCTATCACTCCATCATGCCTATCTATCAATCTATCACTCCATCATGCCGATCTATCAATCTATCACTCCATCATGCCTATCTATCAATCTATCACTCCATCATGCCTATCTATCAATCTATCACTCCATCATGCCTATCTATCAATCTATCACTCCATGATGCCTATCTATCAATCTATGACTCCATGACGCCTATCTATCAATCTATCACTCCATCATGCCTATCTATCAATCTATCACTCCATCATGCCTATCTATCACTCCATCATGCCTATCTATTAATCTATCACTCCATCATGCCTATCTATCAATCTATCACTCCATCATGCCTATCTATCAATTTATCACTCCATCATGCCTATCTATCAATCTATCACTCCATCATGCCTATCTATCAATCTATCACTCCATCATGCCTATCTATCAATCTATCACTCCACCATGCCTATCTATCAATCTATCACTCCATCATGCCTATCTATCAATCTATCACTCCATCATGCCTATCTATCAATCTATCACTCCATCATGCCTATCTATCAATCTATCACTCCATCATGCCTATCTATCAATCTATCACTCCATCATGCCTATCTATCAATATATCAATCCATCATGCCTATCTATCAATCTATCACTCCATCATGCCTATCTATCACTCTATCATGCCTATCTATTAATCTATCACTCCATCATGCCTATCTATCAATCTATCACTCCATCATGCCTATCTATCAATTTATCACTCCATCATGTCTATCTATCAATCTATCACTCCATCATGCCGATCTATCAATCTATCACTCCATCATGCCTATCTATCACTCCATCATGCCTATCTATCACTCCATCATGCCTATCTATCAATCTATCACTCCATCATGCCTATCTATCAATCTATCACTCCATCATTCCTATCTATCAATCTATCACTCCATCATGCCTATCTATCAATCTATCACTCCATCATGCCTATCTATCAATCTATCACTCCATCATGCCTATATATCAATCTATCACTCCATCATGCCTATCTATCAATCTATCATGCCTATCTATCACTCCATCATGCCTATCTTTTTTTTTTTTTTTTTTTTTAAGAGACAATGAACGGAGGAAGGAAAAACACAGATAAAACAAAAAGGTCCATGTGCCTAAAGGCATCCTCCATTCATAAAATGTTTGTAACAACTGGATTTAAACATTTGTTGATTGTAAGTTTGTGGAAAGCAATTCGAGGGAAGTGAATTCCAAAGAGTAGTAACTCTGGGGATAAATGAATTCTGATAAGCAGAAGTTCTGCATTGTGGAGGAGAAAGTGTAAATTCATGGGCGCTCTCAGCTGCCCTAGTTCTACGGGGAAAGATGTGGAGAGGCGGCACAATTGAAGCAAGTTCCTCGGAACAATTGCTGTGAAAATATCTGTAGAATAATGCAAGGGATGCAACGTTTCTTCGTATGGCTAATGTAGGAAGGTCCTGTGTGATTGCAGGGTTATTTATTAATCTAATAGCTTTATTTTGAATTTTGTCCAACTGCCTCAATGCAACCACTCCACTTCCACCCCACAGAGGTGAACAGTAATCCATCTGAGAGCGCACATGACTTTTATATATTACGGCCAACTGCTCGTCTATCACTCCATCTATCTATCACTCCATCATGCCTATCTACCACTCCATCATGCCTATCTATCAATCTATCACTCCATCATGCCTATCTATCAATCTATCACTCCATCATGCCTATCTATCAATCTATCACTCCATCATGCCTATCTATCACTCCATCATGCCTATCTATCACTCCATCATGCCTATCTATCAATCTATCACTCCATCATGCCTATCTATCAATCTATCACTCCATCATGCCTATATATCAATCTATCACTCCATCATGCCTATCTATCAATCTATCATGCCTATCTATCACTCCATCATGCCTATCTATCACTCCATCATGCCTATCTATCACTCCATCATGCCTATCTATCAATCTATCACTCCATCATGCCTATCTATCAATCTATCACTCCATCATGCCTATCTATCAATCTATCACTCCATCATGCCTAGCTATCAATCTATCACTCCATCATGCCTATATATCAATCTATCACTCCATCATGCCTATCTATCAATCTATCATGCCTATCTATCACTCCATCATGCCTATCTATCACTCCATCATGCCTATCTACCAATCTATCATGCCTATCTATCACTCCATCATGCCTATCTATCAATCTATCATGCCTATCTATCACTCCATCATGCCTATCTATCACTCCATCATGCCTATCTATCAATCTATAACTCCACCATGCCTATCTATCAATCTATCACTCCATCATGCCTATCTATCACTCCATCATGCCTATCTATCACTCCATCATGCCTATCTATCACTCCATCATGCCTATCTACCAATCTATCATGCCTATCTATCACTCCATCATGCCTATCTATCACTCCATCATGCCTATCTATCACTCCATCATGCCTATCTATCACTCCATCATGCCTATCTACCAATCTATCCATTCCTCTCCTTCTATTCCTATTCCCTTATCTCTAAAAAGTACAAGTTGTGAGGTCAATCAATATATCCATCGTAATGATAAATCAATCTCTCAATCTATGTAACCAACTTACTATATATCTATCTATATATCCTATCTATCTATCCATATATCTATCTATCTGGCTATCTATATCTAATCTATCTATCTATCTATATATCTAGCTAGCTAGCTAGCTATATATATATATATATATATATATATATATATATATATATATATTAATGATGATATCAGTGAGTTGTCCTCCAGGATAACGTATTTTCAAAAGGAAAAGGGTAGCCAAAACAAGGAAGATCCCCATCTTCATATTTATTGCTATTTATTGCAATATTTCGGACTCTGCGTCCACCATCAGGTCAGTACACGATCCTATAAAATGAAATTACCATACATAAAATTTCGTAAATAGAAGGACCCTTAAAATAGTTTAAATACAAAGTAAATAAGGGTATAAAATACCTAAATTAAATTAATTCGTTAACAAACACCAGTACCACATGAATAAAAGGAAAACTAATGCGATATGACTAAATAATGAAGACCAATCCCTACCCACCTAGATCCAACCCCAAGCCCACCTCGAGTACAACTTAAGACCATTATTTGATCATTTAACACTAACACCGACAACCCCAAAGACACAAAACAAAAGAACATCTGAAAATTATATATTCTGACTGGGCGTACAATGTAAAAAACTCCGAATTAATTTGAAATTAAACAAAACAAATATGAAACAATTAAAACTAAACTATTTGAAAACTGACTAAACAATTGAATCAGTCCATAGTATTTAGTTCCGGCTTGAGTTGTTGAATTAATATCTTTTCCCCTAAAAAGTATCTTATTCATTATTGAATTTACCTATTATTTCAAAATCATTCTCTGAGAAAAGATGGTCATTCTCATGTGAATGATTTCTTATGGCCGAAAAGGGCATTTTATTAAGATATTGACCCGTTCTATAGCTCCTACCCAAATGTTCGGATATTCTAATTTTGAAATGTCTGGAAGTACATCCGACATACCTAGCATTACAGCTGGGACACGAAAATGTATATACAATATTTGAACACATCAGGTTAGGAATACGGTCTTTAAAATTGAAAAATTAACCTATAGTGAAATCATTATTGAATATTATTCGAAAGTTGACGGCAGGAAATTCAATTTTGAGAAAGGCTAGCAACTTCTTCCTGAACAAGAAACTTGATGCTCCATAAAAAGGCAATTTAACATATTTGATAAGTTTAGGTACTTCCGAAACTGTGACCTCTAAATTTTGCTTCGTGTATAGAAATCTGTTAAGTACTTTATTAAATACATTTATAGTATAATTGTTGGATATAAAATACTGCTTCAAAAACTAGAATTCTAGATGCATAACATTAAAATTAGAACACACATTGTAGGCACGATTTAAAAGTGTTTTAATAGAGATTTTTTTGAAAATATCTGGGCAGAAACTAAGCCAATTGAGACCTACACCAGTAAAGGTTCGTTTCCTAAAAACATCAGTGATCAATCCGTTCCCGGTTTTGTTTTTTTTAACATCCAGAAAAGCTAATGTATTGCTATCTTCATCCTCCTTTGTGAAATTAATATCACCTACCGTGATTGGCAAAGTCAACTTTTAGATCGTGAACTTAAACAACATAAACGAAAACTTGAACGTGTTAAGAAGAGTTTGGAAGTGTTAAAGAATACATTAAAACAGAGTGTCAGTTTCTTAGACTTTTTGTATTTTTGGAAGAATAACTAGGAATACTCGTACTTCATACACTGATGTCCGACGACGCCATGACAAGAAGCTGAAGGACCTTGGTATTGGACCGCTAAACTGGAATGAAGATTGCATTTTTAATTTGTCGAGTAGAGTCCTCACAAGTAGAGAACAAAAATTATTATCCTTAGGCTTGAATTTTTGCATTCCTTATTATAAGACCAATTTTGTTAAACATAATTTAGGTATAGATAAGCTATGTAACTTTGTCACTGACTGTGCTAATAATGGATTACTTCGGAGTGGAAGAGTGATAGGAGATACTCTACGGAAAATAAAGGATTTAGGTCGGTTTTGTTTTAATTCGGCTAAACGATCAAACGGTGATGTATTGTCTCCAGTGTTTGAACCTGATGATGTTGATATTCTTAGAAAGCTTAGTGAAGATGAATCTATTATTGTTACCAAGCCAGACAAAGGAAGGGGAGTGGTAATTTTAAATAAAATTGACTACTTTACTCAAATTAAGCAAATACTTTCAGATAGATTTAAATTTCAGCGAGTAACTGGTAACCTATTTTCTCATATAATTAAATTAGAAGATAAACTAAATCGAATTCTTCGTTCTATTAAGGATAATATTGGAATTTCAAATTTTAATCTTGTGTATGCTTCAGGAACTTCCCCCGGGATTTTATATGGATTACCAAAGATTCACAAATTAAATGTACCATTAAGACCCATAATTTCAACCATAAATACAGCAGCTTACAATCTTGGTAAATTTCTCATTCCATTACTTAAACCCCTTATCAATAATGAATATACTGTAGAAAATTCTAAGACATTTGTAGACGAATTACTGTCACTAACTCTACCCCCTGAATTTGTCATGGCCAGCTTTGATGTAGTTTCTTTATATACCAATGTACCACTACAAGAAACCATAGATATCATTCCCAGTAAAACTAATCCACAAGAATTATACGGACTTGATAGGAAAACTGTTAATAATCTACTCAAATTTGCTACGTCTGAATCATTATTTTTGTTCAATAAAGAAATGTATAATCAAATCGATGGTTGTGCGATGGGATCTTGCCTTGCACCTAGTTTAGCAGATACCTTTTTGTGCCACAATGAAGCAATTTGGCTCAATAATTGTCCTAAAGATTTCAAACCCTTTTTTTATAAACGATATGTAGATGACTGCTTTTGATTTTCAATAGAAATGAGGATATACATTATTTGTTTTTGGAGTATTTGAATAAACAACATCCCAATATTAATTTCACAAAGGAGGTTGAAGATAGCAATACATTAGCTTTTCTGGATGTTAAAATAACCAAAACTGGGAACGGATTGATCACTGATGTTTTTAGGAAACGAACCTTTACTGGTGTAGGTCTCAATTGGCTTAGTTTCTGCCCAGATATTTTCAAAATAATCTCTATTAAAACACTTTTAAATCGTGCCTACAATGTGTGTTCTAATTTTAATGTTATGCATCTAGAATTCTAGTTTTTGAAGCAGTATTTTATATCCAACAATTATACTATAAATGTATTTAATAAAGTACTTAACAGATTTCTATACACGAAGCAAAATTTAGAGGTCACAGTTTCGGAAGTACCTAAACTTATCAAATATGTTAAATTGCCTTTCTATGGAGAATCAAGTTTCTTGTTCAGGAAGAAGTTGCTAGCCTTTCTCAAAATTGAATTTCCTGCCGTCAACTTTCGAATAATATTCAATAATGATTTCACTATAGGTTAATTTTTCAATTTTAAAGACCGTATTCCTAACCTGATGTGTTCAAATATTGTATATAAATTTTCGTGTCCCAGCTGTAATGCTAGGTATGTCGGATGTACTTCCAGACATTTCAAAATTAGAATATCTGAACATTTGGGTAGGAGCTATAGAACGGGTCAATATCTTAATAAAATGCCCTTTTCGGCCATAAGAAATCATTCACATGAGAATGACCATCTTTTCTCAGAGAATGATTTTGAAATAATAGGTAAATTCAATAATGAACAAGATACTTTTTAGGGGAAAAGATATTAATTCAACAACTCAAGCCGGAACTAAATACTATGAACTGATTCAATTGTTTAGTCAGTTTTCAAATAGTTTAGTTTTAATTGTTTCATATTTGTTTTGTTTAATTTCAAATTCATTCGGAGTTTTTCACATTGTACGCCCAGTCAGAATATATAATTTTCAGATGTTCTTTTGTTTTGTGTCTTTGGGGTTGTCGGTGTTAGTATTAAATGATCGAATAATGGTCTTTAGTTGTACTCGAGGTGGGCTTGGGGTTGGATCTAGGTGGGTAGGGATTGGTCTTTATTATTTAGTCATATCGCATTAGTTTTCCTTTTATTCATGCGGTACTGGTGTTTGTTAACGAATTAATTTAATTTAGGTATTTTATACCCTTATTTACTTTGTATTTAAACTATTTTACGGGTCCTTCTATTTACGAAATGTTATGTATGGTAATTTCATTTTATAGGATCGTGTACTGACCTGATGATGGACGCAGAGTCCGAAATATTGCAATAAATAGCAATAAATATGAAGATGGGGATCTTCCTTGTTTGGCTACCCTTTTCCTTTTGAAAAAAAAAAAAAAAAAAAAAAAAAAATATATATATATATATATATCTGTCTGTCTGTCTGTCTGTCTGTCTGTCTGTCTATATCTATCCATCAATGTATCTATCCGTCCATATATCCCTCCATCTATCTCTTTTCTATCCACCTCTCTCCCTCTATTCCTCTCCCTCCATCTATAAACCTACAAAAGTGGACCATCAAACTTGCAGGATGTCAATCCGAGCCTGAATCTGCATTTCCAATTCGGAGGGTAAATATTTAAAGGCACCAAAATTCGGAATCACGGTCGCGTTTTCTTTTGTATTTATTTAGTTATTGTATTTATTGTTTTTACCTTCGCCAGTGAAGTTGGACGGAGGTTAGGTTTTTCCCCTCCGTTTGATTGTCTGTTTGTATACAAGATATCTCACAAAGTTATAAAGCGTATTTTCACAAAATTTGGTAGGCAGATATGATATGCGCCAAGGATGTAGTGATTGAACTTAGGAGGCGATCCAGAGATTTTCACGAAATTTGGTGGGCAGATTTGATATGCGCCAAGGAAGAAGAAATTAAATTTAGGACGCGATGCGGATCATATCTTGAAAGCCAGATCCAGATTATTTTTTAGACCTATGATATTAATGGTATAGGCGGAGGTATGTGCTCTACCGATGGCTCCTCTAGTTTATTATCATATATATTTTCGTTATTTTATTGGCTCTAAGATTAATCATATATATTGGTTTGGACTGACTTCAGATTTTTTAAATTATTGATGTTACTTCACTGGCTCCAAAATGTTTTATATATTCATTGTATTTCTCATGTTATTTTACTGCCTCCTAAGATTTGTTTATTTGTTCATGTTATTTCACTGGCTCCACAATTGTACAGTATATATGTTTAGATGTTCATATTTCGAAATGACGGCCACACTGTCTTCTCTATATATTCAGTTATATAAATGACGGCCACACTGTCTTCTCTATATATTCAGTTATATAAATGACGGCCACACTGTCTTCTCTATATATTCAGTTATATAAATGACGGCCACACTGTCTTCTCTATAATTATATTCAGTTATATAAATGACGGCCACACTGTCTTCTCTATAATTATATTCAGTTATATAAATGACGGCCACACTGTCTTCTCTATATATTCAGTTATATAAATGACGGCCACACTGTCATCTCTATATATTCAGTTATATAAATGACAGCCACACTGTCTTCTCTATATATTCAGTTATATAAATGACGGCCACACTGTCTTCTCGTGTCTTCTCTATATATTCAGTTATATAAATGACGGCCACACTGTCTTCTCTATATATTCAGTTATATAAATGACGGCCACACTGTCATCTCTATATATTCAGTTATATAAATGACGGCCACACTGTCTTCTATATATTCAGTTATATAAATGACGGCCACACTGTCTTCTCTATATATTCAGTTATATAAATGACGGCCACACTGTCTTCTCTATATATTCAGTTATATAAATGACGGCCACACTGTCTTCTCTATATATTCAGTTATATAAATGACGGCCACACTGTCTTCTCTATATATTCAGTTATATAAATGACGGCCACACTGTCTTCTCTATATATTCAGTTATTGCGGTTTTCATGATATTTATGTTTTTGTTTCATAAGCTTTTAACACTTATACCATATGTTTAATGCATCACAATTCCAAATAACGGGCACACTCTTTTCTGATATATTTACTTATGTATTTATTTGTATAATACTGTATACTGTATATATAATACTGTATACTGTATATATAATACTGTATACTGTATATATAATACTGTATACTGTATATATAATACTGTATACTGTATATATAATACTGTATACTGTATATATAATACTGTATACTGTATATAATACTGTATACTGTATAATAATACTGTATACAGTATATATAATACTGTATACTGTATATAATACTGTATACTGTATATATAATACTGTATACTGTATATATAATACTGTATACTGTATATATAATACTGTATACTGTATATATTTAGTTGTGTGTGTGGGTGTTTGTGTGTCAGAAGTTTACTGTTGCTTCAAGCCAATATTAATTAATTATAATGGAGCAAGGTCCTAGGTTCCAATCCCATAAGGTCTGTATTTGTTTATCTCCCACTTTTAATTTTCTCTCTCTCTCTCTCTCTCTCTCTCTCTCTCTCTCTCTCTCTCTCTCTCTCTCTCTCTCTCGCTCTCTCGCTCTCTCTCTCTCTCTCTCCACACGGATATTTGTATGTTTTGTATTCCATTATATATTGGCCTTTATTTACACCATCAAAAACTATAGATTACATGAAAAAGTTAATCAAATGAAAAGTATACAAATAAATAAATAAGGAATGAATGAATACAAAATAAACAGATATCCAAATAGAAAGTAAACAAATTAATATATTGATAATAAATGAATTACAAATATACAATAAACAAATACAAATACAATTAATTAATACATATATAAATATAGCATTAATACAAAATAACCAAATACAAATACAATTAATTAATACATATATAAATATAGCATTAATACAAAATAAACAAATACAAATACAATTAAATAATATTAAAATAAATATATATAAAATGAATGAATGTAACCCCCTTCATAACGGCAATCATTGTATTCACCAAACGAGGGTGTTCAATAATTTACCATTATAATTATTCATTTTATCTCCGTCAGTGGTTTAAAACGGGCTGTATCAAAAAGGCTATATTTTGGGTTGGCTATGAACTTTGTCTAACTAATTTGTAACTGTTTGGCTATGGACTTGTTGTATATAGATTTGGCCGGCATGGTTGGTCAATGGGCTTTTGTTAATTGCAAGAGAGATTTATTTGATTGACATGTATACTATTATTAATTAAATGTATATACTCGTTCTCTCTCACTCTCCCTCTCTCACGCACACACACACACACTCCATCATTATATATATATATATATATATATAAATAATTACAAGCACTCTAATAAATTCCCTTAGAGGTTGTAAATTGGAGTAGTTCTATTCATCTCAATAGTACTCAGAAAACTCTACCCCACCATCGCGCGCTGGTACACACACACACACACACACACACACACACACACACACACACCCACACACACACGCACACGTTCGTTTGAAAAAAGTAGTATTATAATTTTTGTATTTATTATAATGTTTTCATCTGTTATATTGTATATATTATTTTTTTTCTCCAGATGTGGTGGCTTCATTTGGAGCCCAGTTACAGATCAGCGATGTCAACTCACACTACCTCAACAGACTGGGGTTCGAGTCCCGCTTGGGATCCACACACCAGTAGGTGCCGTGTGTCATCAAATTGCGTTCTACACTGTATTTTATTAATTTATTTGTATTTATTTGTATTATATATTCGTTATGTCTTTTATTCACATGTTTATTTCATTATTGATTGCGTTGTACTCTGTAATCTGTATCTGTAATTTATCATGGAAGCAGATTACACTTGCTACACTCCACAACGGTCTAGGGGTAGGGTAGGTTAAATCTATCCATATATCTATCAAGGGAGAGAGGGACGGATAGCGAGGGAGGAAGAGAGGCGGGGAGAGAGTGAAGAAGATAAATTGGCAGATAGAAAAATAATATACCATACAATCAAAGAGAGAGAGAGAGAGAGAGAGAGAGAGAGAGAGAGAGAGAGAGAGAGTACAAAGGAGTACAAAGGAGTACAAAGGAAATCAAGCAACAACAGATCTAGTGACCCTTCTAGGTTGCTTGTCCTCCAAAACACTGAGGATCAAGTGTCCAAACAGTGGTTTAGAGTGGATAAGGGAACATTGGAAAGGGAATTACTGCCCTGGAACTAATGTCCGTGGCAGGATTAGGAAGTTAGTAGGGGACAGATGGGTTAGTAACTGAGGGGGGGATAAAATAAAGTTATTCATTTACAAACGCAGTCAGTCGCGGGTTTGATGCGAGATATTTGTCTAGGCGGAGTTTAAATGAATCAACGGTGATGCAGTCTATAACGTTTCGGGGAAGCCCATTCCACAAGTTGACAACTCGATTGAAGAAGAAATTCTTAGATTCGTGTGAGTTAAAAGATTTACCAATAATTTTGCAACCGTTTCCCCGCGTGTAATTAGATTGGTCAATAGTGAAGTACTTACTACAGTTCATATTGTCGATGCCTTTGATGATTTTGAACACTTGAATTAAGTCACCTCTTAATCTGCGCTGGGTTAAAGGAAATAGATTTAATTCTCTAAGACGCTCTTCGTATGGTTTGTTCTTTAGGCTAGGTATCATTTTGGTAACTCTACGTTGAACTCGTTCTAGCTTGTTTATATCTTTTTGGTAATAAGGGCACCAGGATTGAACGCAGTATTCCAGAAGAGGGCGGACTAATGAATTGTAAAGGGTTAGGATAACTTCTTTGGATTTATGCTCAAATGACCTGCCTATAAAGCCAATTATTTTGTTTGCCTTCTTAACAACTTCTGAACATTGTTGACTCGGTTTTAGGTTACTCGATATTGTTACTCCCAGATCGGTTTCTCTGTTTACATTCTTAAGCTGAGTGCCATTCATCGAATAGTTTGCTTTCTCATTTAGGTATCCGATATGTAGTACTTTACATTTATCCGCATTGAAACTCATTTGCCAAATTTGGGCCCAACATGACAATTTATCTAGATTGTGTTGCATATCGTCAACTTGTTCTTTTGAGAGTACGCTATTTGCAATTTTTGTATCGTCAGCAAATTTTGAGATTGTACAGGTGAGACCCTCATCTATGTCGTTGATGTAAATTAGAAAGAGAATTGGTCCTAGTACCGATCCCTGGGGTACCCCGCTACTTACATTGGTCCATTTTGATGCCTTACCGTTTATGACTACTCTTTGCTTTCTGTCGCTGAGCCAATTTTCTATCCATTTCAACACACCGTCTTGTATTCCATGCGCTTTTAGTTTTAGCAGTAAACGTTTGTGGGGAACTTTGTCAAAGGCCTTTTGAAAATCAAGGTATATAATATCTACAGCTTTACTCTCATCGTAGAGGTTGAGGATATCGTGGAAGAAGTCTAAGAGGTTTGTTAAACAGGAACGTTTTTTACGAAAGCCGTGTTGAGTATCTTTAATTATGTTATTTTCCTCTAAGTGATTTACGAGTCTGTCTCGTATGACCGTTTCTAGCATTTTACATACAACTGAGGTTAAGCTAATTGGACGATAGTTACTTGGTAGGGATTTGCTGCCTTTTTTGAATATCGGTGTTACGTTGGCTAGCTTCCACTGATCGGGCATAGTTCCAGACTGCAAGGATTTATTGAATAGTAATGTCAGTGGTTTAGAGAGCTCATCCTTAGCTTCCTTTAGAACTCTAGGCGAGATTGTATCAGGTCCAGGCGTTTTATTTACCTTGAGTTTATCTAAACAATTCAATACTTCTCTCTCTGTAACGGTGATATTGCTTAGAACATCTGAATTATCAATCTGAATCGGCGATGGTGTAGGGATATCACTGAGGTCTTCTGTTGTAAAAACTGATGCAAAGAAGGTATTGAGGGCATTACTCATTTGTTCTTCGTCTTTGGTGTATTCTCCATTTTCATCGACTAACGGTCCAACAGTTGAAGTAACAACTTTTTTCTTTCTGATATAACTATAGAATTCTTTCGGGTTTGTTTTACTTTGATTCGCAATATGTAACTCTAAGGTCTTTTTACTTTGCTTAATTAACTTTTGGCTTTGCGTCGTAGCTCTACAAATTTCAGCCGTTCTTCGTCATTTTGTGAGGATTTTAATCTATCATTAGCAATTTTTTAGCAAGCAGGCAGTTTGAAATATCTTTATTCCACCATTTGGGCTTATTATTATGGCCTGGACGCCGAGTTTTCGATGGTATGCAGTCTTGCACTGCTTTTAGGTAAGTGGCTTCGAATAACTTCCAAGATGTATTTATGTCGTTATTGTGAATTAAAAAGCTCCAGTCAGTTTCTTTAAACATAGCTCTAAGTTTATGGAAGTTTGCTTTCTTGAAATTAGGGACTTTTTCGATGCTACTATTTGGTTCGTTACTAGTAAACTTTAAAGTGAAAGTTATCGTACGATGGTCGCTGTTACTGAATTCATCACCAACATTCAAATTCTCTATTAATTCTTCTTTTGTTGCAAGTACAATGTCAAGAACGTTATTACCACGGGTCGGCGTTCCAACAAATTGATAAAGCGAACTCTCTTGCAAGTTCGTATACAAGTCATGTCCGGAGTGTGAAGTAAGAGTATCGCCCCACTTGGTCACAGGTAAATTAAAGTCACCAAAAAATACGGTAATTACGGTAATTAGAGAGAGAGAGAGAGAGCGAGAGCGAGAGAGAGAGAGGTAACTTGAAGACGATGGTTCTTATGTGAGAGTCTTGTTGTAGTTGGTGTTGTTGTTGTTATTGTTTTTTGTGAGGTAAGTATATGATGTATACATTAGAGAGCAAGGTTATAATACGTCTAGATATTGATAGTGATATCCTTTATATCCATTTTTCTTTATTAAGAAACTGGTGTACAGCAATTACCTGACATTGATTTGGCTAATGTGTGTGTGTGTGTGTGTGTGTGTGTGAGAAAGAGAGAGATAATGTGTGTTTGTGTGTGTGTGTGCTTTATTGTAGGTTGGTTAGCTTCAGAATCCGCGTGTTGTTTTGTACTATAATATTATGTACAGTATATGTGTGCACATAAGCTTGTATGGACACACACACACTCATCACACACACACACACACACACACACACACACACACACACAAACACACACCCTCACACTCTCTCTCTCTCTCTCTCAAAAGTCTGTGTGGTGGTCAATAGCCAGTAAATGCGGTCACGATTCATCACCACCACCACCACCATACCCTCACTGACAGGTGTGGTGGTGATAGTGATGGTAGTGGTGATGATGGTTGTATTCATAGTGGTGACGATGGTTGTGGTGTAATTGTTGTTGTTGGTGGTGGTGGTGATGGTTGTGGTGATGATGGTTGTATTCATAGTGGTGACGATGTGGTGCAATGTTGTTGGTGGTGTGGTTGGTGTAATTGTTGTTGTTTGGTGGTGATGGTTGTGGTGATGATGGTTGTATTCATAGTGGTGACGATGGTTGTGGTGTAATTGTTGTTGTTGGTGGTGGTGGTGATGGTAGTGGTGATGATGGTTGTATTCATAGTGGTGACGATGGTTGTGGTGTAATTGTTGTTGTTGGTGGTGGTGGTGATGGTTGTGGTGATGATGGTTGTATTCATAGTGGTGACGATGGTTGTGGTGTAATTGTTGTTGTTGGTGGTGGTGGTGATGTAGTGGTGATGATGGTTGTATTCATAGTGGTGACGATGGTTGGGTGTAATTGTTGTGGTGGTGGTGGTGGTGATGGTAGTGGTGATGATGGTTTATCATAGTGGTGACGATGGTTGTGGTGTGATTGTTGTAATGGTGGTGGTGGTGGTGATGGTTGTGGTGATGATGGTTGTATCATAGTGGTGACGATGGTTGTGGTGTAATATTGTTGTTGGTGGTGGTGGTGATGGTTGTGGTGAGATGGTTGTATTCATAGTGGTGACGATGGTTGTGGTGTAATTGTTGTTGTTGGTGGTGGTGGTGATGGTAGTGGTGATGATGGTTGTATTCATAGTGGTGACGATGGTTGTGGTGTAATTGTTGTTGTTGGTGGTGGTGGTGATGGTTGTGGTGATGATGGTTGTATTCATAGTGGTGACGATGGTTGTGGTGTAATTGTTGTTGTTGGTGGTGGTGGTGATGGTTGTGGTGATGATGGTTGTATTCATAGTGGTGACGATGGTTGTGGTGTAATTGTTGTTGTTGGTGGTGGTGGTGATGGTTGTGGTGATGATGGTTGTATTCATAGTGGTGATAATGGTTGTGGTGGTGATGTAAGTGATGTGATCGTCAATGTAGCCAAATAATGAGATCAGGAGTCATCACCACCACAACCCTCACTGAAGGTGAAGGTGGTGATAGTGGTGGTGATAATGGTTGTGGTGTAGTTGTTGTTGGTGGTGATGGTTGTGATGCTATGATTGTGGTGGTATTAGTCGTGTTGGTGGTGGATGTCGTAGTGTTTATAGTGATAGTGGTGGTGATTGTAGTGGTGGTGATGGTGATGCTATGGTCGTCTTGGTATTAGTTGTGTTGCTGTTTGGAGTGTTGGTGATGGTGATGATAGTAGCTGTGGTGATGATTGTGATAGTAGTGAAGGGGAGAATTATATTTTACTTTTCTTAGTTTCCTCCCTAAACTAAAATTGTGCAATTTGTGCAAGGAAGGTTCCTCCTAAATTGCAGGAATGGTTTTAATATCGAGGAAGAGAGGGGGCGAAAGTAGTAATATAAAAAGTATTAGTATTAAAGTTGGGTTAATGCCTCTCTACCCTATATAGAAGTGTGTATATTATCTGTTATGCTACTATATCTATACATCATGAAGGCCATATTAGGTGAAGGTGATCAGGCGGCTTCCCTCACCTTAACAGAAGTCCCGAGTGACATAATGGTCATCTATCATAATTCTCTATAATATGTCCATCATTTGTTGTGTTGGCTATAATGGGTCCAGTCTAGGATTCATGAGCTATATACTGTGGGGGTGTAGGGGTGAGAGAGAGTGAGAGTATGTGTGTATAGTGTGTACGTGTGTGGAACGACCTACCCCAGTCAGTCCGTGAAAAGAGAACACTGTATTCCTTCAGACGTAGCCTGAAGGAACACCTGAACCGGACAGCTGCGAGAAGGGAGCACCAAGCTTATGTCTACTACTAAATACGACAAAAGAGATAGACAAACCAAACTGAAATGATTACTGATTACGGATTACTGATATTTACTATAGGATGTAAGGTATCTTAAAATAACCCCCTAGAAATACTTTCTCTAAAGTATCTATTTCTTTATCCTCCCCATTTCCCCAGCTAACCTAATCCCACAAGGACCCCAATGGAAATACGCCTAACGGCCTTATTGGGCTATCCTAAGTTGGAATTATGCAAGGCTGGTACATGTCATATTTGTAACATAATATGTGGTACCAACTCTGTAAATTGCTAACTGAATAAATATTATTATTATTATTATTATTATTATTAAGTATGTAAGGCGTACATTTGTGTGTATGTTTCCATGGATGCTTGTGCATTCATGTGTTTATATTTGTCTTGACTGTGTACGTGCCATTCTGTGCGTGTGTATGTATATATAAGAGTAGGCTTGTGTGTTGTGTAAGTATGTGAGTGTGCGTGTGAGCGTGTGCGTGTGTAATCCACCATCTTGGTGTCCACTCCACTAAATTTGGGATAAATTAATACCTGAGAAGCTGCTTACCATTACTAGGGGAGAGAGAGTGAGAGAATGAGTATGTGAGTGAGTGAGAGAGAGAGAGAGAGAGTGAGTGAGTGAGGGAGGGAGTAAGAGTGTGTGTAAGATTGTAGCGTGTGTGTGTGTGTGTGTGTGTGTTTGTTTAGAGAGAGAGAGAGAGAGAGAGAGAGAGAGAGAGAGAGAGAGAGAGAGAGATCAGTATTCCCAGAGTAAACTGACCGTGAGGAAGAGAAATATTCATGCATGGTGTCATCAGTCCCAGAGATACATAGATAGATAGATAAATATAGATAACTATAGATAGATAGTTAGATATATAGATATATAGGTAGGTAGATATAGATAGATAGATAGATAGATATGTAGATAGATATAGATAGATAGGTATATATAAATAGATAGATCGATAGATAGATAGTGATAGAGATAGGTATAAATGAGTGAGTGAGAGATTGTGATTGGTGGATGGCAAAATATAGATAAATGCAGGTAGATAGATTGATAGATAGATATGAGTTAGTGAGAGATTGAAGGAAAGCAAATTAAAGATAGGTGCAGCCGCATGGTATCGACATTCTGGGAACAAGCATAATAAACTTAATGCCAGAGAGAGAGAGAGAGAGAGAGAGTAAAACAAATGGGGGGGGGAGGGCGGAGAGAAACTATGTGCGTGTGTTAGAGAGAGAGAGAGAGAGAGAGAGAGAGAGAGAGAGAGAGAGAGAGAGAGAGAGAAAGAGAAAGAGAGTAAAACTCCTCTTCAACAGAAATACTTGACCAATATGCATTACCCCGGAAGAGGTATTTACTCCTCTCTCTCTCTCTCTCATTCACTCACTCATTCACTCACTCACACACTCTCACTCACCCACACTCACTCTCACTCTCTCTCTCCTTGTCCTCTTTTTCTGTGTGGTTTGTTCTCACACTACTGGTATGGACTTCTCATATTTATAGTGTTTCTTGTACTACTCTCTCTCTCTCTCTCTCACTCTCTCTCTCCTTGTCCTCGTGTTCTGTGTGGTTTGTACTCACACTACTGGTATGGACTTCTCATATGTATAGTGTTTCTTGTACTACTCTCTCTCTCTCTCTCTCTCACTTCAAAGGGCGCCAGTTTCTCATTTTATCTGTGTGTCTGTCTGTCTGTTTATTTGTCTATCTTTCTATCGGTCTGTCTTTGTCTAGCTGTGTATGTTTATATGTTCATCTATCTATCTATCTATCTATCCCCTTCTCTCTCTCATAGGTATGTTCTTCTATGAATCTACCTGTCTATCAGCCTCTCTCTCTGACACACACTCACACTCTCTCTCTCTCTCACAGACACACACACACACACACAAACACACTCACTCACACAGACACAGACACACACACACACACAGACACAAAACACACACACACAGAAACACACACACACACACACACACGGCCCGGTAGTGTAAGTGGTAGCGCGCTCGACTCACAATCGAGAGGTCTAGGGTTCGAATCCTAGGCTGGGTGGGGACAATTTGAGCTTGTTTCCTTTCACGTGGTAGCCTCAGT
Source organism: Paralithodes platypus (assembly GCA_032716605.1). Lineage (NCBI taxonomy): Eukaryota > Metazoa > Arthropoda > Malacostraca > Decapoda > Lithodidae > Paralithodes > Paralithodes platypus. Next base: position 23,175,768 of record CM064485.1, on the reverse strand, counting down.
TCACCTAGCAGATAATAGGTACCAGACGTAGTTCAAGGAGTTGTGCCCTCGTTGCCCGGGTGTGTGGTGTGTGAAAAGGTCTCAGCCTTACCCAATGATCGGACAGTACGAGCTCTAAGCTCAATTCCGGGAGGATGATGGCTGGCGAGAGATCCTCACGGACCCTGAAGCTCGTAAGTGAATTACACTCACCCGGGCGTGTTTTCAGATCTCAGTATTGGATCAGCGAAGTGAGGCAACATTTTTTAAGCCAACAGAACGATCACGTTCCTTTTTCCCCTTTATTACCTCCACCAATGAAGTTAGCCGGAGTTTATGTTGTCGGCTCTGTTTGTTTGTCTGTAAACACGATATCTCACTAAGTTATGAAACGATTTTCCGAAATTTGGTGGGCAAATAAGATTTAGTTATGAACCAATGTTCACGATATTTGGTAGGCAGATAGGATATGTGCCGAGGAAGAAGTGATTCAATTTAGTAGGACCGGATCATATCCTGGAACTTAGATCCAGGAAAACATTTAAGTCTATGATATTTGTGTCAAAGAACCAGTCAGCATAGGCAGAGGTATGTGATCTACCGAGTGCCACTTTTTGGTTTTCTTTTCTTTTTTCCCTCAGTAAAATACCTGACCCTCTGGGAATATTGTGGCGCGGGAGAGAGAGAGAGAGAGTGTGTTAGTGTGTGTTTGTGGGAGAGAGTAATAGAAACAGCAATGCAGGTTATGTGGAGGATATGAAATACAGACACAATATTGTGGTCAAATATTGCGACCATGGCAACAGTAGAACGGGACATAATGTATACCCCTTGGATTCCTAGAGGTCCTTCCTATGTTGAGTATAATCGTCTAATGTTAGCCAGTTTAAAACAGATAGACGTCACGTGTTTACTGAAGTGATTTAACCACACTAAATGTATTATATACTGTATGTACTGTATATATATAATGTATTATATATAATGTATTATATACTGTATGTACTGTATATAATATTACCCTCATATACTGTATGTACTGTATATAATATTACCCTCATATACTGTATGTACTGTATATATATATAATGTATTATATACTGTATGTACTGTATATATATAATGTATTATATACTGTATGTACTGTATATATATAATGTATTATATACTGTATGTACTGTATATATATATAATGTATTATATACTGTATGTATTGTATATAATTATATAATCATTGGGTTTATTGGTTGTGATTTACCTTTCCATCGATGTCCTAGATGGGTTTAATCACTACCAACATACCAAAATGTGATTATTACGAACACTTTAATTACCCTTTTCATACCCAGTAGAGATGCCTGTGCTCTTAAGTCATAATGTGATGAAAATCGTCTAAATGTTTGCTAGAATAAAAATAGTGACCATACGTGAAAGGGTTTAAGTCAATAGTCAACCCTCTCTCCCTATTAGTGACCATACGTGAAAGGGTTTAAGTTAATAGTCCCTCTCTCCCTATTAGTGACCATACGTGAAAGGGTTTAAGTCAATAGTCAACCCTCTCTCCCTATTAGTGACCATACGTGAAAGGGTTTAAGTTAATAGTCAACCCTCTCTCCCTATTAGTGACCATACGTGAAAGGGTTTAAGTCAATAGTCAACCCTCTCTCCCTATTAGTGACCATACGTGAAAGGGTTTAAGTCAATAGTCAACCCTCTCTCTATTAGTGACCATACGTGAAAGGGTTTAAGTCAATAGTCAACCCTCTCTCCCTATTAGTGACCATACGTGAAAGGGTTTAAGTCAATAGTCAACCCTCTCTCCCTATTAGTGACCATACGTGAAAGGGTTTAAGTCAATAGTCAACCCTCTCTCCTATTAGTGACCATACGTGAAAGGGTTTAAGTCAATAGTCAACCCTCTCTCCCTATTAGTGACCATACGTGAAAGGGTTTAAGTCAATAGTCAACCCTCTCTCCCTATTAGTGACCATACGTGAAAGGGTTTAAGTCAATAGTCAACCCTCTCTCCCTATTAGTGACCATACGTGAAAGGGTTTAAGTCAATAGTCAACCCCCTCCCTATTAGTGACCATACGTGAAAGGGTTTAAGTCAATAGTCAACCCTCTCTCCCTATTAGTGACCATACGTGAAAGGGTTTAAGTCAATAGTCAACCCTCTCTCCCTATTAGTGACCATACGTGAAAGGGTTTTAAGTCAATAGTCAACCCTCTCTCCCTATTAGTGACCATACGTGAAAGGGTTTAAGTCAATAGTCAACCCTCTCTCCCTATTAGTGACCATACGTGAAAGGGTTTAAGTCAATAGTCAACCCTCTCTCCCTATTTCCTCGCTTGTTTCCCTCCTCACCTCCTCCCCTCCCTCTCCCCCCTCATTCCCTCACTTATCTCCCCCTCTCCCCTTCCTCCTCCTCCTGCCCTCATTCCTTCACTTATTCCCCCCTTCCTCCCCTCTTTCCTTCGCTTATCCCTCCCCTCCTCCTCCTCTCTCTCCCCTCTTTCCTCCGCGTATCTCCCCACCCCTCTTCCCCTATCTATCTCCCCTTATTTCCTCGCTTACACCCCCTCCCCTTTCCTCCTCCTCTCTCCCCTTATTCCCTCGTTTATCTTCTTTGTTACTTTATTCCCATGTTCCTTTGGCTTATTCTCTTTGTAGTCTGGAGGCTTAAGGCACATTTTGAGTAGAATCATGCATTTTGTGATACAAGTATGAAATTTGGCACAGATATAATATAGCCCATAACAGTACATTTAAGAACGGGATCCCAACCATATTCAATCTATGACGAAAATGGCCGCCATGCAAACATTGAAATCCTCATATCTCTGTTAATAATAGTGATAGGTTTCTAATCTTGACATCTATACCTATGTTTTTAATACCAAGGTATTCAAATATGAGACTATTTTCAACTTATAATGTGTCCACCAGACATGGCTGCCCTAACATTCAATTGTGTTTGTTTCAACATTGGTTTAATGTCCAATGAATTAATTGTAATTAAATGAAGAATTCGGTGATAGAATTAGTTAAATGGTATTATCAGATCATCAAACTGTAGTAAATTTCTCTGGCTAAATAGTTTGATGCAGCGGAGACACACCGTGCTAGAGAGATCAACATGCAGTTAACCAGTTAATGCCTTGTATATGACTCCTAGCTGCAGGAATACCTCTGTCTCCCTTTTTATTTTTTTGTTAACTAATGGAATATAATAATAGTTGCTAAATTTAACACTTAATAGATACTAAATCCCCTTTAGTTGAAACTAATGGAATATAGTAATACTTCCTAAATTAACACTTAATATATATTATTTCCAGGGAATTACTCACATCCACCACACTTGCATAGTCCTGTACAAGGCAAGTCTGCCTTTTTGTATTTGCATTGTCCCTTGCAGCACTTGATGCATCCACACTTGATAACATCTCGACAAGCTTCCCCAGCGGCTGGAAGGGTCATCCACTTTATTTTCCAATGTGCACTTGCTTACTCCCATGACCACCCAAAGTCAGCTGGACTTGGTAATGTTGGTGACTTGATAAGTGCCTGACCCCAGACGTGACCTGCTTGATATCCTGTTCATAAAAGGTACTAGGTCAGTGCATCTTGAGTTGGTGGGATATATTCAATGTCCCTGCACTTTTGTGTGAATAATGTTTGCCTTGCACTGTTCACTCTACTTTTAGAACTCCCACGGTCATACATGATTGTTACAAATCTTTCAATGGTAGGTAGAACATTTAATATGTCTTTCACTGTAAGAGTTTCTGCTAAAGACATTCCATGCTACCCAAGCTGTTCGTTTACCTTTTCCAGAACAGAAGGATGTGACATCACAGCCAGTCAGTGCATGGAATGCAGGAAATGCTCTGCATTTACATTCTCCAAGAGCCTGAGCCATACTGGAAACATCTAGATGCCGAAATTTACTACCTGTACCATAAGCCACCCATAGAGATTCAGACTCAAGCTTGTGGGCTAGAGTCATGGTCAAGATAACAATATCTGTATCCACAGTTCTGATGATAATTTTCTTTATACCATGCAGAACCCCATCGTTGGCATGAATAAAGATCCTCGTATCTGCCTCTTCATGATGACAGCCCTTCAGATGTGCCAGATTAGTAGGGGGCTGAGGACAAAACATTCTCACATTGAGTAATGATAACTATGCCTGGGAATACTTCACTTAAAACATGATCACTGATGAGATGGAAGAGCTGGGGTTTGTTTTCATCCACTTATAGAAACTCATGCCACTTAGCTGGTACTTTATTGTTTTCTTTAACAAGTCTTCTGGCACCTGTCCCTCTTTTCTCTCATACAGCAGCTTTTAGACTCCCTTCTTATAGACGTCAAAAAACATATCTACTCTCTCTACATCTCCATTGAACTGCCTTCTGATGTACTTCATGACTCTTGTGGCATAGTCATCAAAAGTATCAACAGGTCCTGGCTTAATCATGTTGATAATGGCAGCACTATCTAGAATGACCATTTGGGCTTCTTGGTGTTTGACTTTGTCATGAGGTACTAAATTTTCAACACATGCTAACAGATCTGCTTTTGTACCACACCTTAAGTCTCCATAGTTAGAAAGAGAAGGTGGATACGAATGGTTCTCATGTGAGAACAATTCTTCAATGTTAGTTTGCCGTACCTGACATACAATGTACAGAGTTGAGAATAAGCTGCAATCACGTCTCAAAGAGTTCAGTTGTTTGTGTTGCCGTGATTTATCCTTGGGGGTATGTGTGGCAAAAAGTGGAAGCTTAGACTTTTTGATGACATCATAAAGTGGGGTTGAACATTCAATGAGACGGTCTTGGTAGAAAGCATCACATCTGTCCTGTCCTAACTGCTTAATTTTCTGAATAGAATCCACTATGGCATGGTCAGCAACTACACCTGTATAAATATTAATCAATTCACTGGCAGTGTCCTTGAAGGGGTTTCCAGTGCCAGACATAATATTCACCAAAGACTTGACCTGCTGTAAGAAGGTATTTTGTTTTCCAAGAGTATCTTCATGGTGATGGGCTTGTTTGTTCGATTGTGATTTGTTTAATATACTGGTGAACTCGGTCACAACCCTGGCCATCTCAGGACCTGCTACCATCCACCTCAGCAAAGCTGTTGGTCTTTCAGTCAAGCCTACTGCTGCTCCTTCATCTTTCACACATGCATTGTTCTGCTCATGGCTCTCATCTAGGGACATCCTGGAGAATGGGCGAGTAGACTTGTTCACTGTGAAATTGCCTTTACAGAATTGAGAATACACTGCAGGATGTTTCTGTTCAAGTGTTGACATATCCCGAAGGTGAAGAGCCACAGGCTGTGCATAAAGATGATGCTCCAATGAATGAAAGAGCCACTGTAGTGCAGACAGGGTTTCAACATTCAAGGAAAAGTTCCCTTCGTGAATGGCTCTACCCCACGTCAGAATGGTTAGTTCAGTGTTCAAGATTAACTCCCAGAACCTGAAATTTACAGAAGATGCACTTTTCTCCTTGACCCAATCTTCCATACAAACGTTTATTCCATATTCAATGTAGGCTTCTTGTCTGAGTTTGAACAGTGCACAAGCTGTAACTTGATGGGATCTTTCTGTTTTCTTTAAATGTACTACTTTCAGAAAAGATTCTGCTGTACCTGGAGTAGTAATTCCAGCCTGACTTAAAGCTGATGTCCAACCACTGCCACCAAGAAGATTACCCAAACATTTCAGCAATGCTATCTTGATATGTAGTCCTCTCAACATCACCACATATTTGTCCTCCTCATGTATTTCAGGCTATATCCACTGAATGTCTTTGGCAATTTTGTAGAGGGATTGATCACAGGAAATTACTGGTGTCTGTCCTTCATTGAGGTGGTGGATTGCTGTTGACACAACATCCATTGCATGTTCGATCATTGCAATAGATTTAGAGTCCTCTCGAAACAATGGAAGAAGTGCAGTGATTACTGTTTGATTTTATGTTTGCTTGTCCTTGTTAATCAGATGTGGTTTATTTGCATGGTAAGCAGCCCATGATACATGCTTATATTCATTTAAAAAAATACTCATCTGGCTTGTCTTGCTGTGGTAGTAGATTAATGTTATCACATACATGATTACACCACTGACTTTCTTCTTGGAGATCCACTGTATAATATGGTTTCTTGAGACCATTTGATTTAGGAATAAGTGGATTTGTTATGCCTATAACTGGCTCAACTGTTGTGTAGTAATCTGGTAACTTGGATATCTTGCGGTTTGACTTGACCTCATGAACGCACTCTGATCAGTTCCAAGAAGGTGGGCATTCGGATGCTGGAACAGGGAAATACCAGTCCCATGGAATGATGCCTGAGCACTAGTGGAGGTGGGATCATGATCTATATTGTCTACTGCTGATGTTGTGAAAACACCAACATTTAGGGATGTTGGACATACTGTGCCAACCTTTTCAAAGTGATTAATAGCAGAATTGGCAAGGTCAGCCGACATACTGAGAACATGATCATATGGTACTGAAAGTCCCGCTTTGTATAAAGTATCAATCAGATCTTTGGATCTAGTCTTGGAATGCATATATGCCCCAAGGAACAGAGGCAGTGGAGGTTCACGCTTTCGACAGTGCCTATAGTCTATTCGCTGTAAGTAGGCGAGAAATCATGACCTCTATCCTCTGTAACTCAAAAAGGGCTAAAGCAAATTGGCTGTAAATTTGCACATCTATTCCTTGACTGACTCTTCCCAAATGGTAGAGACATTAGCTTGATTACTCTAGTCGTTTTTGAGTACTGAGGTTATAGGTCACGCTTTCACGCCTACCTACAGCGAATAGACTATAGTATAGCACTCATATAAAATAAACAAATGGTGGACACATTATAAGTTGAAAATAGTCTCATATTTGAATTCCTTGGTATTATACACATTTGTATAGATGTCAAGATTAGAAACTTATCACTCTTATTAACAGAGATATGAGGATTTCAATGTTCGTATAGCGGCCATTTAAAGATGGCCGCCATTTTCGTCATAGGTCGAATCTGGTTGGGCTCCCATTCTTAAGTGAACTGTTATGGCTATATTATATGTGTGCCAAATTTTATATTTTTATCACAAAATGCATGATTTTTCACTAAGCCTCTGGACTATTGTTATGGTGGCTCTTTATTCCCTTTGTGCGTGTCTCGCTTTATTGTTATGGCGGCTCTTTATTCCCTTTGTGAGTGGCTCGCTTTATTGTTATGGTGGCTCTTTATTCCCTTTGTGAGTGGCTCGCTTTATTGTTATGGTGGCTCTTTATTCCCTTTGTGAGTGGCTCGCTTTATGGTTATGGTGGCTCTTTATTCCCTTTGTGAGTGGCTCGCTTTATTGTTATGGTGGCTCTTTATTCCCTTTGTGAGTGGCTCGCTTTATTGTTATGGTGGCTCTTTATTCCCTTTGTGAGTGGCTCGCTTTATTGTTATGGTGGCTCTTTATTCCCTTTGTGAGTGGCTCGCTTTATTATGTTCTGTCCGTTTGTGTGTGTTTGTTTGATGTCAGCTGTTCTTAGGTTTTGCTGTTTTTGTTTCTGGTGTGTTTGATGTTAGGTGTTCTTATGCGTTGGTGTTTCTGGTGTGTTTGATGTTAGGTGTTCTTATGCTTTGGTGTTCTTCTTTTGTTTTGTTCTTTGTTTGTTCTTTTCTTTTGTTCTTTTGTTTTGTGTTTGATGTCAGGTGTTCTTTTATGTTGTTGGTTTTGGGTTTTGTTCTTTTATTTTGTTCTTCTATATTCTTCAGTTTTGTGGTGCTATGTTTTGTTCTGTTTTGTTATGCTGTCTTGGGTTCTTCTGTGTTGTTGTTCTTTTGTTTTGGTTCTTCTGTTTGGTGTTTATGTTAGGTGTTTTTTTGTTCTGTGTTCTTCTGTTTTGGTGTTCTGTTGTGTGGTTTCATGTCAGTTGTTCTTGTATTTGGAGTTTTCTGTTTTATTGTACTATGTTCTTCTGTTTTCTGTTTTGTTTTTCTGTGTTGTTTTCTTCTGTTTTATTTTACTGTTTTGTTCTTAAATTTTGTTATACTCTTGTGCTTTGTTATTCTGATGTTGACTCACTTATTCCTTTTGATCACCGTGTGTCTTTATTCCCTTTGTCACAGTTAATATTATTTGTTCTCTCTCACTCTCTCTCTCTCACACACACACACTTTCACTTTCAACCTCACACACTCACTCACTCTCACACACTTTCTCTCTCTCTCTCTCTTTCTCTCTCATATATCTTTCATCACCCCCGTGTCTATATCCTCTTTCTCCCTTTTTAATTCTTGTATTGTATTGTATTTAACTGTTGTACTGCTTATAATCAAACTTCCTCTCTCCACCATTTTGTTTATTCTACTTTATATATGTTCCATCTCTCTCTCTCTCTCTCTCTCTCTCTCTCTCTCTCTCTCTCTCTCTCTCTCCTTCACTATTGCTGCCTCCTTTGATCTCATATGTTATCTTGCTTGTCTTGTATTTTGTTGTATTATTAATTTTTCTGTATATCCTTTGTTCCTTCTTTCGGCGAGGTTGTTTTGTTTCCACTTTTTCCTTATTCGTATATTGTTGTTGTTGTTGTTGTTGTTGGTGTGTGTGTGTGTGTTTTGCATTGCGATTGTATGTGTGTGAGAGTGTGTGAATATTTAAGTGTATGTGAGTGTGTGTGTGTATGTGTTTGTGTGTGTGTGTGTGTGTGTGTGTATGTGTTTGTGTGTGAGAGAGTATGATCGCTAGGGGGTACGTTTCAGTTCTTGGTAAACCTGTGTAACTCTCCCCCCCTGGGTATTATAGCTCCTTTATTAGTGCTCTACACTTTTATTGGCTCTCTCTTGTTCTCTCTCGTGGGGGGTGGGGGGGGGTGAGGGTGTGTATGTGTGAGTGGGGGGGGTGAGGGTGTGTATGTGTGAGTGTGTGTGGGGGGGTGAGTGGGGTGGGGGGGTGGAGGTATATGTGGGTGGGTGTTGTGTGTGTGTATGTGTGTATGTATATGTATGTGTGTATGTATAATCTGTGTGTGTGTCTATGTGTGTGTATGGTTGATAGATACCATTGTAACTCTCTCCTGGGTATTAAAGCTCATATTATAGGGTGGCTGAATCTTTACACGACATTATTGTCGTTATATTATTCATCTTTCTCTCTCTCTCTCTCTCTCTCTCTCTCTCTGACACACATTCAGGTATTGCAGAATTGTATTGTTTGTATACATTTTTCTTTTGTCGAATTTGAAATTGCGCCTTTAACTGTTTTGTCTCACTCTCTCCCTTCTCCAACCCCTTACTTTCACACTCTCTCACTTTCGCGCGCACACACACACACACACACACACACACACACACACACATACGCACACACACACACATTGTTTCACACTCTCTCTCTCATCTCTCACACCGTAGTGGAGATACAGGACGTGTTAAGTGGTGGATGATAAATATGATTTTCTGCTGAACGTTCACATTGAAAGGGAGATGAGCGAGAGAGAACAAGGGAGCTGGAGTGTGTGTGTGTATGTGTGTGTGTGTGTGTGTGTGTGTGAGAGAGAGAGAGAGAGAGAGAGAGAGAGAGAGAGCGAGAGCGAGCATATTTATTGTAATAAATCATGAAATGTAAGATCACTGCACTGTCAATATTTGTAGACATGAGTGAATACATGTGTGTGTGTGTGTGTGTGTGTGTGTGTGTGTGTGTCTTTATCTGGTTGAAATTATGAAAGTGGGAAAGAAAAAAAACATAATGATAAAATAAATATCTATCTATCTATCTATCTATATGCTCAGGCCCAATCCCCATTTTGGGGGTAGCCGACTCAAGACAGAGCAAGAACAGGGAAAACATAAAACAAAAAATAAACACAGATAAAAAACACAAACTCTCACACATCCAGGTCACCCAGGAGAAGACCCAGAGACCAGGGTTACCAAGGTCGCTCCAGCACTCCCCCGGCCCCTGACCACCCGGAGAGGTTCCGGCATGACTGATAGAAGCGTCCCTGCAGCGGGGATAATGTGGCTAAAATGTCCACTTAACCCGTTCAGCACCATGACGCCTTTCTACCTACCTGTGATTCTGGCTATAATTATATGATTGTATCCAGTTTAACAAGAACCTATGTTATGCAGGTGTATTGAGATCGCATGTACCCCTTTGAATCCTAGAGGTAGAATATAAGCTTAGGAAAAACGTCTATTGGTAGTATGAATATGATGAAAATTACGTCATGGTGGTGAAGGGGTTAAGAGGTTGATGAACAAAGACTATAATATAAAAATAATGCATAACAAAGAATATGAAAACTTTAATCGAGCATAAAGTGAGATAGATAGGGTGAAAAGTACTTTAAAAACATCGAACAAGAATATATATATATGATACAATAAGGTAAAGAGAGTGGATATAAGGTGAATTATTTAGAAGAATGACAAATCAATACGTAAATAGAAAGGTATGAAGTGGGTAATATAAAGGTAACATTTACTTAACCCCTTCAACACTATGATGTAAGTTTCATCGTATTATGGTTACCATTAGACGATTTTAGTTAGCTTAAAATCTCTCTCTGTCTAGTTATGGAGAATCATAGGTAAAAAGACGTCCTCGTGGCGAAAACTGAAAAGATTAGCGTACGAAAGAGAAAAGACTTAGTAAGAGCGGAAGACTCTATAAAGAGAAAAGACTTAGTAAGAGCGGAAGACTCTATAAAGAGAAAAGACTTAGTAAGAGCGGAAGACTCTATAAAGGAAATAATTATAAGGGGAAACACGACAGAATAGTAACGAAAGAATAAACAGAGCATAAATAAAGGTGATATAATAACATAATAGTGGCGAAAGAATAATAAAGAGAATAAATAAAGGTGGTATAATAACAGAATAGTAATGAAAGAATGAATGGGAAGAATAAATATATGTGAACAAAAATAACGGAATAGTAACGAAACAATCAATATAGATTATTGTATAAGGTAAAATAAGGTTTGGAATATTAACGAACAAAGTAACGAAGTGACAATGAAAGAAGAGTTTAGGAAAATCAGAAGAATAACCAACAAAAACATAAATGGCAACGGAAGAAGAGAATAATAAAAAACAGAATAATAACGAACAAAGACATAATGGACAATGGAAGAAGAGATTAATACAATCAGAATAACAACGAACAAAGATATAAAAAACAAAGGAAGGGAATATGAGATAAAAGAGATTAATTAATTATAATGAGGACTGTGGCCAATAAAATGGATGTGTGTGGGAGAGGGCGGTGCAGAGAGGGAGAGTGGGTTGAGAGGGAGCGGGAAGAATGGGGGGAAAGGAGAGGGGGAAAGAAGGAAAAGTGGGGGGAGGGAGAGGGAGAGGGGGTTGAGGAGGGAGGGAGAGAGAAGGAAGAGTGGGGGAGGAAGAGGGAGAAGGATAAGGAAGAATGGGGGAGAGGGAGTTGAGGAAGAGGGAGGGGAGGGAGAAGGAAGAGAGGTGAGGGAGAGGGGAATGAGAATGAAAGGTGGTAGGAGAAAGAGTTGGGGGGGGGGGAGGGTGGTGGGAGAGAAGTAGTGTTGTAGAGGAGGAGAAGGAGGCAGGGGGTCGGGGGGGGGGGGGGGGGGGAGAGAAAGACAATGCTATAATGAACTCTGTAAAGTTGACAGAATGAATTAGAACACAATATCAGGAAGATTATTTAAAGGGTCCAGGGTTCGAGTGTGTGTTAGTGACCTCAAGAAGCTATTAGTGAAAAGTTAATAAAAAGTCAATAAAGTGCTCCTCCTCATATGGTATCTCAATATAACCCTTGATTTTACAACCCATTTTCACACCCTTGATTTTGTGAGAGTGCGTTGTCTCTGTCCAAACCCTGAGGCAGATCCTGCTGAATTTAATAACTTTCCTTTTCTAGGAGGAGGGGGGAGGGGAGGAGGGGTAGAAGAAAGAACAGCGTAAGAAGAGGAGGAGGAAGAGGAGAAGAAGAAGACACACGAGGAGGAGGAGGACGAGGGGTGGAGTAGGACGAGTTTGAAGAGGAATAGAAAGAATGTAAGAATAAGTGGACACGAAGAAGAAGAAAGGATAAGAAGTAAGTGAATACATGATTGAAGTGAAAGAGGAGGATAGAGAGAGAAGGAAGAGTAGGGGAAGGGGGAGAGTGGTGGAAAAGAAGAGGAGAATAATTGATTGTAGTGAATGAAGAAAAAGATGAAGAAGAAGAAGATAGTGGATTTACGTGAACGAGGTGGAGAAGATAACAGTTGATTGAAGTGATAGAAGACGAATAAGAAGAGAGAAGAGGAAGAAGAGGAAGATAACAGTGAATTGCAGTGATAGAAGACGAATAAGAAGAGAGAAGAGGAAGAAGAGGAAGATAACAGTGAATTGCAGTGATAGAAGACGAATAAGAAGAGAGAAGAGGAAGATAACAGTGAATTGAAGTGAAAGAAGAGGATGAGGAGGATGCGGTGTGAATAGATGTAAAGGAGGGAGGAAGTGCTGGAGTGCAGGATCCTAAGCAGAACATTAGTGGCGAGAGACAGGGAACGCACAGGGCTTCAGGTTCGGTTCAGGGAGACAGAGAGAGAGAAATTATTGCAAATTTACTGTTTGACCAACGAAACAACGAACTATAACAGGGAAGGGGGGGGGGGTAATCGAGTTAAGAGAGAGAGAGAGATTATTGCAAATTTACTGTTAGACCTAAGAGACAACGAGTTAAAATAGGGAAGGGGGGGGGGGTAATCGAGTTAAGAGGTTATAATAATAATAATAATAATAATAATAATTCTTAAAGCTAGCGCACGCTAAACCAGCTAAGGATAGCCCAATAAGGCCGATTAGGCGTATTTCCATTGGGGTCCTGTACTACTAGCCCATCCCCTTGCTCATGAGGGACGGTAACGACTCAGTGCTTGTGAAAAACCTTTACTGCGCCGAGCGTGGGCGCGATTCTGGGCCTTCTGCGTGGAAGTGCAAGACGCTAGTCACTACACCAGCGAGCCGTATGTAGGTTAGCAAATTGAGAGAGAGAGAGAGAGAGAGAGAGAGAGAGAGAGAGAGAGAGAGAGAGAGAGAGAGAGAGAGAGAGAGAGATTATTGCAAACCTAATGTTACACCCACGAAACACCAAACTAAAGCAAGAGGGGGGGGGGGGGTAATTGAGTTAACAGAGGTAAGTGAAACGCCAATTGAAAGACTAAGCAGAGAGAGAGAGAGAGAGAGATTGTTGCAAATTTAATGTTATATTCACGAAACAAGTAGCGCAGAACACAATTTATCTCCCTAATGGAATCTATTTATCATCCATGTTGTCCTAATTGTTAAGTTTGAAGGGGGTCTGGAGAAATGGGTGTTATTTGTTTATCTCTCTTAAGTGTAAGATAAATATAGGCTCGACAATGGCAAATACACTAACCCTGTATTTTGTTTCTTGTGTTAAAAGGGTAAGAATAAAACGATGCTTTGAAGGTTGCACACGACTTAGTCTCTGTCCAACCCCTCGACCCGTTCCAGCTCACCTCCCTCACTGATATTGATGCTATTATCATGTAGCGCTATTCAGTTGTATTTCTTATGCCAAAAGAGAAAAACTAAGTGCAAACATTTACAGTACAATATAAATATATCTATCTATATATGTAGATAGATAGATAAATAGATAGATTGATTGATTGATGGATATAGATTTGTATGTATATGTATTATATATATATATATCTATATATATATATATATATATATATATATATATATATATATATATATATATATATATATATATATATATATATATATATATATATTTATTAATTTATTTATATTAATTTAAAATGAGTTGAAATTGTGAAGGCGATATATATTTTTGTTCTGTTACAAGATCAAACTAGAGCTACTATTGAATTGATGACTGTGTTTCTGGTTCTTACATATCAGTTTAATATAAAAGCGAGCGAGTATGTTGTTATCATGTGAGAGTGGCTGTACTCACACAAAGATGCACACATCAAAATCTACAGGATAGGCAAAAGGTCGAAATAGATAGAGAAATTGTGGAAATTGAACAAAGGCTAAGAATATCATATGAACTACAACATATGGAAGAGGAGAGGAAAGCTATTGCAGGTATAAAGGAAAATTTCAAATACTTCTTTTCATACGCCAAACAAAAGGCTAAAACAACATCAAACATCGGCCCACTGAGCAAAGGGGACGGCTCTTTCACAGGGGACAAAAGGAAATGAGCGAACTCTTAAGCAGGCAGTATGAAATGGCATTCAGTGAGCCTGATGAAACAAAAGTCATCAGAGACCAAAATATATTTTTCATGGAAACCTCCCCCACGGAAACCCCTCAAATGGTGGATATTGATTTCGGTCCAAAAGACATAGAAGAGGCCATTTCCAACATGCCATCCCACTCGGCACCAGGCCCGGACTCATGGAATTCGATCGTAATGAAAAAATGTAAGGAAAACCTCTCAAAACCCCTGGCTATAATGTGGAGAAGGAGTCTAGACACTGGTGACATACCAGATAGCTTGAAAAATGCAATAATTGCCCCACTGCATAAAGGAGGGAGTAAAGCACTACCAAAAAACTACCGCCCGGTAGCTCTAACCTCTCACATCATTAAAGTTTTCGAGCGAGTCCTGCAAAGCAAAATTTCAACATTCATGGAGACAAATGAACTACACAACACCGGTCAACATGGGTTCAGAGCGGGAAGATCATGTCTCTCACAACTTTTGGAACACTATGACAAAATTCTTAAAGCGCTAGAAGAAAAGAAAAACGTGGATGTCATTTACACCGATTTTGCTAAGGCATTTGATAAATGTGACCATAAAAGGTATAACTGGGAAAATCGGACGGTGGATATACAATTTCCTCGTAAACCGAAAACAATCGGTAGCAGTAAACCAAGTCACTTCTGAGCCTTCGGATGTCAAAAGCTCAGTGCCCCAAGGAACAGTGCTAGCGCCCCTTCTGTTCCTCATACTAATTTGCGACATAGATACCAACACCAGACACAGTACGGTGTCGTCTTTTGCTGATGACACAAAATTAAGCAAGATAGTAAACACACAAGAGGACACGGGCCGACTGCAGGAAAACATGAATGTAGTGTTCCAGTGGACCAGGGAAAACAACATGCAATTCAATGAGGAAAAATTCCAAGTAATACGGTACGGAGATAATAATGGTGTTAAAGAAATTACAAATTACTTAACAGAAACTAACCAC
>CM064485.1:22766089-23160428 GCA_032716605.1 Paralithodes platypus | reverse complement strand
CTTCAAACAAAATGGCCTAAACAATGCTATATCATCTTAATTTACTGTATTCCTTCTCATATTCAATCAGTTCTTCAAACAAAATGGCCTAAACAATGCTATATCATCTTAATTTACTGTATTCCTTCTCATATTCAATCAGTTCTTCAAACAAAATGGCCTAAACAATGCTATATCATCTTAATTTACTGTATTCCTTCTCATATTCAATCAGTTCTTCAAACAAAATGGCCTAAACAATGCTATATCATCTTAATTTACTGTATTCCTTCTCATATTCAATCAGTTCTTCAAACAAAATGGCCTAAACAATGCTATATCATCTTAATTTACTGTATTCCTTCTCATATTCAATCAGTTCTTCAAACAAAATGGCCTAAACAATGCTATATCATCTTAATTTACTGTATTCCTTCTCATATTCAATCAGTTCTTCAAACAAAATGGCCTAAACAATGCTATATCATCTTAATTTACTGTATTCCTTCTCATATTCAATCAGTTCTTCAAACAAAATGGCCTAAACAATGCTATATCATCTTAATTTACTGTATTCCTTCTCATATTCAATCAGTTCTTCAAACAAAATGGCCTAAACAATGCTATATCATCTTAATTTACTGTATTCCTTCTCATATTCAATCAGTTCTTCAAACAAAATGGCCTAAACAATGCTATATCATCTTAATTTACTGTATTCCTTCTCATATTCAATCAGTTCTTCAAACAAAATGGCCTAAACAATGCTATATCATCTTAATTTACTGTATTCCTTCTCATATTCAATCAGTTCTTCAAACAAAATGGCCTAAACAATGCTATATCATCTTAATTTACTGTATTCCTTCTCATATTCAATCAGTTCTTCAAACAAAATGGCCTAAACAATGCTATATCATCTTAATTTACTGTATTCCTTCTCATATTCAATCAGTTCTTCAAACAAAATGGCCTAAACAATGCTATATCATCTTAATTTACTGTATTCCTTCTCATATTCAATCAGTTCTTCAAACAAAATGGCCTAAACAATGCTATATCATCTTAATTTACTGTATTCCTTCTCATATTCAATCAGTTCTTCAAACAAAATGGCCTAAACAATGCTATATCATCTTAATTTACTGTATTCCTTCTCATATTCAATCAGTTCTTCAAACAAAATGGCCTAAACAATGCTATATCATCTTAATTTACTGTATTCCTTCTCATATTCAATCAGTTCTTCAAACAAAATGGCCTAAACAATGCTATATCATCTTAATTTACTGTATTCCTTCTCATATTCAATCAGTTCTTCAAACAAAATGGCCTAAACAATGCTATATCATCTTAATTTACTGTATTCCTTCTCATATTCAATCAGTTCTTCAAACAAAATGGCCTAAACAATGCTATATCATCTTAATTTACTGTATTCCTTCTCATATTCAATCAGTTCTTCAAACAAAATGGCCTAAACAATGCTATATCATCTTAATTTACTGTATTCCTTCTCATATTCAATCAGTTCTTCAAACAAAATGGCCTAAACAATGCTATATCATCTTAATTTACTGTATTCCTTCTCATATTCAATCAGTTCTTCAAACAAAATGGCCTAAACAATGCTATATCATCTTAATTTACTGTATTCCTTCTCATATTCAATCAGTTCTTCAAACAAAATGGCCTAAACAATGCTATATCATCTTAATTTACTGTATTCCTTCTCATATTCAATCAGTTCTTCAAACAAAATGGCCTAAACAATGCTATATCATCTTAATTTACTGTATTCCTTCTCATATTCAATCAGTTCTTCAAACAAAATGGCCTAAACAATGCTATATCATCTTAATTTACTGTATTCCTTCTCATATTCAATCAGTTCTTCAAACAAAATGGCCTAAACAATGCTATATCATCTTAATTTACTGTATTCCTTCTCATATTCAATCAGTTCTTCAAACAAAATGGCCTAAACAATGCTATATCATCTTAATTTACTGTATTCCTTCTCATATTCAATCAGTTCTTCAAACAAAATGGCCTAAACAATGCTATATCATCTTAATTTACTGTATTCCTTCTCATATTCAATCAGTTCTTCAAACAAAATGGCCTAAACAATGCTATATCATCTTAATTTACTGTATTCCTTCTCATATTCAATCAGTTCTTCAAACAAAATGGCCTAAACAATGCTATATCATCTTAATTTACTGTATTCCTTCTCATATTCAATCAGTTCTTCAAACAAAATGGCCTAATTTTTCTCTTATTTCTCTTATTTTTAATCAGATACAAAATACAGGTGTTTTTGTTTTTAATTATTGGTTACTTCCACTGAAATGGCAGCGGGCAAGCAGAGTTGTAGTTGTGGGAAGGTTGTGGGCAAGGCCAAATCGCTGGGCTGCTACTCGTGTGGTACCTATTTTCATGTTAACTGTGTAAATGTTGATGATGAGGACCTCAGAGTACTTGCAAAGAAGAAACCTGGATTTAAATGGCATTGCACTGTTTGCGATACCACCCCCCTGGCTGCAAAGGATGCAGCAATTAGTCAGCAGACCTTGGATGACCTGACGGCTGCCCTAGTTGGTGAAGTGAAGACTGCCATTGTAAACGAAGTGAAGGGTGCCCTTGCTGCGGTGGCTGTGGAGATAGAGAGTATTGGTAACAGAATGGATATCCTTGAGACTAAAGTTGCTGCCCCCGACATTCCCTTGTTTGCCAAGATAGTTCAGCAAACATTTGAAGAGACCAAAAAGGAGCCGACCAAACGCACCACTGAGGTGGTAGATGGTGGAAAGAAAAAAACTGTCTGGGACCATCAGGTCCTGGTAGTGAAGCCAAAAGACCGATCCTCCGAGCCAGTAAGCCCACCAGATACAAAGGCAATCGAGACTGCTTTGGCTTTGGTTCCGGTTAACAAGTTAACTAGAACTGATTCAGGTGTACTGGTGGTACGACTTCCATCCAAGAAAGCGAAAGAAGATGCAGGAAGGGCCATCAATCAGTGTTTGGGGGGGGACAGTGCCTTCAGTGTCTCCGAACCAAAGAAGATGATGCCAAAAATGACTCTGGTAGGCATTGCTAATGACGCTGAGGATAATGAGATCATTCCCAGCATCCTCAACAAGAACCCAAGAATAAAGTCCCTGGTCGACGATGGCTTAGCTATGAATTTGCTATTCACCAAGCAAAAGAGTGATGCACACACAAAGACTGCGGTAGTAAAAATGTCACCTGAAATACGCTCTTCCATTGTGGATGATGGCAATTCTGTGTATGTTGGACTTGTGAGATGTCGTGCATACGATCGCTTCTGGGTAACACAATGTTACCATTGCCAGGGCTTTGGTCATACCAGTGACAGGTGTTATCGGAAAAATGAGGATCCAAAATGCAACTTCTGTGCCGGTACTCATAACTCAAAAGACTGCACCAACAAGACTTCCCCCAAATGTATAAATTGTATGAGCTCCACATCAGTTACGGAGCCGCCAAATCATTTCGCCTCAAGTAGAAATTGTCCTCTAATGACAGCTCAGAGAAATAAAGTTATTGAGAACACCAATTTTGTAGGTTCAAAAAACTGAAAAATGCACATGGGAGCCGGTTGAAACTGGGTCTGTTGAATGTTCGTTCCTTGCGTAACAAAATGGATCATATTTGCGAGATCTTGGATGAACGTAACCTTGATGTATTATGTCTCACTGAGACCTGGTTGTTCGAGTCAGATCTGAATATTATCCAGGCGGCATTGCCTAAAACCCATTCCATAATAAATGTTCCTAGGCCTAGGGGAGATCATCCGGGTGGTGGAGTGGCAGTTGTCTACTCCACATCTCTGGTGAATATCTTGCAAATAAGCCATAACCCAGCCCCTCTTTACTATGAACTGTTGGAAGTGGAAATAAAACTCCATCAACAAATTCTAAGAATGGCAGTTGTCTATAGGCCTGGCCATCGTGGCACAGATAGGGGTTTTATGGAAGAGTTTGGGCAGTTTCTCGAGGAATTTTCTGCTAAAACCGGAAGACTTTTGATATGTGGAGATTTTAATTACTGGGTTGACAGCCCTCATCTGAAGCCATTCTCTCCTGAGTTCCTTGAGTTGACTGATCAGAACAATTTTGTAAACCATGTGTCCCACCCAACTCATATCTTAGGACACACCCTTGACTTGGTTTTCTCTCCTGTGGGTTGTGGTGGTGTTCTGGATGTTGATGTTGAGAATGCTGACCCTAATACCTCTGATCATGCTTTGATTACTTTCAGCTTTGATTTCCCTAAGCCACTCACACATGAAAAAGTAATCAGATTTAGAAATTATAAAAATGCAGACCAAAATTTGGCTAGCAGTGAAGTAAAACAGTACTTGGGAAGTATTGATACTTCCAACCTTACTTCAGATGAGCTGGTGGAGGTACATGGAAATGCACTTAAATTAGTGTTCGATCATCACTGTCCAGAAGTAGAGAAGAAAATCATAGTACGAGATGATTCACCCTGGTATAGCACTCGAGTTAAATTTCTTAGAAGAGCGCGTAGAAGAGCTGAACGTGAATGGCGGAAAAATAAAACAGACTCTACATGGTTGCAATATCTGTCAGCCAGAAGAGCTGTGGTCCACACAATCAAAGATGAAAAGAAAGTGTATTATCAGGGAAAAGTTGACTCGTGTGGTAATGACCAGAGGAGGTTGGCTTCAATTGTAAACAGTTTACTTGGAAAAACAAGAGTCAGCTTAAGACCTTCTGTACCCGATGCCGAGTTGGCTGCCAACTTTGTGGCATTTTTTGCTGGCAAGATAACTCGCATAAGACAGGAACTGGATGATGCTTCTGTTGGTGAAGAACTTTCAGTTGTACTCCAACCCCGACACATTCCTAATAATGTCCTCTCATCCTTTCACTCAGTAGAGGTGGACATGATCTCGTCCTACATAAGAAACCTCAATAAAACATTTTGCCCGTTGGATCCCATAAATGTTTCCAAGCTACCAAGAGTCTATGATCACACAGTTGAGTTTATTTCCAAAATAATTAATAAGTGCTTCTCTGAAGGTAGCTTCCCACATTCTGAAAAGCATGCACTACTCCGACCTACTCTAAAGAAACCTGGACTTGATGTTGAGAACATGTTGAACTATCGTCCTGTCTCCAACCTGTCCTTCATATCAAAGATATTAGAGCGTGCAATACTTGACCAATTACAACCACTACTTCAGCAGAATGAAACTATCCCAATTTTTCAGTCTGCTTACCGACAGCATCATTCAACTGAAACAGCATTGATTAGAGTACATAATGATCTAGTTGAGAACATTTGCAATGGTGTGGCCTCACTATTGGTCTTGCTTGATCTCTCTGCGGCCTTTGACACAGTGGATCACGAGTTGTTATTGAGTGATCTTTATGATTGTGGTGTGCGTGACTCCGCTCTCTTGCTTCTTGGGTCGTACTTGTCAGGTAGATCCCAGAGTGTGATGGTAAATCAAGTGGTCTCGGACTCGACACCCCTGCAGTATGGTGTTCCGCAGGGATCAGTTTTAGGTCCTATCCTATTTATAATTTATATTAGCAGTTTGTCTCTTCTGCTTCGTGCACATAATGTCACCTTTCACTTTTATGCAGATGACACCCAGATTTATGTGAGAATCACAAATATAGTTGATATACGGAGTAAGATGGAATTGTTGATGTCTGATATCAAGAAGTGGATGAGAGCGAGAAAACTTAAACTAAATGATGGTAAAACTGATATTCTCATCATCCGAGGAAATAGAAGAGCTGATGATATAGTGGGTGCCCTCTCCATCAATGTGGGTGGATCTCAGCTGCGACCGGCCAACTCTGTTCGAAATCTGGGTGTATATGTGAACTCCCGATTAGATTTCAAAGAGCATGTAAACCAGATAGTTAAAAGTTGTTACTTGCACATCAGAAATCTCTATTTGGTGAAGCCGTTTTTAACCAGACGTTGCCTCCTGACGTTGGTTCACTCATTGGTCTTCTCTCGTGTTGATTATTGCAATGCCCTGTTGGTGGGTCTTCCAAATTATATTTTGAAGAAAGTTCAGTCTGTTCTTAACAGGGCCGCAAGACTAATTTTTGGTGTTCTACCTAGAACTCCTACTACATCTCTTCACATAGAACTGCACTGGCTGCCAGTAAGAGCAAGAATAGAATTTAAGTTGTGTTTGGTGACTTTTAAGGTTCTCAAATTTGGTGAGCCTAGGTACCTTGCGGAGCTTCTCAGGCGCCCACCGGCACACCATGGTGTAGTTGTGCGTCATGACAATGACCCTTTTCGTCTTGATGAACCAAGGGCTTTCCAGCAGTCTTCTTTCTTTGAGAGGTCATTCTCCTACATGGCTCCGAGGTTGTATAACAGGTTGCCGCTGTCCATGAGACAACTGAGTTCTGTTGAATGCTTCAAGAGACAACTTAAGACTTTTCTCTTTGAGAGAAGCTATGATCTTGGGAGAGGTGTCATGACAGATGGCTATAGAGTTTAGGCTATTTTGCCACTGCTAGTGATTGTTAAATGTGTGTTGTATATAAGCCTTCTTTTGATGCATTGATTTTTGTTCTTTTTTCTTTCTCTTTTCGAGCGCTAGTGAATTCTTCGGAAAAATTGGCGCTTATGAGAAATAAGTAACATGCTTATTATTATTATTATTATTATTATTCCTTCTCATATTCAATCAGTTCTTCAAACAAAATGGCCTAAACAATGCTATATCATCTTAATTTACTGTATTCCTTCTCATATTCAATCAGTTCTTCAAACAAAATGGCCTAAACAATGCTATATCATCTTAATTTACTGTATTCCTTCTCATATTCAATCAGTTCTTCAAACAAAATGGCCTAAACAATGCTATATCATCTTAATTTACTGTATTCCTTCTCATATTCAATCAGTTCTTCAAACAAAATGGCCTAAACAATGCTATATCATCTTAATTTACTGTATTCCTTCTCATATTCAATCAGTTCTTCAAACAAAATGGCCTAAACAATGCTATATCATCTTAATTTACTGTATTCCTTCTCATATTCAATCAGTTCTTCAAACAAAATGGCCTAAACAATGCTATATCATCTTAATTTACTGTATTCCTTCTCATATTCAATCAGTTCTTCAAACAAAATGGCCTAAACAATGCTATATCATCTTAATTTACTGTATTCCTTCTCATATTCAATCAGTTCTTCAAACAAAATGGCCTAAACAATGCTATATCATCTTAATTTACTGTATTCCTTCTCATATTCAATCAGTTCTTCAAACAAAATGGCCTAAACAATGCTATATCATCTTAATTTACTGTATTCCTTCTCATATTCAATCAGTTCTTCAAACAAAATGGCCTAAACAATGCTATATCATCTTAATTTACTGTATTCCTTCTCATATTCAATCAGTTCTTCAAACAAAATGGCCTAAACAATGCTATATCATCTTAATTTACTGTATTCCTTCTCATATTCAATCAGTTCTTCAAACAAAATGGCCTAAACAATGCTATATCATCTTAATTTACTGTATTCCTTCTCATATTCAATCAGTTCTTCAAACAAAATGGCCTAAACAATGCTATATCATCTTAATTTACTGTATTCCTTCTCATATTCAATCAGTTCTTCAAACAAAATGGCCTAAACAATGCTATATCATCTTAATTTACTGTATTCCTTCTCATATTCAATCAGTTCTTCAAACAAAATGGCCTAAACAATGCTATATCATCTTAATTTACTGTATTCCTTCTCATATTCAATCAGTTCTTCAAACAAAATGGCCTAAACAATGCTATATCATCTTAATTTACTGTATTCCTTCTCATATTCAATCAGTTCTTCAAACAAAATGGCCTAAACAATGCTATATCATCTTAATTTACTGTATTCCTTCTCATATTCAATCAGTTCTTCAAACAAAATGGCCTAAACAATGCTATATCATCTTAATTTACTGTATTCCTTCTCATATTCAATCAGTTCTTCAAACAAAATGGCCTAAACAATGCTATATCATCTTAATTTACTGTATTCCTTCTCATATTCAATCAGTTCTTCAAACAAAATGGCCTAAACAATGCTATATCATCTTAATTTACTGTATTCCTTCTCATATTCAATCAGTTCTTCAAACAAAATGGCCTAAACAATGCTATATCATCTTAATTTACTGTATTCCTTCTCATATTCAATCAGTTCTTCAAACAAAATGGCCTAAACAATGCTATATCATCTTAATTTACTGTATTCCTTCTCATATTCAATCAGTTCTTCAAACAAAATGGCCTAAACAATGCTATATCATCTTAATTTACTGTATTCCTTCTCATATTCAATCAGTTCTTCAAACAAAATGGCCTAAACAATGCTATATCATCTTAATTTACTGTATTCCTTCTCATATTCAATCAGTTCTTCAAACAAAATGGCCTAAACAATGCTATATCATCTTAATTTACTGTATTCCTTCTCATATTCAATCAGTTCTTCAAACAAAATGGCCTAAACAATGCTATATCATCTTAATTTACTGTATTCCTTCTCATATTCAATCAGTTCTTCAAACAAAATGGCCTAAACAATGCTATATCATCTTAATTTACTGTATTCCTTCTCATATTCAATCAGTTCTTCAAACAAAATGGCCTAAACAATGCTATATCATCTTAATTTACTGTATTCCTTCTCATATTCAATCAGTTCTTCAAACAAAATGGCCTAAACAATGCTATATCATCTTAATTTACTGTATTCCTTCTCATATTCAATCAGTTCTTCAAACAAAATGGCCTAAACAATGCTATATCATCTTAATTTACTGTATTCCTTCTCATATTCAATCAGTTCTTCAAACAAAATGGCCTAAACAATGCTATATCATCTTAATTTACTGTATTCCTTCTCATATTCAATCAGTTCTTCAAACAAAATGGCCTAAACAATGCTATATCATCTTAATTTACTGTATTCCTTCTCATATTCAATCAGTTCTTCAAACAAAATGGCCTAAACAATGCTATATCATCTTAATTTACTGTATTCCTTCTCATATTCAATCAGTTCTTCAAACAAAATGGCCTAAACAATGCTATATCATCTTAATTTACTGTATTCCTTCTCATATTCAATCAGTTCTTCAAACAAAATGGCCTAAACAATGCTATATCATCTTAATTTACTGTATTCCTTCTCATATTCAATCAGTTCTTCAAACAAAATGGCCTAAACAATGCTATATCATCTTAATTTACTGTATTCCTTCTCATATTCAATCAGTTCTTCAAACAAAATGGCCTAAACAATGCTATATCATCTTAATTTACTGTATTCCTTCTCATATTCAATCAGTTCTTCAAACAAAATGGCCTAAACAATGCTATATCATCTTAATTTACTGTATTCCTTCTCATATTCAATCAGTTCTTCAAACAAAATGGCCTAAACAATGCTATATCATCTTAATTTACTGTATTCCTTCTCATATTCAATCAGTTCTTCAAACAAAATGGCCTAAACAATGCTATATCATCTTAATTTACTGTATTCCTTCTCATATTCAATCAGTTCTTCAAACAAAATGGCCTAAACAATGCTATATCATCTTAATTTACTGTATTCCTTCTCATATTCAATCAGTTCTTCAAACAAAATGGCCTAAACAATGCTATATCATCTTAATTTACTGTATTCCTTCTCATATTCAATCAGTTCTTCAAACAAAATGGCCTAAACAATGCTATATCATCTTAATTTACTGTATTCCTTCTCATATTCAATCAGTTCTTCAAACAAAATGGCCTAAACAATGCTATATCATCTTAATTTACTGTATTCCTTCTCATATTCAATCAGTTCTTCAAACAAAATGGCCTAAACAATGCTATATCATCTTAATTTACTGTATTCCTTCTCATATTCAATCAGTTCTTCAAACAAAATGGCCTAAACAATGCTATATCATCTTAATTTACTGTATTCCTTCTCATATTCAATCAGTTCTTCAAACAAAATGGCCTAAACAATGCTATATCATCTTAATTTACTGTATTCCTTCTCATATTCAATCAGTTCTTCAAACAAAATGGCCTAAACAATGCTATATCATCTTAATTTACTGTATTCCTTCTCATATTCAATCAGTTCTTCAAACAAAATGGCCTAAACAATGCTATATCATCTTAATTTACTGTATTCCTTCTCATATTCAATCAGTTCTTCAAACAAAATGGCCTAAACAATGCTATATCATCTTAATTTACTGTATTCCTTCTCATATTCAATCAGTTCTTCAAACAAAATGGCCTAAACAATGCTATATCATCTTAATTTACTGTATTCCTTCTCATATTCAATCAGTTCTTCAAACAAAATGGCCTAAACAATGCTATATCATCTTAATTTACTGTATTCCTTCTCATATTCAATCAGTTCTTCAAACAAAATGGCCTAAACAATGCTATATCATCTTAATTTACTGTATTCCTTCTCATATTCAATCAGTTCTTCAAACAAAATGGCCTAAACAATGCTATATCATCTTAATTTACTGTATTCCTTCTCATATTCAATCAGTTCTTCAAACAAAATGGCCTAAACAATGCTATATCATCTTAATTTACTGTATTCCTTCTCATATTCAATCAGTTCTTCAAACAAAATGGCCTAAACAATGCTATATCATCTTAATTTACTGTATTCCTTCTCATATTCAATCAGTTCTTCAAACAAAATGGCCTAAACAATGCTATATCATCTTAATTTACTGTATTCCTTCTCATATTCAATCAGTTCTTCAAACAAAATGGCCTAAACAATGCTATATCATCTTAATTTACTGTATTCCTTCTCATATTCAATCAGTTCTTCAAACAAAATGGCCTAAACAATGCTATATCATCTTAATTTACTGTATTCCTTCTCATATTCAATCAGTTCTTCAAACAAAATGGCCTAAACAATGCTATATCATCTTAATTTACTGTATTCCTTCTCATATTCAATCAGTTCTTCAAACAAAATGGCCTAAACAATGCTATATCATCTTAATTTACTGTATTCCTTCTCATATTCAATCAGTTCTTCAAACAAAATGGCCTAAACAATGCTATATCATCTTAATTTACTGTATTCCTTCTCATATTCAATCAGTTCTTCAAACAAAATGGCCTAAACAATGCTATATCATCTTAATTTACTGTATTCCTTCTCATATTCAATCAGTTCTTCAAACAAAATGGCCTAAACAATGCTATATCATCTTAATTTACTGTATTCCTTCTCATATTCAATCAGTTCTTCAAACAAAATGGCCTAAACAATGCTATATCATCTTAATTTACTGTATTCCTTCTCATATTCAATCAGTTCTTCAAACAAAATGGCCTAAACAATGCTATATCATCTTAATTTACTGTATTCCTTCTCATATTCAATCAGTTCTTCAAACAAAATGGCCTAAACAATGCTATATCATCTTAATTTACTGTATTCCTTCTCATATTCAATCAGTTCTTCAAACAAAATGGCCTAAACAATGCTATATCATCTTAATTTACTGTATTCCTTCTCATATTCAATCAGTTCTTCAAACAAAATGGCCTAAACAATGCTATATCATCTTAATTTACTGTATTCCTTCTCATATTCAATCAGTTCTTCAAACAAAATGGCCTAAACAATGCTATATCATCTTAATTTACTGTATTCCTTCTCATATTCAATCAGTTCTTCAAACAAAATGGCCTAAACAATGCTATATCATCTTAATTTACTGTATTCCTTCTCATATTCAATCAGTTCTTCAAACAAAATGGCCTAAACAATGCTATATCATCTTAATTTACTGTATTCCTTCTCATATTCAATCAGTTCTTCAAACAAAATGGCCTAAACAATGCTATATCATCTTAATTTACTGTATTCCTTCTCATATTCAATCAGTTCTTCAAACAAAATGGCCTAAACAATGCTATATCATCTTAATTTACTGTATTCCTTCTCATATTCAATCAGTTCTTCAAACAAAATGGCCTAAACAATGCTATATCATCTTAATTTACTGTATTCCTTCTCATATTCAATCAGTTCTTCAAACAAAATGGCCTAAACAATGCTATATCATCTTAATTTACTGTATTCCTTCTCATATTCAATCAGTTCTTCAAACAAAATGGCCTAAACAATGCTATATCATCTTAATTTACTGTATTCCTTCTCATATTCAATCAGTTCTTCAAACAAAATGGCCTAAACAATGCTATATCATCTTAATTTACTGTATTCCTTCTCATATTCAATCAGTTCTTCAAACAAAATGGCCTAAACAATGCTATATCATCTTAATTTACTGTATTCCTTCTCATATTCAATCAGTTCTTCAAACAAAATGGCCTAAACAATGCTATATCATCTTAATTTACTGTATTCCTTCTCATATTCAATCAGTTCTTCAAACAAAATGGCCTAAACAATGCTATATCATCTTAATTTACTGTATTCCTTCTCATATTCAATCAGTTCTTCAAACAAAATGGCCTAAACAATGCTATATCATCTTAATTTACTGTATTCCTTCTCATATTCAATCAGTTCTTCAAACAAAATGGCCTAAACA
Source organism: Paralithodes platypus (assembly GCA_032716605.1). NCBI lineage: Eukaryota > Metazoa > Arthropoda > Malacostraca > Decapoda > Lithodidae > Paralithodes > Paralithodes platypus. The sequence goes on along the minus strand of CM064485.1, from coordinate 23,147,798 downwards.
ATGCTATATCATCTTAATTTACTGTATTCCTTCTCATATTCAATCAGTTCTTCAAACAAAATGGCCTAAACAATGCTATATCATCTTAATTTACTGTATTCCTTCTCATATTCAATCAGTTCTTCAAACAAAATGGCCTAAACAATGCTATATCATCTTAATTTACTGTATTCCTTCTCATATTCAATCAGTTCTTCAAACAAAATGGCCTAAACAATGCTATATCATCTTAATTTACTGTATTCCTTCTCATATTCAATCAGTTCTTCAAACAAAATGGCCTAAACAATGCTATATCATCTTAATTTACTGTATTCCTTCTCATATTCAATCAGTTCTTCAAACAAAATGGCCTAAACAATGCTATATCATCTTAATTTACTGTATTCCTTCTCATATTCAATCAGTTCTTCAAACAAAATGGCCTAAACAATGCTATATCATCTTAATTTACTGTATTCCTTCTCATATTCAATCAGTTCTTCAAACAAAATGGCCTAAACAATGCTATATCATCTTAATTTACTGTATTCCTTCTCATATTCAATCAGTTCTTCAAACAAAATGGCCTAAACAATGCTATATCATCTTAATTTACTGTATTCCTTCTCATATTCAATCAGTTCTTCAAACAAAATGGCCTAAACAATGCTATATCATCTTAATTTACTGTATTCCTTCTCATATTCAATCAGTTCTTCAAACAAAATGGCCTAAACAATGCTATATCATCTTAATTTACTGTATTCCTTCTCATATTCAATCAGTTCTTCAAACAAAATGGCCTAAACAATGCTATCATCTTAATTTACTGTATTCCTTCTCATATTCAATCAGTTCTTCAAACAAAATGGCCTAAACAATGCTATATCATCTTAATTTACTGTATTCCTTCTCATATTCAATCAGTTCTTCAAACAAAATGGCCTAAACAATGCTATATCATCTTAATTTACTGTATTCCTTCTCATATTCAATCAGTTCTTCAAACAAAATGGCCTAAACAATGCTATATCATCTTAATTTACTGTATTCCTTCTCATATTCAATCAGTTCTTCAAACAAAATGGCCTAAACAATGCTATATCATCTTAATTTACTGTATTCCTTCTCATATTCAATCAGTTCTTCAAACAAAATGGCCTAAACAATGCTATATCATCTTAATTTACTGTATTCCTTCTCATATTCAATCAGTTCTTCAAACAAAATGGCCTAAACAATGCTATATCATCTTAATTTACTGTATTCCTTCTCATATTCAATCAGTTCTTCAAACAAAATGGCCTAAACAATGCTATATCATCTTAATTTACTGTATTCCTTCTCATATTCAATCAGTTCTTCAAACAAAATGGCCTAAACAATGCTATATCATCTTAATTTACTGTATTCCTTCTCATATTCAATCAGTTCTTCAAACAAAATGGCCTAAACAATGCTATATCATCTTAATTTACTGTATTCCTTCTCATATTCAATCAGTTCTTCAAACAAAATGGCCTAAACAATGCTATATCATCTTAATTTACTGTATTCCTTCTCATATTCAATCAGTTCTTCAAACAAAATGGCCTAAACAATGCTATATCATCTTAATTTACTGTATTCCTTCTCATATTCAATCAGTTCTTCAAACAAAATGGCCTAAACAATGCTATATCATCTTAATTTACTGTATTCCTTCTCATATTCAATCAGTTCTTCAAACAAAATGGCCTAAACAATGCTATATCATCTTAATTTACTGTATTCCTTCTCATATTCAATCAGTTCTTCAAACAAAATGGCCTAAACAATGCTATATCATCTTAATTTACTGTATTCCTTCTCATATTCAATCAGTTCTTCAAACAAAATGGCCTAAACAATGCTATATCATCTTAATTTACTGTATTCCTTCTCATATTCAATCAGTTCTTCAAACAAAATGGCCTAAACAATGCTATATCATCTTAATTTACTGTATTCCTTCTCATATTCAATCAGTTCTTCAAACAAAATGGCCTAAACAATGCTATATCATCTTAATTTACTGTATTCCTTCTCATATTCAATCAGTTCTTCAAACAAAATGGCCTAAACAATGCTATATCATCTTAATTTACTGTATTCCTTCTCATATTCAATCAGTTCTTCAAACAAAATGGCCTAAACAATGCTATATCATCTTAATTTACTGTATTCCTTCTCATATTCAATCAGTTCTTCAAACAAAATGGCCTAAACAATGCTATATCATCTTAATTTACTGTATTCCTTCTCATATTCAATCAGTTCTTCAAACAAAATGGCCTAAACAATGCTATATCATCTTAATTTACTGTATTCCTTCTCATATTCAATCAGTTCTTCAAACAAAATGGCCTAAACAATGCTATATCATCTTAATTTACTGTATTCCTTCTCATATTCAATCAGTTCTTCAAACAAAATGGCCTAAACAATGCTATATCATCTTAATTTACTGTATTCCTTCTCATATTCAATCAGTTCTTCAAACAAAATGGCCTAAACAATGCTATATCATCTTAATTTACTGTATTCCTTCTCATATTCAATCAGTTCTTCAAACAAAATGGCCTAAACAATGCTATATCATCTTAATTTACTGTATTCCTTCTCATATTCAATCAGTTCTTCAAACAAAATGGCCTAAACAATGCTATATCATCTTAATTTACTGTATTCCTTCTCATATTCAATCAGTTCTTCAAACAAAATGGCCTAAACAATGCTATATCATCTTAATTTACTGTATTCCTTCTCATATTCAATCAGTTCTTCAAACAAAATGGCCTAAACAATGCTATATCATCTTAATTTACTGTATTCCTTCTCATATTCAATCAGTTCTTCAAACAAAATGGCCTAAACAATGCTATATCATCTTAATTTACTGTATTCCTTCTCATATTCAATCAGTTCTTCAAACAAAATGGCCTAAACAATGCTATATCATCTTAATTTACTGTATTCCTTCTCATATTCAATCAGTTCTTCAAACAAAATGGCCTAAACAATGCTATATCATCTTAATTTACTGTATTCCTTCTCATATTCAATCAGTTCTTCAAACAAAATGGCCTAAACAATGCTATATCATCTTAATTTACTGTATTCCTTCTCATATTCAATCAGTTCTTCAAACAAAATGGCCTAAACAATGCTATATCATCTTAATTTACTGTATTCCTTCTCATATTCAATCAGTTCTTCAAACAAAATGGCCTAAACAATGCTATATCATCTTAATTTACTGTATTCCTTCTCATATTCAATCAGTTCTTCAAACAAAATGGCCTAAACAATGCTATTCCTTCTCATATTCAATCAGTTCTTCAAACAAAATGGCCTAAACAATGCTATATCATCTTAATTTACTGTATTCCTTCTCATATTCAATCAGTTCTTCAAACAAAATGGCCTAAACAATGCTATATCATCTTAATTTACTGTATTCCTTCTCATATTCAATCAGTTCTTCAAACAAAATGGCCTAAACAATGCTATATCATCTTAATTTACTGTATTCCTTCTCATATTCAATCAGTTCTTCAAACAAAATGGCCTAAACAATGCTATATCATCTTAATTTACTGTATTCCTTCTCATATTCAATCAGTTCTTCAAACAAAATGGCCTAAACAATGCTATATCATCTTAATTTACTGTATTCCTTCTCATATTCAATCAGTTCTTCAAACAAAATGGCCTAAACAATGCTATATCATCTTAATTTACTGTATTCCTTCTCATATTCAATCAGTTCTTCAAACAAAATGGCCTAAACAATGCTATATCATCTTAATTTACTGTATTCCTTCTCATATTCAATCAGTTCTTCAAACAAAATGGCCTAAACAATGCTATATCATCTTAATTTACTGTATTCCTTCTCATATTCAATCAGTTCTTCAAACAAAATGGCCTAAACAATGCTATATCATCTTAATTTACTGTATTCCTTCTCATATTCAATCAGTTCTTCAAACAAAATGGCCTAAACAATGCTATATCATCTTAATTTACTGTATTCCTTCTCATATTCAATCAGTTCTTCAAACAAAATGGCCTAAACAATGCTATATCATCTTAATTTACTGTATTCCTTCTCATATTCAATCAGTTCTTCAAACAAAATGGCCTAAACAATGCTATATCATCTTAATTTACTGTATTCCTTCTCATATTCAATCAGTTCTTCAAACAAAATGGCCTAAACAATGCTATATCATCTTAATTTACTGTATTCCTTCTCATATTCAATCAGTTCTTCAAACAAAATGGCCTAAACAATGCTATATCATCTTAATTTACTGTATTCCTTCTCATATTCAATCAGTTCTTCAAACAAAATGGCCTAAACAATGCTATATCATCTTAATTTACTGTATTCCTTCTCATATTCAATCAGTTCTTCAAACAAAATGGCCTAAACAATGCTATATCATCTTAATTTACTGTATTCCTTCTCATATTCAATCAGTTCTTCAAACAAAATGGCCTAAACAATGCTATATCATCTTAATTTACTGTATTCCTTCTCATATTCAATCAGTTCTTCAAACAAAATGGCCTAAACAATGCTATATCATCTTAATTTACTGTATTCCTTCTCATATTCAATCAGTTCTTCAAACAAAATGGCCTAAACAATGCTATATCATCTTAATTTACTGTATTCCTTCTCATATTCAATCAGTTCTTCAAACAAAATGGCCTAAACAATGCTATATCATCTTAATTTACTGTATTCCTTCTCATATTCAATCAGTTCTTCAAACAAAATGGCCTAAACAATGCTATTTCATCTTAATTTACTGTATTCCTTCTCATATTCAATCAGTTCTTCAAACAAAATGGCCTAAACAATGCTATATCATCTTATTTTACTGTATTCCTTCTCATATTCAATCAGTTCTTCAAACAAAATGGCCTAAACAATGCTAATTCATCTTAATTTACTGTATTCCTTCTCATATTCAATCAGTTCTTCAAACAAAATGGCCTAAACAATGCTATATCATCTTAATTTACTGTATTCCTTCTCATATTCAATCAGTTCTTCAAACAAAATGGCCTAAACAATGCTATATCATCTTAATTTACTGTATTCCTTCTCATATTCAATCAGTTCTTCAAACAAAATGGCCTAAACAATGCTATATCATCTTAATTTACTGTATTCCTTCTCATATTCAATCAGTTCTTCAAACAAAATGGCCTAAACAATGCTATATCATCTTAATTTACTGTATTCCTTCTCATATTCAATCAGTTCTTCAAACAAAATGGCCTAAACAATGCTATATCATCTTAATTTACTGTATTCCTTCTCATATTCAATCAGTTCTTCAAACAAAATGGCCTAAACAATGCTATATCATCTTAATTTACTGTATTCCTTCTCATATTCAATCAGTTCTTCAAACAAAATGGCCTAAACAATGCTATATCATCTTAATTTACTGTATTCCTTCTCATATTCAATCAGTTCTTCAAAATGGCCTAAACAATGCTATATCATCTTAATTTACTGTATTCCTTCTCATTCATCTTCAAACAAATGGCCTAAACAATGCTATATCATCTTAATTTACTGTATTCCTTCTCATATTCAATCAGTTCTTCAAACAAAATGGCCTAAACAATGCTATATCATCTTAATTTACTGTATTCCTTCTCATATTCAATCAGTTCTTCAAACAAAATGGCCTAAACAATGCTATATCTCAATTTACTGTATTCCTTCTCATATTCAATCAGTTCTTCAAACAAAATGGCCTAAACAATGCTATATCATCTTAATTTACTGTATTCCTTCTCATATTCAATCAGTTCTTCAAACAAAATGGCCTAAACAATGCTATATCATCTTATGTATTCAAAACATATTCCTTCTCATATTCAATCAGTTCTTCACATAATCTTCAAACAAAATGGCCTAAACAATGCTAATTCATCTTAATTTACTGTATTCCTTCTCATATTCAATCAGTTCTTCAAACAAAATGGCCTAAACAATGCTATATCATCTTATTTACTGTATTCCTTCTCATATTCAATCAGTTCTTCAAACAAAATGGCCTAAACAATGCTATATCATCTTAATTTACTGTATTCCTTCTCATATTCAATCAGTTCTTCAAACAAAATGGCCTAAACAATGCTATATCATCTCATAATCAATCAGTTCTTCAAACAAAATGGCCTAAACAATGCTATATCATCTTAATTTACTGTATTCCTTCTCATATTCAATCAGTTCTTCAAACAAAATGGCCTAAACAATGCTATATCATCTTAATTTACTGTATTCCTTCTCATATTCAATCAGTTCTTCAAACAAAATGGCCTAAACAATGCTATATCATCTTAATTTACTGTATTCCTTCTCATATTCAATCAGTTCTTCAAACAAAATGGCCTAAACAATGCTATATCATCTTAATTTACTGTATTCCTTCTCATATTCAATCAGTTCTTCAAACAAAATGGCCTAAACAATGCTATATCATCTTAATTTACTGTATTCCTTCTCATATTCAATCAGTTCTTCAAACAAAATGGCCTAAACAATGCTATATCATCTTAATTTACTGTATTCCTTCTCATATTCAATCAGTTCTTCAAACAAAATGGCCTAAACAATGCTATATCATCTTAATTACTGTATTCCTTCTCATATTCAATCAGTTCAAACAAAATGGCCTAAACGCTATCATATCATTTACTGTATTCCTTCTCATATTCAATCAGTTCTTCAAACAAAATGGCCTAAACAATGCTATACTTCCTAAACAATGCTATATCATCTTAATTTACTGTATTCCTTCTCATATTCAATCATTTCTTCAAACAAAATGGCCTAAACAATGCTATATCATCTTAATTTACTGTATTCCTTCTCATATTCAATCAGTTCTTCAAACAAAATGGCCTAAACAATGCTATATCATCTTAATTTACTGTATTCCTTCTCATATTCAATCAGTTCTTCAAACAAAATGGCCTAAACAATGCTATATCATCTTAATTTACTGTATTCCTTCTCATATTCAATCAGTTCTTCAAACAAAATGGCCTAAACAATGCTATATCATCTTAATTTACTGTATTCCTTCTCATATTCAATCAGTTCTTCAAACAAAATGGCCTAAACAATGCTATATCATCTTAATTTACTGTATTCCTTCTCATATTCAATCAGTTCTTCAAACAAAATGGCCTAAACAATGCTATATCATCTTAATTTACTTCTCATATTCAATCAGTTCTTCAAACAAAATGGCCTAAACAATGCTATATCATCTTAATTTACTGTATTCCTTCTCATATTCAATCAGTTCTTCAAACAAAATGGCCTAAACAATGCTATATCATCTTAATTTACTGTATTCCTTCTCATATTCAATCAGTTCTTCAAACAAAATGGCCTAAACAATGCTATATCATCTTAATTTACTGTATTCCTTCTCATATTCAATCAGTTCTTCAAACAAAATGGCCTAAACAATGCTATATCATCTTAATTTACTGTATTCCTTCTCATATTCAATCAGTTCTTCAAACAAAATGGCCTAAACAATGCTATATCATCTTAATTTACTGTATTCCTTCTCATATTCAATCAGTTCTTCAAACAAAATGGCCTAAACAATGCTATATCATCTTAATTTACTGTATTCCTTCTCATATTCAATCAGTTCTTCAAACAAAATGGCCTAAACAATGCTATATCATCTTAATTTACTGTATTCCTTCTCATATTCAATCAGTTCTTCAAACAAAATGGCCTAAACAATGCTATATCATCTTAATTTACTGTATTCCTTCTCATATTCAATCAGTTCTTCAAACAAAATGGCCTAAACAATGCTATATCATCTTAATTTACTGTATTCCTTCTCATATTCAATCAGTTCTTCAAACAAAATGGCCTAAACAATGCTATATCATCTTAATTTACTGTATTCCTTCTCATATTCAATCAGTTCTTCAAACAAAATGGCCTAACAATGCTATATCATCTTAATTTACTGTATTCCTTCTCATATTCAATCAGTTCTTCAAACAAAATGGCCTAAACAATGCTATATCATCTTAATTTACTGTATTCCTTCTCATATTCAATCAGTTCTTCAAACAAAATGGCCTAAACAATGCTATATCATCTTAATTTACTGTATTCCTTCTCATTTGCAATCAGTACTTCAAACAAATAAACGCTAATTAATCACTGTATTCCTTCTCATATTTAAGCAGTTCTTCAAACAAAATGGCCTAAACAATGCTATATCTTAATTTACTGTATTCCTTCTCATATTCAATCAGTTCTTCAAACAAAATGGCCTAAACAATGCTATATCATCTTAATTTACTGTATTCCTTCTCATATTCAATCAGTTCTTCAAACAAAATGGCCTAAACAATGCTATATCATCTTAATTTACTGTATTCCTTCTCATATTCAATCAGTTCTTCAAACAAAATGGCCTAAACAATGCTATATCATCTTAATTTACTGTATTCCTTCTCATATTCAATCAGTTCTTCAAACAAAATGGCCTAAACAATGCTATATCATCTTAATTTACTGTATTCCTTCTCATATTCAATCAGTTCTTCAAACAAAATGGCCTAAACAATGCTATATCATCTTAATTTACTGTATTCCTTCTCATATTCAGTTCTTCAAACAAAATGGCCTAAACAATGCTATATCATCTTAATTTACTGTATTCCTTCTCATATTCAATCAGTTCTTCAAACAAAATGGCCTAAACAATGCTATATCATCTTAATTTACTGTATTCCTTCTCATATTCAATCAGTTCTTCAAACAAAATGGCCTAAACAATGCTATATCATCTTAATTTACTGTATTCCTTTCATATTCAATCAGTTCTTCAAACAAAATGGCCTAAACAATGCTATATCATCTTAATTTACTGTATTCCTTCTCATATTCAATCAGTTCTTCAAACAAAATGGCCTAAACAATGCTATATCATCTTAATTTACTGTATTCCTTCTCATATTCAATCAGTTCTTCAAACAAAATGGCCTAAACAATGCTATATCATCTTAATTTACTGTATTCCTTCTCATATTCAATCAGTTCTTCAAACAAAATGGCCTAAACAATGCTATATCATCTTAATTTACTGTATTCCTTCTCATATTCAATCAGTTCTTCAAACAAAATGGCCTAAACAATGCTATATCATCTTAATTTACTGTATTCCTTCTCATATTCAATCAGTTCTTCAAACAAAATGGCCTAAACAATGCTATATCATCTTAATTTACTGTATTCCTTCTCATATTCAATCAGTTCTTCAAACAAAATGGCCTAAACAATGCTATATCATCTTAATTTACTGTATTCCTTCTCATATTCAATCAGTTCTTCAAACAAAATGGCCTAAACAATGCTATATCATCTTAATTTACTGTATTCCTTCTCATATTCAATCAGTTCTTCAAACAAAATGGCCTAAACAATGCTATATCATCTTAATTTACTGTATTCCTTCTCATATTCAATCAGTTCTTCAAACAAAATGGCCTAAACAATGCTATATCATCTTAATTTACTGTATTCCTTCTCATATTCAATCAGTTCTTCAAACAAAATGGCCTAAACAATGCTAATTCATCTTAATTTACTGTATTCCTTCTCATATTCAATCAGTTCTTCAAACAAAATGGCCTAAACAATGCTATATCATCTTAATTTACTGTATTCCTTCTCATATTCAATCAGTTCTTCAAACAAAATGGCCTAAACAATGCTATATCATCTTAATTTACTGTATTCCTTCTCATATTCAATCAGTTCTTCAAACAAAATGGCCTAAACAATGCTATATCATCTTAATTTACTGTATTCCTTCTCATATTCAATCAGTTCTTCAAACAAAATGGCCTAAACAATGCTATATCATCTTAATTTACTGTATTCCTTCTCATATTCAATCAGTTCTTCAAACAAAATGGCCTAAACAATGCTATATCATCTTAATTTACTGTATTCCTTCTCATATTCAATCAGTTCTTCAAACAAAATGGCCTAAACAATGCTATATCATCTTAATTTACTGTATTCCTTCTCATATTCAATCAGTTCTTCAAACAAAATGGCCTAAACAATGCTATATCATCTTAATTTACTGTATTCCTTCTCATATTCAATCAGTTCTTCAAACAAAATGGCCTAAACAATGCTATATCATCTTAATTTACTGTATTCCTTCTCATATTCAATCAGTTCTTCAAACAAAATGGCCTAAACAATGCTATATCATCTTAATTTACTGTATTCCTTCTCATATTCAATCAGTTCTTCAAACAAAATGGCCTAAACAATGCTATATCATCTTAATTTACTGTATTCCTTCTCATATTCAATCAGTTCTTCAAACAAAATGGCCTAAACAATGCTATATCATCTTAATTTACTGTATTCCTTCTCATATTCAATCAGTTCTTCAAACAAAATGGCCTAAACAATGCTATATCATCTTAATTTACTGTATTCCTTCTCATATTCAATCAGTTCTTCAAACAAAATGGCCTAAACAATGCTATATCATCTTAATTTACTGTATTCCTTCTCATATTCAATCAGTTCTTCAAACAAAATGGCCTAAACAATGCTATATCATCTTAATTTACTGTATTCCTTCTCATATTCAATCAGTTCTTCAAACAAAATGGCCTAAACAATGCTATATCATCTTAATTTACTGTATTCCTTCTCATATTCAATCAGTTCTTCAAACAAAATGGCCTAAACAATGCTATATCATCTTAATTTACTGTATTCCTTCTCATATTCAATCAGTTCTTCAAACAAAATGGCCTAAACAATGCTATATCATCTTAATTTACTGTATTCCTTCTCATATTCAATCAGTTCTTCAAACAAAATGGCCTAAACAATGCTATATCATCTTAATTTACTGTATTCCTTCTCATATTCAATCAGTTCTTCAAACAAAATGGCCTAAACAATGCTATATCATCTTAATTTACTGTATTCCTTCTCATATTCAATCAGTTCTTCAAACAAAATGGCCTAAACAATGCTATATCATCTTAATTTACTGTATTCCTTCTCATATTCAATCAGTTCTTCAAACAAAATGGCCTAAACAATGCTATATCATCTTAATTTACTGTATTCCTTCTCATATTCAATCAGTTCTTCAAACAAAATGGCCTAAACAATGCTATATCATCTTAATTTACTGTATTCCTTCTCATATTCAATCAGTTCTTCAAACAAAATGGCCTAAACAATGCTATATCATCTTAATTTACTGTATTCCTTCTCATATTCAATCAGTTCTTCAAACAAAATGGCCTAAACAATGCTATATCATCTTAATTTACTGTATTCCTTCTCATATTCAATCAGTTCTTCAAACAAAATGGCCTAAACAATGCTATATCATCTTAATTTACTGTATTCCTTCTCATATTCAATCAGTTCTTCAAACAAAATGGCCTAAACAATGCTATATCATCTTAATTTACTGTATTCCTTCTCATATTCAATCAGTTCTTCAAACAAAATGGCCTAAACAATGCTATATCATCTTAATTTACTGTATTCCTTCTCATATTCAATCAGTTCTTCAAACAAAATGGCCTAAACAATGCTATATCATCTTAATTTACTGTATTCCTTCTCATATTCAATCAGTTCTTCAAACAAAATGGCCTAAACAATGCTATATCATCTTAATTTACTGTATTCCTTCTCATATTCAATCAGTTCTTCAAACAAAATGGCCTAAACAATGCTATATCATCTTAATTTACTGTATTCCTTCTCATATTCAATCAGTTCTTCAAACAAAATGGCCTAAACAATGCTATATCTTAATATTCCTTTCATATTCAATCAGTTCAAAATGCCTCAGTTCTTCAATCAGTTCTTCAAACCAAATGGCCTAAACAATGCTATATCATCTTAATTTACTGTATTCCTTCTCATATTCAATCAGTTCTTCAAACAAAATGGCCTAAACAATGCTATATCATCTTAATTTACTGTATTCCTTCTCATATTCAATCAGTTCTTCAAACAAAATGGCCTAAACAATGCTATATCATCTTAATTTACTGTATTCCTTCTCATATTCAATCAGTTCTTCAAACAAAATGGCCTAAACAATGCTATATCATCTTAATTTACTGTATTCCTTCTCATATTCAATCAGTTCTTCAAACAAAATGGCCTAAACAATGCTATATCATCTTAATTTACTGTATTCCTTCTCATCTCCATAGCAAACACACTTGCACAGAACCTACCTCAACCTCTCAATAAATACACGACAACAACGGCCACCTTTCGAAATTTCTACAGAGATAAAGACATACACCCGAACACATTTGGATTGCAAAATGATACACCAAAATACACTTTTGACGAGCTGTCTAACCTAAATGTACATAAAAGCACAGGACCAGACAAAATTCCTGCCAAATTTCTACGAGATGGAGCCATTGGTATAGCAGGCCCCCTAACCCACATCATCAACTTGTCAATTAACACCAACACTGTACCTGCTGAACTGAAGGAAGCTATTGTAACCCCTTTATTCAAGAAAGGAAATAAACTAGAAGTTGGTAACTACAGACCAGTTAGCATATTATGTATTGTATCTAAAATCCTTGAAAGAGCGGTATACACCCAAATTGAACACTACCTCAAACAAAATTATCTATTCTATAAGTTTCAATCAGGTTTCAGATGCATGTACTCGACAGACTCCTGTCTCATCCACTTAACGGATCACATTCGTAAATAAATGTCTAAAGGTAACTACACCGGTATGGTTCTTCTTGATCTACAAAAAGCGTTTGACACAGTAGACCATGATATCCTATGTAATAAACTACAAGCAATGGGCATAGGGTCTGTGAACTGGTTTAAATCTTATCTTAGTGGTAGAACCCAAAGAGTCAAAATTGATGATAATATATCTGATCCTATGCCAATTAACTATGGGGTCCCGCAGGGAAGCATCCTTGGTCCCTTACTCTTTCTCCGTTATGTGAACGACATGGAACTGAGCGTCTCATGTAAATTATTACTGTATGCAGACAACAGCGTGCTTCTGGTTTCAGGAAAGACCCAATAAGTATTGCCGCTTCACTTTCCAAAGAACTATCATGTAGTGAATGGCTAGTGGACAGTATATAATAGCTTCACCTGGACAAGACGGAAGCCATCTTATGTGGAACCAAACGCAAACTGAAAGACATTGTGGGCTTCTCGGTCAACTGTAATGATATTCCTATAACAACAGTGTCACAAGTTAAATATCTCGGACTAAAACTGGACGCGAGTTTGTCAGATGAAACAATTTTGGAATCTATCCTGAGTAAGTGTAGAGCATGTATAAAATACCTGTATAGACAGGTGGGATGCTTGCCCGCGGCGACCAAAAAGACCCTCTGCCAAACCCTTGTTCAATGTCATTTTGACTATTCTGTGTCATCCTGGTACTCTGTATCATCTAAATCAGCACAGCACAAACTTCAGGTCACTCAAAATAAAATGGTTAGGTTCATGCTGAACCTAGGACCCAGATCACATGTTGCCAGGAACAACTTCAGTCACTAGGTATGCTCAATGTCTCTGACAGGGCCAAACAAATCAGGCTCACTAATGCCTTCAAAATTTTCTATGACAGAGCTCCAGAGTATCTAAAGAATGATTTTGTTAAAGCAAATGAGAGGAGTGGACATAATACAAGAAACAGGATGTTTAATTTTAAGGTCCCGAGAATCCAAGGACAGGGTAAGCAAACATTCTTCTTCACCGCCATCAAAGACGAACGACCTACCCAGTCAGTCCGTGAAAAGAGAACACTGTATTCCTTCAGACGTAGCCTGAAGGAACACCTGAACCGGACAGCTGCGAGAAGGGAGCACCAAGCTTATGTCTACTACTAAATGCGACATAAAGATAGACAAACAAACTGAAATGATACTGATTACGGATTACTGATATTTACTATATGTAAGTTCTTACAATAACCCCCTAAAATACTTTCTCTAATTTATTACTTTATCCTCCCCTTTTTCCCCAGCTAACCTAATCCCACAAGGACCCCAATGGAAATACGCCTAACGGCCTTATTGGGCTATCCTTAGTTGGAATTATGCAAGGCTGGTACATGTCATATTTGTAACATACTATGTGGTACCAACTCTTTAAATTGCTAACTGAATAAATATTATTATTGTAATTATTATTATTATTATATTCAATCAGTTCTTCAAACAAAATGGCCTAAACAATGCTATATCATCTTAATTTACTGTATTCCTTCTCATATTCAATCAGTTCTTCAAACAAAATGGCCTAAACAATGCTATATCATCTTAATTTACTGTATTCCTTCTCATATTCAATCAGTTCTTCAAACAAAATGGCCTAAACAATGCTATATCATCTTAATTTACTGTATTCCTTCTCATATTCAATCAGTTCTTCAAACAAAATGGCCTAAACAATGCTATATCATCTTAATTTACTGTATTCCTTCTCATATTCAATCAGTTCTTCAAACAAAATGGCCTAAACAATGCTATATCATCTTAATTTACTGTATTCCTTCTCATATTCAATCAGTTCTTCAAACAAAATGGCCTAAACAATGCTATATCATCTTAATTTACTGTATTCCTTCTCATATTCAATCAGTTCTTCAAACAAAATGGCCTAAACAATGCTATATCATCTTAATTTACTGTATTCCTTCTCATATTCAATCAGTTCTTCAAACAAAATGGCCTAAACAATGCTATATCATCTTAATTTACTGTATTCCTTCTCATATTCAATCAGTTCTTCAAACAAAATGGCCTAAACAATGCTATATCATCTTAATTTACTGTATTCCTTCTCATATTCAATCAGTTCTTCAAACAAAATGGCCTAAACAATGCTATATCATCTTAATTTACTGTATTCCTTCTCATATTCAATCAGTTCTTCAAACAAAATGGCCTAAACAATGCTATATCATCTTAATTTACTGTATTCCTTCTCATATTCAATCAGTTCTTCAAACAAAATGGCCTAAACAATGCTATATCATCTTAATTTACTGTATTCCTTCTCATATTCAATCAGTTCTTCAAACAAAATGGCCTAAACAATGCTATATCATCTTAATTTACTGTATTCCTTCTCATATTCAATCAGTTCTTCAAACAAAATGGCCTAAACAATGCTATATCATCTTAATTTACTGTATTCCTTCTCATATTCAATCAGTTCTTCAAACAAAATGGCCTAAACAATGCTATATCATCTTAATTTACTGTATTCCTTCTCATATTCAATCAGTTCTTCAAACAAAATGGCCTAAACAATGCTATATCATCTTAATTTACTGTATTCCTTCTCATATTCAATCAGTTCTTCAAACAAAATGGCCTAAACAATGCTATATCATCTTAATTTACTGTATTCCTTCTCATATTCAATCAGTTCTTCAAACAAAATGGCCTAAACAATGCTATATCATCTTAATTTACTGTATTCCTTCTCATATTCAATCAGTTCTTCAAACAAAATGGCCTAAACAATGCTATATCATCTTAATTTACTGTATTCCTTCTCATATTCAATCAGTTCTTCAAACAAAATGGCCTAAACAATGCTATATCATCTTAATTTACTGTATTCCTTCTCATATTCAATCAGTTCTTCAAACAAAATGGCCTAAACAATGCTATATCATCTTAATTTACTGTATTCCTTCTCATATTCAATCAGTTCTTCAAACAAAATGGCCTAAACAATGCTATATCATCTTAATTTACTGTATTCCTTCTCATATTCAATCAGTTCTTCAAACAAAATGGCCTAAACAATGCTATATCATCTTAATTTACTGTATTCCTTCTCATATTCAATCAGTTCTTCAAACAAAATGGCCTAAACAATGCTATATCATCTTAATTTACTGTATTCCTTCTCATATTCAATCAGTTCTTCAAACAAAATGGCCTAAACAATGCTATATCATCTTAATTTACTGTATTCCTTCTCATATTCAATCAGTTCTTCAAACAAAATGGCCTAAACAATGCTATATCATCTTAATTTACTGTATTCCTTCTCATATTCAATCAGTTCTTCAAACAAAATGGCCTAAACAATGCTATATCATCTTAATTTACTGTATTCCTTCTCATATTCAATCAGTTCTTCAAACAAAATGGCCTAAACAATGCTATATCATCTTAATTTACTGTATTCCTTCTCATATTCAATCAGTTCTTCAAACAAAATGGCCTAAACAATGCTATATCATCTTAATTTACTGTATTCCTTCTCATATTCAATCAGTTCTTCAAACAAAATGGCCTAAACAATGCTATATCATCTTAATTTACTGTATTCCTTCTCATATTCAATCAGTTCTTCAAACAAAATGGCCTAAACAATGCTATATCATCTTAATTTACTGTATTCCTTCTCATATTCAATCAGTTCTTCAAACAAAATGGCCTAAACAATGCTATATCATCTTAATTTCTGTATTCCTTCTCATATTCAATCAGTTCTTCAAACAAAATGGCCTAAACAATGCTATATCATCTTAATTTACTGTATTCCTTCTCATATTCAATCAGTTCTTCAAACAAAATGGCCTAAACAATGCTATATCATCTTAATTTACTGTATTCCTTCTCATATTCAATCAGTTCTTCAAACAAAATGGCCTAAACAATGCTATATCATCTTAATTAGTATTCCTTCTCATATTTTCTTCAAACAAAATGGCCTAAACATCTATGCTAATTTTCTGTATTCCTTCTCATCATATTCAGTTCTTCAAACAAAATGGCCTAAACAATGCTATATCATCTTAATTTACTGTATTCCTTCTCATATTCAATCAGTTCTTCAAACAAAATGGCCTAAACAATGCTATATCATCTAATTTACTGTACTCTGTATTCCTTTTCATATTCAATCAGTTCTTCAAACAAAATGGCCTAAACAATGCTATATCATCTTAATTTACTGTATTCCTCTCATATTCAATCAGTTCTTCAAACAAAATGGCCTAAACATGCTATATCATCTTAATTTACTGTATTTCTCATATTCAATCAGTTCTCCAAACAAAATGGCCTAAACAATGCTATATCATGTTTCCTATATTCAATCAGTACCTAAACAATGCTATATCATCTTAATTTACTGTATTCCTTCTCATATTCAATCAGTTCTTCAAACAAAATGGCCTAAACAATGCTATATCATCTTAATTTACTGTATTCCTTCTCATATTCAATCAGTTCTTCAAACAAAATGGCCTAAACAATGCTATATCATCTTAATTTACTGTATTCCTTCTCATATTCAATCAGTTCTTCAAACAAAATGGCCTAAACAATGCTATATCATCTTAATTTACTGTATTCCTTCTCATATTCAATCAGTTCTTCAAACAAAATGGCCTAAACAATGCTATATCATCTTAATTTACTGTATTCCTTCTCATATTCAATCAGTTCTTCAAACAAAATGGCCTAAACAATGCTATATCATCTTAATTTACTGTATTCCTTCTCATATTCAATCAGTTCTTCAAACAAAATGGCCTAAACAATGCTATATCATCTTAATTTACTGTATTCCTTCTCATATTCAATCAGTTCTTCAAACAAAATGGCCTAAACAATGCTATATCATCTTAATTTACTGTATTCCTTCTCATATTCAATCAGTTCTTCAAACAAAATGGCCTAAACAATGCTATATCATCTTAATTTACTGTATTCCTTCTCATATTCAATCAGTTCTTCAAACAAAATGGCCTAAACAATGCTATATCATCTTAATTTACTGTATTCCTTCTCATATTCAATCAGTTCTTCAAACAAAATGGCCTAAACAATGCTATATCATCTTAATTTACTGTATTCCTTCTCATATTCAATCAGTTCTTCAAACAAAATGGCCTAAACAATGCTATATCATCTTAATTTACTGTATTCCTTCTCATATTCAATCAGTTCTTCAAACAAAATGGCCTAAACAATGCTATATCATCTTAATTTACTGTATTCCTTCTCATATTCAATCAGTTCTTCAAACAAAATGGCCTAAACAATGCTATATCATCTTAATTTACTGTATTCCTTCTCATATTCAATCAGTTCTTCAAACAAAATGGCCTAAACAATGCTATATCATCTTAATTTACTGTATTCCTTCTCATATTCAATCAGTTCTTCAAACAAAATGGCCTAAACAATGCTATATCATCTTAATTTACTGTATTCCTTCTCATATTCAATCAGTTCTTCAAACAAAATGGCCTAAACAATGCTATATCATCTTAATTTACTGTATTCCTTCTCATATTCAATCAGTTCTTCAAACAAAATGGCCTAAACAATGCTATATCATCTTAATTTACTGTATTCCTTCTCATATTCAATCAGTTCTTCAAACAAAATGGCCTAAACAATGCTATATCATCTTAATTTACTGTATTCCTTCTCATATTCAATCAGTTCTTCAAACAAAATGGCCTAAACAATGCTATATCATCTTAATTTACTGTATTCCTTCTCATATTCAATCAGTTCTTCAAACAAAATGGCCTAAACAATGCTATATCATCTTAATTTACTGTATTCCTTCTCATATTCAATCAGTTCTTCAAACAAAATGGCCTAAACAATGCTATATCATCTTAATTTACTGTATTCCTTCTCATATTCAATCAGTTCTTCAAACAAAATGGCCTAAACAATGCTATATCATCTTAATTTACTGTATTCCTTCTCATATTCAATCAGTTCTTCAAACAAAATGGCCTAAACAATGCTATATCATCTTAATTTACTGTATTCCTTCTCATATTCAATCAGTTCTTCAAACAAAATGGCCTAAACAATGCTATATCATCTTAATTTACTGTATTCCTTCTCATATTCAATCAGTTCTTCAAACAAAATGGCCTAAACAATGCTATATCATCTTAATTTACTGTATTCCTTCTCATATTCAATCAGTTCTTCAAACAAAATGGCCTAAACAATGCTATATCATCTTAATTTACTGTATTCCTTCTCATATTCAATCAGTTCTTCAAACAAAATGGCCTAAACAATGCTATATCATCTTAATTTACTGTATTCCTTCTCATATTCAATCAGTTCTTCAAACAAAATGGCCTAAACAATGCTATATCATCTTAATTTACTGTATTCCTTCTCATATTCAATCAGTTCTTCAAACAAAATGGCCTAAACAATGCTATATCATCTTAATTTACTGTATTCCTTCTCATATTCAATCAGTTCTTCAAACAAAATGGCCTAAACAATGCTATATCATCTTAATTTACTGTATTCCTTCTCATATTCAATCAGTTCTTCAAACAAAATGGCCTAAACAATGCTATATCATCTTAATTTACTGTATTCCTTCTCATATTCAATCAGTTCTTCAAACAAAATGGCCTAAACAATGCTATATCATCTTAATTTACTGTATTCCTTCTCATATTCAATCAGTTCTTCAAACAAAATGGCCTAAACAATGCTATATCATCTTAATTTACTGTATTCCTTCTCATATTCAATCAGTTCTTCAAACAAAATGGCCTAAACAATGCTATATCATCTTAATTTACTGTATTCCTTCTCATATTCAATCAGTTCTTCAAACAAAATGGCCTAAACAATGCTATATCATCTTAATTTACTGTATTCCTTCTCATATTCAATCAGTTCTTCAAACAAAATGGCCTAAACAATGCTATATCATCTTAATTTACTGTATTCCTTCTCATATTCAATCAGTTCTTCAAACAAAATGGCCTAAACAATGCTATATCATCTTAATTTACTGTATTCCTTCTCATATTCAATCAGTTCTTCAAACAAAATGGCCTAAACAATGCTATATCATCTTAATTTACTGTATTCCTTCTCATATTCAATCAGTTCTTCAAACAAAATGGCCTAAACAATGCTATATCATCTTAATTTACTGTATTCCTTCTCATATTCAATCAGTTCTTCAAACAAAATGGCCTAAACAATGCTATATCATCTTAATTTACTGTATTCCTTCTCATATTCAATCAGTTCTTCAAACAAAATGGCCTAAACAATGCTATATCATCTTAATTTACTGTATTCCTTCTCATATTCAATCAGTTCTTCAAACAAAATGGCCTAAACAATGCTATATCATCTTAATTTACTGTATTCCTTCTCATATTCAATCAGTTCTTCAAACAAAATGGCCTAAACAATGCTATATCATCTTAATTTACTGTATTCCTTCTCATATTCAATCAGTTCTTCAAACAAAATGGCCTAAACAATGCTATATCATCTTAATTTACTGTATTCCTTCTCATATTCAATCAGTTCTTCAAACAAAATGGCCTAAACAATGCTATATCATCTTAATTTACTGTATTCCTTCTCATATTCAATCAGTTCTTCAAACAAAATGGCCTAAACAATGCTATATCATCTTAATTTACTGTATTCCTTCTCATATTCAATCAGTTCTTCAAACAAAATGGCCTAAACAATGCTAAATCATCTTAATTTACTGTATTCCTTCTCATATTCAATCAGTTCTTCAAACAAAATGGCCAAAAACAATGCTATATCATCTTAATTTACTGTATTCCTTCTCATATTCAATCAGTTCTTCAAACAAAATGGCCTAAACAATGCTATATCATCTTAATTTACTGTATTCCTTCTCATATTCAATCAGTTCTTCAAACAAAATGGCCTAAACAATGCTATATCATCTTAATTTACTGTATTCCTTCTCATATTCAATCAGTTCTTCAAACAAAATGGCCTAAACAATGCTATATCATCTTAATTTACTGTATTCCTTCTCATATTCAATCAGTTCTTCAAACAAAATGGCCTAAACAATGCTATATCATCTTAATTTACTGTATTCCTTCTCATATTCAATCAGTTCTTCAAACAAAATGGCCTAAACAATGCTATATCATCTTAATTTACTGTATTCCTTCTCATATTCAATCAGTTCTTCAAACAAAATGGCCTAAACAATGCTATATCATCTTAATTTACTGTATTCCTTCTCATATTCAATCAGTTCTTCAAACAAAATGGCCTAAACAATGCTATATCATCTTAATTTACTGTATTCCTTCTCATATTCAATCAGTTCTTCAAACAAAATGGCCTAAACAATGCTATATCATCTTAATTTACTGTATTCCTTCTCATATTCAATCAGTTCTTCAAACAAAATGGCCTAAACAATGCTATATCATCTTAATTTACTGTATTCCTTCTCATATTCAATCAGTTCTTCAAACAAAATGGCCTAAACAATGCTATATCATCTTAATTTACTGTATTCCTTCTCATATTCAATCAGTTCTTCAAACAAAATGGCCTAAACAATGCTATATCATCTTAATTTACTGTATTCCTTCTCATATTCAATCAGTTCTTCAAACAAAATGGCCTAAACAATGCTATATCATCTTAATTTACTGTATTCCTTCTCATATTCAATCAGTTCTTCAAACAAAATGGCCTAAACAATGCTATATCATCTTAATTTACTGTATTCCTTCTCATATTCAATCAGTTCTTCAAACAAAATGGCCTAAACAATGCTATATCATCTTAATTTACTGTATTCCTTCTCATATTCAATCAGTTCTTCAAACAAAATGGCCTAAACAATGCTATATCATCTTAATTTACTGTATTCCTTCTCATATTCAATCAGTTCTTCAAACAAAATGGCCTAAACAATGCTATATCATCTTAATTTACTGTATTCCTTCTCATATTCAATCAGTTCTTCAAACAAAATGGCCTAAACAATGCTATATCATCTTAATTTACTGTATTCCTTCTCATATTCAATCAGTTCTTCAAACAAAATGGCCTAAACAATGCTATATCATCTTAATTTACTGTATTCCTTCTCATATTCAATCAGTTCTTCAAACAAAATGGCCTAAACAATGCTATATCATCTTAATTTACTGTATTCCTTCTCATATTCAATCAGTTCTTCAAACAAAATGGCCTAAACAATGCTATATCATCTTAATTTACTGTATTCCTTCTCATATTCAATCAGTTCTTCAAACAAAATGGCCTAAACAATGCTATATCATCTTAATTTACTGTATTCCTTCTCATATTCAATCAGTTCTTCAAACAAAATGGCCTAAACAATGCTATATCATCTTAATTTACTGTATTCCTTCTCATATTCAATCAGTTCTTCAAACAAAATGGCCTAAACAATGCTATATCATCTTAATTTACTGTATTCCTTCTCATATTCAATCAGTTCTTCAAACAAAATGCCTAAACAATACTATATCATCTTCAATGCCCTCCTATATCATATATTTTTCTTCAATCACAACAAATGGCCTAAACAATGCTATATCATCTTAATTTACTGTATTCCTTCTCATGTTCAATCAGTCTTCAAAAAATGCTATCAATATTCTAATTTACTGTATTCCTTCTCATATTCAATCAGTTCTTCAAACAAAATGGCCTAAACAATGCTATATCATCTTAATTTACTGTATTCCTTCTCATATTCAATCAGTTCTTCAAACAAAATTGGCAGTATCGTAACCAATAGGGTCTTGCTGAGTACCGTGGATATTACATTGTCACTGCTATAAGCTAAAAACAGTGTGCAAAATTGGTTAAAGTTTTTGCACCACACACATCTGCCATCCTGTGCGTGGTCTCTCCACGCATCTCGGTTGGGCTACCCCCAAAGGGTAGCCAAGTCGATCCCCACCTGCCCGCGGTGACCTTGCAGACACCACTTTCCATTTTTTTCTTTTCCATTTTAATTTTTTTCCATTGTGGTGGCACTGACGGGGACGGCGCTACCTGGGGTCTGTCCCAGGTAGTTATTTTCACGTTTTTTTAAAACTAGGGTTTTCTCTTATTTTTAATCAGATACAAAATACAGGTGTTTTTGTTTTTAATTATTGGTTACTTCCACTGAAATGGCAGCGGGCAAGCAGAGTTGTAGTTGTGGGAAGGTTGTGGGCAAGGCCAAATCGCTGGGCTGCTACTCGTGTGGTACCTATTTTCATGTTAACTGTATAAATGTTGATGATGAGGACCTCAGAGTACTTGCAAAGAAGAAACCTGGATTTAAATGGCATTGCACTGTTTGCGATACCACCCCCCTGGCTGCAAAGGATGCAGCAATTAGTCAGCAGACCTTGGATGACCTGACGGCTGCCCTAGTTGGTGAAGTGAAGACTGCCATTGTAAACGAAGTGAAGGGTGCCCTTGCTGCGGTGGCTGTGGAGATAGAGAGTATTGGTAACAGAATGGATATCCTTGAGACTAAAGTTGCTGCCCCCGACATTCCCTTGTTTGCCAAGATAGTTCAGCAAACATTTGAAGAGACCAAAAAGGAGCCGACCAAACGCACCACTGAGGTGGTAGATGGTGGAAAGAAAAAAACTGTCTGGGACCATCAGGTCCTGGTAGTGAAGCCAAAAGACCGATCCTCCGAGCCAGTAAGCCCACCAGATACAAAGGCAATCGAGACTGCTTTGGCTTTGGTTCCGGTTAACAAGTTAACTAGAACTGATTCAGGTGTACTGGTGGTACGACTTCCATCCAAGAAAGCGAAAGAAGATGCAGGAAGGGCCATCAATCAGTGTTTGGGGGTGGACAGTGCCTTCAGTGTCTCCGAACCAAAGAAGATGATGCCAAAAATGACTCTGGTAGGCATTGCTAATGACGCTGAGGATAATGAGATCATTCCCAGCATCCTCAACAAGAACCCAAGAATAAAGTCCCTGGTCGACGATGGCTTAGCTATGAATTTGCTATTCACCAAGCAAAAGAGTGATGCACACACAAAGACTGCGGTAGTAAAAATGTCACCTGAAATACGCTCTTCCATTGTGGATGATGGCAATTCTGTGTATGTTGGACTTGTGAGATGTCGTGCATACGATCGCTTCTGGGTAACACAATGTTACCATTGCCAGGGCTTTGGTCATACCAGTGACAGGTGTTATCGGAAAAATGAGGATCCAAAATGCAACTTCTGTGCCGGTACTCATAACTCAAAAGACTGCACCAACAAGACTTCCCCCAAATGTATAAATTGTATGAGCTCCACATCAGTTACGGAGCCGCCAAATCATTTCGCCTCAAGTAGAAATTGTCCTCTAATGACAGCTCAGAGAAATAAAGTTATTGAGAACACCAATTTTGTAGGTTCAAAAAACTGAAAAATGCACATGGGAGCCGGTTGAAACTGGGTCTGTTGAATGTTCGTTCCTTGCGTAACAAAATGGATCATATTTGCGAGATCTTGGATGAACGTAACCTTGATGTATTATGTCTCACTGAGACCTGGTTGTTCGAGTCAGATCTGAATATTATCCAGGCGGCATTGCCTAAAACCCATTCCATAATAAATGTTCCTAGGCCTAGGGGAGATCATCCGGGTGGTGGAGTGGCAGTTGTCTACTCCACATCTCTGGTGAATATCTTGCAAATAAGCCATAACCCAGCCCCTCTTTACTATGAACTGTTGGAAGTGGAAATAAAACTCCATCAACAAATTCTAAGAATGGCAGTTGTCTATAGGCCTGGCCATCGTGGCACAGATAGGGGTTTTATGGAAGAGTTTGGGCAGTTTCTCGAGGAATTTTCTGCTAAAACCGGAAGACTTTTGATATGTGGAGATTTTAATTACTGGGTTGACAGCCCTCATCTGAAGCCATTCTCTCCTGAGTTCCTTGAGTTGACTGATCAGAACAATTTTGTAAACCATGTGTCCCACCCAACTCATATCTTAGGACACACCCTTGACTTGGTTTTCTCTCCTGTGGGTTGTGGTGGTGTTCTGGATGTTGATGTTGAGAATGCTGACCCTAATACCTCTGATCATGCTTTGATTACTTTCAGCTTTGATTTCCCTAAGCCACTCACACATGAAAAAGTAATCAGATTTAGAAATTATAAAAATGCAGACCAAAATTTGGCTAGCGGTGAAAACAGTACTTGGGAAGTATTAATACTTCCAACCTTACTTCAGATGAGCTGGTGGAGGTCCATGGAAATGCACTTAAATTAGTGTTCGATCATCACTGTCCAGAAGTAGAGAAGAAAATCATAGTACGAGATGATTCACCCTGGTATAGCACTCGAGTTAAATTTCTTAGAAGAGCGCGTAGAAGAGCTGAACGTGAATGGCGGAAAAATAAAACAGACTCTACAGTAGAATCTCGCATCCCACGATTTATTGGTACCGAAATATTACCGTGGGACCGGAATTCGTGGGATGCAGAGTATTAAAGTAATGGGGAAAATTACAAAAGTACTGGAGGCTATCGTCGGGCGATTATTGACCATCACTTTACATGCCAATAATCCAAAGTAAGTTGCTTTAACCCTCCAGCCTCGGCTACGCATTCTATAATACCGGTATATCCCCAAAACCTGGGGGATTTGGCCGAAAAAAACGTCTCGCCTAGGCTACCGTATCTTTGTTATTTTGACTGCTTCCGCATTCCCGCGCATCCCCAAGCGGAGATGTGTTTCGTACCTGTAGAATGACGTTGAGTAGAGCTCTCTAAGTCAACTGGTTAAGTTGTGATGATGATTTCCGTGGAGAGAACTTTGTGGCGATGTCAGCCACTTTTCACTACTTTTCACCACTTAACAATAACACAGCCACACACGAACAAGCGACGCCTTACCGGCTGTTGTTTACATGCGTCGGACGGACGCCTTTCAAAACAAGCTTACAGGCTTTCAAGCTGCTATGAAAAGAAAGGTAAGTAAAACACAAACAAAAACTTAGAAAAGTTGATGAGGTGCTTATTGTGATGGATGTGGTGATAGACGGGAGGCGGATGTTAGTTACCACCCTCCGTGGCCCCACTCTCGTTCTCCGTCACCCCACCGTCGCCGCCAAAGCCCATGAAATCATCGTCCATGGCATCAAGTTCGGCGTCCTGTAGAGCTTCCATTAGCTCTGCATCCGTGGGAATCGTGTGGTTTTTCGTGGGATGAGAATTCAGGTAGCCATTGGATAGTACCGTGGGATGCGTAATCGTGGGATCGAAATGCGTGAGATGCGTGACTCTACTGTACATGGTTGCAATATCTGTCAGCCAGAAGAGCTGTGGTCCACACAATCAAAGATGAAAAGAAAGTGTATTATCAGGGAAAAGTTGACTCATGTGGTAACGACCAGAGGAAGTTGGCTTCAATTGTAAACAGTTTACTTGGAAAAACAAGAGTCAGCTTAAGACCTTCTGTACCCGATGCCGCGTTGGCTGCCAACTTTGTGGCATTTTTTGCTGGCAAGATAACTCGCATAAGACAGGAACTGGATGATGCTTCTGTTGGTGAAGAACTTTCAGTTGTACTCCAACCCCGACACATTCCTAATAATGTCCTCTCATCCTTTCACTCAGTAGAGGTGGACATGATCTCGTCCTACATAAGAAACCTCAATAAAACATTTTGCCCGTTGGATCCCATAAATGTTTCCAAGCTACCAAGAGTCTATGATCACACAGTTGAGTTTATTTCCAAAATAATTAATAAGTGCTTCTCTGAAGGTAGCTTCCCACATTCTGAAAAGCATGCACTACTCCGACCTACTCTAAAGAAACCTGGACTTGATGTTGAGAACATGTTGAACTATCGTCCTGTCTCCAACCTGTCCTTCATATCAAAGATATTAGAGCGTACAATACTTGACCAATTACAACCACTACTTCAGCAGAATGAAACTATCCCAATTTTTCAGTCTGCTTACCGACAGCATCATTCAACTGAAACGGCATTGATTAGAGTACATAATGATATAGTTGAGAACATTTGCAATGGTGTGGCCTCACTATTGGTCTTGCTTGATCTCTCTGCGGCCTTTGACACAGTGGATCACGAGTTGTTATTGAGTGATCTTTATGATTGTGGTGTGCGTGACTCCGCTCTCTTGCTTCTTGGGTCGTACTTGTCAGGTAGATCCCAGAATGTGATGGTAAATCAAGTGGTCTCGGACTCAACACCCCTGCAGTATGGTGTTCCGCAGGGATCAGTTTTGGGTCCTATCCTATTTATAATTTATATTAGCAGTTTGTCTCTTCTGCTTCGTGCACATAATGTCACCTTTCACTTTTATGCAGATGACACCCAGATTTATGTGAGAATCACAAATATAGTTGATATACGGAGTAAGATGGAATTGTTGATGTCTGATATCAAGAAGTGGATGAGAGCGAGAAAAAACTTAAACTAAATGATGGTAAAACTGATATTCTCATCATCCGAGGAAATAGAAGAGCTGATGATATAGTAGGTGCCCTCTCCATCAATGTGGGTGGATCTCAGCTGCGACCGGCCAACTCTGTTCGAAATCTGGGTGTATATGTGAACTCCCGATTAGATTTCAAAGAGCATGTAAACCAGATAGTTAAAAGTTGTTACTTGCACATCAGAAATCTCTATTTGGTGAAGCCGTTTATAACCAGACGTTGCCTCCTGACGTTGGTTCACTCATTGGTCTTCTCTCGTGTTGATTATTGCAATGCCCTGTTGGTGGGTATTCCAAATTATATTTTGAAGAAAGTTCAGTCTGTTCTTAACAGGGCCGCAAGACTAATTTTTGGTGTTCCACCTAGAACTCCTACTACATCTCTTCACATAGAACTGCACTGGCTGCCAGTAAGAGCAAGAATAGAATTTAAGTTGTGTTTGGTGACTTTTAAGGTTCTCAAATTTGGTGAGCCTAGGTACCTTGCGGAGCTGCTCAGGCGCCCACCGGCACACCATGGTGTAGTTGTGCGTCATGACAATGACCCTTTTCGTCTTGATGAACCAAGGGCTTTCCAGCAGTCTTCTTTCTTTGAGGGGTCATTCTCCTACATGGCTCCGAGGTTGTATAACAGGTTGCCGCTGTCCATGAGACAACTGAGTTCTGTTGAATGCTTCAAGAGACAACTTAAGACTTTTCTCTTTGAGAGAAGCTATGATCTTGAGAGAGGTGTCATGACAGATGGCTATAGAGTTTAGGCTATTTTGCCACTGCTAGTGATTGTTAAATGTGTGTTGTATATAAGCCTTCTTTTGATGCATTGATTTTGTTCCTTTTTCTTTCTCTTTTCGAGCGCTAGTGAATTCTTCGGAAAAATTGGCGCTTATGAGAAATAAGTAACATGCTTATTATTATTATTATAAACAGACTCGTGTGACACTCATGTAGACTCGCGTGACACTCATGTAGACTCGCGTAGACTCATGTAGACTTGCGATAATTTAATTTCTAAATAGTACAACGCGAGTGTCACGCGAGTCTACATGAGTGTCACACGAGTCTACGCGAGTTGGCGTCCTACTCCCACTTGACTCTCCAAATTTCATGTATTTTTGATATTTTTGGCCGCGTTCGCGAGTGTACGCGGTGCAGCGCGAGTCCACGCGAGTCTGTGCGAGTGTCGGCGAGTGTCGGCGAATTTGGGATAATCATTGGCGAGTGCAAACATTTCATCACTCGCGTTGGAGTTGCGGTCCGACTCGCCAATGTGTGAACCTTGCTTTAGTCCCATTTTGAAACATCTGGCTACTTAACTTTTTGGCATATTATTTATGTATTACCAAAACGAAATCCAAGGGGCACTTAGGACCCTTTGGATTCACTTTGGATTCAAGGCCTAACGGCCTTATTGGGCTATCCTTAGTTGGAATAATGCAAGGATGGTACATGTCATAATTATTTGTAACATATTATGTGGTACCAACACTGTAAAATGCTAACTGAATAAATATTATTATTATTTTAAAATTTTAGGTTAGAAGTACTTATCTACAGTACTTGTAAAAGTTTAGAGGCCAATACCTCAGAGTTGTGGTCACGTCATCCCTCAGTAGCAGGTATGCTTGGTCCAGGATTGAGTTGGTTTGTGCTCAGTTGTGTGTCATATAGCCTGGGACAGGTGTTTCCTTTCATTTACAGTTGCTAAGTTAGGCCAGGTGGTGAAATTTATAAGTACAGTAGTTATAACAGTACAGTAGTGTTGTTTGTATTACATTTAGGGTAAGGTAACCAATAGGTACGCAAAAAAACATTGATAATTTCCTTTCGATGACTGTACCCGTCTCTCAAATCTCAGAAGCATATCCTATTTAGTCTCATATTATGCAGGAATGTTTGTAGTTTCATGTGATACAGTGTTTGTGAATATTCCTATTCATTGTTGAGAAAAATAGGCTGAAAGTCAGTGCGTACCTATTATTTCTTGGCGCCATAAACGTACACGGCCGGTCAAATAGGTACTCATGGCCCTTTACCTCGAACACCATAGAAGCAGGGTGGTTCCTCTGTACATATGATATATGTCATTCATTACTCTACTCAGCTATATAAGTACACGTATCGTTGAAAGTCGACAGCCAAAACAGGGATATTTTTCAAGCTTTATCAACGAAACATGAAACTTGGGGTTTTTTTTTTCTTCTTTTTCCTGCTGTATTATCATTTGTGTAAGTATACAGTATAAGACTTTTGGTATGGTCTGAAACATAAGATATAACCTTGCTACATATGATTACATAAACAAATCAGCATAGGAAGGCTTGTAAGCCTCAAACAAAACATTCCTCCTATAGTCTATTCACTGTAAGTAGGCGAGAAATCATGACCTCTATCCTTTGTAACTCAAAAAGGGCTAGAACAAATTGGCTGTAAATTTCCCCATCTATTCCTTGACTATTCCTTGACAATTCCTTGATTGCTCTAGTCGTTTTTGAGTTACAGAGGTTAGAGGTCATGATTTTTCGCCTACTTACAGCGAATAGACTACAGTGTAGTAGGGCAATTTTAATATTTTTTTATTTTTGTTTAGAAAAACAGAGTTACACCTACCATTTGTACGTGTTTCCCACGTATTTATTACCTACTCTCTCACACCCTAGTTTTGTATTTTCTTCTTAACCCTAGTAGTTATCGTATTCAGTATCCTACTGTAGCTATATATATCTGTAATTTAGTATTGGTTCCTTCGTCAATGACGAAGAGCCTATACTATATATAGGCTGAGATTCCGGGACCCGTTCGGGATTCCCCGGAGTTCTTATCACAACCGTTGCGTATATACTGTAGCATAAAAACAATCCTTGGTTAATACCCATTAAATCTTACCAAGGGCTCGTCATTGAAAATGAATACCACTAGAAATAACATTTAAAGAAGAATCTATCATTTCAAACCTCCCGGTGCCTCAGCCCTCCAGCTGTGCTGTCGTTATGCTTCCCTTGCACGTGATGCCAGACTTTCTAGCGTGTTTATCTGCCTCTTTACGGTTGTGAAACAGACGAGTCGGACGTGTGCCCCCTTGCTCTGGGCGTCTCGGCGTTTGCCTGGCTTTCTCACTCCTAGCGAGTCCTTGTTATATATTATTTGAGTTAGGTCCAAACATGAATTGAGTAATCGCCCTGTATGTTTCAGAGGGCCACCGTCCACGCCTGTCCACACCGAAAGTATATGGATACTGCTTCGCCATTCTTAATATTGGTTGTTCGTCGTAGTGATTATTGTTATATTAGGCTATGTCCTATACAATGCTTGCATTTAATTATTTACTTATCGTAGGCTATTATTCATCTTATTCGTGTGCCCTCAGGATACACGTTGAACTCTAAGGATATTATTAATTCAAAGTTTTCTTTGTAAAGTAGCCTACACGATTTCCTGAATTCTACTAGTATTAAATTTTTCAAAGTCGCTTCACTTTTATAAGTCGCTTCACTTTATAGTTTGCATGCTTCTAGCATTACTTCGAGCTGATAGGGTCTTAGCTAGACTTATTAATTCCCTTATATGTTCCATTCTTGCACCAGTACTTATTTATAAGGCCATGCTTTGTTCGCCACCTCGGACAAGTGTCCACGAGGGTGGCCAATAGGCCTAGCAAGCTCGGCTTTCCTCTACTGAATTTTACATGAGGGACCAATTGTTCTCTTCCTATATGAGTAATATGTTAAGTGCTTCGATACCAATGATTCCTAAGAGTTTGCATGACCAAGTGCAAGAGCACCAACTAAAAACCTATACAATTTGCATGCTTCGAGTCCCGGAGTCGGCGGGGCTCCTGTGTCCCTCCGGGGCTCCGGGTTTAGAACTCCGGGTACTAAATGGTTTCGAGTAAATAAATATAAGCACCAACACAATTATATGTTAATTTTTTTAAATAGAAAGAGTTTGCATGAAACCAAATGGGGCAACAAAGTTTCCTCCAGTGTAAGAGCACCAACACAATTATGTGTTAATTTCTTAAAATAGAAAGAGTTTGCATGTAAACCAATTGACCAACACAGTTTCCTCCAGTGCAAGAGCACCAACTAACCCTATACAATTGCATGCTTCGAGTCCCGGAGTTGGCGGGGCTCCTGTGTCCCTCTGTTCTCTCCGGGTCTCAGGGTTTTAGACCTCCGGGTACTAAATGGTTTCAAGGAAACCGAGGAACAATAAAAAAAAAAAAAAAAAAAAAAATGCACAAAGAAGTTCCGGTTAAATGGAGAAACAAAGTTTTCCTCCAGGTGCACAAAACACCAACAAAACCAAGGAACCAAAAGGTTCAGGTTAACATAAAGGAACGAGTGCTTCCTCCGGGTACTCCGAGTAATACAAAAACCAAGGAACCAAAAGTTCAGGTTAAATTAAGGAACGAGAGCTTCCTCCGAATACTCCGGGTACTCCGGGTACTACTGAAAACCAGGGAACCAAGAAGTTCAGGTTAAATTTAGGAACAAGGCTTCCTCCAAGTACTCCGGGTACTAAGGGTACTCGGGTACTCCGAGCAATACTGAAAACCAAGGAACCAAGAGGTTCAGGTTAAATTAAGGAACAAGAGCTTCCTCCAAGTACTCTGGGTACTCCGGGTAAACACTGACAACCCAGGAACCAAGAGGTTCAGATTAAAATAAGGAATGATAGCTTCCTCCAAGTACTCTGGGTACTCCGGGTAAACACTGACAACCCAGGAACCAAGAGGTTCAGATTAAAAAAAAGAAAAAGAAAAAGGAACGATAGCTTCCTCCAAGTACTCCGGGTACTCCGGGTAATACTGAAAACCAAGGAACCATGAGGTTCAGGTTAAATTAAGGAACGAGAGTTTCCTCCAAGTACTCCGGGTACTCTGGGAACTCCGGGGGGGGGGGAACAATGTTTTCCTTCAGAAACAAACATCCGATGTACCAAAAGGTTCCGGTTAAATTAAAGACCAACGTTTCCCTCCGAGTTCTCAATGTAGAACAATGAATGGGAAAAGAAGGGAGGAGAGTACTCCAGTGGCATTTATGATAGCCTATAGACTATCCCACTTATATCCATTCTTATATATGATGTAGTGAATATGCTACCCTACTCTAAATTCTTTAAAACATTCATAGGGCCAGCAGGCTACTCGACATTACATGAGCCTTATACATAAGGAACTGGTGCATGCTTTGGTTCTTTGCTCTTATATTATGTAACATTGATTCTTGGCCTTTTTCTGACAGGTGGGCTATAGCTCTCCTCAGTAATCTCCGCCCCCTCACCTGAGCCACAACTGACGAGGTTTTCATTCAAAAACAAACATCCGATGTACCAAAAGGTTCCGGTTAAATTAAAGACCAACGTTTCCCTCCGAGTTCTCAATGTAGAACAATGAATGGGAAAAGAAGGGAGGAGAGTACTCCAGTGGCATTCATGATAGCCTATAGACTATCCCACTTAAATCCATTCTTATATACGATGTAGTGAATATGCTACCCTACTCTAAATTCTTTAAAACATTCATAGGGCCAGCAGGCTACTCGACATTACATGAGCCTTATACATAAGGAACTGGTGCATGCTTTGGTTCTTTGCTCTTATATTATGTAACATTGATTCTTGGCCTTTTTCTGACAGGTGGGCTATAGCTCTCCTCAGTAATCTCCGCCCCCTCACATGAGCCACAACTGACGAGGTATGTACGCCAGATGTCTTGTGTGAATTGTACATTGACTAAGTGGGCTCCTAAAAAATGTACAAATTGTGCACTCTTCGTGTAACACTACCACAATCCGAGTGGCCACATAACAGCAGCGGGGGCGACTCAGGTATTACTAAACATTTGGGATGAAGTGAAAGTTTATATATCCTCAAAAAAAAAAAAAAAAATCCCAGACATGGTCAGTAGGGACTATGTTTATTTCTTACTGGACGCTCTGTGTCTTCCACAAAAAAAAAATCCTAAAAAGAGGTCTATACCTACAGAGTTAACCCCTTCAGACTCATATGACGCAGAGGTTGCCAGATTAGCAATAAGAAATAGAGTTCTCTCACTCTTATAATTACCTCTCCAAAATTAGTTTTCTGCCCACAGCTAACTCAAAGACAACTGCAGAGGTTGTTGTTGTTGTTCCCCAAGTTGCCTGGCCGAACAGCCCCAAGGCCCCGAGCAATTCCAAGGCCATAACCGAGCGCCCTCACAGAACCCTCCCTGCCGACCACAATAAAGCCTGGGTGACCGAAGCCACTCCATGGCGGGGAGCTGAGGAGGGTGCGGAAACGCCCGGGACACCAAAGCCCCACCCAGGGCCCTGTGCCCCTCAGCAATTATGAAGAGAAAGTTGAGGGGCAAGGGAAAAATGTGACGCTTTGGCTTCCAATCTTGGTAGATTGGGAGGTCAATCCACGGAAGAGACGCTGTCACTTGAGATCTAGAAAATATATAAGTTAAAGGAACAGTCAGAGTAAGCTATGGGTATGGCAGAGATCGCTCAGTTCTCACTCTGATAGACCAGCCCATCACCACATGACTAGAACCCAATCCTCTCAGCATCAGCTAGGAAAGGCCCTAGAAAGCCGCCTTTGGCGGGGGGATAGCTCCCCTATTTCAACCCCCTTCGGGGTTGGGCACCCGCCCAACTGCCCAACTGCAGAGGTTGAAGTAACTATAAACTAAAGGTTTCTAAATACCCCTGATGGTAACAAAGGTTTTAAAGTATCCCCAACTCACTCTACTGAAAGTTACAGCACAAGAGATAGATTGGTATCTTCCTAGATATAAGTATTATATATAGATATATAAATATTATATTATGAAGATTTTCGAGGGATTTACTTCATTTGTCAACATATAAGCGGGGGGCCAATGGTTCCGATATTGTTGACCTATAAGGAACAATGTTCCTCCGAATACTATTCCTATTTTTTAAGCCAAATATTAACTCGATATTATGAAGTTTTCTCACGCTCGTCACATCGAGCGCGGAAGTGGCCAATAGGCTATAGCTCAGAGCCTCACTCTACTGAAAGTTACAGCACAAGAGATAGATTGGTATCTTCCTAGATATAAGTATTACAGGTATATGAAGTTTTTCGGTGGATTTACTTCATTTGTCAATAGATAAGCTGGGAGCCAATGGTTCCGCTATTATCGAACTACAGTATAAGAAACACTGTTTCCTCCGGGTACTATCCCTATTATAAACCAAATATTGACAGTATATTAGGAGTTTTTCGAGGGATTTACTTCATTTTTCAATGAATAAGCTGGGGACCAATGGTTCCGCTATTATTGGACTATAAGGAACATAATTTCCTCCGGGTACGATCCCTATTGAAAACCCAATATTGAATGTATATTAGGAAGTGGTTAGAGGGATTTCCTTCATTTTTCAATTTATAAGCTGGGTGCCAAGGGTTCCACTGTTGTTGAAGGATAAGGACCAATGCTTCCTCTGGGTACTATCCCTATTATAAGCCAAATATTGACTTTATAATTCAAAGTTTTTCCATGGATTTACTTCATTATGGATTTACTTCATTTTTCAATGTATATGCTGGGTGCCAATAGTGTGTGCTATTATTGAACTATAAAGGAAAAGTTTCCTCCGGGTACTATCCCTATCATAAGCCAAATATTGAAATTATATTATGAAGTTTTTCGATGGCTTCACTTCATTTTTCAATATATAAGCCAGGTGCTAAAAGGTTCCTGCTTACTTATGTTATCACTTCTGACTTGGAAATAGTTCGGAAACTTTGAGCCCTGGAGTCGGCGGGACTCCTGTGCCCCAGTGGGCTATTAGGGACAGATGAGGAGCAAAGCTTCCTCCAGATACTATCACTATTTTAAGCCCAATATTGAATTGATATACACGGACTAACCAATGGTGTCCGGGTACCGGGTACCCAACGGACCTCCGGTGACATTGATAATCTACTGATTATTATTATTATTATTATTATTATTATTATTATTATTATTATTCCATTGTTATAACTTAAGTTACTGCAAATTGCAATTACAGTCTCTCGAATTGAATTGCACTGAAATAGACCTTGACTCTTAGCTACGGTCCACTCTCTCCGGTTCCGTATTCCCGATCGGGTTGCTATGAAGGCCTTCGGGCTTCACCTCCATCTCCGGGTGATACCCAACGGCGTGTCTTTCCGGGTCAATGATAAACATCTTATCCATAAGTTCTCAATGGAGGACAATGAATTTATATAAGAGATAGCAGATACGCTACTCTACTCTAATCTCTTTTACGGCATTCATATAGCCAATAGGCTATTCACTGCCAGGTGTTGCCCAACGTAATTTCTTGTTGAGTCGCTGTTAAAAGTCTTCACCTTGGGTTCTCAATGTAGAACCACGAATGAGAGAAAAAGGGGGGGGGGATACTCTAATCATATTAATGATAACCATCGACTATCCCACTAATCCGTCTTTATATAAGATGCAGCTGATGTGCTACCCCGTTCTAACTTCTTTTACTGCATTCATATAGCCAACAGGCTACTCGGCATTCCATAGGCCTTGTGCATGACGAGCCGGTACATGTTTTTGTTCTTTGCTCTAGTATTATGTAACATTAATTCTTGGCCTGATGAGCAACAGCTCTCTCTTGTAATCGCTACGACCAATCGTGCAGTGGTTCGGGTTCACAAGATGCAACAAATTCCCCCTTCTTGGACGTGCGAAGTATGTACGCCATCTGTCTTGTGTTGATTGTAAGCTAGCTAGTGGGCTACTAAGAAGTGTACAAACTGTGCACCCTTCGTGAAACATCACAACCTGATGGGCCACATAACTGCGGCTGGGGCGCCTTAGGTTTTGCTCAATATTTGGAGTGATGTAAAAGGTTACATATCCTAAGTCCCAGACATTATCCATAATGCCTACGTGAGTTTCCTAAACATGCTTTTGCCCACGTCCCAACGAAGTTAGAGACCCTGTTCCAAACAAAGGTTCTAGCAGCAATTAAGTCCAAGTTTAGTCAGAGACAAGAGTCTCTGACTCCCCAGGTTAGGCTGTCCTCTCAGCTAATGCCTTCTACGCTACCTACTGTTCCTACTGGAGGAGGTCAGTAGGATAGGTAGATATAAAAGGGGAGAGATGAGACCTATAAGGGTACAGTTTAAAACTAGGGCAGTGGCGGAGACTGTGCCAAATTTTAGTTGGAGGCTAAATACAAATGATAAACTAAAACACATAAGACTAAAGAAGGATTTGAGTATAGAACAAAGGAAAAAATTAAGGAATTACAAGAAAAGGCTGATGAAAATAATGGAAAGTTGGATGAGGAGGATAAGAGACATTTTTACTGGAGAGTGAGGGACGGAAAAGTGAGGAAGTGGTTTATAAGAGTAGAAGGGAGGGGGAGAGAATGTGATGGGAGTTGTGACGGAGGAGGAGAATGGGGTGGAGGTGTCACAGGGGGAGACAGGAGACAAAGAGGCAGACCCAGTAGTGCTAACAGGGGAGTAGGGTACGGACTGGAGGAGCGGGATGGTGTAATTGCTGAAGGAATGGTAGATGGATTAAGGATTATGTTTAGTAATGTGGATGTGTTTACCCAGGACAAGAAAAGAGAACTGATATGTAGGTTGCAGGATGAAGAGGAAAAACCGGATGTCATAGCCCTACAGGAAGTAAGACCAAAAAATGCTAGAATTGAAAGGGAACTGGTGGAATATAGTTTGGAGGGTTTTGAGTTATATGAGAGAAATGCTATTAGAGCAGAGGTTGGAAGAGGACTGTTTATTTATGTAAGAAAAGAGCTCGAGGTTAATGAGGTGGATATGAGACAGCAGTATTGTGAGTATTTGTGTATTGAAGTAAAATGTGTAAGAGGATCAATTCTAATTGCCTCTATATATAGAAGCCCAAATAATAGCAGGGGAGAGGCTGATAACCTACTGAAAGCAATGGAGGAGATAGATAATAGGGGTAAAACACCGATGAAAGTACCGTCGGCCAATTAAAGTAACGATTTTCATTTGCACATTACGCATATAAAAACTTTCTGTATATAACTTTCATTGGTATATTCATAAAGAGCACACTCTAAGCTATTCATAAGTCACTTAAAACACTAAAATCGGCTTACGGTAGCCATGTAATAACATGGTGAACCTTCGTGAAAGTGGCGCAAAACGGCAAATTTATTGGTGGATGGTGGAAAGTTCTGGGTTACCGGACGTTGGTACCATCTATATAACATTGGTAATTTAATTCATATCTTTCTTATACCCCCTACATATGATTCGGAAAGCCTTCAGCTTCGCATATACAGTAAACTTCCGTTAATCCGAAGGACAGCGGACCGGCTCTCGTTCGGATTAGTGGATTTTTCGGATTATCGGACTTTACCCCTATGAACCTGTGTATGACGAAAACATTGAGACATTAGGCCACCCAAATGACACAATGGTGCACACACACATATCATATGTTCATGAAATCACTTCAAAAGTTTACCATTGTCATTGTAGCCTATTACCTACTTCAAAACATTCAGATTAATGGTCAAAGGAATCTGCTGATATAAACGTCTTCTTCTTCTTCCGTCTACTAGCGAGTTTGTCTTGCTCTTGAAGATCAGATGTGGTTCGGGAAGTAATGCCTTAACAACGGCACTTCCCTGAGAGGTTCTTGTAATTTTCCTTTTGTGATTTTCCTTTTGTGACGTGCTCTGTTATATTATATTGTATTGAAAGCACCCTTGTCTTGTTGTCTTGAAAGCACCCTTGGGATGCTCCGATCACTGAACTATAAATAGTAGCGTATCGGAACATCCAAAGGTGCATTTTCAAGCTCAAGACTAATACGTCCAAAGGTGCGTTTTCAAGCTCAAGACTGAATGCGCTTGCAGAAAATGCGGTGCAAGCCAGTAGCGCATCGGAGCGTCCCAAGGATGCGTTCAAGAGCAAAACAAACTCTCTAGCAGACGATGTGGAAGAAGAAGAAGACGAAGGTGTTTACGATTATATCAGTAGCTTCCTTTGACCATTAATCTGAATGTTTTGAAGTAGATAATAGGCTACAATGACAATGGTAAACTTTTAAAGTGAATTCATGAACATATGATATGTGTGTGCTCCATTATGTGTCATTTGAGTGGCCTAATGCCTCAAAAAGGGGACTTTGGGACTTCTTGAAATTCGGACCATCGGGTGAATTCGGATTTGGCCTCAAATTGAAAAATTCGGACTATTGGGAGATTCGAATCATCGGTCGTCGGATTAACGGACTTTTACTGTATATGCATATTTTGTACCTAGGTCACATAATAATATACTTAATTCGAATACTTACCAAAGTCGATGTTAGGCCATCAGAATTGTCTCAATATTATCATATTTTCACCAATTTAAGCAGCTCCTCGTTGTCATACACAACGTTCAGTTATTCACAATTGTAAATCATGTGTGGAAATGCTGATACTAAAGCTACATTCTCTATATTAGCCTGAAATATGACGAGAAACCGAAAATCCGCCATTTTTCTTCACTGAATGAGTAAGACTGGCTTCTTAGTTCTTAATCCATTACACTAATCTTCAATTATATACGAAAACTACATAAAATCATGTCAATAAATAAATGTAACCCATATTTATTACACAATTCGCGAGATTGGAAGCCAAAGCGTCACATTTTTCCCTTGCCCCACAACTTTCTCTTCATAATTGCTGAGGGGCACAGGGCCCTGGGTGGGGCTTTGGTTTCCCGGGCGTTTCCGCACCCTCCTCAGCCCCCCGCCATGGAGTGGCTTCGGTCACCCAGGCTTTATTGTGGTCGGCGGGGAGGGTTCTGTGGGGGCACTCGGTTATGGCCTTGGAATTGCTCGGGGCCTTGGGGCTGTTCGGCCAGGCAGCTTGGGGAACAACAACAACAACACAATTCGCGATTAATAGCCATTATTTGCAAGGTAATTACAAAAAATTACCATTAGACATCGTAGTTCGGAAAATGGCTTTGGCTTCAAATTTATACACTTATGGTGACCATATCTTACTTTGAAATATATAGAATATAACATATAATAGGTAGATTTATGCGATAAAGGTAGCATCAGGCCACCCAAAACAATGGTACATTTATTGACGGACCGCAAAAATCGCGTACGTTTTCATAAAAATCTGTTTGTTGCCACCTGGTACATTTCATACCTCAAGAATTCGACCACACTGAGCCAAAACCTTACCAGTCTTGTCCCGGCAGCCATTTTGCATGCAGGTGATCTAGTTTTGTGAATATGAAGAAAGTTTTAGACCTTGTCCGCACCGTTAATCGGCGAATCTTGCTCTGCCTCGCAGATATATTCACTTAATACCTTGTAGGACCTATGAAAATACTTAAATATGATATATTTTACCGTTAAAGTGACAATTGATAGTGTGTGCTTCCAGCTGTTTTGTGTAAACAAACCGATGAAAAAAAAACCGAAGTATAAACCCCACCTGAAGTTGGAGGTTCGCAATTATGGTAGGTGAGACCAGAGTACCTTTATCGGTGTTTTACCCCTAGAGAGAACAAATATAAAATTTTGATTGGAGATTTCAATTTGCCAAGGATCAACTGGGCAAATTGTACTACTCCAGCGGGACAGGGTAGCCTGGAAAATAAGTTTATAGAGAAAGTGAGAGATTGTTTTTTAACGCAACATATTGTAGAGATGACAAGATATAGAGATGGGACGCAGGGGAGTGTACTTTATTTGATTTTTAGCAATGAAGAGGATATAGTGGAACATGTTAATGTGGATAGCCCTATAGGTCGTAGTGACCATGCCTGTATAAGCTTTAGTTGTAACATTAAATCAGAGAGGGATAATAGAAGCAATAGAAAAATATACATGTATGATAGAGCAGATTATGAGCTGCTGAGACGGTGTTTGGACATTGACTGGGGGGAATACTTGAACGGTGAAGACGCTGAAGGAATGTGGAGGAAAATTAGAGTCAAACTGGAGAATGCTGTATCCAAAAGTGTACCAGTAAGGTAATATAAGGATAAAACAAAATTGAGGAAAAGAACTAACCCAGAATTGCCAATGAAAAGAAAGCTTTGGATATTGATTAGAAGAAAGAAACGATTGTGGGAAAGATTAAAATTGTTAAAAAAGAACAGGGGGTCTAGTATAGAGGCTAAGGAAGTGGATCTGGAACGCAGACAAATAAACAATAAAATAAGGTGGGAAACAAGGAGGGGGGTGAAGGAGAGAGAGAGAGAGAGATAGCTAGAAATGTGAAGGATAATCCAAAAATATTCTGGAAGTACATTCAGGAAAAGTTAACAAGAAGAGTAGGGATCCCAGAGCTGGTAGGGGGGTTGAATGATGGGAGTAGAGCGGAGACTGATAAGGAGAAAGCAGAGGTGCTGGGGAAATACTTTGG
This sequence comes from Paralithodes platypus, assembly GCA_032716605.1. Lineage (NCBI taxonomy): Eukaryota > Metazoa > Arthropoda > Malacostraca > Decapoda > Lithodidae > Paralithodes > Paralithodes platypus. The sequence goes on along the minus strand of CM064485.1, from coordinate 23,107,025 downwards.
GGGGGGTACTAACAGTGGAGTCGGAGGATGCAGTGCCTACTATTCCCATCAAACAGGCACCGGCACTAGAACTAATAGAGTTTTCACATGCTAGAATAAGAAGGGCTATAGAAAAAATGAACAGAAGTAAGTCACCGGGACCGGATGGGATACACCCAAGAATCATAAAGGAAGGAGGGGAGATGTTAGTAGAGCCATTGAAAATGTTATTTGAGGTATCGTTTAATACAGGACAAATCCCGATGGACTGGAGAGAGGCGAACATAACAGCTACATTTAAGAAGGGAAAGAGAAATGACCCAGGGAATTATAGACCAGTCAGTTTGACAAGTGTTGTGTGTAAACTAATGGAAACGGTAATTAGAGAAGGAATAATGGGTCATATGAAGTCAAACCAACTTTTCAGTGGGAGACAGTTCGGATTCTTGCCGGGGAGGTCGACGGTACTACAGCTAATTAAGGTGGTAGATGATTGGATGCAAATTCTAGAAGATGGTGATGTAATAGACGTGGTATATTGCGATTTTATGAAGGCCTTCGATAAGGTCCCACATAAAAGGTTAATAGAGAAAGTTAGAAGCTATAATATAGGGGAGAAATGTGTGAAATGGATAGAAGCCTTCCTGAAAGATCGGAGACAGAGGGTACTGGTGAATGGAATAGGCTCGGGGTGGAGGGAAATTACAAGTGGGGTACCTCAGGGATCTGTGTTGGGACCACTGCTGTTCGTTATATTTATCAACGACTTGCCTGAAGTTATAACTAATGGAAGTGAGGTATACCTGTATGTGGATGACACTAAGCTGTATAGAAGAGTGAGGAGTAAGGAAGATATGGGTTTGCTTCAAGGAGATGTGGAGGGCATGAAGGGATGGTCTGAGCATTGGTTAATGCCTTTTCATCCAAAAAAATGCAAGTACATGCGGATTGGGACAAGCAAGATAGACAAGGTAGGATACAGTATGTATGAAGCGATGGAGGAAGTGAATGCAGAAAAGGATATAGGAGTAGTGATAGACAATAAGTTAAATTTCTCAGAACATTTAGCAGAAAAGATAAACAAAGCCAATAGAATTGTAGGGCTGATAAGGAGGACATTTGTGTCACTTGACGAAGAAATCTTCAGGAATCTCTATACAGCGCTGGTTAGGCCGCACCTGGAATATGCGAACCAGGTGTGGGCTCCATATATGGTAAAGGATATAGAAGCAGTGGAGAAAGTGCAGAGGAGAGCTAGCAAGCTGGTACCAACGTTGAAGAACGCGGGCTATGAGCAGAGGTTGAGGACACTGGGGCTTCCGACACTGGCATATAGGAGAAAGAGAGGGGATATGATAGAGACTTTTAAGATAGTGTCAGGAAAGTACGATGAGGATGTGTGTGAAGGTATCTTCTTGATGCGGGAGGGAACAAGAACGAGAGGACACTCTAAGAAAATTTACAAAGAAAGAAATAGGCTTGAGAAGGCAAAGAACTCATTTTGTGATAGAGTGGTAAATGAGTGGAACGCACTGCCCCAGTATGTAGTCGATTCCGAATCAATAAGGGAGTTTGAAAGTAATCTTGATAAAGCATGGGGAAGACAAGATTTGAAGTTTGATTATAAAACAAAAATACAGAATAGTAAAAATGTTGCGTCTGCTACCGCCGCCGCCAACACCGTGAACGACCGCAGCAGTGCAAGTACTGGTACTGAGCTGGATACACAGGCATAGTTTGCCTTTTTCCAGAGGATCTACTGTAAGAAACTGTAAGAAAGTTTACAACCTGTCCTTATATGAATAAAGACCACCACACCGCCGCATCCCTCAGGGTCAATTGGTCCTAGTGTTCCCTAACCGGTGAATCCGTAGCGATTCCCACCCTTGACAGGTGGGGCTATTCCTAACCCCTTCACTCCGGGTGCCCTTGAGGAGGACCCGGGGTTTCCCAACAAGCCAATGTCTTTGCTTTATGATCCTGCCCGAGTTTGACAACCAATCGGTGATCCTCCTATTCCGGAAGATGCGGAGACAGGTATCCCTGAACTTTACCAGGTCCCTCAAGCCGGGGTCCTCGAGGTAAATGAGTTAAAACATCTGCGAGCAAAAGATGCTGAAAGGCGGGGAATGGAATTAGTCGTGCCTCCTTTCCCTTCCAGGTCTGATATTCAGTTTTGTGGACAACCCTGCCCCAATGTTTTCTGCCACAACATCCCGGGAGTCTCGGTCAGATTTCTCTAAGCTTGCTGCTCTTAATGCTATAAAGTCGCTCCTCAGTGTGTTCTACAAAGATAGAAACTGTTGCTACACAAGCGGATTCACCCCTACATTTCAGCCTAGTACCTCCCGGGAAGGGCCAACCTTTGGGGTGACACCTTATCCCGGGGCAAGAGTAGGCTACTCCAGTGGTATGGGCACTCAAACAGGAAGCTTTCGCCAAGCCGACTCTTCCTTCCCATCCACAAGTAGACCTTTTGGCATTCCACACATTAGCAAAGACTCCTCAATCTATAACCCGGTGGTCAATAACCCCGGTGCAGGGACTGGCCTCTTTTGCGGTCAATTCTCCCTACCGACAATTCCTTGAGACCTCTGGTGAACGCTTCGGAACTAATGCCAGAGCTACGACTGTAGACATCACTATACCAAACACCTATAAGATGTAAAGTTTATCTCAAGATTTGTGTGATTCTACACAATTTTCTTATAAAGTATATGACTACACTACGTTCTTGTATAGTATAGTAATAAAGGGAAGGTCCATATGCAGCCGTTAATGACTACAAACATAATTGTAAGCTGATTATAAACAATTATCAATTATTAATTGACAAAATTAGAAGGAAAATATCTGCTAATTTTGTATTGCATATACTGTATATGTTATGGGTGATTTTAAATATATAAAACAAAAGTATGCATAGGCCAAAGTATGTGTCAGCTACAGAACACAGGGTCGTCCATCTACCTGTTCCCTCCCCCAGGCACGACCCTCAGATGCACAATCAGACAAGGGTCTAGTGTGTCACTTTGCGCCAATTTGGCCCATACAAGAGGGATACAACCGCCTGAGCCTATAGTGCCCGTATCCAGTGAAATTTCCAATCTCTCAATTCCTCTTGGACCAAGCTGGAAGCCTTCAGATTTCTCTAACTTTTGCATTATGGACGTTTAACGGGCCAAATGGCTCAGAGCAATATACGATCCTATCTTTCACCCTAAATCGAAGGCCTAATAACCACTATCCACTATAGTAACCACTATCAGGCAATAGGCGTCACACTGAAAGAGTTTTATTCACCATGACTAAGTAAGAAGAGAAAGGATTTGTCTTCTATAGTAAATAGTACGAGTTGTATGTACTGAATGAGTCTGGTTCTCCTTTCCGCCTTCGGAATCTCAAAAAAAAAAAAAAAAAAAAAAGGGGGGGGGGATGTAGAACATAAATAAGTATACGAAGACAAAGAGTTTTCTTCTATAAGGAATAAGTACGAGTTGTATGTACTGAAAAAGTATGAACAAATACATGTAGTTAATTTTTTGGTTTTTATACCAATGCAAGCAAGAAATGCGCTTGCTAACTTGTTGCACAGCTTCAGGAGCATTATAGTATGAGATGTTTTGACATTAAAGCATCCGTTCATATACATTTTTACATCTTGTTCTCCTCAACACATTTTAAGTTATGACTATTCTTCCATCTTTCCTTCTTTATGAGGCTTCCCAGTATACCCGCCTCTTCTTTCTCTAATACAGTACAGTAATTTGAATTTCTCCCGGTGTCAGCCTATCTGTTAATTGGTTCTCTCTGGATACGTTGAGCATCTGATGTCCCACCTCCGGTCGTGATATTCTAGGCTCTTCGTCATTGACGAAGGAACCAATACTAAATTACGGGTTTGACAACCCGTAGGGAAGGAAGGAAAACCTTCTATTTAATAGTGGTTCCGTAGTCAATGACGCAAAGGTTCCCTCCCACCTTCCCCTTCCCATGCACATGCCCAACTTGATATAACATTTGAGGCAGATAAACACGCTAGAAAGTCTGGCATCACGTGCAAGGGAAGCATAATGACAGCACAGCTGGAGGGCTGAGGCACCGGGAGGTTTGAAATGATAGATTCTTCTTTAAATTTTATTTCTAGTGGTATTCATTTTCAATGACGAGCCCTTGGTAAGATTTAATGGGTATTAACCAAGGATTGTTTTTATGCTATATACGCAACGGTTGTGATAAGAACTCCGGGGAATCCCGAACGGGTCCCGGAATCTCCGCCTAAATATAGTATAGGCTCTTCGTCATTGACTACGGAACCACTCCTAAATAGAAGGTTTTCCTTCCTTCCCTACGGGTTGTCAAACCCGTAATTTTAGTTGTTGCTTGCATGATCTTGTAGTAACCTTTGACTGATAACTTTGTTTATCTAAATATAATCCTGCTTGACTAGCCTACAGTGACACCAGCGCCATCTGTTGATACAGTATATTAACCCCTTGTGTGCAGTTACACTTTATTTTTATATAATCTCTATTTGGTGAATTGTATATTTAGTTACATATTCTATTATATATATATTTATATATATATATATTTATATATATATATATACTGTATATATATTTATATATATATATATATATATATATATATATATATATATATATATATATATTTGTTTAGTTTTTATAGGTAGGTTATCACCCCTGGTAGCCTATTTCTGCGTATTATATAATTTTTGTTTTTAGTTATTTTTGTTTTCGGTTAGGCTAGGCTATCACCCCTGGTGGCCTATTTCTGCATACATTATTTAAATTTTTAAATTTTCGGTTAGGCTATCACCGCTGGTGGCCTATTTCTGCATACCGGTATTTCATAATTTTTGTTTTCGGTTATTTTTGTTTTCGGTTAGGCTAGGCTATCGCCACTGGTGGCCTATTTCTGTTTAAATAAAAACACAATTGTTTTCGGTTCGGCTATCACTGCGTATTTAAATTTTAAATTTGTTTTGTTTTTTAATTTTCCGTTAGGCTATCACCGCTGATAACCTATTTGTGCGTATTTCAACATTTTTGTTTTCGGTTAGGCCTATTTAACCCATCAGACCCGGTTGGGCTCTGAGGCACCCATAACAAACGCGGCCCGCGGACCCCAGAAGGGCTCTGAGGCTCCGGCAGCTTGAAAGCCTGTAAGCTTGTTTTGAAAGCTGTCCGTCCGACGCATATAAACACAGCCGGTATGCCCGACGCCGCGCACCTCCGAACACAAGAAGGAGAGGCGACGTTTGTTTGTGTGTGACTGTATGTTGTTGTTTTAGTAGTGAAAAGTGGCTCATATGGCTGACATCGCCACAAAGTTCTCTCCACGGAAATCGTCATCAAAACTGAACCAGTTGACTTAGAGAGCTCTACTCAATGCCATTCTACAGGTATGAAACACATCTACGCCTGAGGATGTGCGGGAATGCGGAAGCAGTCAAAATAACAAATATACGGTAGCCTAGGCGTAGACGTTTTTTGGCCAAAACCCCCGGGTTTCGGGGAAATTATAGAATACAATAGCCGGGGCTGGAGGGTTAAGTAAGTGAAGCGACCTGAAGTGAGTGAAGTGTTTTTAAAGTGAGATAAGTGTTTTTAAAGTGTATTATTGACTTGATGTAAAAGTAAACTTTTCAGGCTTAAATTGTATTAGAAGTGACGTAAAGTGATTTACAGTGAGTAAAGTGATCTGAAGTGTGTGAAGTGAATAAAGTGTTCTGAAGTGAGACAAGTGATTAGAAGTGACTTAGAGTGAAGTGATTTGAAGTTTTGTTATTGTCACCATGTCTCGCGCCTGCACAAACTGTTCCGGTAGGTTTGGCCCTACCATGTTTGTCTGCCCCGATGTTCATGTCTGCCGATTCTGCCAGCTCCGAGAAGATTTGGCGTCTAAACTGGATGAAGCTAACGTCAAGATTAACGCCCTCACCAAGAAGCTGGAAACACTCCAAGAATTTGCGACGCTCAACATAGGAGTATCATCAAATGAAGCAATTACTACCACTGCGGCATCTTCCAACAGCCCAACGCCTGATATAGCGGTACCTGCTTCAGTACATGCACCACGTCAGAAAAATAATGACTCCGCTCCATCTCAGGACAACTTCCGCGTCGTGAGAAACAACGTTCGCCCCATCAAAAGGAGGATCATCACCGAAACCATGTGCCAGAACCGTTACCAGATTCTTGCGGACTTAGACGACGAAGAAGAAATAGAAAAAATTCGGCTCGTAGGAGATTCCATGGTTCGTGGACAACTTATGGAGTTCTGCGCCAGGGCACCCAGGACCAGGAAGCGCTTTTGTATCCCGGGTGGCGGTGTGGACGACGTTGCAGCTGCAGTCAACGAAGTTTCAAAGTTAGCCCCCTCACACACAATGTAAGTCATTCATGTCTGATCTAATGACGTGCAGCGGACCCGATCGGAGGACCTCATGCTGAAGTACCGGAAGCTGATTCAGAAGTATAAGGAAAAGTCAGGCAGAGTCATCATATCAGGGATCGTCCCCAGGATCGGTGTGGAGAGCCGATTCTTCAATACCTTACCTTACCTTTGGATACCTTTGGATGTGTTCGCCGCTCCTCTAGCGGCACCAAGGAGCGCGACGCCCCTCGTTATGGGTGGTGATTTGGTGCAGTAGACTGTTTGAAGCGACAGCTCGCTCCCTTGCGAGGATGGGCTCGTCTGGCACTTTTTGCAGTTCGACATCTAGGGCTCTCTTGAAGTTGTCTAACGAGATGTCCCTCATGTCTCTTACTCGCCGTGGGCCTCTGTGTGATAACCAGCCCTCTCGCAGAGAGCCCATAGCACCCCTGTTATTCATCCGGGGGATTTCGCATTCCCAGCCTCTCCTATCACTGAATTTCATGACTATCGGATATATATAGCCACTAGCGTAAATCGTCGTCTGGCTAACCTCTGCACGGAAGAAAACGTTGGATTCATCAATACCTTGAATGACTTCTACTGTGAAGATCATCTGTTTGTAGCGGATGGAGTCCATCTGAACCAGGTGGGAGCAGCAAGATTTGGCCGCCTGCTTCACGACGCAGTAAAGGATTTTCGGAGAAAAAGCAGACCACCAGGGACGAGGTTCGAGGCCCGAGGACCACCAGGGACAAGGATCAAGTACCGTGGATGACCAGGGGCGACGATCGAGGACCAAGAACTAACAAGGACGGCGATTGAGGACAGCGAGAACGGAGGACCAGCAGAGACAATGATCGAGGACCGAGGACCACTAGGAACAATGATCGAGGACACCGAGGACCGAGGACAACCAGGAACGAGGATCGAGGACTGAGGGCAGACAGGTACATAAATGTAGATCCCAGCAGAAACAATAATTTGAATAAAGAGCGTTCCGTGAATTCCAAATCCAAAACATTGAAAGTTTTCTATGCAAACGCTCGTAGCATACGCAATAAATTTTCAGATTTAGAGGAACTAGTGTTTATAGAAAATTACGATGTTATTGGCATAACAGAATCTTGGCTCAATACAGAAGACAGACTTTTTAGCAGAATATTCACTTCCCGGTTATGTAATGTTTGAGAAAAGCCGAACTAATAGAAATGGAGGTGGAGTTTTATTTTTTATCAAAGAAAGTCTTAACCCGACCCTCTTGTCAAAACCTCAAATTGTGAACGTCGACACATCCTTTGTGCTAATAAAGAATAATAAAGGTACAAAAATAATACTTGCACTAATATACAGACCTCCAGCTCAATCAGTGCAAACTGACCGAGAAATTTATGAGCAAATTGCAGACTTGACACTTAAAGAGCGAGGCCCGACTTTAGTCTGTATCTAAAAAGCAGCAAGTTAGGAGCATTATTAACCCCTTATTGGCGGCGCTCGACTTAAGTCGTGCACCAATTTGCAGCAAGTTAGGAGTATTATTAAGGCTTTTAAAGGGTTAAAATTGAGTGCAAATGGCCGGGAGCGCAGCAGGCCACACGTCCGACACCCAGGGCTTACCGCCACACACTGACTCACGCTCCCTGTGTTCTCGAGAGGACGGCAGCGTAGCCAGTAGTGAGCATAGCTGGGAAAAATATACCGCTATACGCTAAACTCCCATGTTCGTGGCACCACTGCATTAGAACCACGAGTGCTACGTAGCTCGTTCTGGTCTCATTTTGAAGCTTTTAGCGCCTAGTTTTTTGCTGAATAAATTTCTTTTCATGCAGATACTTGATTTAGCTTTTAGCGCCTAGTTTTTTGCTGAATAAATTTCTTTTCATGCAGATACTTGATTTATCATTCAGGAGGGCCTGAATATGCTCAAATGAGCCCAAAACACCCCGCTAAAGAAGGGTTAAGGCTTTCAACCCTTCCTCCCCGGGTGTCATTTTAATATGACACCACGAAATAAGGGCAGGTGCCCGGGTGTCCTTTCAGGAGATAGTAAGCTTGAGAGCCTATTCAGCTTGGTCTGAACGCCGTGCGTCCGACGCATGTAAACAAAGCCGATCGTTGCGTCACCGCACCTCCGAAAACAAGAAGGAGAAGACTCGTTTGTTATTGTATGTCTGTATGTCGTTGTTTCAGTAGTGTAAAGATCGTCGTATTGCTAACATCGCCTGAAAATGCTCTCCACTAAAATCATCATCACAACTGAACCAGTTGACTTAGAGAGCTCTACTCAACGCCAGTCTACAGATTGGAAACCGCACTACATTTATAGATGCGTGGGAAATTTCTATCAGTTAAAATTAACCAAAATACGGTAGCCTAGGCCTAGACATTTTTCGGCCAGATCGCCCGGGTAGCCCACCCTGTCCTTTGGAGATACAGCCCGGGCCAGGAGGGTTAAAGGGTTAAAATTGAGTGCAAATGGCCGGGAGCGCAGCAGGCCACACGGCCGACACCCAGGGCTTACCGCCGCTCACTAACTCACCCTCCCTGTGTTCTCGAGAGGCCGGCAGTGTAGCCAGTAGTGAGCGTAGCTGGGAAAAATATACCGCTATATGCTAAACTCCCATGTTACTGGTACCACTGTATGAGAACCACGAGTGCTACGTAGCTCGTTCTGGTCTCATTTTGAAGCTTTTAGCGCCTATTTTTTGCTGAATACATTTCTTTTCATGCAGATACTTGATTTATCATTCAGGAGGGCCTGAATATGCCCAAATAAGCCCAAAACCCCCCGCTAGACAAGGGTTAAGTAACTCGCAAGATACCGTAATTTTTGTCGACTTCAATTTACCTGTGACCAAGTGGGGAGATAGTATTACTTCACACTCAGGACAAGACCTGTATACAAACTTGCAAAAGAGTTCGCTATATCAATTTGTTAGATCTCCAACCCGTGGAATTAATGTCCTTGACCTTGTACTTTCAACAAAAGAAGAATTGATAGAGAATTTGAATGTCGGTGATGAATTCAGTAACAGGGACCATCGTACGATAACTTTCAGTTTAAAGTTTACTAGTAACGAACCAAATAGCAGCATCGAGAAAGTCCCTAATTTCAAGCAAGCAAACTTTCGTAAACTTAGAGCAATGTTTAAAGAAACTGACTGGAGCTTTTTAATTAACAATAACGACATAAATACATCTTGGGAATCATTCGCAAACACTTACCTAAAAGCAGTGCAAGACTGCATACCATCGAAAATACGGCGTATAGGCCATAATTATAAGCCCAAATAGTGGAATAAAGATATTTCAAACTGTCTGCTTGCTAAAAAGTTTGCTAATGATAGATTAAAATCCTCACAAAATGACGAAGAACGGGTGAAATTTGTAGAACTACGACGCAAAGCCAAAAGGTTAATTAAGCAAAGTATAAAGACCCTGGAGTTACATGTTGCGAATCAAAGTAAACAAACCCAAAAGAATTCTATAGTTATATCAGAAAGAAAAATGTAGTTACTTCAACTGTAGGACCGTTAGTCGATGAAAATTGAGAATATACCAAAGACGAAGTACAAATGAGTAATGCCCTCAATACCTTCTTTGCATCAGTTTTTACAACAGAAGACCTCATTGATATCCCTACAGCATCGCCGATTCAGATAGACAATTCTGATGTTCTAAGCAATATCACCATTACAGAGAGAGAAGTATTGAAATGTTTAGATAAACTCAAGGTAAATAAAACACCCGGACCTGATACAATCTCACCTAGAGTTCTAAAGGAAGCTAAGGATAAGCTCTCCAAACCACTAACATTGCTTTTCAATAAATCCTTGCAGTCTGGAACTATGCCTGAGCAGTGGAAGCTAGCTAACGTAGCACCGATTTTTTAAATTAAAAAGGCAGCAAATCCCTACCCAGTAACTATCGTCCAATTAGCTTAACCTCAGTTGTATGTAAAATGCTAGAAACACTCATAAGAGACAGACTCGTAAATCACTTAGAGGAAAATAACATACTTAAAGATACTCAACACGGCTTTCGTAGCAAACGTTCCTGTTTAACAAACCTCTTAGACTTCTTCCACGATATCCTCAACCTCTATGATGAGAGTAAAGCTGTAGATATTACATACCTTGATTTTCAAAAGTCCTTTGACAAAGTTCCCCACAAACGTTTACTGCTAAAACTAAAAGCGCATGGAATAAAAGACGGTGTGTTGAAATGGATAAAAAATTGGCTCAGCGACTGAAAGCAAAGAGTAGGCTAGTCATAAACGGTAAGGCATCTAAATGGACCAATGTAAGTAGCGGGGTATCCCAGGGATCGGTACTAGGACCAATTCTCTTTCTAATTTACATCAACGACATAGATGAGGGTCTCACCTGTACAATCTCAAAATTTGCTGACGATACAAAAATTGCAAATAGCGTACTCTCAAAAGAACAAGTTGACGATATGCAACACAATCTAGATAAGTTGTCATGTTGGGCCCAAATTTGGCAAATGAGTTTCAATGCGGATAAATGTAAAGTACAGTACACTCTAACCTCCATTTAACAGACTCTGATTTAACGGATATCGGCAATAACGGTCAAAAAATGTAGGCCGGACAATGGACCCAGCAATGGACAAAGTCCGTTGCTCGAAAAAAAGTTGGAGCAAAGTCGTTGCTCTATCTATTTATATCTCTAATACACCTACCTAAATCCCTTATACATTAACATAACTATGTCTTATTTGGACTTTTTGTAATCTTTGAATCATTTCTAATATGATGGAATTGAAAAATATAATATCCTTCAAGCACATTAATAAATAAGATAGTCAACAAAATATTTCAACTCTCCCCTCCGTGCCAGCAGAGACGGAGATTTACGTTTGATAGATTTTTTGTTTTGTTTTTTTCCCTCGATATACACACTCTTTCTATCTATCTATCTCTCTAATTCATCTACCTAAATTCCTTATACTTTAACATAACTATGTCTTATTTGGACTTTTTGTAATCTTTGAATCATTTCTAATATGATGGAATTGAAAAATATAATATCCTTCCAGCACATAGATAAATAATAAATAAGATAGGGCCTAGTCAAAAAAATAGTTCAACCCTCCCCTCCGTCTAGGCGCCGAGCTTCCCAGACGGGAGATTTACGTTTGATAGATTTTTTTTTTTTTTTTCCCCACGGTATACACAAAATGATGGGAAAATAATTATTATAACATGTTTTTAATTGACATTTGTGTGTTTTTGCTGATTATGAGTTGGTGGAAAATAAAATCTTTAATTCTATCATATCGGAAATGATTCACAGATTATATAGAGACCAAATAATATACACTTTTAAGTGTGTTCAATAGTTTTGCATTATCAATAGGGTGTAGCACAAGGGATTACCAGGATTTATTTCAGGTACAGTAAAAAAAAGCATGCATAACAGTTAAATGTCACGATCCAGACACCTGTACTCAACACCGGATTTTTCTCAAGGAATTTCCGGATTACATCCGGACTGGACAGTATTTAGCAGCAACGGACATTTAGCAGGAACGGACAGGTGCTTGCACGCATTTGTCCGTTAAATGGAGGGTCGAGTGTACTGTACTACATATCAGATACCAAAATGAGAAAGCAAACTATTCGATGAATGGCACTCAGCTTAAGAATGTAAACAGAGAAACCGATCTGGGAGTAACAATATTGAGTAACCTAAAACCGAGTCAACAATGTTCAGAAGTTGTTAAGAAAGCAAACAAAATAATTGGCTTTATAAGCAGGTCATTTGAGCATAAAAATCCAAAGAAGTTATCCTAACCCATTACAATTCCTTAGTCCGCCCTCTTCTGGAATACTGCGTTCAATCCTGGTGCCCTTATTACCAGAAAGATATAGACAAGCTAGAACGAGTTCAACGTAGAGTTACCAAAATTATATCTAGCCTAAATAACAAACCAGACGAGGAGCGTCTTAGAGAATTAAATCTACAGTATTTCCTTTAACCCAGCACAGATTAAGAGGCGACTTAATTCAAGTGTTCAAAATCATCAAAGGCATCGACAATATGAACTGTAGTAAATACTTCACTATCGACCAATCTAATTACACGCGGGGAAACGGTTGCAAAATTATCGGTAAATCTTTTAACTCACACGAATCTAAGAATTTTTTCTTCAATCGAGTTGTCAACTTGTGGAATGGGCTTCCCCGAGACGTTATAGACTGCAGCACCGTTGATTCATTTCAACTTCGCCCAGACAAATATCTTGCATCAAACCCGCGACTGACTGCGTTTGTAAATGAATAACTTTATTTTATCCCCCCTCAGTTACTAACCCATCTGTCCCCTACTAACTTCCTAATCCTGCCACGGACATTAGTTCCAGGGCAGTAGTTCCCTTTCCAATGTTCCCTTACCCACTCTAAGCCACTGTTTGGACAATTGATCCTCAGTGTTTTGGAGGACAAGCAGCCTAGAAGGGTCACCAGACCTGTTGTTGCTTGATTTCCTTTGTACTCCTTTGTACCCAAACACACATTCTCTCACTCTCTCTCTCAACAATTTATGAGGTTACAATTACAAGTTACGAGGCCTAAATCAGTATTTTCACGTGCCTCTGAACTGTGCAATTGTGCATAACAAATTTATATACAGTACTTTACCAGCATAAGAAACGTATCTATCTATCCTCAACCCTTTCTGTACGAGTGACTATTTTATAATTTGATTCTAACTATATTTAGACGATTTTATGCACTTTGAGAAGGATATGTGTTAGTATAAAGAGTTAATCTATGTGAGAGCTTAAGTTTATAAGAAAAACGCATCAAGACTGTTCAGAAACACAAGATATAACCAGGGCTGGGTGCGTACCTATTGGACAGAGCCCACATACCATACACCAAAAGGTACGCACTTTATCAAATGACATTTTATTTTAGGAAGTGGATAACTTACACCAGAAATGTTGTATTTTTCAATTAGAAAAAGATAAAAGACATACCGGTACATAATCTATGGAGGGAAAATTTGTTATGAAAACCAATAGGTCGCAGTGCGTGGTGCCCAATAGGAACGCACATACAGTAGGGTCTCGTAAGATGCGAGATCATAAGATGCAAGGACCCCCAAATAATAAAAATAAATTATTTTAAGATGCGAGACTGACCATAATTTGCGAATCGGAGGCTCAAAGTGGGCTAAATCCGAGGAGAAACCTGAAGATGCGAAAACAAATTTAAAATGCGAGCCTTAGGCGGGAGTTCGCATGCCTTTGGCTGGCTCAGACCTGCGTAGTATGACGTCACAGCATTTGCGCAGCTTGGTACTCCCACCCAGAAATTCAAGATATCAACAGGCAGGGGGACGAGCAGACACCGGAGGAGGTGGCCCAGACTGTTGATATAGAGGCTGAACTTCGAGCTGAAGCAGCTGCCACACCCCAAGAGGCAATGCAGGTGGACGAGGACTACAGCATGAACGATTTGAGTGCCATCCTGGCTTGGGGGAGGCCCTAAAGACGAAAGTGCTGGAGGTAGAAAAAACACAGTTGCGTAGGATTGACTGGAGTAACACCTTTGAGTCTCTTATGAGATTCCATAAGGAACTATACCAACAACGTGTTAATGCGAGGGCCCAGTCATTCATTACACGTTACTTAAGGCCTCACCCACAACCTGGCACTCCTGCTGAACCCCAACCTGGCACTTCAGATGAACCCCAACCTGGCACTTCAGATGACCCCCAACCTGGCACTTCAGATGAACCCCAACCTGGCACTTCAGATGAACCCCAACCTGGCACTTCAGGTGAACCCCAACCTGGCACCTCTGCACATCCAGTCACTGAGAGTGACTTTGTTGGATTTCTTAAGCAAGTGGATACACTGAGGAATTCTAAGGCACTCGAGATCCTGGCTAACCAAATGCTGGATGCTCAGCCACTCTCTTCAAGCGAGTGACTTTGAGTGAATCTACACAGCCTCGGATAACCCCTTCCCCCTGTGCATAATCCCACTAGAATTTAAGGTAAGGGAAAAATTGAATTTTTTTATATTTTTTATTGATAGTGTGTATTTTGTCTCATTTTCATTTATTAATTCATTATTTTCTGTTTTTATGTGACCGAAATGTATGGTATCATTCACCAATTACCTTTTTCAGGGATTATTACCAACAAAATTGGGACTTTGCGTGAACAAATTGGATTTATAGGGTGTAAATGGGACTTTACGGCATATTTTTGGGGGCGGATCGACCATAAGACGTTTTTCCCATAAGCTACGTGTATCGTAAGATGCGAATTCGTAAGATGCGATCGCATCCATCAACCATAAACTCGCATCTTACGAGACCCTACTGTACATTCAGGGCACCACGCACTGCGTACCTTCTGGATCACCCTTGAGGTCAATTGAATTAGATGGTACAGTACTCGGACAGTTTCAGCGAAAAGTGACTTATTCATCCTTGTAGTAGAGGTGGCCTTAGAATGTCATGTACAATAATGTGGTTTAGGACTCTGGCAGCGGTTCGAAAAAATGCGTTCCTATTGGTTTTTGGTATGTGCCAATAGGTACGCACCCAGCCTTGGCTTTATCTTCTGTTTCTGAGCAGTCCTGATGAGTTTTTCTTATACACTACATCACAGAATGTACCTGCCCCCACAGAACCCTCCCTGACGACCACAATAAAGCCTGGGTGACCGAAGCCACTCCATGGCGGGGAGCTGAGGAGGGTGCGAAAACGCCCGGGAAACCAAAGCCCCACCCAGGGCCCTGTGCCCCTCAGCAATTATGAAGAGAAAGTTGAGGGGCAAAGGAAAAATGTGACGCTTTGGCTTCCAATCTTGGTAGATTGGGAGGTCAATCCACGGAAGAGACGCCGTCACTTGAGATCTAGAAAATATATAAGTAAAAGGAACAGTAAGAGCAAGCTATGGGAATGGCAGAGATCGCTCAGTTCTCACTCTGATAGACCAGCCCATCACCACATGACTAGAACCCAATCCTCTCAGCATCAGCTAGGAAAGGCCCTAGAAAGCCGCCTTTGGCGGGGGGATAGCTCCCCTATTTTAACCCCTTTCGGGGTCGAATTGCTCTGTGCCTTGGGGCTGTTCGGCCAGGCAGCTTGGGGAACAACAACAACAAATAGATTTTTTTTTGTTTTTTTCAATGTGAAAATGGGTTATTAGACACTCAAAAAAAAGTGCAACCCTTAGATTTTCGTAAGAAAACTAGAGTTGTTTACACCTTCACTTCTTTTTGTTGCTGTACCTCTTCAATCATAACAAACTAAACTGTTGATACCTGTTGATATGAAGGCATAATGATTAAGCTTTAAAATGAGACCAAGTTAAAATGCCCAAGTGTTGTCATATCCTGTGTGGAGGACTTTTTAATGCCCTAAAAGTGGGCATGATTGTTTACATGACCATATTGCTGGGCTGGTATATTTACCGAAAACAAGCTTCATTCCATGCTCTTTTTCATGCATAAGCAAGAGCCAGAGCCTAATACAATTATATATCCGTGAAAGGGCGATAATAGAGCTTTCCAATGACACCGGAATCATCCTTGTACGACCACGGATTATCTTGCAACGATCATGTAACCGGAGAGGAAAATACGCTAGAATAAGGTATTTTTCACGTTTTTTACCTTGTTTCGTGAGGTATGGAGGTGGGGACGAGACACAGTACGTGTCAGTGATCGCCTCAAGGTGGTGGCGAGCGGTCAGAGGCCGGCTATCGTTCCTCCAACGTGCGGAATCTCTCTCACAGCTCATATCGTCCTCAAAATGGCACCCGTCATATGATGGGCACCGCAGGGTTGGCCAATATTCTCTCTCCCGTCATGATGTTCACCGTCGGTTGAGGGTTAAAGGTTAAGTGCATACCTATTGGTCCGGTGCGTACCTATTGGTTACCTTGTACCTATTGGTTACCTTGCCCTACCATAACTGTTGTTCGATTTAGTATAGAATATATTGGTGAGATACACAATATGTTAATACTATTCAACAGGGTGTTGTGGTTTTTTCATGCGGAGAAAATTAATGAGAATGATTGAGTGAAACATGTTAAAAGTATTGGAGTGAGGAAAGACTTAGACAGTATTTGAGCGAATGAGAAAGACCTGGGGTAATGGAGAAAGAATCTTTGGCTTAGGGAACTTGACAGAGACTTTGAGGGTATTGTATAGCCTAGTTATAAAGAGAGTGGGAAGTTGGTGACCAAAGCATACCCATGCAAAAAAAAAAAAAAATCTTTGCAACTGATACCAATAGATTGATGAGAAAGTTACTACCATCTGTATTTCTTGATAATAACACTGTTTGAGGAGGAACATTCCATTGATAACTTTTTGCTTATAGTTTCTTCAGTTTAATGACCAGGCAAAATGTTGTATGTAATGTGATCCTCCTCAAATGGTATTTTTATCAATTCTGTTATAATAGGCCTAATGATATATAATAATCAGGATACTTATTTTTCCGAAGCGATGATTCTTCCCAAAGGGAATTCACTGATGCTCGAAAACTTTACAGTACAATATTACTATTTCAAAGAAAAAAATATATACATAAATCCATGCGCAGTACAAAGCTGCATAAGTAGCAGTTGCAGCAACTAAACTCTGTAATCATTGGTCACGTCACATCTTGTAAGATCATAGCTTCTCGTGAAGAGTAAGGTCTTGAGTTGCTTCTTAAAGAATTCAATGCAAGTCAGCTGTCTCATGGACAAGGGCAATCTATTGTATTGCCTTGGAGCGACAAAAGAAAATTACTTCTCAGAGAAAGGTGATTGCTGGATGGCTCCCTGCTCACTTAGGCGCAACAAATCATCATCGCATCACAGAATCACTCCAGGATGCGCCGGCGGTCATTTCAACAATTCAGAAGATACTGTACTGTTGTTGTTGTTGTTGTTGTTCCCCAAGCTGCCTGGCCGAACAGCCCCAAGGCCCTGAGCAAGGCCAAGGCCATAACAGAGCGCCCCCACAGAACCCTTCCTGCCGACCACAATAAAGCCTGGAGTGACCGAAGCCACTCCATGGCGGGGAGCTGAGGAGGGAGCGGAAACACCCGGGAAACCAAAGCCCCACCCAGGGCCCTGTGCCCCTCAGCAACTATGAAGAGAAAGTTGAGGGGCAAAGGAAAAAATTTGATGCTTTGGCTTCCAATCTTGGTAGATTGGGAGGTCAATCCACGGAAGAGACGCCGTCACTTGAGATCTAGAAAATATATAAGTAAAAGGAACAGTCAGAGTAAGCTATGGGTATGGCAGAGATCGCTAAGTTCTCACTCTGATAGACCAGCCCATCACCACTGCTTTAGTTTACCAAACTTAAGGATATTGAAAATGTGTATTAATATTTTTAATTGGTTTACCATGTAGGTGCGTCAGAAGGTCGACCACAAGCGAACGTTCTACTATCTGGAGCAGCTTATCATGAAACACCGCGTACACGAAAAGACACTCGGCATCAAGAACGTACATGGTGAGAACAGTTTGCACTTCTCTTTGGTTCTAATCAGTAATGCCGCCTCCCGCCTGGGCACCGGGGTGGCCATATAGTTTGTCTGCCGGTTCAGTGGTCAACCCATGACATCACCCAGGTAAACTAACAAAAACATTTATTGGAACCCTGGTCAGGATGTGACATCATTGAGTGTAAGAACATGAAATTACTGCAATAATTAGTTAAAGTATAACCTGAATTTAATCTATTATAAATCATACTTTTGCATTATAATATATCAAGATACTTTAATATAGCAATGTACAGCTTCAGGTCAGTATCCAATATGGCCATTGGAGGCCATAAGTGAAAAAGAGTAGAAGTGTCTAGGTTACGTGTAGCCAGAGTAATGACGAGAAGGAAAGTGTGAAGGGTATGGGTCTGAGCCGACCTTGGCATGGGCTCTCCCACCACCCAAAGCCTACAGAAGCAAGGACTGGGAGCAAACAGGCCCATCAGCCGAAGGTCAGATTATAGGTTTGATTCCCGGAGGGCAGAAAGAAAACCTAATATTTAGTAGGGGCCCCGTAATCATTGACGATATGCCTATTAATATAATAGCCTCCATTCAAGCGCCCGCGGTAGCCAGTTTGAATCTACCGCCGCGGGGAAGAACGGAGTATCCGTCATAAGGGTAACGCTTATTCTCTTATGAAATCGTCTTATGATTGGGTACCCGCTACGAAAAAACTTTCGTAAAAAATAAAAAATAAAACTTTACTTAACCCGGGAACTACGGGAAGACTCTTAAGAGTTCCCCCGGCGGACTGCGGGAAGACTCTTAAGAGTCAGAGAAAAAAAAAATCAACTTTAACCCGTGGAGCCCCGGCTAGTTTTGTAATGTTTGTTCACCAGAACCCGGTCGGTTTTCAAAAAATGGTTTTATTCCAGAAACAATAGCGAATGGGTTAGGAATGAAGGAAAAACCACGAAAAACCGCTCAAAAAGCTTAAAGAATGGTCCTACAGAGCCCCCGGAAACGTATTTTACAAGAGTAAAAAATTTAAGGCAATTACCCCAAAAAAACAGGTTATTGCGCGCTCACGCGCACGCACGTGGACTTTGAGAGTTTTCAACCATCGGCACGGTTGCGTGGGATACGTACACAGTTCCCATACAAATCTGAGCCCTCTTGAGTGGCTACACCTGAGGTTACGGTCGGCGCAATTAGGGTGACGCGCCAGGCGCGTCTCTGGGGCTGTGCGTTACATACATCGCCGACGCGTCAGACGCGTCGCTGGGGCTGTACGGGTTAAACATCGAATTTTTTTTTTGTTTTGCCCCTGGGCCATGCAAAATATCACTCCTCTACCTCCCCTCCTTCAGTTATCACCTATTTTCCCTGTTATTCCCTTATTCTGAGGTATATTTTCGTGCTAACATTAGCGAGTTACAAGCAGGGCATTGTCATCACTGTTAGCAAGCGAGTGCAAGAGAGAGAGAGAGAGTATCGATCGACAGTGTCTCAGTGGCCTTGGGGGAAATTGGCGGGAAAGCAGGTTGCCTCACCCATACATTATGCAACTCGCGGCCTGTATCTCCGATTTTGACCATCCAAACGCTGTTTTCACTCGTTTTATTGTTGTAACAGGTTAATACCTTTATAATCAACCCATAATAGGCGCATATGGATAAGTATTAATGCTATTTATGGTAAAATTAATATTTTAGTGATGGAAACAGCTCAAATACGTCAGCACAGGCAGAGGTGTCTAATTACCCCCATGCGCACTTCTTAGGTTAATAATTATTATACTACAGCTTTCCATCTCGTGGATTTCTTGTAAGGACTTCCTTGACGCTGCTCCCCAAGCCGCCATGCTTTCTTCACTGACATATTAAGATTAACCTCAAGACATCAAGCGAATGGGAAGGGGATGGATGGGAGGGCCCTACATCGTCAATGATTACGGGGCCCCTACTAAATATTAGGTTTTCTTTCTTCCCTCCGGGAATCAAACCTATAATTTATTAGTGGCCCTTCCATCATTGACGATATGCCTGATATCTTAAGATTGGGGGGGGGGGGGACATTCGTGACACTATAAAAAACCACTAACAAACTACTTTAGGTAGAGACAAAGAATCCGTATAACAATTTCTTAAAGCTTTTATTGCTTGCATACAATAATTACAAAAATAGAAAAGGAAAGCAGTGCGTTACTTCGAAGAAGATCTGCTTATAGTTGGCCGGGTCTACACTTTGAGATCCGTCCTATTGTTGTCTGGGGATATATCTGTATTCCCATTCTGAACTATAATTCTTTGGATTATATTCTGGCCTTAACAATATTTGTACTTTTTGTACAATTTTTTCACTTTGTTTATACTATATAGTTGTCACTATGATAGATATCTTCAAAATTAAAAGTCAAAACTTTTGAGCACGACTCAATGAGTATCACGGTTCGTGATCTTATTACAATATCCGGCGGAGGGGCTCTAGGGGTCCTTGGGCTTACCGGAACACTTGACTGTGTAGAAGCACATGGATCAGCTAGACCCGCTGCCGCAATGCCACATCTGGCAGTGTTTTGGCTTATCCAGAGCCATAGACATGCCTTGTGTCAAGAAAGAACGGTTGGGAGCTCCCAACTTAGTGCTAGCTATGCCATTCATGGAAGATTTTTTCCCAAAATCTGAGAGGAAGAAAACTCCAACTTGTGACTTTGCCCAATCCCCGAGTTGAGGTAAGTAGATGCATATTCCAACCTCTTGGGTATGTATCCAAGAGATAGGAATAATTAGGATTCCTGATTCCTTGCCATTGGCTAAGGAACTTAAGATCATGCCAGATCAACGGAAGGTTATGACTTTGTCTCTAATGTACTATAGAGGACACATCATCTTCCTGGACTGTCCATTGAGTCCTGAAAAATCAGCAAAGAAAAATATGTTTTTCGTTGTTGCTTTAATTTTCTAATTTTTTGTGCTTGTGCCCGTTGCTTGCCCACGTCCCACCTGACCGGCGGGTTTGAAGGCTGGTCTTCCAGTATCCCCCCCCCCCTCTTTTATACCCCTTGAAAGTAACTTACCACTAAAGTACCATACCTTCAGACCTTCTGCCACTCCGGGTCACTGGGTCGACTTGGATTCGCTAGAGAGAGAGGGAAGCTAAAACCGTGATAGGGCCCGGTTGGCTAGGCCGGGAATAAATCCCATCAACTTGCTTTGGATATGGAACTGGGTATTCACAACGGTGACTAGCTCGATCTTGTGAACACCGGGAACCTGAAAACTTTAGGCAAACACACGGCTCGTTTGTGGCCGTGAAGGTAGAGAAAGACGCCCTAAGGCTGGTCGTAACGTGAAGTGAAGAACTGGACCCAAAAGACTTAATTACTTCATCTGCGGAAACGAGGATCCAAAAAGGGGAAGGAGCCTCAGATTGTTGCCGCGTGATTCTGTAAATTCATGAATGAATTAGTTTGAAGGGCAATAGTATCCAGAAAAAGGGAATGTGAACGATGCTGAGGTTTCAGTTTGGTCGGGTTCCACTATTTCTATAACCACAACAGACTAGCCTGACCGCTAAGAGGAGTTTTAGTCTACCAGGGTCTTAATTTGGACTTGGGTCATTCCGAGCTTAATTAGCCACCGAAGAGCCGGCTACCAACTTACGTCCAAACAGATACCTGCCTAAGGCTCGGTCAACACCCGGATCTATTGACCGGTGTGTTACTGTGGGTGTAGGGAAAAAACCGGGGTGGAACAGCCGGATATACGTTCATTCCACGTTTAGGCGAAACGCCGGGATAACGTGCACACAGGTCCAGTAACGCTGGGATCTAGTGACTGTGCTACTGTGGATGTAGAGTAAGGCCGGGATGGAAGGGACTAAGTTACGTTCATTCCAATGTGTAGGCCAACGCCGGGAAAAGTGAAAATTGAGTTCACTGCCAGAGTTCTGTTCATACTGTTTTAAAGGCTGCGTCATACAGACTACGAACGTCGGGAGACAAAGGCCCGAATTGGATGACTTGCATATTTGAACCGAATCAGCTGAAATTGTCCCGAAGTTTTAAAAAGAAGAACATTCCCAGACAATGACCCGAACGAGTCAAGAATATAACCCGATAGTCACGAGCGATTTACGACAAAGACCCGAACATGACTCTAATATAAACTGATGAATGTCAGAGCATGACCCGACTATAACTCGAATATACCCCGAATCAGCCGACCAGTTTCAACTGAGGTACGAAGATCAGCCGACCTTCAACCGATATGAAAGAACCTATGTCGAACACCAACCGGATCGGACGACCATCACATGATTTTAACACGATGCTAACGAATGTGGGAAGACAACCTCCAACTCTCCAACCCAAGAGTGAAACGCTATTCTCAGACTTTCTTCTATTCAAATGCTGAGCTCTGGAACTCTCTCCAAGAATCAGTCTTTCCCTCTTCCTATGACTTAAA
This sequence comes from Paralithodes platypus, assembly GCA_032716605.1. NCBI lineage: Eukaryota > Metazoa > Arthropoda > Malacostraca > Decapoda > Lithodidae > Paralithodes > Paralithodes platypus. The sequence continues at coordinate 23,084,693 of CM064485.1, read as the reverse complement.
TTGCTTCAAACTCCGTGTGTCCAGGCATTTTAGCTCGAACGTCCCTTGATTTCGGCCCTGTCACTCTTTGAAATCTGGGGGAGGCACTCGCTGCAGGCAGTTATGCCTTTTGTCTCCCTCATTCACATAGAAAACAAAAAAATGTACCTGCCCTATAGTCTGAACCTCTATAAAGAATGTATTGGCGTTGTAGAAGGGGGATGTTAACCCTCCAGCCCCGGCTATGTATTAATAATAATAATAATAATAATAATAAGCATGTTACTTATTTCTCATAAGCGCCAATTTTTCCGAAGAATTCACTAGCGCTCGAAAAGAGAAAGAAAAAAGAACAAAAATCAATGCATCAAAAGAAGGCTCATATACAACACACATTTAACAATCACCAGCAGTGGCAAAATAGCCTAAACTCTATAGCCATCTGTCATGACACCTCTCTCAAGATCATAGCTTCTCTCAAAGAGAAAAGTCTTAAGTTGTCTCTTGAAGCATTCAACAGAACTCAGTTGTCTCATGGACAGCGGCAACCTGTTATACAACCTCGGAGCCATGTAGGAGAATGACCTCTCAAAGAAAGAAGACTGCTGGAAAGCCCTTGGTTCATCAAGACGAAAAGGGTCATTGTCATGACGCACAACTACACCATGGTGTGCCGGTGGGCGCCTGAGCAGCTCCGCAAGGTACCTAGGCTCACCAAATTTGAGAACCTTAAAAGTCACCAAACACAACTTAAATTCTATTCTTGCTCTTACTGGCAGCCAGTGCAGTTCTATGTGAAGAGATGTAGTAGGAGTTCTAGGTGGAACACCAAAAATTAGTCTTGCGGCCCTGTTAAGAACAGACTGAACTTTCTTCAAAATATAATTTGGAAGACCCACCAACAGGGCATTGCAATAATCAACACGAGAGAAGACCAATGAGTGAACCAACGTCAGAAGGCAACGTCTGGTTATAAACGGCTTCACCAAATAGAGATTTCCGATGTGCAAGTAACAACTTTTAACTATCTGGTTTACATGCTCTTTGAAATCTAATCAGGAGTTCACATATACACCCAGATTTCGAACAGAGTTGGCCGGTCGCAGCTGAGATCCACCCACATTGATGGAGAGGGCACCTACCATATCATCAGCTCTTCTATTTCCTCGGATGATGAGAATATCAGTTTTACCATCATTTAGTTTAAGTTTTCTCGCTCTCATCCACTTCTTGATATCAGACATCAACAATTCCATCTTACTCCGTATATCAACTATATTTGTGATTCTCACATAAATCTGGGTGTCATCTGCATAAAAGTGAAAGGTGACATTATGTGCACGAAGCAGAAGAGACAAACTGCTAATATAAATTATAAATAGGATAGGACCCAAAACTGATCCCTGCGGAACACCATACTGCAGGGGTGTCGAGTCCGAGACCACTTGATTTACCATCACACTCTGGGATCTACCTGACAAGTACGACCCAAGAAGCAAGAGAGCGGAGTCACGCACACCACAATCATAAAGATCACTCAATAACAACTCGTGATCCACTGTGTCAAAAGCCGCAGAGAGATCAAGCAAGACCAATAGTGAGGCCACACCATTGCAAATGTTCTCAACTAGATCATTATGTACTCTAATCAATGCTGTTTCAGTTGAATGATGCTGTCGGTAAGCAGACTGAAAAATTGGGATAGTTTCATTCTGCTGAAGTAGTGGTTGTAATTGGTCAAGTATTGCACGCTCTAATATCTTTGATATGAAGGACAGGTTGGAGACAGGACGATAGTTCAACATGTTCTCAACATCAAGTCCAGGTTTCTTTAGAGTAGGTCGGAGTAGTGCATGCTTTTCAGAATGTGGGAAGCTACCTTCAGAGAAGCACTTATTAATTATTTTGGAAATAAACTCAACTGTGTGATCATAAACTCTTGGTAGCTTGGAAACATTTATGGGATCCAACGGGCAAAATGTTTTATTGAGGTTTCTTATGTAGGACGAGATCATGTCCACCTCTACTGAGTGAAAGGATGAGAGGACATTATTAGGAATGTGTCGGGGTTGGAGTACAACTGAAAGTTCTTCACCAACAGAAGCATCATCCAATTCCTGTCTTATGCGAGTTATCTTGCCAGCAAAAAATGCCACAAAGTTGGCAGCCAACTCGGCATCAGGTACAGAAGGTCTTAAGCTGACTCTTGTTTTTCCAAGTAAACTGTTTACAATTGAAGCCAACCTCCTCTGGTCGTTACCACACGAGTCAACTTTTCCCTGATAATACACTTTCTTTTCATCTTTGATTTTGTAGACCACAGCTCTTCTGGCTGACAGGTATTGCAACCATGTAGAGTCTGTTTTATTTTTCCGCCATTCACGTTCAGCTCTTCTACGCGCTCTTCTAAGAAATTTAACTCGAGTGCTATACCAGGGCGAATCATCTCGTACTATGATTTTCTTCTCTACTTCTGGACAGTGATGATCGAACACTAATTTAAGTGCATTTCCATGTACCTCCACCAGCTCATCTGAAGTAAGGTTGGAAGTATCAATACTTCCCAAGTACTGTTTTACTTCACTGCTAGCCAAATTTAGGTCTGCATTTTTATAATTTCTAAATCTGATTACTTTTTCATGTGTGAGTGGCTTAGGGAAATCAAAGCTGAAAGTAATCAAAGCATGATCAGAGGTATTAGGGTCAGCATTCTCAACATCAACATCCAGAACACCACCACAACCCACAGGAGAGAAAACCAAGTCAAGGGTGTGTCCTAAGATATGAGTTGGGTGGGACACATGGTTTACAAAATTGTTCTGATCAGTCAACTCAAGGAACTCAGGAGAGAATGGCTTCAGATGAGGGCTGTCAACCCAGTAATTAAAATCTCCACACATCAAAAGTCTTCCAGTTTTAGCAGAAAATTCCTCGAGAAACTGCCCAAACTCTTCCATAAAACCCCTATCTGTGCCACGATGGCCAGGCCTATAGACAACTGCCATTCTTAGAATTTGTTGATGGAGTTTTATTTCCACTTCCAACAGTTCATAATAAAGAGGGGCTGGGTTATGGCTTATTTGCAAGATATTCACCAGAGATGTGGAGTAGACAACTGCCACTCCACCACCCGGATGATCTCCCCTAGGCCTAGGAACATTTATTATGGAATGGGTTTTAGGCAATGCCGCCTGGATAATATTCAGATCTGACTCGAACAACCAGGTCTCAGTGAGACATAATACATCAAGGTTACGTTCATCCAAGATCTCGCAAATATGATCCATTTTGTTACGCAAGGAACGAACATTCAACAGACCCAGTTTCAACCGGCTCCCATGTGCATATTTCAGTTTTTTGAACCTACAAAATCGGTGTTCTCAATAACTTTATTTCTCTGAGCTGTCATTAAAGGACAATTTCTACTTGAGGCGAAATGATTTGGCGGCTCCGTAACTGATGTGGAGCTCATACAATTTATACATTTGGGAGAAGTCCTGTTGGTGCAGTCTTTTGAGTTATGAGTACCAGCACAGAAGTTGCATTTTGGATCCTCATTTTTCCGATAACACCTGTCACTAGTATGACCAAAGCCCTGGCAATGGTAACATTGTGTTACCCAGAAGCGATCGTATGCACGACATCTCACAAGTCCAACATACACAGAATTGCCATCATCCACAATGGAAGAGCGCTATTATACAGTAGGGTCCCGCATAAAACGAGTATATGGTCAATAAACGAGGGCGTTTTATGCGATTTCGTTTTATGTGAACACAGCATTTTGGTGGCCCAATATCGTCAATGTTCACTGGAAGCGTAAATTTCCGTCAGGAGCGTACGATATTTTGTACGTTTAGTACGATATTTCGGCGTTCTATATGAAAGCGTACGATATTTTGTACGTTTTGTACGATATTTCGGCGTTCTATATGAAAGCGTACGATATTTTGTACGTTTAGTACGATATTTCGGCGTTCTATATGAAAGCGTACGATATTTTGTACATTTTGTACGATATTTCGGCGCTCTATATGAAAACTCCTCGGATTTGCCCCACTTTGGCGGCGGACTCGTTTTATGTGATCACATTCGTTCTGATCGAAAATTAAATATTAATATTTTAGGTCGGTCGTTTTAATCGAGACTCGTTTTATGCGAACACGTTTTATGCGGGACCCTACTGTATATATATTCCCCGAAACCCGGGGGTTTTGGCCGAAAACGTCTACGCCTAGGCTACCGCATCTTTGTTATTTGGCTTGCTTCCACATTCCCGCGCATCCCCAAGCGTAGATGTGTTTCGTACCTGTAGAATGGCGTTAAGTAGAGCTCTCTAAGTCAACTGGTTCAGTTGTGATGATGATTTCATTGGAGATAACTTTATGGCAAAAACAGCCACTTTACACTACTTTTCGATACTTAACAATAACATACAGGCACACACGAACAAGCGACGCAGTCCTTCTTGTGGCCGGAGATGCGGGGCGTCGGTCCAGCCGGCTGTTGTTTACATGCGTCGGACGTACGCCTCGCACACCAAGCTTACAGGCTTTGAGCTCATGGGTGTCTAAGAGCCCTTCCGGGTAGCTCGGGTGTGTTTTTTATGGGTGTTTAAGAGCCCTTCCGGGTCTCAAGGGGGGGCCCACCTCTCTTTTTTTTCTCTTTTCTCCCTCTCTCTTTGGCTTGTATCCATTCGGCTCCATTCAGCCAACTGTTTTAAGATGTTTATCCCCATCCAGGTGTCTATTTCTTCCTGGCGAGCGATAGGGAGCCAGAATTGTATGGAGAAATCCGGCTTCGCCGGAGACATTTTTCTATCGAAAAATGTAAAAATTTAGCTTACTCTGAAAACAAAAATATATATATATGTCCGCTGAACATGATGGCAGTGTTTAGATTATTCTATCATCAATATTGGATTTTATAGAAATAAATCTATAACGATAGTTTTTCGCTCTTATAAAATCCATTCCGCAGCAAAATATTAACTCTCAGTCGGTTTTCACCCATAATAATTGTTTTTAAAAAAAAAATTGTTTTCATGAATGGCAAGAGGAAAGGTTATTCTATAAGATTTCATCAACAACAACAACAACAAAAATAACAATATGTGGAATTTCACCGTAGGTGAAAGCATATCTTCAGTCCGCCCGTATTTGCCCTCCCCATTTTCACCGATACATTGTGGGACAATTTTTTTCTTTTTAATTGCACCTACAATTAAATTATAACCAAATGTTAAATTTTTATTTTTTTATTATTATTATTATTTGTATTATTATCATTATTATTATCATTATTATTATCATTATTATTACCGTATTACAGTAAAAGTCCTTTAATCCGACGACCGATGATTCGAATCTCCCAATAGTCCGAATTTTTCAATTTGAGGCCAAATCCGAATTCACCCGATGGTCCGAATTTCAAGAAGTCCCAAAGTCCCTTTTTTGAGGCATTAGTCCACTCAAATGACACATAATGGAGCACACACATATCATATGTTCATGAATTCACTTTAAAAGTTTACCATTGTCATTGTAGCCTATTACCTACTTCAAAACATTCAGATTAATGGTCAAAGGAAGCTACTGATATAAACGTAAACACCACATCGTCTGCTAGAGAGTTTGTTTTGCTCTTGAACGCATCCTTGGGACGCTCCGATGCGCTACTGGCTTGCACCGCATTTTCTGCAAGCGCATTCAGTCTTGAGCTTGAAAACGCACCTTTGGACGTTCCGATACGCTACTATTTATAGTTTAGTGATCGGAGCGTCCCAAGGGTGCTTTCAAGACAACAAGACAAGGGTGCTTTCAATACAATATAATATAACAGAGCACGTCACAAAAGGAAAATTACAAGAACCTCTCAGGGAAGTGCCGTTGTTAAGGCATTACTTCCCGAACCACATCTGATCTGATCTTCAAGAGCAAGACAAACTCGCTAGTAGACGGAAGAAGAAGAAGACGACGATGCGGACATATGGTATTTACGTTTATATCAGCAGATTCCTTTGACCATTAATCTGAATGTTTTGAAGTAGGTAATAGGCTACAATGACAATAATAAACTTTTGAAGTGATTTCATGAACATATGATATGTGTGTGTGCACCATTGTGTCATTTGGGTGGCCTAATGCCTCAATGTTTTCGTCATACACAGGTTCATAGGGGTAAAGTCCGATAATCCGAAAAATCCACTAATCCGAACGAGGGCCGGTCCGCTGCCCTTCGGATTAACGGAAGTTTACTGTATTATTATTAATATTATTATTATCATCTATTTATTTATTTTTAAAACAGTAGGCTGAATAGGGTCGAATGGATACAAGCCAAAGGGAGAGAGGGAGAGAAATAGAAGAAAAGCGAGGTGGTCTCACTTAACCCCTTCACCACCAGTACGTAATTTTCATCATATTCTGGTTACCATTAGACGATGTTCTTTAGTTTTTAATCTACCTTTTACGACTTAAATGGGTAAATGCGATCTCAATATACCCTCATAGTATCATAGGTCCTTCCTAAACTCATCTACTTTTAGCCAGAATCAAAGGTAAAATTGCGTCATGGTGTTGAAGGGGTTTATAATGGCTGCTACTGATGATAATGATCATGATTATGATGGTGATGATGGTGATGAATATGGTGGTGGTGATGATGGTGATGGTTGTGGTGGTGGTGGTAATGATGGTGGTGGTGATGATGATGATGATGGTTGTGGTGGTGGTGGTGATGATGATGGTGATAAATATGGTGGTGGTGGTGATGATGGTGGTGGTGGTGATGATGATGATGATGATGGTGATGATGATGATGATGATGATGATGATGGTTGTGGTGGTGATGATGATGGTGATAAATATGATGGAAGTTCGAGCAGAACATGAGCTGAATTAGAAGAACGTAACACTAATGTAAGCCGAACGAAAGCCGACCTTTTTTTAACGGTTTTTACACCCGAATGTCTGCCAAAAGTTAACGTATGCACTAACTTCTGGCCGACCCACAAGACATTCGTCTGTACCCATGAACATCCCCAGAACTTCCCCGGAATCAACAAGATCATTGGCCGAATTGACCCGAATCAACCCGAACCAGCTGAAATTTGATTTTAGTTTTGCAAGTCATCCTATTCGGGAGTAGGTCGGCCGACGTTCGACTTCTGTATGACGCGGCCTTAAGGGTGGATGCCGGGATATAGTGAAACCTGGCGGGCCCCCACCGTAAAGTTGTAAACAAGATCGCCATGTCCCAATTCCCGTCGGGGGATAGTGACAAGCGACGAGCCAACCCCGAGGGGTCGGCCAAAGCAGGTGTTAACCATCAATACCGAACTCCTTTAGGCTCATTGAAACAGAATGTCTGAGCCCCCCCATGAATGATGGAAATTGCTCAGACACTGAAAGTGCCCGGCAGACCAGGTAGTCTGACAACTTTGCAAAAACGTTACCGACCAGCACCGCTAGACCTCGTTGACCCACGTATCTGAATACCAGAAGCTGAATTCAGAGTGGACCTCAGAAAACGCTATTTATGATTGTGCGATTGTGGCACCAATAGCTTGAAGATCTATGGGTGGAAAATAGGAACTTAATTGCTTTGAAGTGAACCTCCGTGGAATGGAACAGAAACTCTGAATCTATCTATCTATCTATTGCCTGACGCCGTGATCCCCGAAGGGGTGGCCACGAACGAACCGCCCCCATGCACCTCTGTCCCCAGTCAGTCGACGCCCCTCCCCCCAACCAGCACCGCCTTCGTTCATGTACTTCCTCACTCCATCCTTCCACCTCTCATTCGGTCTACCTCTCCCTCTCTGTCCCTCCACCTCGCTCTCGTACACCCTCTTAGTCATTCTCTCGCTTTCCATACGTTCCATATGGCCGAACCATCTCAAGTTGTTCCTTTTCACACTTTCCATCACATCTACCTCCACACCACACCTCCTTCTTACTTCCTCATTAGTCTGTCTATCCCTCCATGTAACTCAGCACGCACTCATTAACTAATTCATTTCCACTGCTCTCACTCTTGGTCTGAGTCTCTCAACCAACGTCCATGCTTCGCTTCCGTAAGTCAGTGTCGGGATTACCACACTGTCATGCAAGGACTTCTTCACTTCCATACTGACCACCCTATTTCTTGTTACTGCTTTTAGCGTTCCTACAACCCTCTTCCCCTGTTGTACCCTCTCCTGCACTTCTTCATCCATAGTCCCATCTTTACTCAACACACTGCCCAGATACTTAACCCTCTCCGACATATGACGCGATTTTGAGCCGACTAGGGATACTTTAACCCTTAAAGAGCGGCTCGCAACATAAGTCGAGTTGAAAAAACTGGCAAAAAACGGGTGAAAAAAGGGTTGAAATCGAGTGAAAATGGGTGGGATAGTAATGATCCATACGTCCGACATCTGTGGCCTGCCGGCCCACACTAACTCCAGTTCCCCCACCGTGCGTGAGGATGACAGTGTAACCAATAGTTCGCTAAAAGTGAGCAAGGTAGCAAAATCAGCTAAACTTCCATCTTCGAGGTAACACTGTCAGTGCTCCACGAGTGCTACGTAGCTGTATGTGGCGTCATTGTGTAGCGATTTCCACCTAGTTTTCGGCGCAATACAGTTCCTTTCATACTGATGGTTGATATAGCAGTCAGAACGGCCCGGAAAGGCCCAAAACGGCCACAGAGCACCCGCTAGAGGAGGGTTAAAGCCTTTGTTACCATCAGGGGTATTTAGAAACCTTTAGTTTAGTTACTTCAACCTCTGCAATTGTCTTTGAGTTAGCTGTGGGCAGAAAACTAATTTTGGAGAGGTAATTATAAGAGTTGGAGAACTCTATTTCTTATTGCTAATCTGGCAACCTCTGCGTCATATGAGTCTGAAGGGGTTAAAAGAGTTGACGATCTCCATAGCCTGACCGTTCAGCTTCACCTCACACTCTGTGACTTCACCCCTTTCGAAGACCATAACCTTGCTCTTCCCCGCATTTACCTTCAAATTCCGTTTTTCGCACACTGCTCCAAACTCATTTACCAGACCCTGCAAATCCCATTCATTATCACTCATCAGAACTGTATCATCCACAAACAGCAGTATAGGTAGCTTCCACTCAATTCCCTCCCTTTTCAGCGATACACCAACATCCACTGCTCCGAATCCGGGTCTAAATAACCCCCCAAAACACCCGTTTCCGAAGTCATGGTATTAAACCTACCTACGGCTGAGGATAAGAACGCGCTCGAGACAACCGTAGTGCCGGTTCAACCCTAGAGCTTTTAAAAGAGTGGTATATCCATTTCAGACTCGTTAAGAGTGTTTCGCTATAATTAGCGGTAACCGCTCATTAACTCCAAGAGTCGACCTCTGGAATTTCCACCTGTCCGGTTATCCCGGCGGTGAATCCAGATCAATAATCTTACTTGAGGTATAGTATCTCTAGTTGTGCCCCCCCCTCATGAGCCAACCGGCGAGGGACTCCATTCATGTGATTTTGTGATTTTAATCAAAGAAGAAAACAAAACCTATAGGACTGAATAGTTAGGACTGCCTGGAGCCATGTTTAGGTTGAAGAGGACTTTTCTAAGAAAAAAGACCTCGTACCGAAGCTCGCTTGTCCTAGCAACAATTTGTTGAAACGTGCCCGGACTGAGATACAGCCCGGTCTCGTATAGTGCGAGCAATGAAAATATTAAACGCAAAATTATCAACCAATGCGAATACGATCTTTTATTGCGAGTTGGGTGGCAATATGGGTTAAACCCGGAGAGTTTTCTATTAGTGCGGCCAAAATTTGTACAGTGCGATAAATTTCCTGCCTGACTCGTGGCATCAATGGTGTTTGAGCAGCTTGGGCACGGAGGGAGGCTGGTTAGTCAGACATTTTTTACCCCATACTTTGTGACACTATCTCGCTTTCTCGGGTTTGTGATCATATCAAGTGTAGAATTTAACTCTCGGAATCCGGGAGGCCTCATATGAGGCAAAATGCGTGGCTAAAAATCGCCGCTAAAATCATCATAACTCGGCAACCACGCATCGTAGCGATGTCATCTTAACGGCAGTCTACAGACAACAAAAAGTTCTACAATTTGCAAAACAAATGACTGCTCTAGGTGGTCTCAATTATTAGTTACTGAATTATGAAGCTTGACTGTACGAAAATGGCCCCGGACACAGCGATCAGGATCATATGAGGCCCCCCGGATCCGATGGGTTAAGGTAAGGAAAGGTCTAATTTACCATTGATATGCTATATTTATCATTAACATTTGTTCTTGGTATGTTTGTGTCAGTTTAAATAACGATATAAGGAAAGATAAGTGTGCTATATGGAGGACCGATCGACCAATTAAGTTTTTTCCCATAGGATACATTGTTCACATAGTGCGACGCACTGTATTGGCAAATTTCTCGCACTATGCGGGACCGAGCTGTATGCCAAAAGGGCTTCTGTCAGGACGAAAAACGTCTTCCACTACGTGGCAGATACGTAAATCTGATCTGAATCCCATATCGACTTGTACGTGTGTGTTGTGAACGGAGTGAACCCGGTGAGATTGGACTACGCCCTGGTTAAGTGGACCAGTAACCCACTACGGCACGAGGGGTCTTGTACTTGGTATGTCAGAGTCAATCCTGAAGGGACGTCACTACTTTCCACTAATTGTGCTAAAGTCTGGTGATACGTCCGAGGGAGCAGGGTGCGTATGGCGGAACGAACATTTCGAATTTCATCCCATACCGGATCACGGATCTAAATAACGTTTTGGACGGTGAGATTGAGTCTGGATGAACCGGACACATTATCAACGTAGGTGACTCTTACGACTAAATTTTAAGTTTTAGTGGGGGGCTTAGTAAGTTTGACTTCTGTACCGGGGAGACAGTCAGTGTTAAAATCTACTAGACCATAACCAGTTTACCTGGAAACCTGACCTAAGAGATTCGATGGTAAGAGATTCGATGGTAAGATTGGAACAAACGAAACGATCTGCGATTGTTATTGTGTCGGAGATGCAGTCAGTGTCCGATTCTACGGGGCTACACTTTAATCTACCCTAGGGTATAAATCCATATCCGCCGGTAAGATAGAACATTTGTAGACCGCGCCAGCGGTCTGGGGAACGAGCCCTATTGTAGCGTGAAAATTAGTAAAGATTAAAATACTCCCGACTGGCACTTGTACTATTTTGGCGCGTGAGCTGGAAACAGATAGTAGTCACCTCACCTGACCGCTCGGCCGGTGTTTTTTTTTACGGCTTATGCCGTGCTATATCAATTCTGTTCTATGAACCCGAAATTTAGCCTTAAAGCGAAAATTCCTCGGGTTATCCAACCCGGCGTTATGAACTATTATTCCTCAAAACGCTGCATATGTAGGTCAATTATGGGGAGACATCTTGGTTAGGAAAGTCTGGTTAATGCCTCAGTTGATCGTCTGTACTACTCTCCGAAAATAGTTTTCATTCGAAAACCTGGGAATAGATGCGATGTAGCTCGCCCATTCTTACGTGGTGTGTCGGCCGGGAGATAGTGAACTCCGGCGGGCCACCTCCGTAGAGTTTATTTTGGGTAAAAGAACCCACATTTTATCCAGTCTTAAGTTTTCCCAACCATGTTTATGTAACCTTCCTTGTTCCATATCCATCCACAGGGGAAGGGAAGAAACTGAAGCTAGAGGACATTGAGTCACTAAACCTGTGCCCGTGACCTGAGTCATCAGCCTGCCTCACTAAGTGTTAGGATGTTACTTTTTCAAACCCCGCCTAAAGGGAGCGAAGAACGGAACTCTCGTGGAGTCTGGTGGCCGGAAAAAAGGAGTGATAGACTCGTTGGTCATGCCGTCTGTTCACAAAATTGGTACCGAAATGTCTGAGAAGTTAAACAAGAACTTAGTTACTAGACCCGCCGTCACGAGTTGACAAGGGGTAGGAAAAACAACTAGTCTGCTGGTCATATGCCCTCACTACCGGCGAAGGATAGCGTCTATTACAACCGCAGAATTTTGAATTCATAGTCTGTCACGGGTCTTAAGTGCCCGGTTGTCCGCCGAGAATGGTCTATCAGGGATTATCCAATCCGAGTTATATCTAATGATAGTACTGTCACCCATGGGATTGCCTTAAGGGAGGTGACCTTTTTCTTCTCTCCTTTTCTCTCTTTCTCTGGCTTGTATCCATTCGGCCCCATTCAGCCTAGTGTTTTAAGACGTTCATCCCCATCCAAGTGTCAATTTTTTACTGGTGAGCGGTAGCGAGCCAGCATATTTTAAAAATGTTCTTGACAGCAGGCTAAATTTGTAAATTTCTCCGGCGAAGCCGGATTTCTTCATAATTAATGCTGGCTCGCTATCGCTCGCCAGGAAGAAATCGACACCTAGATGGGGATAAACGTCTTAAAATAGTTGGCTGAATGGGGCCGAATGGATACAAGCCAGAGAAAGAGAGAAAAATTTAAAAAGCAGGTCACCCCCCTTAACCCTTCCTACCCGGTCTGCCTTAGGTAAGGACAGCACGAAAGAAGGGCCACTACCCGGTATGCCTTATCTAAGGCATGAGCTTAATAGCCTAATTAAGCTTGGTCTGAACGCCGTGCGTACGACGTATGTCAACAAACCCAAGCGTTCGTCACCGCACCTCCGAAAACAAGAAGGAGAAGACTCCTCAATGTTATTGTTCTGACGTCATGACGAAATTAGTGTCTGAAAAGCCCCCATATTGGCAACATCTCTGCAATATTGGCTCCACTGAAATCGTCATCACAACTGAACCAGTTGACTTACAGAGCTCTACTCAATGCCAAAATACAGATTGAAAACTGCACTACGATTATAGATGAGTGGGAAAGTTCTAGCAGTGAAAATAAACATAAATACGGTAGCCTAGGCCCAGACGTTTTTCAGCCATATCGCCCGGGTAGGGGCGACCGTCATTGGGTAAGACAGCCCGGGGAGGAAGGGTTAATCGTAGTTAGGGGGGGGCGTGCGAGGTAGTGAACACGAACCTTTCCAGCTGGTAGAACTGGACCTGGAGACTTCCAGGTACCTGTGTAAGGAATATAATCATTAGATACAATGAAATTGGTTTCTAAGAACATCCTTGCTACCTGGCCAACAAAATTAATGTACAATTTGAACCCTTGTTTATTAAGACTTATGTCCTTAACCTTCAACTGTACACATCTTACTTCGTACCATTTATCCTTAATATCTTATAGGTGAAACTATGATAGATATCGAAAAATAAGATAAAATGTTGAGCCGTCTCACCGGCTTTACTTTAGGGTAGGATAGAAGTCTGAGCCGGCTTGACTTTTAAGTTAAAACATTGAGCCGTCTCCCCGACTTGCCTTGCGATAAATTATAAGCCTACTTACCGGATTGGTTTAAAATAGTCCCCACTCGGGAGTTTTTAGCCAAGTCCGATGGCCGCTGAACTGCGGTCCTGCCTTGTGGCTGTGTAAGGTGAAGCTAATCGTTCCTCCTTGAGGCAAGGCAAATCAACTTTTAGTGAGCTTTGTTTGAGATACTCGTTGAACCACCCTTACCTTCGACCAATCCTTGGAATCCGACTGGGTATCGATCTAGGCTGGGCGTCTGGCGATGCCGGGCGAGTTCTTGTCTTGAGGAGGGGGGGGGGGGGGGATTTACCTCAATGGATTTCGAATCACTGCTAATGGCTAACTTCTTAACTAAATGTTGAGTATTAGCTGTATTGAAAAGCATCGACTGTGACCCTGGGGAATTCTTATGGAATGAGTAAAGCAGAATGAGCTGTAACCGGTCTGCGACCTCGTATATTAACTGTACAGTCGCCACTCATCTGGCATAGAAGGTAAATTTAGTTTTAATCGATCAAGGCCACTAGGCACGGACGATCTTGAAAACTCAACGCATAAAGATCTAAGCCCACCGGGCATTTACTGGGAAGTCCAGAGAAACTTAGACCCATCCCTGCACATAATCCATGTTAAACAGTGTACAATTAACGGAACGCGAGTAACGGGTAGGTGTGGCTTAAATGTGAAAACAGGCAAGATGGAACTAAACCCCCCCCCCACCCCATAAGGATAACCTGAGAGGTTTTACACATCCTACCTCAAGTCCGCCGGAAAATTAGTTATAGCCACTGCTACTCTAACTCTCCACTGGACCTGTAAGTGAAAAACATAGGTTTTTCAATTCTTGAACTGCTTACCTGTGACAAAGTGTCACTGGCCCATTAATACCTTATACCTTAGCACTTTACTATCCTTGACTAAGTGGATTAGATAGATAGTATATCCGCGTTGGGCTGTTGCACCGGGCGACTGGATTCGTGCTAGCCTCTACTAGTATTGATTAATTGAATTAGCTAGTATATCAGCGGTAGACTGTTGCGCTGGGCCTCTGAAGTCCTGCCGCGTGAGGCTATCGGTCTGGGCGAGTTCACTCGGCGGACCGTGATTACTCCCTAGGGAATTAGAATCTCTGCCGAGAGGTTCTTGGTACAGCACACGACGCTGGGAAATTTGGTGCCTTTCTCGTCTGCAAGACGAGATGATGGCAGCAATACACAGAATATACAGGGTGAGTCCAAACTCGATGGTATCGAGATCCTTCCCGCCGGACTCAGCATGGCTGCCGGGGAAGGGGTGTAGTACAGCACTACAGTGGGTTAGTTGGAAGATATCCGATCGCCTTGACCGGCGGGGACGATGGCCTCGATGCTGAGAAAGAGGGCCGGCGGGGACAAACCAACCCGGAAAATCGTCTAAGCAATAAGACCGACCAACCGTCCACCCACAACACAGGACGTCACTCGTCCCTCAAAACATGTGACTGAGACATGGGAAAGAGGGAGCCCAAGGGGCGACACACATATAATTGTAATTACAAAAATAATATAGTACCCCTAGCCACTAAGGAGACCCCTACTGAGGCTGGCCACGAGGCTCGTAGAATCATCATCTTGGTAGAAACTTACCCCTAGCCCACTCAGGAGACCCTATTGCGGCTGGCCACGAGGCTCGTAGAATCATCATCTTGGTATAAACTTACCCCTGAAAACCCACAGTCGTAGCACGAGAAGATAAGGCCCACGAGAGGGGCCCGCACGCAGACTCGGACGCTAGAAGGTTCCGCACCACGTGTAGCAACCCTTAGACTAGAGCGTCTGCTAAAAAACAAAAAATGCAACTACTGTACCTCATAGCGACGGCCTGAAGCATTATTTCTTGCGAAGATAGTAGCCTCCTAACTAGTTAGTAAGAGTAACAGCTAAGGCGCATAGAAACAAAAACAAAAAACACATGAGGCACTGATCCTGGAGGACTCGTAGGCGCCTGAACAATAGTACCCCATATTTAACACTCCCTGCGGGCATACCAATGGGGCAGCCTGTGCTAGCTAATCTAAACCCTGTTCAATACAACTCAGATATATATAAATGAGCAAGGACTCATAGAAGCGAGCGAACGAAGAATGTGGCGGAGAGCAGGCGGCACACGTCCAGACTGGTTGCCCGCGGGGAGAGGAAGAAAGTATGGCGGCTTGGGGAGCAGCGTCAAGGAAGTCCTTACAAGAAATCCACGAGATGGAAAGCTATAGTATAACAATTATTAAGTAAAGTTTTACTTTGTATTTTTTACGAAAGTGTTTTCGTAGCGGGTACCCAATCATAAGACGATTCCATAAGAGAATAAGCGTTACCCTTATGACGGATACTCCGTTCTTCCCCGCGGCGGTAGATTCAAACTGGCTACCACGGGCGCTTGAATGGAGGCTATTATATTAATAGGCATATCGTCAATGATGGAGGGGCCACTAATAAATATTTATTTTGATGCCATTACACAAAATACATATCAGTAATGTATGTATAGTACATACATTTTATGACTTTCGTGGAGTGGTTTGGCTGATTTTTCTTTTGATTTTGTTTTACTTTCAACCGCATGCTTACATACATTTGATAAATGTTTTTAACCCTTTCAAGCACAGGACTCAATTTGAGCATATTCTGGGATACTTTCAACCCTTTGTGACCATCTGGGGTGTTTAGAAACATTTAGTTTAGTTACTTCAACCTCTGCAATTGTCTTTGAGTCAGCTGTGGGCAGAACACTAATTTTGGAGAGGTAATTATGAGCATGAGAGAACTCTATTTATGACTGCTAATCGGCAACTCCTGCGTCCACACATGCGTGAAAAGGTTAAATTTCTTTGCAAGTATTCTATACAATTTTTGTGTTTCAGAGGGCATTGATTTCTACTATTCAACGGAGCATGGAGCAAAACACATGGTTGATTTCTTCAGCTCCGTGGTACCCTGCCGATGGACCCACTCCAAGAAACTCATCTCTCACGATGTTCACTCCAACACATACAACTACAAATTCACATACAGGTACGGTTTGTTCAATCGACATATATCTGCAGACCCCGCCCCCTTCCACCAGCGCCGTAGATGAAGTAGAGCTTATCGTACCGCAATCTCGGACGAGTCACTTGTCACCTTACCACGGAGCTGATAAGAGCTTGAAGTAAAATTAATTGTAGGATGTAAGAACGCTTTAATACTGTACATGAATATTTGCAGTTATTCTTTACTATACAATATTACCATTTACCATTGTACAGAAAAGTAAATTCCATTACCATTGTTACCTCGTCTACGTGGGCAGAGCAGAGGTAGAAAATGATTAAGCTAGGCTTAGCGAGCGACAGCGTTTGGGTGTACAGTAAACCGTCGCCATCTCAGACTAATTGGGGGGAGACCACTTCCGAGAAGCCCGATATACCGAGATGTCCGAAGTCCGACTTATGTCCGACTTAAGAGAGGGAAAATTCCGAATTAGAAGAGGAAAGTCCGCGTCACCAGAGATGTCTGTCTGTCTATATATTTAATACATCTACTGTATCTCACTTATACATAAATATAACTATGTCTTATTTGGTCTTTTTTTAATCTATGAATCATTTCTAATACGATGGAATTGAAAACAATATTACCCTTCCAACGCACAAATAATAAAATGAAAACGAGAGTAAATAAAAATGTCTCCTTTGTCTTTCAGAAACTTAAGTCCGTCATATATGTTAGTATTTTATCGCTCGCTCGCCCCTAGCCACTCTCTCTCTATCTATTTATCTCTCTAATGCATCTATCTAACTCTCTTATACATTAACATAACTATGTCTTATTTGGACTTTTTGTAATCTATGAATCATTTCTAATGCGATGGAATTGAAAACAATATTATCCTTCCAGCACACAAATAATAACATGAAAAAGAGAGTCAATAAAAATGTCTCCTTTGTCTTTTCAGAACCAATTAAGTCCGTCTCATAATAGTTCGTGTTTATCGCTCACTTCCCCCTCTGCAACTCTCTCTATCTATCTATCTCTCCAGTGCATCTATCTAACTACTTTATACATTAACCCTCCGGATCCGGGAGCCCTCATATGAGGCGGAGCGCTGTGTCCGGGGCCATTTTCGTACAGTCAAGCTTAATAATTCAGTAGCTACTGATTGAGACCACCTAGAGCAGTCAATGTTTTTGCAAATTGTAGAACATTTTGTTTTCTGTAGACTGCCGTTAAGATGACATCGCTACGACGCGTGGTTGCCGAGTTATGACGATTTTAGCGGCGATTTTTAGCCACGCATTTTGCCTCATGTGAGGCCTCCCGGATTCCTGCCAATATTTTTTTTTGCCTCATATGAGGCCTCTCGGATTCCGAGGGTTAACATAACTATGTCTTATTTGGACTTTTTGTAATCTATGAATAATTTCTAATGCGATGGAATTGAAAACAATATTATCCTTCCAGCACACAAATAATAACATGAAAAAGAGAGTCAATAAAAATTTCTCCTTTGTCTTTTCAGAACCAATTAACACCTTACGAGCGGCCGCGTCAGTTTTTTTCCACTACGCGCCAAGCGTTTTTTTTTTTACCATAAATGGCCTTGTTTCTGTGCTCTTTTCATTCATAAACAAGAGCCAGAGCGTAATACAATTATGTATCCCTGAAAGGGCGTTAATTGAGCTTTCCAATGACACCTGAACCATCCTTCTACGATCACTGGTTGTCTTGCAACTATCGTGCAACCGAAGGGCAAAATCGCTAAAATACGGTCATTTCGTTACATAATTACGTGTGTAGCGAGGGAGGTAGGGTGGATGTGTGTGGAGTAGATGTCAGTAGGCCCACGGGAGCCGTGGCGAGCGGTCATAAGGCAACCTACGCTCCTCCCGTCGCTCGTCTCTCTCTCAGAGCCAATATTGCGCCAAAATTGCACACAGACTTAAGTCGGGCCCCGCCACATAGTCCAGATTTTTCGATACAGACTTAAGTCGGGCCCCGCTAATAAGGGGTTAAGTACGTCTCATAATAGTTCGTGTTTATCGCTCACTTCCCCCTCTGCAACTCTCTCTCTCTCTCTATCTATCTATCTATCTATCTATCTATCTATCTATCTATCTATCTCTCTTATCTCTCTAATGCATCTATCTAACTACTTTATACATTAACATATCTATGTCTTATTTGGACTTTTTGTAATCTATGAATCATTTCTAATGCGATGGAATTGAAAAATATAATATCCTTCCAGCACATAGATAAACAATAAATAAGATACTCAACAAAATATTTCAACCCTCCCCTCTGTCTTGTCTAGACAGCGAGGCGCCGAGCTTCCAAGACAGAAGATTTGTTTGATAGATTTTTTTTTTTTCCCACGGTATACACAAAATGATGGGGAAATATTGTAACATGTTTTTAATTGACATTTGTGTTGTTTTTGCTGATTATGAGTTGGTGGAAAAAAAAAATCTTTAATTCCATCATATCGGAAATGATTCACAGATTATATAGAGGCCAAATAACATACACTTTTAACCCCTTATTGGCGGCGCTCAACTTAAGTCGTGCACCAATTTGCAGCAAGTTAGGAGCATTATTAAGGCTTTTAAAGGGTTAAAATCGAGTGCAAATGGCCGGGAGCACAGCGGGCCAGACAGCCGACTCCCAGGGCTTACCACCGCCCATTAACTCATGTTCCCTGTGTTCTCGAGAGGCCGGCAGTGTAGCCAGTAGTGAGCATAGCTGGGAAAAATATACCGATATATGCTAAACTCCCATGTTCGTGGCATCACTGCAAGAGAACCACGAGTGCTACATAGCTCGTTCTGGTCTCATTTTGAAGCTTTTAGTGCCTAGTTTTTTGCTAAATATTTTTTTTTTTTCATGCAGATGCTTGATTTATCATGCAGGAGGGCCTGAATATTCCCAAATGAGCCCAAAACACCCCGCTAGACAAGGGTTAAGTGTGTTCAATAGGTGTGTGCAGAGCAATTAGTGGAGCCAGTGAGGGACATAATTCAAGCTTCCTT
Source organism: Paralithodes platypus (assembly GCA_032716605.1). Taxonomy (NCBI): domain Eukaryota; kingdom Metazoa; phylum Arthropoda; class Malacostraca; order Decapoda; family Lithodidae; genus Paralithodes; species Paralithodes platypus. Next base: position 23,065,323 of record CM064485.1, on the reverse strand, counting down.
AGATAAAGGACAGGTTCCTGTTGAATGGAAAAGAGCTAATATCATTCCGATATACAAGAATGGAAACCCTGAGGACCCTCTAAACTATAAACCAGTTTCACTTACTAGTATTGTATGCAAGATTTGTGAAAAGCTAATTAGGAAGAGATGGATGAAAATGTTGGAGAGAAAGAAGATAATAACGCCAAAGCAATTTGGATTCAGAGAAGGGACATCTTGTGTTACTAGTCTGCTATGTTTCTACAGTAGGGTGATAGATGTGCTGCAAGAAAGAGGCGGATGGGTGGACTGCGTCTACTTAGACCTTTCCAAAGCATTCGATAAGGTACCACATAAGAGATTGTTATCTAAGCTTGAGACGATAGGATGTGTCAGGGGGAGTTTGCTGAAATGGATGGAGAGCTATTTAACAGATAGAGAAATGAGGACCAACATTAGAGGAACTTACTCATCGTGGCGGAAAGTTGAGAGTGGTGTGCCACAGGGATCTGTGTTGGCACCTCTTATGTTCCTTATGTACGTGAATGACCTGCCGATAGGCATAAACTCCTACATGTCAATGTTTGCAGATGACGTAAAAATTATGAGACAAATAACGCTGCAAGGGGATTTAGATAAAATATACGAATGGAGTACCAAGTGGAAAATGAAATTTAATATAAGTAAATGTCATGTGTTAAATATGGGAAGAAGTGTGAATAGACCAAATTGGGAGTACAGGATGGGAGATAATATAATTAGCAAGGCCGAAAAGAAAAGGATTTAGGGTTGATTATACAAGATAACTTGTCGCCAGAGAAACATATTAACAAGCTCTTTAGCGGAATGTATTTCTTACAGTTTCTTACAGTAGATCCTCTGGAAAAAGGCAAACTAGGCCTGTGTATCCAGCTCAGTACCAGTACTTGCACTGCTGTGGTCGTTTACGGTGTTGGCGGCGGCGGTAGTAGACGCAACATTTTTACTATTCTGTATTTTTGCTTTATAATCAAACTTCAAATCTTGTCTTCCCCATGCTTTATCAAGATTACTTTCAAACTTCCTTATTGATTCGGAATCGACTACATACTGGGGCAGTGCGTTCCACTCATTTACCACTCTATCACAAAATGAGTTCTTTTCCTTTTCAAGCCTATTTCTTTCTTTGTAAATTTTCTTAGAGTGTTCCCTCCCGCATCAAGAAGATACCTTCACACACATCCTCATCATACATTCCTGGCACTATCTTAAAAGTCTCTATCATATCCCCTCTCTTTCTCCTATATGCCAGTGTCGGAAGCCCCAGTGTCGTCAACCTCTGCTCATAGCCCGCGTTCTTCAACGTTGGTACTAGCTTGCTAGCTCTCCTCTGCACTTTCTCCACTGCTTCTATATCCTTTACCATATATGGAGCCCACACCTGGTTCGCATATTCCAGGTGCGGCCTAACCAGCGCTGTATAGAGATTCCTGAATATTTCTTCGTCAAGTGACACAAATGTCCTCCTTATCAGCCCTACAATTCTATTGGCTTTGTTTATCTTTTCCGCTAAATGTTCTGAGAAATTTAACTTATTGTCTATCACTACTCCTATATCCTTTTCTGCATTAACTTCAGGTAAGACGTTGATAAATATAACGAACAGTAGTGGTCCCAACACAGATCCCTGAGGTACCCCACTTGTAATTTCCCTCCACCCCGAGCCTATTCCATTCACCAGTACCGGTACCCTCTGTCTCCGATTTTTCAGGAAGGCTTCTATCCATTTCACACATTTCTCCCCTATATTATAGCTTCTAACTTTCTGTATTAACCTTTTATGTGGGACCTTATTATCGAAAGCCTTCATAAAATCGCAATATACCACGTCTATAACATCACCATCCTCCAGAATTTGCATCCAATCATCTACCACCTTAATTAGCTGTAGTACAGTAGAACCTCGCTCTTTCGGAATTCTCAGACTTTCGGACTAGCATTTCAATTCGGACTCATGGTTCAGCCTTTCGGATTTGTCTGAAAGGCTGAGAAAATACCTCCATCCTTTTCGGACTACACTTTTCGGACTACATTTAACTTCGGACTCATGCTTCAGCCTTTCGGATTGTCTGAAAGGCTGAGAAAAATTAAATCGCATTCGGACCAAAGAGCCGAGTTTCGGACTTGTCTGGTTAGGTGAATGTGTATTCGGACTTATAAACTTCGGACTCATACTTCAGCCTTTCGGATTTGTGTGAAAGGCAGAGAAAAATAATTTCGCATTCGGACCGAAGAGCAGAGTTTCGGACTTATAAACTTCGGACTCATACTTCAGCCTTTCGGATTTGTGTGAAAGGCTGAGAAAAATAATTTCGCATTCGGACCGAAGAGCAGAGTTTCGGATTTGTCTGAAAGGCTGAAGTGTGAGTTCGGACTCGGCCCTTTCGGACTTTTGACACTTTCTGACAGGGGTCTCCCCCCAATTAGTCCGAAAGAGCGAGGTTCTACTGTACTGTTGACCTCCCCGGCAAGAATCCGAACTGTCTCCCACTGAAAAGTTGGTTTGATTTCATATGCTCCATTATTCCTTCTCTAATTACCGTTTCCATTAGTTTACACACAACACTTGTCAAACTGACTGGTCTATAATTTTCTGGGTCATTTCTCTTTCCCTTCTTAAAAATAGCTGTTATGTTCGCCTCTCTCCAGTCCATTGGGATTTGTCCTGTATTGAAAGATACCTCAAATAAAAAAATTAATGGCTCTACTAACATCTCACCTCCTTCCTTTATGATTCTTGGATGTATCCCATCCGGTCCCGGGGACTTACTTCTGTTCATTTTTTCTATAGCCCTTCTTTTTCTAGCATGGGAAAACTCTTAGTTCTAGTGCCGGTGCCTGTTTGATGGGAATAGTAGGCACTGCATCATCCGACTCCACTGTTAGTACCTCCCCAAAGTATTTCCCCAGCACCTCTGCTTTCTCCTTATCAGTTTCTGCTCTATTCCTATCATCCAAGTCTCCTATCAGTTCTGGGATACCTACTCTTCTTGTTAACTTTTCCTGAATGTACTTCCAGAATATTTTTGGATTATCCTTCACGTTTTTTGCAATCTCTCTCTCCCTCTCCTTCACCCCCCTCCTTGTCTCCCACCTTATTTTATTGTTTATTTGTCTACGTTCCAAATCCACTTCTTTAGCTTCTATTAAAATGTAAAACTTGCAAACTAAACAAACCAAAATTGGGACAAGGACAATATAAAGTCAAATTAAATTATCAAAATCGCTATGTGGAAACAACGCTTACTAAAATTAAATCTATGAAATAAAAGAACAGACTAGACCCCCTATTCTTTTTTAACACTTTTAGTCTATCCCACAATCGTTTCTTTCTTCTTATCCATGTCCAAAGCTTTCTTTTCATTGGTAATTCTGGGTTCGTTCTTTTCCTCAATTTTGTTTTATCCTTATATTCCCTTACTGGTACACATTTGGATATAGGATATATGTATGCAATGGCCGGGAATATGAAAGTTGCTCTGAACTACTTGGATGAGAACATGTTGGCGAAAATTATAAAAAGTATGATTAGACCAAGATTGGAGTATGCAGCAGAGGTGTGGTCCCCACATCTTAAGAAGCATATTCACAAGTTAGAAAGAATCCAGAGAGCAGTTACTAGATTGGCTCCAAGTCTCAGAGAACTGCCATATGAAGGGAGGCTAGACAAATTAAATCTACCGAGTCTAAAAGAGAGGAGAGAGAGTGGAGACATGATAATGATGTACAAATGCACCCTAGGGCTGGAGAGGTTGGATAGGGAGGATATAATAATTATGGTTGTTAATAGATACATAGAAGCAACCGCACTTACTGAAATCCCGGAGACAACTGCCGTTCGCCCGCATAGAACAGCCAACCATACGTCCATCCAGCCGATGACGTCATCAGCCAGCCTACGACTCGGCGGCCTGCCATTGGCTCTTGACGGACGAGCTTAGTGCAGGTCGAGCCAGTCAACCTGCGCTACTTTGACGTGACTGGCTAATATATTAACACACTCGCTTTTTTTTTTTTTCTTTTCTTTGTGGGTCCCCTTAACCCTCCTGGCCCGGGCAGGCTCTCCAAAGGACGGAGCTCGTATCCGGGCAATCTGGCCGAATATCAACAAAAGTAAACTAAGGTTAATCTCGCTTAATATATTACCTACATTAATCAAACATATATAGAAATGAGTGCCTTACCTTGCTGCGTAGAATGGCATTGAGTAGAGCTCTCTAGCTCAACTGGTTCCGGAGTGATGGTGATAGAAGTGGAGGTAACTTTTGCCGCGTATTTACCTCGGCGCGTCCGAACACTCAACCGCGGCCCCGGCTACGACGCCCAGTTGCACTCGTCGCTCCACCCGCAATTATGCCGGGAAGCGATTTGATAGTGTTTTATTGGTTATTCTGTCATTTATTATAGTTATTATGTTATTTTCACTCAATAAAGTTATTTATATGAACTTATTTGTGTCTCTGTCACTTATTACTTCGTTTTATTATTATTATTATGATTATTAGTGTCACTTTCACTGGACTTTGATAATTGGTAGTGTCATTTCCCCTTTTATGTATTGTTAGGTAAGCTAATAATATATATAGTGTCACTGTCACTTGTTCATATTGTTATGAAGGCACTTATTATTACTTGTGTGTGTCTCTTTCACTTATATTTAGTTTTATTATTATTATACTGTCACTTTGACTGGCCTAGGCTTATTGAGTGTCATTTTCACTTATTTATTGTTAGAAATATATATTTTAGTGTCACTTTCACTTGTTCATATTGTTATTGAAGGCACTTATTATTACTTATGTGTCCTTTTCACTTATACTTAGTTATATTATTATTCTTAGCCTACATTTGAGTGTCACTTTCACTGTTGTCACTTCCACTTCAAAAGTTTGTTAGAGTGTGGAAGTCGTTGAAGCAGGTGCCAGCACACAGTCCAACTTGACACTCGAGGCATTCCCAATTGGTTTTTGTGGGTTTGCGGGGTCTGCGAGTTGTGTGGCTGCACACATGGCACCTCTTCTGACTCCTAACGTTACTACCTGGTGCTTTGAAAGGAAGGGCGTTGAGCTGGTGCTTCCTGAAAAATTGAGCACACACCGTTCTGTCCAGCTGGCCTGGTCCTTGTAGTGGCCTCCCTGGTGTAGCCGCATGTTTAGCCAGGAGCTCAAGTAGCACCTGCTTGTGGAACTTCCACAGGGACTTGTACTTCTTGGCTCCTGGAGTCCTCAGACGGTAGATGTTGTAGGCATTGAGGACCGACATATCTACCGTATGCAGGATAAACTTCTTGTACCACCTGCACGATGTTCGCAGGCAGTCGATGAAGCCCATCTGCATGTCGGACTTGTCAACGAGGCGCATGTTGAGGTTATAATCCAGGACAGCAGCTGGTTTTTGGACGGGGTTCTTGGTTCTTCGGTCCACCTTCCCTGTGGTGACCATCTGGGCCTTGTGGCATGTGGTGAGGAGGTTGACCTTGAGCTGGTCATGCCAGTGGATGGAGAGGATGGGGCCACTCTTCTTGTGGAAGATGTCCGCCTTCTTCGTCTTGGTTGGGTAGCCTGGCATGCCCTTCCTCTTGCCCTTGACTGTGCCGACAGTTCCGGTCTTGCGGTCATGGAGGTACTTGGTCAGGAGAGGCGACGTGTAATAATTATCTGTGTAGAGGATGTGGTTTTTATTGAAGTGCCTCTCCATCATCTTCTTCACTACAGCGCCACCAAAACCAATGAGGGGGTCAGTCTCAATTTCTCCAGCCTTGCCGCTGTAGACTATAAAGTCCAGCACATACCCCGTCAAACAGTCGCAGAGGACGAAGAGCTTGATGTCGAAGCGGTGTCTCTTGGATGGGATATACTGTCGGAAGTGCAGCCTACCACGGAACAGGACCAGAGACTCGTCGAGGCACATCTTCTGGAAAGGAATCAGGTATGTGGTGAACCGATGATGTATCATGTCATACAGCTTCCTGATCTTCCATAATGAGTCGGGAAGGTGGACTGCCATGATGTTTGTCAGGTGGAGATAGGAGAGGATGTCAAAGTACCTGTCCCTGGACATGTATTTGCCAAATGCTGGAGTCGTTATGATGTCGCCAGTGATCCAGTAGTCGGCCAGAACGTGCTTCCTTATATGTGTCATCAGCATTGTGAGTGCCAAGAATACATATAGTTCTGCTACAGTGACAGCTCTCCATGCCACCATCTTGGCACTGGTCTTCCTCCCAAGAAAGTTGGCACAGATAGCATGGCGGTGTGGGGCGCGGGAGGCTGCGGGAGCTTCAACAATGGGAGCCTCGGCCTCGGGAGTTGGGCTCCTTTTGCAGCGAGCCGAGGGCTTCTCCGCAGTAAATAATGCTCTGCGGTGTGTTGAGGGCTGTGGCACATCACCAATACCACTTGAAGAGGCCCTTTGGTCATCCTGAAGGAGAGATGAAGCCGAGGGCTGTGGGTGACCCATGCGGCGTCCCGGGTCAAGGCGTCGGGACAATGGAATGCGGGTGGTTGCTAGGCCAGGGTCGGCGTCATTATCACTGTCTTCAGCTTCCCTATGCTTTTCTGCGGCTGCCCTGCGTACTTTTTTAGCTGCACTTTTCACCAACGATTGTTTGTAGAAATATTTGCCCACTTTCAAGGGTGTACGGGCAGGCAAAGGGGAAGGTCCTGGGCTAGGGCTAGGGCTAGGCCTAGGCTGACCTAGCAAAGATGGCGAGGGGGTAGGCCTAGGTTCTAGCACACTCGGAAGCTCAATGGCACCTTCCTGAAACACTTCCACATCAGGATCATCACTACTGTCTCCCCCCTCAAATAAATTGACATTATCGTCGTCTCCAAAGCCCATGAAATCGTCATCTTCACTTGCACTTATGAATTGTACCTTGTCCACCAAGCTTTCGCCACTGCTCTCTTCACTATCAAAAAGTTGTCGCTGTATAGCGCTATCACTCAACAAACGCTTAACTTTCTTTCGTTGAGCTTTCTTCTCGGTTGCAACAGGCGTTGAAGTTGCGAGCGGGGTAGCACTGGGGCCCGCGGGAGGTTGCAGCGAATCGGACACGTCGGATTTTTTTCTTTTCAGTATTACTCGCTATGGCGGCCACGTACGAACTGATAACACTAGTAGTTGAGGCTTGGTGGCGCTGCGGTCGCTCCTACAATGCAAAATTTGGCTGCGCGAATTTTGAAGCACGCTTTCAAGCACAAGGATTTTTAAATTACACCCGGGTACCGGCCCTTTTTTTTTGGTGTCCTTAGGAAATGACACCCGGGCTGGAAGGGTTAAGTACATATAACTATGTACATTTGTAAGTACGCCAATGTACATATTTACATTCCTTACATGTTGCTGCTTACGGGCAACGCCTAATCCCGACTGACTGCCTCCCGCAGCCGCTCCGTCGACGCGCCCTTCTTGGTAAGGCAGTCTGCCAGTTGTTTTGATGTTTCCACCCATGTTACCTCCTTTAATTCCCCTTTTTCCAACATATCTCTAAGCACTGATATATCAATTCGCAGACGCTTGTCGTCCACCAATTTATAGGAGTATAGGGCTTCCACTAGGCTACGGTTGTCTACAAAACACTTGATAGGGATACTCCCACATCGGGAGATCTCCTGCAGAATACTCGCCACATACACAGCAGTACTAGCACCATCCAAAAGTGCCAGGGTCTCCGCAGCAAGAGTTGACTTGACCACCCGTCGAACCTTCCTTGACTGCCAGTAAATAGGGCCTCTCACATTATCAGTGTCGCACAGAAAGATGATAAAGCCTCCCTGAGACCCATGGCCCTGCAGGTTGGCGAATGATGCGTCAGCATAGCACTCAATGTGGCACTCATCTAAAGGTCCAATCTTCGGAATAAATAATCGTACATTATCCGATTTCACACGCCCAATCACCTTATTTAGTCTCAATATGTCAGATACCGTAGCCTTTGGAAGTGAAACACTCAGTTCGCACACATCCAGCGCTATATCTGGGCGAGTGTGAGTAGCCATCCAATTCAGTTGCCCGATCAACGCACGATATTTCGTTTTCGCCTGGTCTGACAAATCACTAGTCTTCTCTAATGCTCGACGCTTGCTAAGTGTAACCGGAGTCAATGATGCTCCATACTGAAACTGGTCGATTGTGATACTGCCATCCTCTGTGGTAACTACGTTGAGCCCCACATACTTAAATCACTTGTTATCTGAAGTCCCGACCTGGAAGGTCCTTTGCAACTGGTTTATGACTTGCTGCTACAGTACCAGCCCACAAGAAGTCATCCACATTATAGGTTTGACTCCTGTAAGGAGATAAAGAAAACCTAATATTTAGTAGTGGCCCCGTAATCATTGACGAACATGCCTATTACATAAGGCATCCTCTTCAAACACTAATCCGCCGTAGTTTGAATCTACCACGCAGAGCATTTAAAATCTGAGGAGCCTTCATCATGAGCGCACGCGACCTCACTCATGGCTTCAGTCATTATGAATTGGGTTCTCACTACGAAAAAACTTCGTAAAAAATAAAAAACAAAAAGAAAATAAGAATAACTATCCAATAAGCTTTCCATCATATCGTGGATGTACTTGTGTGGATCTTTGACCAGACGCTGATTCAGGCGTCATTCTTCCTTCACTGACATATCAAGTAAACCAAAATCCTTAATACATCAACGAATGGGAAGGGGATGGTTGGGAGGGCCCCAGTCGTCAATGATTACGGGGCCACTACTAAATATTAGGTTTTCTTTATCTCCTTACAGGAGTCAAACCTATAATTTATTAGTGGCCCCTCCATCATTGACGAACATGCCTGATTTCTAAGACTGGAGGGGGACATTCGTAATCATATCATAACTCTAGAAAAGCAGATAATCAAACAACCACATAGTATTCTTACTTTTGTAAAAAAGAGATATTCGGGTGCATAAACTTTATACAGCCTAAATCTTCAAAAAGGGGTACAAGCAGGAGCGTGCTTCAAAGAAGCCTGCTTGAAAAAGGGTTAACTCTGAGACTCTGTGCACAGATCTGCTAGTTAAGAAGGCACCCCACTTAAAGTAAGTGGTGAAAACTAAAAACTTATAAGTTTACATGTGCACATATAAACCCCATTAACTAGTGGATATATTCCTAAAAATATAACCAAACATAAATGAATTCTTGTACATTCGTAGAAGTACTGAACTCGTGTACTTATGCAGAAGTAATTACTTCAAAAGTAAAAGTCGTAGTTGCAACTACCGAGATTTCTCAAAAATCTATTGCTTCACAGCCAAAGCTACTTACAACAAGAATTGTTGTAACACTACTATTGGCCTTTAGCACAATTTCCTGCAATGAATACTACAGAGAAATTTTATAATACAATGCCTACAACCAGTATCACAGCTCGTATGTTCCGAACACATACTCCGGAGGGGTCTAGGGTGTCCTATGTCACACTGACTGCACCCTCCCCCCCCCCCCCCCCCCTTTTTCTTGAAATTAAACAAAACGTGACTTAAAAGGGCCACCTAGACCCTCTCCCGTAAAGCTATACATGGCAAGGAAGGTTTGTCCAGAGCTACTGAAAGGTATCGAGGCAAAAACTCCTGATTAGAGGCCCACAACCGTGTGGACGTAATAACTTCCACCGAAAGATTATTAAGGAAACTTAAAGAGGCTGTCCCCTTGCGTAAATCGTGGGTCTTACCCACAACGCCGGGAGTCTTCTCTTTAAAGTCCTCGACCAAGAGAGAAGCCAGTGTACGCTCCATCAAGCATTCACCCGGACTTGCGACCCATAAAGCACCCTGGTGATTTAGAGGTGCCACTCTTAAATATTTGGTTAGAGCTTTCACTGGGCAAAAAAGATGGTGCACCTTTCCCCTGTTTAACGCCGGCACCGTGAACTCTGAAAACACGTGTTCACTGTGCTCAATCTCGGCTATGAATCCTGGGGAAGGTGCAATGTGAATACACTCATTAAGCCTATCAAACCTGAGGCAATTAGGTGCGTTGCTCATCGCCGCCATCTCAGATACTCTGTTCCCGGTAGCCAAAGCCATAAGGAATACTGCCCTTTTGTAAAATCTGCAGTCTTTGGTACATACGGGAACGAGAATAACGACGATGCTTTGTCCAGAGACCATGTAGGCCTGAGCTGACGGGGAGGTGGGCGGAGGTTAAAACCTGCCCACATAAATCACTTTCAGATAAATGTTTCTGCATGAACAGATAAATTAAATAATAAACAACCAACGCCACCGAGGGCACAGTTTGTTTTGTTCTAAGAATCCGAGATGGAAAAGCTTGCCAATGCGATTGAAACTGTCGCTTTGTAGACTGGGTATATTGATTCGTGAATATCTTGGTCACGTCGCTACCATATGGTGCTAGCCACTTGGCCTCCTGAATGTCCAAAATGAACAAGTCCGCGAGGTTTCTAGGTTGCCAATTGTGTTCTAAGTGGAACAACCCGACCAGGAGTGACACTGGGTGCGGGCACCACGTGTTCAAATGCTGGTACCACACTGCGCCGGCCACAGGGGCGCGATTAGCGAGACTACGCCTCGCTAATCCTGTAGTTTGTTGACTATGTGGCACATTAGAGACGCGTCTGGCGGCGGAAAATAGATAAATGGAACTCAACCTGTTCCCGTCCGTCAGCAGAGCGTCAGGTCCGCCCGCCGGCGTTATCGTCCGGCGGGTGAGGTACGACTGTGAGTATCGCCATACACCTTGGCTGTGGCTGTCCCTCGCTTGCGAGCTCGGTATACCCCCTGAATGGGAGCCCTCGTCCGAGTCCCGTAAAGGTTTATGATAATTAAAAGCTCCCATAGCTCATTAACACATTGAAAGCAGAGCTGGTGAGCAAAATCATAAAGTATACTAATTAATTTAATTTATATTTAATTGTATTAAAATAAATTACTATAAATAAACACAATATCATCATAATATAATCATAGAAAATGTACAGTATATGTTTATTATGATTCAGCTATTAAATTATTTCATTAACAAATAGAAATAAGATAGGGCTACCTGAGCTTAACGGCGTTGAACATACAGCAATGAGAGGTTCAAGTGCCGATACGACAGAGACTGGGGGAAAACTACCCCGCCCCCGGGAACTACCTGGTCACCTGGTGCAACACCGGTACTCCGCCCTGGAAAGAGAAAGTTCCGGGGATTAATGCTCATAGGGTTACACCCAAAAAACGGTACAAAATATGTGCCTCAAAACCGCCGGTCAACGAACCGTAGCACTCCACCACTACTTTTCGGTGTCCTTTAGTTTCATATTAAAGATTTCAGCATATCTTTACCTGTCCAGAAGATTTAAGCATATCTTCTGAATCCTCATAAAGCTGAAGCATATCTTTATTACAGATGAAGTCTTTCAAGTATCCCTTTACACTTGAAACACTAGTAAGATTCCGGCATCTTTTTAACCCATAAAAAGTCTAAGCCTATCTTAATCTCTAATCTGGCTTCTCCCAGAAGCCCTCATAGATCGCCGTCTTGAAGGCCGTGATACCCTATTGTTTCAATCAATTGTTTGGCAAATTATCGCGAATTGCAAATCAGTTAACATAACCACCCAAAGGTACAACCGCCGGGTTTTATATACAATGTCAAACCAGTTGTACCTGCCCCAGACCTCTTTGTAAAAAGGTCGCCGGGAGGGAAAGACTAAACAAACAAACGGCATTGTTTCAATGGCTTATTAAAGATTTCAGCATATCTTTTACCTGTCCAAAAGAATTAAGCATAACTTCTTAATCCTCATAAAGATGAAGCATATCTTTATTAAAGATGAAGTCTTTCAAGTATCCCTTTACACTTGAAACACTAGTAAGATTCAGGCATCTTTTTATCCCATAAAAAGTCTAAGCCTATCTTAACCCTCTCCGACATATGACGCGATTTTGAGCCGATTAAGGATACTTTAAAGCCTTTGTTACCATCAGGGGTATTTAGAAACCTTTAGTTTAGTTACTTTAACTTCTGCAGTTGTCTTTGAGTTAGCTGTGGGCAGAAAACTAATTTTTGGAGAGGTAATTATAAGAGTGAGAGAACTCCATTTCTTATTGCTAATCTGGCAACCTCTGCGTCATATGAGTCTGAAGGGGTTAATCTCTAATCCGGCTTCTCCCAGAAGCCCTCATAGATCGCCGTCTTGAAGGCCGTGATACCTTATTGTATCAATCAATTGTTTGGCAAATTATCTCGAATCACAAATCCGTTAATATAATCACCCGAAGGTACAACCGCCGGGTTTTATATGCACTGTCAAACCAATTATACCTGCCCCAGACCTCTTTGTAAAAAGGTCGCCGGGAGGTAAAGACCAAACAAACAGACAGCATTGTTTCAATGGCTTTGAAAACCAGAGAAAACCAAGTCCAACAGGTGTCAGCCGGATCACCTAGAAAACTGTGTGGAGCCCCCCTCGACGGGAATAACCCAGGAAGCCTGATCCCAGGCTCGACCATAGAAAACGCAGTTTCTGATGAGCCCTCAAGCGACCAAACTCGTCGGGGTAACTTACCTATTTTAGCTATCCTGACTAAAACTCGGTAAACAAAAACGGTGTTCTCGGAGCAACGAGAAAAACGCCGGAAAGGTAACCCACACTAAACTATACATTACAGGAGGGCTTAATGCATAAAGCAATGAATAACACAGGAAGCCTGATCCCAGGCTCGACCACAGAAAACACAGTTTCTTATGAGCCCTCAAGCGACCAAACTCGTCGGGGTAACTTACCTATTTTGAGCCATCCTGACTAAAACTCGGTAAACAAAAAAGGTGTTCTCGGAGCAACGAGAAAAAACGCCGGAAAGGTAATCCACACCAAACGAGACATTTTAACACATTTTATACAAAGGGTGTGCGCCAAAATAGGGATACCTGAACAGGAGGGCGTAATGCATAAAGCAAAAACCGGGGCAAAGCCATGACAGAGACTGGTGGGATACTTACTCCAGGTTCTGCATAGACCCGCCGGGACCCAGCTCTGGAAATTTTTTTTTTTCCAGGAATTAATGCTCAGAAGGTTAACCCAAACATGTTCGCACACAAGTGTTAAATAACCCGCCGGGTAACGAGACGTAATACTCAACGACTACAGCTCGCTACGCTGTGGGGTTTCCTAAGTAAAAGATTTCAGAATATCTTAATTTGTCCAAAAGATTTATGAATACCCTCTGACATAATATATAAAGACCAGCATGGCGTTTATAACTGATTAAGTCTTTCCGGTGGTGTTTGTTTCAAGATTCAATTTTGGAAAAAAAAAAAAAAAAAAAGACGCCGGCCCCCGAATTATCTCGTAGATAAAAAACTGGGAAGCCTGACAAATATACGAGATCTAACTTCTCCCGAAGTATCTTTTTTGATCGCCGTATGTTGAAGGCGGCGATACAAAACGTATCCCTCAATTGTCTGGTTAACTAACTGAATTGTAAATTCGTTATTCCCATCCCTCCAAGGAGCACCCGCCGGGTGTGAATATTAGTTTAAACAACGTTAACCCCAATTGTGCCCTAAAGCGCCGTATGTTAAAGGAGGCGATACACAATGCATCCCTCAATTGTCTGGTCAACTAAACTGAATTTTGCAAATTCGGGCATCCCACCCTTCCAGGTTGCACCCGCCGCTTGATGTAAAGTTTTAAAAGTTAACCCCAATTGTTCCTAACCCCACTTCTTTGTAATAGATCGCCGGGGAGGAAATACAAATATCGCGAATTGCAAATCAGTTAATATAACCACCCAAAGGTACAACCGCCGGGTTTTATATGCAATGTCAAACCAATTGTACCTGCCCCAGACCTCTTTGTAAAAAGGTCGCCGGAAGGGAAAGACTAAACAAAGAAACGGCATTGTTTCAATGGCTTATTAAAGATTTCAGCATATCTTTTACCTGTCCAAAAGAATTAAGCATAATTTCTTAATCCTCATAAAGATGAAGCATATCTTTATTAAAGATGAAGTCTTTCAAGTATCCCTTGACACTTGAAACACTAGTAAGATTCAGGCATCTTTTTATCCCATAAAAAGTCTAAGCCTATCTTAATCTCTAATCCAGCTTCTCCCAGAAGCCCTCATAGATCGCCGTCTTGAAAGCCGTGATACCCTATTGTATCAATCAATTGTTTGGCAAATTATCTCGAATCGCAAATCAGTTAATATAACCACCCGAAGGTACAACCGCCGGGTTTTATATGCAATGTCAAACCAGTTATACCTGCCCCAGACCTCTTTGTAAAAAGGTCGCCGGGCGGTAAAGACCAAACAAACAGACAGCATTGTTTCAATGGCTTTGAAAAGCAGAGAAAACCAAGTCCAACAGGTGTCAGCCTGATCACCTAGAAAACTGTGTGGAGCCCCCCTCGACGGGAATAACCCAGAAAGCCTGATCCCAGGCTCGACCATAGAAAACGCAGTTTCTGATGAGCCCTCAAGTGACCAAACTCGTCGGGGTAACTTACCTATTTTAGCCATCCTGACTAAAACTCGGTAAACAAAAACGGTGTTCTCGGAGCAACGAGAAAAACGCCGGAAAGGTAACCCACACTAAACTATACATTACAGGAGGGCGTAATGCATAAAGCAATGAATAACACCGGAAGCCTGATCCCAGGCTCGACCACAGAAAACGCAGTTTCTTATGAGCCCTCAAGCGACCAAACTCGTCGGGGTAACTTACCTATTTTGAGCCATCCTGACTAAAACTCGGTAAACAAAAAAGGTGTTCTCGGAGCAACGAGAAAAAACGCCGGAAAGGTAACCCACACCAAACGAGACATTTTAACACATTTTATACAAAGGGTGTGCGCAAAAATAGGGATACCTGAACAGGAGGGCGTAATGCATAAAGCAAAAACCGGGGCAAAGGTAGCCATGACAGAGACTGGTGGGATACTTACTCCAGGTTCTGCATAGACCCGCCGGGACCCAGCTCTGGAAAAAAAGAAAATTTCCAGGAATTAATGCTCATAAGGTTAACCCAAACATGTTCGCACACAAGTGTTAAATAACCCGCCGGGTAACGAGACGTAATACTCAACGACTACAGCTCGCTACGCGGTGGGGTTTCCTAAGTAAAAGATTTCAGAATATCTTAATATGTCCAAAAGATTTATGAATACCCTCTGACATAATATAAAGACCAGCATGGCGTTTATAACTGATTAAGTCTTTCCGGTGGTGTTTGTTTCAAGATTCAATTTTGGAGAAAAAAAAACTAAAAAAGACGCCGGCCCCCGAATTATCTCGTAGATCAAAAACTGGGAAGCCTGACAAATATACGAGATCTAACTTCTCCCGAAGTATCTTTTGAGATCGCCGTATGTTGAAGGCGGCGATACAAAACGTATCCCTCAATTGTCTGGTTAACTAACTGAATTGTAAATTCGTTATTCCCACCCTTCCAAGGAGCACCCGCCGGGTGTGAATATTAGTTTAAAAAACGTTAACGCCAATTGTGCCCTAAAGCGCCGTATGTTGAAGGAGGCGATACACAATGCATCCCTCAATTGTCTGGTCAACTAAACTGAATTTTGCAAATTCGGTCATCCCACCCTTCCAGGTTGCACCCGCCGGGTGATTTAAAGTTTAAAAGTTAACCCCAATTGTTCCTATCCCACTTCTTTGTAAAAGATCGCCGGGGAGGAAATACAACAACAGCATAGTTTTATATCGGCTTTGCAAAACCGAAAAAACTACAAACAACACGTGTCCGTATGAACACTGTTAGATGGGTACAGCCAATCCGCCGGGAATCATAAGGAGCCTGAAACAGGCACCCCAGGGACGCAGTCCTGGGGCGCCACAGACACCCACTCGCCGGGGAAACAAGCCTGTTTTATACCACGCATGGCCAAAACTCGGCAACCAGCCGGGGTTATCAAGGTGAAACCGAGAAAAACCCGCCGGAAAAAACCCACCCCGTCCAGATACCATCTGAACGCAAAACCGGACCGAGGCGTAGCCAAAACACAACTAACGCCGGGCCCAACATAGTCTGTGGAATTAGCCAATACACAACTAACCCAGGACACATAAATAGTCCGTGGAATTAGCCAATACACAACTAAACCAGGACACACATGACACAGTAGTACATATTTAGAAAATAAATCAATAACACTTGTATATGTGGAAAAGCTACGAGAGGCTGGCTAGGCCTAGGCAGACGGATAACAGTAACATGTCGGAATATAAACAAAAAGCACTGAATTATATCACAACAGGAACCACCGCCAACACACCACTGTAGCAAATACTTCCAGCAAAGGGAAGAACTGACTCGGGACCCAGAAAAAACTTCACTAAGTGAAGAAAATACGGTGGGAACGTCAGCAAAAATACGCTACCTCATCAGAAAGATAAAAGGAAGCAATAACGCGTAATGAAAGCCGTCTGCATCACAAAGCTAGCTAACTGTGAAAAAGTTCACCTGTCCACAACAGGACCACGAGGGTACATCCGAAATAGATGCCCCAAACACACGACCCAAAATACACTGTACTGCGGGCAACCAGCCCAGGACACTCCTGCTACGCATATCCTAACCTTACTCGATACATCCCGGAGTAAACAAATGAGAAAAAACTCACTAGGGACGCAGCAAATGCGGAACCAGCGGAACGTGGAGAGACACGTCCGGGCCGGTTGACCGCAGAGCAGAGAAGGAAGAATGACGCCTGAATCAGCGTCTGGTCAAAGATCCACACAAGTACATCCACGATATGATGGAAAGCTTATTGGATAGTTATTCTTTTTTTCTTTTTGTTTTTTTAGTTTTTTACGAAGTTTTTTCGTAGTGAGAACCCAATTCATAATGACTGAAGCCATGAGTGAGGTCGCGTGCGCTCATGATGAAGGCTCCTCAGATTTTAAATGCTCTGCGCGGTAGATTCAAACTACGGCGGATTAGTGTTTGAAGAGGATGCCTTATGTAATAGGCATGTTCGTCAATGATGGAGGGGCCACTAATAAATATATGCAAATGATACCCTCTGGTCCACCACTTCGACTCCACGAAAATAATGCAGGGTCCAGGGACGAGATTTTTGCACCTAGACATATCGGCTGGTCCTTCACCCTTATGTACCATTGCCTGGCCGCATCGCACAAACCATACACCGTCTTCCGCAGACGCCACAATAAACCATTGTCGAACTCGGGAGGAGGTCGCAGGTACACTTCACGCTCTATATTGTTCCCTTGTAGGTACGCAGCTTGTATATCCATGGTGTGGCACAACCAATCATTAGCTGAGGCGAGGGCTATCGCCAAACGGACAGCCTCCTTTGAGCAAGTGGGAGAATTCTTCTGCAGCTCTACAGTGTCCTCTTCAAAGCCCCTGGCCACCAAACGTGCCTTCACAATAGTCTTCCCATTCTTCAGCTTTTCTGTGACCACCCAACGTACATATATGGCTCGTTGACCCATATCATCCACCTCGTCATACACCTCATTGTTCCTCCAATTCTCAATTTCTCTTTCCTTAGCACACACCACTTCATCCGTATTAAAAAACACAAGCATTTCTGTCGCCTCGTCCACAGTTTCCCACGACGTAAGATCTCTGTCCAGATCCATCCAATTAATGTTACCATCTTTGTCACTCTTAATGTTGTAGCAGTTGGGGTATCTACCAGTCATCTTCCCAGCACGACTAACAATTTTGCCTGATATCCACTCACCACTCGCTTTATCAATACCCTTGATCCTTTGACCCACTTTAACTTTCACTACATTACGTTCAGACACACCAGAGGCAATTGCACCGGTATATGTCTGACGTATGTCAGCGGGGGGGACCTCCACAGCAACCTGACCCCCACCACCCACAACATCAACAATGTTACCAGTATGTTCGTCATCATCCGAGTCTAGGTCTGAATCTACGAATCTATGCACCACACTACCACGTTCACTAGGTACGTCCAGAGTATGGGGAGATGAATGAGGCACATCCTCATCATTTGACACTGCAGCAGTATCAACACTGGTAGGTGCCATGGCAATTCGACATGTGTGTACCCTAACAGACATTCCACCGTGCTTCATCAAAAATTGCTTCCCGTCTCTTCCTATTATTGTACCAGGTCCGCGCCACTTATTACTGTCTAGACGCTTGTAGTAAACATCATCTCCGTAGTGTAGGCCTCCAGGGTCGCTTTCCCGCACATTATGATGAAGTGCTCTAGTCAGCCTTTCACTAGATTCCGCTATGGTAAATGCTCTTCTTGCTGCGTGAAGGGCAGTCAGGTTATCCTTAACTATACCAGCAGGTGTGGCCCCGCTGTCTAGCGCTGGCAGGTTATCATAAAAAGCTCCAGGAATCCCAGGGTTCTGGCCAAACACCAACTGGTTAGGCTAGAAACCTGAAAAGGTTGACAGTGCGTTCCTGGCAGCCACAGCCCAAGCCAGAGCAACATCCAGACTACAGCCAGGACAATCCGCTAAAATCTTGCTAACCATTCCACCCAACACAGCATTGAGCCTCTCACAAGCACCATTACTCCAAGGGCTTTCAGCTGCCGTAGTCAGTATCTTAACATTAAATGCCTCACCCAGAGACCTCATGTCTGAATTATTAAATTCACAGCCATTATCTGATAATATTTTTCTTGGGGCACCAAATAACCCAACCCAACTGAGAAATACCCCACGAATAATAGTGCCCGCATTCTTGTCAGGAATAACCACAGATGTACAATATCTTGTATACAGGTCCACTATCACCAAGAAATACTTCTTGCCCCACGACTTAAGGTCCATAGCAATCACCTCATTAAATCTGTTAGCCATCGGGACACCTACCACTGGTCTCGGGCTCGGTTTCTTATACCTTCTGCACACTGAACAATCATTTGTCACTTTATCGATCCTCCGTTCCAGGTTTGAGTCCCTGATATCGGCATCCCTTACAAGCTTCAATTTCTCTGCTGTAGGGTGTCCAAACTGACGATGAAGTTTCAAAGCTTTCTTCTCTAGGTCCCCGTCTTTGGATAAGGCCAGTGCCACAGTGATACCAACTGCCCCGTCTAGTCATGCCGATAACGGCAACAGATAGTGTTCTGATGATGAGGTTTTCAAATTGACAATTTTTTTCTTTCCATTCACTTTGATCTGATTTGTTTCACAATTTATTATAATTTTGGCTCTTTTCATAGAAGCCCTACTCAGTAACAACGGTAAATTACATCTCACCACATCAGTAGTAATATTGGCACGCATATCCCCTATACAACAGGGAAACGTAACTTTCTTGTAGGAAGTCACGGAAATACCATTGCCAAAAGTGAAGCTGGAATTAGAGCATTCCTCTTTCACAAGTCTGCGCTCATGGTCAGTCAACCCTTGTATGTACTCGTCGAGCCAACGTGAACCACACACAGTGTTTGTACAACCCGTATCTAGGACAGCACACCCCTTTGATTCACTCACTAGTTTCAGTAATTTGTCTTTGCTCTCATTATCATTCACATAGCCCACGAATAAGTTCACTGGTTCCTCATCGTACCCACCATGTCCCCCTCTGTTCTCATAGGCATCAGGGCAATCACGTGCCCAGTGATATATTGATTCATAAATAGCACACTTGGTTATTTTACCATGTGCCCCCACTGGGTTTCTCTTCCTCCTGTCCTGTCGTTGACGTCCTCTATTACCACGCACACGTTCATAGCCTTGCTGTCCACGCCAACCACGTCTACCTCGACTGTTTCCGCTCACATACAGGGCTTACTCACTTTCACCAACATTGCCCTCACATCCCAGAAATAAAGGTTCCGATTTTACCTGTATGTGGGCGCTAAGTCCCATCGCACCACTCGAAAAGATGCGGTTGAGCATCGCCTTCATATTTGCGTACGTTACCACCTAGGTTGCCGACATGACTAATTGCTTCTCCCTATCCTCCAACACACAGGAGGCCAATAACATAAAGGCCAACACTGAATCATCAAGTTGCAATCCTTGTTTGGTAACTCCGTGGTACGCATGTTCAAATTCTGACACAAATGCCTTTATCTCTGCCTTCTCCTTCCTCCGTAGGCTATATAAGGCCTCAAATGCTGCAAACTTCCTTCTACCTTCATCGACCAGGAATATGTCATCAAGCCTTTTCAATAACACTTCCACGCCATCATCGGCCTCCAATGTGGCCTTATCAATTTCAGAAGAGGCAATTCTAGCCCTCCCGGAAAGTGACAGATGGATCGCCAATGCTCTCTTTTTCTTATCAATCGTTGTAAGTCTACACCAAACACCCACATCCTCTTTCCACATTTCATATTCTTCATCATGCTCTAATTTCGGAGGTGGCGCCACTTCAGTGAGCACGCCATAATGCCCCAAACTACGCTCTGCTACCAATGTTAATAGATACACAGAAGCAACCACACTCACTGAAATCCCGGAGACAACTGCCGTTCGCCCGCATAGAACAGCCAACCATACGTCCATCCAGCCGATGACGTCATCAGCCAGCCTACGACTCGGCGGCCTGCTCTTGGCGGACGAGCTTAGTGCAGGTCGAGCCAGTCAACCTGCGCTACTTTGGCGTGACTGGCTAATATATTAACAATGGATACAGGAATAACTAGAGGCCACAGCTACAAAGTAAAATGACCTACCTGCAAGAACGATATCAGGAAGTTTAGCTTCCCCTATAGATGTATTGACAAATGGAATAGGCTGGAGGAGGAGGTGGTGGGGGCAAGGAATATCCATATTTTCAAGAAAAAATTGGATGAAAGTAGACTGAGAGACGGGACAACACGAGCTTAGCTCAACTCCTGTAAACTACAATTAGGTAAATACAGTATCAATAGGGTGTAGCACAAGGCTTATCAACATCATCACAGTAACGGGGTCGGGGTTGAGGCCGGGATGGGGAGGGGAGGGAGTAGGCCTACAGCGGTGGGGATATAATTTTTATTTTGCATGTGAAATTTATCATATTAATGACAAATACGAACCTTATTATGTTTTCAGGGACAGTACAGTACATAGTAATTAATATTAACACAATAATTAAAAGGCACAGGCTTCAATTCATCCTAAAATCACTTAAAACCGAGTGAGAGAACATTGTAAACCGGACACAATTCCCGTCCAACTCGGAAATTGCCGAGATATACAGGGACATCTCCGAGAGGCCAATGACATTCCGAGAAGTACGTGTTTCCGAGTAAAAAGAGTCCGAAATATCGGGGGTTTACTGTATAGGGTACGGTACGGTACCGTAATACCTCCCCCTCTCTGGTCCGTGTGCCTCAGTCTTCCTCCCTCCCTCTCTCTCTCATATTGTGAAGTGATTAAAATTTTTGACTGATCAATCAACTTGTACAGTATAGATCATATAATTTTGTGATTCATTTAGCCGCCAGTAATGACGTTTCCAGGGTGCACCACGAGGAGGCGAATCACATTTACACCGTATATTTTGTTTATGTATTTTTTATTTTATTATTATTATTATTTATATACTTTTTTTTTTTTTTTTTTTTGTAAGTGGTTTGCGTTCATTAATCAGAACCTAGGTCATATTTAGGACTCGTAATCGTGACTTTCATCCTGTTGAAGTCTGACTGGGACAGTTCAATTGAAAATTACTCAAACATGTGTTCAAATGCAATATTTGTTTTTATATAATCTTGAATTTTCTTTGTATGTTCTATGCATTTTTTCCAATTGTCAGGAGTCACATGAGTTATAGCCTGTTAGGTAAGTTCTTCAAAGCTTTTCATATATTGCTGCTTATTTGAATTCTTCTTCCTTATTTCTGCTTTGACTTGTGCCCAGATAAGCTCAATAGGGTTGAACTGGCAATACTGTAGTATGTTGGAAGTCTGAGTACTTTGTGTCCAGCTGCAGCAGCAAGTTCATCAATCTCATAGTGCATGTTGGTTTTCTTGTGAAGCTTGACCAGTTGTAGAAGTTCAGGTCTGGTGTGAGAAGAGTCATAGGGAATAGAATTGTCTGCGAACCACTTGATGATTTCCCCTTTTCTTGAATTTCCTGTAGGTGCCTTGTTTAGCTGCATGTTGTGATACGGAGCATTGTCCATTATAGTCATGGATCTTGCAGGGATGTTAGGCAAGAGTTGCTCCAGAAACCAGTTTTTGAATGTGTGGTTATTCATGGAGTCGTGATAATCCCCTTTGTTGCCAACCTTGGATTTGAACATTAACAGTGCACCAGGAACAAAGCCTTCAGAACTTCCTGCACGAACAATTATGAACCTTCCTCCTCTCACGGTTTTTGTGTGAGGCCCAATTGTTCCTTCTTTGTTTGTCCAACACTGTTCAACGCTGGCATGTTGATTTATCCAGGTCTCATCGAGGTAGACTTCTGGCTTTGGGTTTTCACTGCACCTGTTCATCTTGATTTCCCTTAGGAATTTACTTCTGGCAGTTACGATGTCCGTTCTTTCCATTGATATAGCTCGGCTGCAGCAATGTTTTTTGTGCCTGAATCCCATACTCTTCAGCAGTTTCCACAGGCTTATTCTTCCTCCTTTAAGGTTGATTGGTGGTTTCTTGGCTCTTTGTAACAGTGAATCCAGTGTTGGCAACTCTCCTCTTTCATAGTAGGCAAGGATTTCTCTTCGCAATTCTTCCTTGTCAAAGTTGTCAATTGCTCCAAGTAAGGGTGAAAACCGTTTCTGGTAAACTGGTGAATGAAAGTCTCTTTCAATCATCCTGCCTTGAGCTCTGATCTTGTTAATTAATGGCTGTGAAACTTTTGTTGTCTCAGATGTTTTCTTCACCACCACATCAACTGGCTCAGTTTTCTCCTTATCAAAGTACTTGAATACATTCAAGACAATATTCCTGGCTTGACTGACAAGTCGGGGAGAACCAGCAGGTCTGCCAGGGGTATGGGCAGGAGACACCATCTTCCCCCTATAGAAGACAGGAGGGAACTGAACTGACGTTTGAATGGCAGCGCATTGACAATTGAAAGCATAAGTGAGAAGGCACTGACGTTGCCAATGTAGCTACCTTCCCGCTAGATCTGAAAGTATTTACTTGAACAAGGGAATGGAGCTGTTGAAAACAGGCTCCAGTCTTGATTTTTTTTTCTCACTCGTTCATGTAGAATGGTAGATGGCTTTGTAGACCATTTTTAATAATTGATAATGATAAATAAATATTTACTGTACTTGATCTAATGGCAATAAGAATTCTTGCTATACTGTACTCCGAATCTTTTAGCCCATTTGATCAATACAGGTATTGAAGTACAGTAATATTCTAGCAATATTAGGTATGCATTTACTATTTTGTATTCTTCTAGTTACTTCTGCAAACTGACTAAATAATATTTTTGTGCTGATTTGGTAACCCTGTTGGACACCGCTATGTCGCAGTCATGCCAGCCGTATGATAACGGTTGGGGAAGTGGGCGGGGCTTACAGATATATCCCAACTGAACAGACCATAGGTTGTTGGTTTATAGCCAATCCATATTCCCATATCAGGTTTGTTTATAGTCATATACAGATCTCCCTACACTATCCGATGCCCCGATTTACAATATTATTATAGATTTTTAGGTGTTTGTGTTTGGGTTTTGGCTGGTCCGAGAATGCATCCCCATTTACCCCATTAATTATTATGTTCTCTCCACCAACCAACTTTACTCCTACATGATTTTTCTATTTAAGATCGGGTTTTCAGGAACGGAACCCAATCGTAAATCGAGGGAGACCTGTACTGTAATATGTATTGTAATAATAATAATAATAATAATAATAATAATAATAATTTTACTTATTTAAAAGAGCGCTCAATCTTCAAAATGAATTCGCAAGCGCTCGAACACAAAACACAATTTCAATAAAACTACATTAACCCTCCAAGCCCCGGCTATGTATTATATATATACAGTAAACCCTCGCTCTTTCGTACTTCACTCTTTCGGATTTGTCCAAAAGGCTGAGCAAAATTATTTCGCATTCGGACCGAAGAGCCGAGTTTCGGCCTTATATTTATTATATATTATATTTTTCAATTCCATTGCATTAGAAATGATTCAAAGATTACAAAAAGTCCAAATAAGACATAGTTATGTTAATGTATAAGGGAGTTACGTAGATGCATTAGAGAGATAGATAGATAGAAAGAGAGAGTTACAGAGCGATAAACACGAACTATTATGAGACGGACTTAATTGGTCCTGAAAAGACAAAGGAGACTTTTATATTGACTCTTTTTCATGTTATTATTTGTGTGCTAGAAGGATAATATTGTTTTCAATTCCATTGCATTAGAAATGATTCAAAGATTACAAAAAGTCCAAATAAGACATAGTTATGTTAATGTATAAGGGAGTTACGTAGATGCATTAGAGAGATAGATAGATAGAAAGAGAGAGTTACAGAGGGGGAGTGAGCGATAAACGGACTATTATGAGACAGACTTATTGGTTCTGAAAAGACAAGATAGATAGAAAGAGAGTTGCAGAAGGGGAAGTGAGTGATAAACACTAACTATTATGAGACGGACTTAATTGGTTTTGAAAAGACAAGATAGATAGAAAGAGAGTTGCAGAAGGGGAAGTCAGCGATAAACACGAACTATTATGAGACAGACTTAATTGGTTCTGAAAAGACAAAGGAGACTTTTATATTGACTCTTTTTCATGTTATTATTTGTGTGCTAGAAGGATAATATTGTTTTCAATTCCATTGCATTAGAAATGATTCAAAGATTACAAAAAGTCCAAATAGGACATAGTTATATTAATGTATAAGGGAGTTACGTAGATGCATTAGAGAGATAGATAGATAGAGAGAGTTACAGAGGGGGAGTGAGCGATAAACACGAACTATTATGAGACGGACTTATTGGTTCTGAATAGACAAGATAGATAGAAAGAGAGTTGCAGAAGGGGAAGTGAGCGATGAACACGAACTATTATGAGACAGACTTAATTGGTTTTGAAAAGACAAGATAGATAGAAAGAGAGTTGCAGAAGGGGAAGTGAGCGATAAACACGAACTATTATGAGACGGACTTAATTGGTTCTGAAAAGACAAAGGAGACTTTTATATTGAGTTTTTCATGTTATTATTTGTGTGCTAGAAGGATAATATTGTTTTCAATTCCATCGCATTAGAAATTATTTATAGATTACAAAAAGTCCAAATAAGACAGTTATGTTAATGTATAAGGGAGTTAGTTAGATGCATTAGAGATAAATAAATAGAGAGAGAGTGGCTAGGGGCGAGCGAGCGATAAAATACTAACATATACGAGACGGACTTATGTTTCTGAAAGACAAAGGAGACATTTTTATTTACTCTCTTTTTCATTTTATTATTTGTGTATTAGAAGGGTAATATTGTTTTCAATTCCATCATATTAGAATTGATTCATAGATTAAAAAAAATAAAATAAGACATAGTTATATATATTATGTATAAGGGAGATAGATGCATTATTTCAGACATTCGGACAAGTCCGAATGGCTGAAGTGTGAGTTCGGACTCGGCCCTTTCGGACTTTTGACTCTTTCGGACAGGGGTCTCCCCCAATTAGTCCGAAAGAGCGAGGGTTTACTGTATTCCCCGAAACCCGGGGGTTTTGGCCGAAAAACTAATACGCCTAGGCTACCGTATCTTTGTTATTCTGACTGTTTCCGCATTCCCGCGCATCCCCAAGCGTAGATGTGTTTCTTACCTGTAGAATGGCGTTAAGTAGAGCTCTCTAAGTCAACTGGTTCAGTTGTGATGATGATTTCATTGGAGATAACTTTATGGCAAAAACAGCCACTTTACACTACTTTTCGATACTTAACAACAACATGCAGGCACGCACGAACAAGCGACACACTCCTTCTTGTGGCCGGAGATGCGGGGCGTCGGTCCAGTCGGCTGTTGTTTACATACGTCGGACCGACGCCTCGCACACCAAGCTCACAGGCTTTCAACCACTGGGCATTCAAGAGCCCTTCCGGGCAGCTCGGGTATGCTTTTTTATGGGCGTTTAAGAGCCCTTCCGGGAACGAAGGGTTAACATATTTACAACACAATTTACACAATTATTAATACAATAATTATAACCACTAAACTCTATAATCATCTGTCACTACACCACTCCCCAGGTCGTAACACTTTTGAAACATAAAGGTCTTTAAATGCTTCTTGAAGGACTCAACAGATATAGACTGCTTAATACAGTCCGGCAACCGATTATACAACCTTGGAGCCGTGTGGGAGAAAGCACGAGATACAAAAGCCGACTGATAAGCAACGGTAGGCTCGTCCAATCTCAAAAGATTATCCCCACTGCGCAGAGACATACAAGGTCGATCCCGTTGGGGGAGCAAAAGTTCAGCCAGGTATTTAGGCTCACCAAACTTAACCCCTTTGAAACCCATAAGACAAAGCTTGAACTCAATTCTGGCCTTGATCGGGAGCCAATGCAACTCAATCAAACTTGAGTTAGTAGGCGTTCTAGGTGGGAGGCCAAAAACCAGTCGAGCAGCACGATTTATTACTGACTGCAGTTTTCGTAGCAAATATTTGGGTCGGTCAAACCATAGAGAGTTACAATAGTCTATGCGAGACATGATTTGAGAGTGAATCAGTGTCAAAAGACACTGTTTGTCCAGCGATTTTCGGACAGCATATAAGTTACGAATCTGGTAGTTGCAAGTTTTGACTACTTGATCAATTTGCTTTTTAAAATTAAGTTTTGAGTCAAAGAACACACCAAGATTCTTGACACATACAGCAGGAGAGAGTTCTGCTTCACCAATGTTAAGTGATCCAAAGTCGTTGACACCAGTCCTCCTGTTTGTTGAGAAAATTTTAGTACAGTATTCTTATTTTAATTACCTGTGGCCTCAATTAAAAATATATGTGAATGAGTAAATATAGCATTAAGTACTTATAGCTAATCTAGAAATTTGAGTACAATTATAAATTTATTTTTTACATCGTTCTTAACACCATTAACCTCCAAATGAAATTTATTAAAGCATGTGATTCTCCCAGGATTCGAACCTAGGATATCTCTTACAGAACTTAGATGCTCTAACCATTACACCATCAAAACAGTGAAAGTAACAGTTGATTTCTGATAATTACTGTGTGGAGTTGATAACAGGTACCGCTGTTGACAGAAGTTCCTAAGGTCTTTAAGATATTCTTTATGTAAATTTAGCCTCTCAGATTGATGCTTACGTCTATAGCTATATACTGTATTACAAAAATATCGGAACGTTTCGATTTTTAATGAATACGAAATTACTTATATAACTTCAATCTATTATTCATATTTGCATAAAGTACATCGTAACAGCCGACAAACTTTTGTAATCCGCTGTACAATGAGTTTCAGGACTGTATTGTAATTCCTCACTTAACCCTTTCATGCACATATGATGCAGAGGTTGCCAGATTAGCAATAAGAAATAGAGTTCTCTCACTCTTATAATTACCTCCAAAATTAGTTTTCTGCCCACAGCTAACTCAAAGACAACTGCAGAGGTTGAAGTAACTAAACTAAAGGTTTCTAAATACCCCTGATGGTAACAAAGGCTTTAAAGTATCCCTAATATGCTCAAAATTGCGTCATATGTCTGAGAGGGTTAAAGCTGTAGTAAAGGTTCCTAAAAAATAGGACTTAAAATAATTTCACTTAAATTGCATTTTTTTCTTGCATTATGCAGCATTATTGTCTGATTTACTTGACTTGCTCATGTAGTGATGTACACCCTATGTGATGGATTGTGGTCTTTTATTTCAAAATTTTATTTTATTAAGCGTTATTTCCACATAGCGATTTTGATTAGGTTCTTTTGCATTTATCTTGTGTCATCCCAGTTTTGGTTTGTTTATTTTGCAAGTTTTACATTATAATTACAACTTTATGATGAAGCCTAACAACTATAAGTGATATTTGACACTACCTGTACTTAGAATGAGGGTACAGTACTTTAAGTGAGGAATGTTGATAATATGGTTTATTGTTACTACCACCATTACAGTGTTGAGTTGGTACCAGTGTGTAAGGACAGTGTTGTTTGTCTACCCAAGAAACTAGCACACCAACTGGGCGGCATTGGACAGGTGTGTGTGGTTCAGCGCGTCACCAACAATATGTCTCTCATTGATCCCAAAACTGCACAGTGTAAGTTTTGCAGCAGTAACGTTTTGGAGAATACTTAATGGTGTGTATATATATATATATATATATACAGGGTGTTCCAGTAATGCTTTTCATAAATTATATGGTGGACTCATCAGACAAAAATAAGAATAAATTACTCTATGAACATGAGGTTGAGTATTTATAATAACGGAGTTATTACACGATTTAAGTTAACGATAGATACAATGCCATTCAGTCCAAGGGGTAATGTTGCCATTTTAGTGGATTATATCCATTTGGCCTTCGCTATCGCTTGCTAGCCTCAAGATAGTGAGCGGTAGCGAGCTGATTTTTTCGGTAGAAAAATCAAATCCGGCGAAGCCGGACATATTTTTCTACCGAAAAGTCAGATCGTTACTGCTCACTATCTTGAGGCTAGCAAGTGATAGCGAAGGCCAAATGGATATAATCCACTAAAATGGCAACATTACCCCTTGGACTGAATGGCATTGTATCTATCGTTAACTTAAATCGTGTAATAACTCCGTTATTATAAATACTCAACCTCATGTTCATAGAGTAATGTATTCTTATTTTTGTCTGATGAGTCCACCATATAATTTATGAAATGCATTACTGGAACACCCTGTATATATATATATATTATTATGATGATGTTCTCTCCACTAACCAACTTTACTCCTAAACTCGATTAATGAAATTAACAAACACATGTGGCAGTCCGGGGATTCGAACCCAGGACGCTCACACCGAAAATCAACACACTTATGCATTGCACCACGAAGACAGTTCATTATATATATATATATATATATATATATATATATATATATATATATATATATATATATATATATATATTTATTTATTTATATATATATACCTGTATATATATATATATATTTATTTATTGTATGTACAGTCCATCCTCCTATAACACGAGCTCCTACAA
Organism: Paralithodes platypus; assembly: GCA_032716605.1. NCBI lineage: Eukaryota > Metazoa > Arthropoda > Malacostraca > Decapoda > Lithodidae > Paralithodes > Paralithodes platypus. Next base: position 23,036,222 of record CM064485.1, on the reverse strand, counting down.
CGCGATCCTCCTTTAACACGAGGGGGGGTCCCGAATTACCTAAACCTCTTATAACCCGAGCCGAAAACATATAACGCGAAATGGCCTTGCTGAGTGCTTCAAATTCGGCGCCTCCTCTTACTGCGCGACCCCCCCCCCCACCTACAGCGCGACGGCAAGAGAGCTTCGGAGCTGGGTTGACGGCAAGCTGAAACATCTCACTCAACTTACTGTTTCTTCATTCTAATTTAATTCGGTATATTTGTTTATCCAAACATGATCTTACAATTTACTTGCCTATTATTAGGAAGTAGAGTAATAAGAGCCTACAGTAACGAATATCCAATTGTTGATAATAAATTAATGTCGGACAGTACGTTTGGTTAGATTTTGTCCACGAAACAACAACAAACCCCAGCTGTGACTATGCTATTTACCGATTTTTTTTTCACATCAGAATTGCATTTATACAATCCTTATGATAATTAAATTGGCGGTGAATGTTATTCCGATGAAATGGAAGTTGTATAGCCTAGCCTATATATTTATTAAGCTAAAAAAATACGGAAAAGTGGCAAAATTGGGGGGCCCAGTCCCATATAGAATTATCTCCATTTAAAGTGTTATTCCTACAACGCGAAATACCTACAACACGAGGCGCAGTGCCGCCCCTAAACTCGCGATATAGGAGGATGGACTGTATGTATTTATGTACTCGGGCCCATTCACCATTTTTTCCTATTATTATTATTTTTTTTATTTTTATTTTTTTTATTATTATTATTATTTTTTTTTCTGGGCGTGGCTGACTTGAGACAGAGCCCTAACAGGGACAACACAAAATAACAGAAAACAATGAACACACAAAAACAAAACTCAAATTCACACACATCTAGGTTGTTCAGAAGACCCAGAGACCAGGGATCACCAAGGTACAGTACCTCCAGCACTCCCCTGGCCCCCGACCACCCGGAGAGGTCTGGTCTCAGCAGGCAGACATGCAGCGAGCCGAACCGCAAACCTGCCAATCACGCTTCCAGGTGCACCCTTCATATACTGTATACCGGCTCTCCGGGCCAGGCGCCTGACGGACTATTATCTAGTCCAACTGGCGCCAGTCCCCTTCTCCCAAATGACCACGTGTTCACTCATCTATTCACAAGCATTCTCCATTCATTACTGTTTATTACCACTTCCCTTGCCTGTTCTATATTTTTTCCTCTATCACCCAAAGCTTGTCTTACACAGTCTCTCCATCTCAATGGGGGTCTTCCTACCCCTCTATCTCCCCTTGTATCTGACTCACATATTCTCTTTGTAAGCCTTTCATCTTCCATTCGTTCAACATGACCATACTATCTCAGCAGCCACTCTTACCGACAAATGTTCCTGCTGCCTCACTCTCCTAGGTATCTCTCATTCCTCAATCTGTCGCTATGATTAATTCCACACATACTCCTCAAACAGCTCATCTCCGTCACTTCCAGCTTTCTTCTTTACTTTGCCTTCGGAGCCCATGTTTCAGCCCCATACATAACTTTTGGCACAACAATTCCTTGATACATTGCACTTTTAACTTTCAATTTATATATACTGCGTATATATATATATATATATATATATATATATATATATATATATATATATATTTACCGGTATATATATATATATACAGTATATATATATATATATATATATATATATATATATATATATATATATATATATATACAGTATACCGTATATACAGTATATATATATACCTGTATATATATATATAGGGTGTCCCAGGAGGAAAGGGCATAACTTGGGAAATGTTAAAACTAAATTTTCTAAGCCTAAAATGTTCTATAAAAGATATTCCAAATCTCAACCAGTAAAGATATATTGCATGTTGAAAATGGCATTTTCTTAAGTATTTCCTTATAAGGGTGGCCTAGCTGTCCTAGTACCTATCACACCTCCATCTAACTGCAATTATTTTACCATGTTATTGTAAAGATATTATAATTCTGTAAGTTGCAAAATGATTATAGATATAATGGGAGGTTTGACGACCTCCCTTATAACCAAATAAGGAAAACCTCTTATTTGGTAGCAGTCTCGGAGTATCCAACGTAGGGCTTATGATCTCAGCCGCTACCACAGCGGGCCGATTTATCGGTACTCACGCGAAGTAACCAAATAATCTCTAGAGTTGCACCTCAATTCACTACTAGGCACGTTGTACACACTCCGAGACGACTAGGAAAGAAGAGATAGCGAAGGAGAGAAAGAATTGTTATAGTTACCCATTTAATCTAGCTGCTCTCCTCTGAGCCATGCTCCATGTTCTATGAGCCTGTGCCAGGACCTGCCAAAGTATCGAGGTATCAAGTAATCAGTTTAGATTGGATGGGCAGGGGATCGGCATGAGGGCGGGATACTCTGTCGTTGGATACTCAGAGACTGCTACCAAATAAGAGGTTTTCCTTATTTGGTTATAAGGGAGGTCGTCAAACCTCCCAATTTAGTAGCAGTCTCTACATTTCCAACGTAGGGCTTGAATCCCAAATTGGAGGCGGACATCCAATAAACCATAAACCCCAAGCCGTAGCACAAGCAGAGGACCAAGAAAAGACACAAATAAACAAATCAGTTTATTATCAGAAAAAGAGCGTAACAGTACGGTGCATATTAAGGAAGTACATGTTACCAGTATCAGTCTAGGGTCTTAAAAGTGCCGCAGCAGGCTAAGGAATAGGTCATGTCGACCGGAGAATGGCACACCAATATGGGAAGAATGAAGGCAAGTTGTACATGAAGACAAGAATCTGAAGGCAAGGCACAGTAGGCGGAAGATCTCCAAGGACACTCTTTAATTACAAAAACCGGGTATGAGGCATAGACATACCAAACAAGTAACCCCTAGACAGTAGAGTCTATACGTAAAGAAGTAAGAGAGATAACCTTAATACGAAACAGGGATGACATACATGTAAAATGAAAGAGAGAAAGGCATTGTACAATCATACAAAATGACCCCCCCCCCCCCCCCCCAGTGTAGGGAAAGGAAGAAAATACAGTATGGGATGAGAAGAGACACAGGATGGAGATGAATCACGTGACACATTGGCCTAACGCAACACAAGGCACACCTGGCCTGGCAGTGGACATGGACAGGTACGATGAGACAAAAGTGCTGTGGGAGGACCATAGCCCTGTGTCGGCGATATCCGAAAGTGAGGAATTGTTGAGAAACCTCACAGTCGCTGCATAAGAGCGGACATCATGAGCGGAGCCCTTCGTAAGGGGATTACTCGCAGTAATGACATGGCGTAAATGAAGTCCCACAGCACGTTTGCCTAACCGTGTCCCTGTCTTAGGGGCCAACCAGAGCGCCGACCCCGACGTCGGCACAGCGGCACGCACATACGTATGCAAGGCTCTTACCGGGCATAGCGGATGATGCGTGCTCCCACATTGTAAAGCTGGTACAGTAAACGGCTTAAAAATGTGCGCCTCACGTTCATTCTTGGCCACAAAATGAACGGAAGGGGCCAAAGTGACTGACCCCAAGGAAGGCGAAAAACTCATGCAATTCGGGGCCCTCGACATGGCAGCCAACTCCGAGACCCTCTCTCCTGTAGCCAACGCTAAAAGAAACAAAGTTTTATCAAGCAGATGAACAGGTGTTGGGTTAGTGGTGTAGATGGGTGAGGTAAGGAGCCTGAGAGCCTTCGCCAGAGACCATTGAGGCGGCATCTGGCGTGGGGGCGGTCTGAGCCTAAAGCAGGCTTTCATGAAAAAAGACAGCTCCTTGTGAGGGAGCACCAGCCCCGTCAAGGTCTCAAAAGGCTCCCTAATAGCGGACAGGTGGTTCTTAATGGTGTTGTACATGTATGTGCGTGTCGCAAACAAGTGATTAAGGTAATGGAAGACTAACGCAACCGACGGAACTGTTTGTTCGGTGTCATTGATCCATTTAGTGAAAGTATTCCAATGAGACTCGTAAGTCTTCCAAGTAGCCTTAGTCCAGTGCTGATTAAGCATATCAGTCAAGCAACGTCCATATTTCGGTAACCACCCTGCCTCACAAACATCCACGATGCGAATGCCAACGAGGTCCCTAGGTCTCCAATCTGTCCCAAGTGGAAGTCTGAGACAGACAGGGGAACGGGACTCGGGCACCATCGCTTCAGCTGAGCGTACCAGGCTTGGGCCGGCCAGAGGGGCGCGATTAACCAAACCTTGCCACGGTACTCTCTCAGCCTTTGTAGGACTTTGCACATAAGCAGTGCGTCGGGCGGTGGAAAAGCGTAAATCGACTGCCACCTGCTCCAGTCCTCGCTGAAGGCATCCGGCCCCCCCGCCTGAGTACAAGTCCAGCGGGTGAGGTAGTCCGGCAGCTTGTTCGTCCCGGAGGAGGCGAACAAGTCCACCTGCGGATGGCCCCAGGAGGCTGCGAGGTCGTCGAAAACGCTTTGTCTTAATGACCATTCTACCTTGGTGCTCTGTCCTCTCGACAAAGCATCCGCCCAAAGATTGGCCGTCCCGGGCAGGTAAGTCGCATGCAGGGTGATGCTGTAATGATCGGCCAGGCAAAACAATTTCTCCGCCAGGTCTTGGAGCACAACAGACCTGGAGGAGCCCTGCTTTTGGATACAATGAACCGCGGACATGTTGTCCATCCTGAAGGCCACCGACTTGCCCGTGATCCCGCAGGAAGAATAACGGTACCAACAGTTCCAGGGCATTGATGTGGAAGTGTGAGAGCCCCGACCACCTGCCGTGGTTTTGATGTCCCATGTCGGATTGATAGCCCCACCCCACCTCGCTCGACGCATCTGTGTCTACCCAGATGGTCGGCGGAGGAGCAGTCCAGGGCACAGCCGCAGAGAGCGTGCCCCGAGCGACCCAGTGTGTCAGTCTCAGATGTATTGAGCGCGGTACCGTCCACAAACGGTAAGGGGGCGAGATAGGGAAGTGCCTGTTGCCCAGCTGAATGAGGCGTTTTAGTCGGAGCCGGCCCAAGGGCACGGTCAGAGACGCCCAATTCAAAGACCCTAGTAGGGAGTCCCAGATTTTTCGTGTTATCGAGACCGAGTGCAACACGACAAAGAGCTTCCTTCGAAGTTTCGCCGCATTCACACGACTCTGGGAAACGGTGGCGCTTTGGAGATCCCAGTGCAAGCCCACCCACGTCACTTCTCGTGACGGTGAGAGGCAGGACTTGGGAATGTTTAGTTTGAACCCCAGGTTTGTGATATGTCTGACTACAGTGAGCGTGTCTTGTACACAGTGTGTGAGAGAGTCTGCGGAGATGAGCCAATCGTCCAGGTAAAACAGGATCTGAATCCCTTGTAAGAGCAAGGGGGTCAGAGCCTGCTTCACCAGTTTGGTGAAGACCCGCGGTGCTATGTTGAGGCCGAATGGTAGTCTGGTGAATTGGAACACCCGTTGATCCGACTGCAGTGCTAGGCAGCCCTGGAACCGAGGAGCCATCGGCACATGCCAATAAGCATCCTTCAGATCCAGGGTGACCACCCAAGACAAGGGCTTGAGTGCCAGGCGTACCTGGTTGATGGTGAGCATGCGGAAATGGGTGTTCACAATGTGAGAGTTGAGGACTGAGAGATCTACCACCGGCCTCATAGCAGCGCAGTCCTTCTTTGGGACCAGAAACACATGAGACAGAAATACCTTTTGTGTAGAAGATATTTCCTTGCTAACGCCTTCCTCGTGCATGGACATGATCACTTGGGCCACTTCCTGAGACACTGGTCACTGTCGGGGAGGGCACCTGAGAGGAGGCCTGGACCTCCACCTCCAAGTCAGACCCTTCTTGACCACCCGACGCGCCCACGACCGGCGGGGCCATTGCCGGTAGTGGGGGCGGAAGAAGCCGGTGCGGGCGCCTTGTGTCAGGCCCATCACCGCTTCGACGAGATGGTCGGGCGAGGGAAGAGGGGACTGGCCAGGAGGAACTACGCGTTTTTTGGCACGGAGCCCCTATTGGACTTATCGTAGTGGGAGCTAGAGCCACCACGTCCTCCTCCAGACGTCCCCCCGCCCCGCCGAAACGACGGACGAGCCTCGCGCTCCGGCCTATCCCCCTCCAGGCTGTGTCTGGCAGCGGAGGAACTGGGGCCCTGCGCCTGCCAGCGCCGCATCCCCTCTTGACGGGGACCGACGACCACGGAAGGCGGGTACACCACGCCCCCTGTGAGCCAGTCCCCTGGCCACACCTCTAGCCTGGCGCCCTCTGCCGGCGACAGACCTGCCCCCGCGTCCACGGGTGGAGGAGGATGAAGTGGGCTTCGCCACCACCTTCCGTTGAGCAGAGTATGTGTCACTCTGTGCCAGTAAGAAAGCCCCTTGCCAAGCCTCCTCAGGGAACAGTCCAGGGGTCAGAAGGTCAGTCAGTAGGAGGCGGTTGCGGACGTCGGCAGGGGCCTTCTTACAGAAAGCCACCCGAAGTTGTTGACGGCAACGAGTGGCTTCATGGAGGGAGTGGCGGATGTCCTGAACAGGGTTGAGGGCAAGCTGCAGGGTGATCCGTCGGACATGCTCAAAACCTTGGCGATGATCAGCCGATTCCAGCGACTCAATAAGGCGGAGGTGAACCCGCGCCAGTTCCAACTGAGCAAGAAGAGTTGAAAGTTGGCGCGCCGCTCGCTGACGAAACTTAAAGTCCCGGTCCAGTGGTGCCTTCTCCGGTGCCGTGAAAAAGGAACACGGAAGGGGGCCCACCGACAGTTTGGGAGCATTGAGCCACTCCCACACAGGCAGAGGGAAGCCCGAGGAGGTAAGGAGCATGCCCGACAGAAAAGATGATTCCATGGATGGGATGGCCGGCAAGGTCTCAGCCACGGACTGACCAAACTCCACTGCTTCACGGATCCATTCACCCCAGGGACCCGGACAGACGTGCGGGAGTTCGAGCATCAGGACCCCGTCCCGATCTCGCACATTCCTGAGGTACGGCGTCCCTGAGATGGCAGAGAGGGAGTGGACATCCGCAGACAGGTCTTGGCGGGAGTAGTCAGCCCAGGGCTTGGTGGCAGTGTAAGGCAAGACCGACGGATGATATGAAAAATACCGCATGTCTTGCCGGTTAGGGTACACCCTCACATCGACCTCAGGGACCAGACCCTGTGGAGTAATGGCCCTGAAGATGTTTTTCTCATTCACCTGTATAGCCCAGCCCTCCGGCACAGCCCGCTCTCCGGCCGGCAGGTGGACCGCCCCCTCAGGGTTGGAGGCGATCACAGCACTCCAAGCAACAGAATCCCCATACAGGGATGGCATCTTGACTTTGGGGATCTTAAACTTGGAGAGAGGCGGCACGGAGAGGGGGTGAGAGAACAACCCCAAACCCTGGCCCGGGATAACAACGGGCCAGAGAGGAGTCGTAGGTGGTGTCGGAGGTGCAGGTGATGAAGTAGATGATGTCAATGGTACCACGACCGGGAGAGCAGGCCGAGATGGGATGTGGCCGGCAACAGGTGGGAGAGGAGCCACAAGCGGAGTCTGCAGAGGCACCGGGTTAGTAGTACCCAACCGGGAGACCACTGCATCCATGGCCGCCGTGACAGAGGAGAGGATGTCTGCCTTATTGGAGGCCATCTCAAGACGAAGAGACGCCAACTCCGCCCGTAACTCCGTCTCCGCAGCAGGAGGGAAGGACGTCTGTAGAGGAGACAGGGAACCAGCCTCACTGGGCCCACGGGCCCCATGGTCCGTGAGCGGGGAGAACTCAGGGGACGGTGGGGAGGACTGTGCCGCCACGTCGGGGTCCTCGTGGCCCGAATCAGGTGCACCGTCCGAAGACGAGTCGACCCCCATATCCTCGTCCTCCAGCCGATCAAAATCCGCAACCTCCATCTCAAGAACATCTTCTAAATGGTCAGGGAGACGAGAAGGAGACTGCTGGTCACAAGGGATCGAGGCGTCGGAACCTCCAGGTTGAGGAGGAGGCGTGGAGGGCATCGCCGCCGGTACCACCACAGCTGGGCCCGCCATAGTGAAGAGGCCGGGACCCCTCACAGGCTGGGAGGCAGGCAGAGGCTCGAACTCCACCCCACCAGTGGCTGAAGACGGTGCAGGATGGAGAACGACCTCCTCGGCAGGCGGGGCAGGATGGCGTTTGGCCCTGAAGACCGTGGAACCGTGCGAAGGAGGGGGGCTCATCCTGAGGTGAGGAGAAGCAAGATGGGGTCGATCAGCAGGGGACGGAGATCGGCGACGTTTCTTCCTGCCAGAAGTTCCAGAAGTCATGGAGAGGTCGGAGGGAGGCACACGATGTTCATGACGCCTGGGGGCCCGCTCCCTGGAACGCGCCCTCCCGCCCGCCTGACCCGAACTCCCGGGAGGGGAGTCCCGAGCCGGATGAGGAGAGCGAGAGTGACGAACAGTAGGGGAGCGGGAACGGCGTGCAGCATCGGAGGTAGGTGGGATCCCTAACAACACCCGGACGTCATCCTCACGGAAGGAAGGAGCCCTGTGCAGGACCCTTTGGACGTGACGGGAGATGACGTCCCATGATCGGCGTAGAGACGTCCTGGCCCGTTGTCCTTCCGCCGACGTAGGGAGAGTCTCGAGTAGTTGAAGAGCGGAGAGACACACCCCACACCGGCGGGGATCGTAAACATCCTTCCCATAGCAGGCCGTGTGGAGGCAACATTCCCGGTGATCCCGCAAGGCCGTCCGCTGACACGTCGGCCGAGAGCAGGGAGGAGCCGGCATCACAGCACTGAAAAATGGGGAAGCATTACCCACCAGTAGAGGTGAGACAGGCAATATGAGGCAGTAGAGCCAATTCAGCACGTAAGACTCAGTAAGACAATATCCAGGAAGAAGCTATGTAGCAAGTATAACAGGAAAGTCAAAAGAAAACACCCACACCAGAGACCCTCAACACCAGGGCTGGGACAAGCCCCTTAGCGAGGCCCAACCCTGGGAACAGGTCCTAACCAAAATCGTGGGGAAAGTGGCACCCTTCGAAATACCTGAGAACCCTCTGTGAGAGCGGAGGGAGGAGGCGGCGAAGGGACAGCCGGCAGTAGAGCGGGCACCAGCTGGAAGGAAAAGGTCAAGTGTGAGCAACCCAACAGTACCCTATAAGTGTCAATAGGGGCGGGGAGGGAATCCAAAACACACAGGACATCGCCACTTTGGGTCGAGTCCTAGGACTTTTCAGGTGGTCTTAGGGTCCTCCCAGTATACAAGGAGGATGCCCGTAGGGCGGGAACCAGGTACAGAAGGAGGACACAAGGAACAGGACATAAGGGATAGGAAAACAGCCAATCAGCCGTTGTCCAAAAAGCCCTCTCCAGGTACATGAAGAGGGGGGCAGAACAGGGCGCATAAACCAAGTCAAGTGAAAAGCCATGTGGCCTAGGCCTTGACAAGGCACAGGGCACCTCAAAAAGATAAAGGCGCTTCTAGGGCGGATTTAAAAAGATGAAGGAGCTGAGGACACCAGAAGACCCTTGCCTGTGTGGCGAAAAAACGTGAGTAAACACGAAAATCGAGTCAACTTGTCCAAGCATATCCTCCCTGTGAGCGGGGCCCCTATCGCGTACAGTTTCCAGACATCCCCCCCCCCCCCCTTTTCAGTGATCAAGTAACCACAGGCAGGGGAAGAACAGAAACATGGACATGTAAGAAAAACGAGAATTTAACCGAGAGCTACGAGACCGAGACTTCCCAGTCAGTGGAGACAAAAGGAAGGCAGAAGGAAAGGACCTGTGTGGATCATTCCAACGGCGGGCAGCTCAAGGCAAAAACCGATTATCTTAAACACACAATTAATGAGAATCTTAACAAGAGCGTAGAAGACCAACCAGCAAGTCAGTAGAGACAAGAGGAAAACAGAAGGACAGGACTATGTGGCCCAAACCGACGGCGGTCAGCTCAAGTTAAAAAACACAGGCCTAGCCTAGTTACACAATTCACATAAACGAGAAAAGACTAGGGTAGCGTCAATCCCTAAGTGAAAAAACCTAGTAACAAAGCTAAACACTGCCCGAGGAGCCCCACAAGTACGTTAAATTAATCAAATAAAAGGAGGATAGCCTAGGGCTTGACCAACAATTTCACCAGAACCACGTATCCACGAGTCAAGTAGGCCCGGGGAAACGAAAAGGAACTGACAAAAGCGTGAACCATGCGAATGAAATACAAGACCACCAACTATGGACAAGTTTAATAAACAAGTCAGAAGGGCTATAGGTCAGTTGAGACCAAAGCAGCATGTTTGTGAGAGAATAAAGGCTATGTGGCCTATGCTCACACAAAGCAGAATCCAGAGAAACTTCATGCTCAAGTCTTGTAAAACATTGACACGTAGTCATATGAAAAAACAATAAAACAAAAAGTCACAAAGGGAAAGAAACACAATGCATCCCGCATATCCCCCCCCCTCCCCCCCAAGGTACGTTAAGGGTAGTTAAAGTGAACATGAACCCGAAAAGTGAGGGTAGAATAGACACACAACGACCGCTACGCGGCGTTGAGGACCAACCACCCCGAAGAAAACATATAAATAAACACGTCTCCAGCACTACGCGCACACCCATATAAACACGCCATAAAGCCGTAGTAAAGTGCTGCCTACATCACTGAACATCCTTCTAAAACCTCAACAGCCTGAAAAGGCTCACACTCACTAAGAGTTGAAGCGAAGGGGATGCAAAGCAGGCACTCGCGAAGCACAGACAAAAAAGGCGTGTGACATCGACCGTGGGCGCGAAGTGACTGATACTTTGGCAGGTCCTGGCACAGGCTCATAGAACATGGAGCTTGGCTCAGAGGAGAGCAGCTAGATTAAATGGGTAACTATAACAATTCTTTCTCTCCTTCGCTATCTCTTCTTTCCTAGTCGTCTCGGAGTGTGTACAACGTGCCTAGTAGTGAATTGAGGTGCAACTCTAGAGATTATTTGGTTACTTCGCGTGAGTACCAATAAATCGGCCCGCTGTGGTAGCGGCTGAGATCATAAGCCCTACGTTGGAAACGTAGAGACTGCTACTAAATTAGCTCACTTTGGACCAGTTGGAAACTATCTGACATGGAAGAGTCCATTACAGTGATGCGGGGGAGACACTACTTAAAACCTTCAATATCTTTTTAACGGTTTAGATTTGGACTTTTTGTTATAGAACATTTTAGGCTTAGAAATCCTTGTTTTATCATTTCCCAAAGTTATGCCCTTTCCTCCTGGGACACCCTGGTATACGGTATATAGTATTATTATTATACAGTACAGGTATATATATTTTATTATTATTATTGTGTTATTTTATTTTATTTTATTTTATTATTATTATTATTATTAATATTATTATTATTATTGTTATTTGTTTTTTTTAAGTGAAACTGCTTTGGAGAATGCCTTATGGAATCTTTGTTTATTCTTCTTTGCAACAGCACAGTTTTGGAGAAGTTTTGTCTACATACATTGGTAAATGCGCTGTTTTGGAGAACATCTTACGGAACTTCAGTGCCCATGACTGGACAATCACTCCACTGTGCAGAAAATGTGTTTATGCCTTGAACCATATCTCTCTGGAATTCACTTGTTCAGAGTAGCTTTCCAATATTGTTCAATCAACAACATATAAAAACTAATTGTTGCAAATGTTTCATAACTAGATGCCATTTTATGTTTGGACCTTGTTTTTATTAGCTTTGTGTACTGTAGTTCCTTCCTCTATTCTTTATGTATGTATACTGTATATGTATGTATGTAGGTACGTATGTAAAAAAGTAGATTTTTCTTTTCTTCTGTAGTGGGTGAAGTAAGCAGTACAGTGTTCTGGCGGTCACCGTTCGCCACCCTGTGTACCTCTCGTCGCCTCACAGAGTTTGTAGTGATGGACACAGCTGAGGCCGACTTAAAACGCTTCACTGGACAGGGACAAATCTCTCACAAGGTCTGTATATCATAACTTTGTCAAACAGCTCCGATATGGAGAATATTTTGAAATTATATAATTTGCTTCATTAGTCATTACACCAAGAACCTGAAGTTACTATGAAGCAGGAGTTAGCGTGGGTAATGGTACCATAGTAAACCGGTACCATTTTTTACACAGGGTTCCACAAAGCTGCTGGACGGTGGGCTCCCCCCCCACTGAGCTGTACTCACCTAATTGTAGTATACAGGATTTGAGCCTAAGCTCGTGTTGTCCTGTCTCTCTCTCTACATTTTTCCAATTTTGCTTTAAAAGTTTGGATATTTCTTGCTCCCACCACCTCCCCATCCAACTTATTCCAACAATCAATGCTTCTATACGGGAAGCTGAACTTTCTTACATCAGACTTACATACAACTTTCCTCAACTTACATTCATGACCCCTGGTTCTTCCCTCGTCCCTCACCACAAAATCTCCCTTATTGATCTTCTCAAAACCCTTCACACACTTAAAAATCATGATCATGTCACCTCTCTCTCTCTCTCAGTGTTGGCAGCTTTAGCCTCTCCAATCTCTCCTCATATGGCAGGTCTCTAAGGCTAGCTATCATCTTAGTGGCAACTCTCTGAACTCTCTCCAGTTTTTTATTATGTTTTATAAGGTGTGGAGACCACACCACTGCTGCATACTCTAGTCTTGGTCGTATTATTGTCCCTATTATTTTTGCTAACATCTCTTCATCTAAATAATTCAGAGCTATTCTCATGTTAGTCAACACTGCATAGGTTTCACCAGTTATTTTATTTATATGCTGTTCAGGTGACAAGCTATCTGCCATAACTACCCCTATTTCTGTGGGGGCGCTCGGTTATGGCCTTGGAATTGCTCGGGGCCTTGGGGCTGTTCAGCCAGGCAGCTTGGGGAACAACAACAACAACTACCCGTAGGTCTTTTTCTTTCCCAGCTTTACTAATTATTTCATCTCCTATTTTATATTCCCAAGAAGGTCTATATTTACTTTTTCCCATCTCAAGAACATGACACTTACTCGTGTTGAATTCCATTTTCCAAGTTTGACTTCACTCATATAATTTATCTAGGTCTCTCTGTAATTCTTCACAACTACTCCTACTTGTAATATGCTTAATTAATTTTGCATCATCAGCAAACATAGACATATATGAGCCTATTCCCATTTGAAGGTCGTTGATGAAAACCAAAAACATGATTGGGGCCAACACCGATCCTTGAGGCACTCCGCTTTTTACCCTTTTCCACGAGGAGAACTTTCCTTTTATTACTGTTCGCATTTCCCTCCCAATTAAATAGTTTTTCATCCACTTTAATAATACTCCCTCAACCCGCCCCACAGGCCTGAGCTTCCACAACAATCTCTTATGAGGCACCTTATCAAATGCCTTCTTGAAATCTAAGTAAATACAATCTACCCACCCCTCCCTCCCTTGTACAATGTCAATTACCCATCATAGTCTATCTATTGCCTGACGCCGTGATCCCCGAAGGGGTGGCCACGAACGAACCGCCCCCATGCACCTCTGTCCCCAGTCAGTCGACGCCCCTCCCCCCAACCAGCACCGCCTTCGTTCATGTAGTTCCTCACTCCATCCTTCCACCTCATATTCGGTCTACCTCTCCCCCTCTGTCCCTCCACCTCGCTCTCGTACACCCTCTTAGTCATTCTCTCGCTTTCCATACGTTCCATATGGCCGAACCATCTCAAGTTGTTCCTTTTCACACTTTCCAGCACATCTACCTCCACACCACACCTCCTTCTTACTTCCTCATTAGTCTGTCTATCCCTCCATGTAACTCCGCACGCACTCCTTAAGTAATTCATTTTCACTGCTCTCACTCTTGGTCTGAGTCTCTCAACCAACGTCCATGCTTCGCTTCCGTAAGTCAGTGTCGGGATTACCACACTGTCATGCAAGGACTTCTTCACTTCCATACTGACCACCCTATTTCTTGTTACTGCTTTTAGCGTTCCTACAACCCTCTTCCCCTGTTGTACCCTCTCCCGCACCTCTTCATCCATAGTCCCATCTTTACTCAACACACTGCCCAGATACTTAAAAGAGTTGACGATCTCCATAGCCTGACCGTTCAGCTTCACCTCACACTCTGTGACTTCACCCCTTTCGAAGACCATAACCTTGCTCTTTCCCGTATTTACCTTCAAATTCCGTTTTTCGCACACTGTTCCAAACTCATTTACCAGACCCTGCAACTCCCATTCATTATCACTCATCAGAACTGTATCATCCGCAAACAGCAGTATAGGTAGCTTCCACTCAATTCCCTCCCTTTTCAGCGATACACCAACATCCACTGCTCTTGATAGTATTTCTTTCATGACTCCATCCATATATACAGTAAACAACCACGGGGACATCACACACCCCTGTTTCAAACCAACATTCAGGTCAAAGAACTCGCTCTGCTCACTCTCCACACGTACTGCCGCCTTTGCACCCTCATACATGCTCTTCACTGCTTTCAGCAACTTGCCCTCTACTCCATATATTCTAAGTACTTTCCACAAACCTTCTCTATCCACTCTGTCATAGGCCTTCTCCAAGTCCATAAAGGCAACATACACCTTTTGTTTCTTCTCCAGATACTTCTCCACAACACAATTCAGGGTAAAAATCTGATCTACACATCCTCTTCCCTTCCTAAAACCTCCCTGCTCGTCGCCTATCCATTTCTCCGTTCTCACTCTCACTCTCTCAATCACTACCCTACTGTATACCTTCCCTACTACGCTTAGAAGACATATTCCTCGGTGGTTACCACACACTCCTCTTTCCCCTTTGCCCTTATATAGGGGGACTATTATGCCAGTCTTCCAGTCATCGGGTGCACTCCCCTTCTCCCATGCTAGTTTGCACATTTTCCATACCCATTCTATCACTATCTCACCACCATACCTCAACATTTCCCCACACACTCCATCTGTTCCTGGTGCTTTCCCCAACTTCACTCTTTTCATGGCTTCCCACACTTCTGACCTCCTGATCCCCACCTCCTCCTCCACTACTTCTCTTCTTCTCCCTCCCATACCATATCCAGCTATGTTTGCTGGCTCTTCATTCCTTTCATTTAGCAACTCACTGAAGTACTCCCTCCATCTTTCGACTCTCTCTTGCTTCTCGGCTAGCATTCTCCCATTCTTATCTTTCACACCCTTACTGTTTCCCTTGCTACCTTCCCTAACTTTCTTGACTTCTTTCCATAACAGTTTCTTACTCTCCCTCCATTTTACACTCAGATTCCTTCCAAATTCCTCATCTACTCTTCTCTTACTTTCCTTCACTACTCTCTTCACCACCCTCTTACTCTCCACGTACCTCGCTCGTTTCTGTCTCTCGGAATCTTCATTCCCTCTACTACCCAACCACACTCTATATGCTTTCTTCTTTTCTTCCACAGCTATTCTTACCTCTTCTGTCCACCATGCTGTACCTTTCACTCCCCTCCCTCTTCTCCTCACTCCACACACCTCCTCACATGCTGCACAGATCTCATCCTTAAACACCTTGCTCATCTCCTCCACTTCCTCCATAACTTCCAGGTCGAACCCACCTAGTCGTCTTTCCACTGCTCTCCTGTACTCCTTCCTGACTTCCTCCTCCTGCAACCTCTCCACCCTCCTCACCATTCCACCCTCCTCTCGCCTCCCTCCCGCTCTCCTCACCCACTTCTTTTGTATCCTAACCTTAGCTACCACTACATAATGATCAGACAGACCCCCTCCAATACCCCTATACACCCTAGCATCCATCACAGATTTCTTCATTCGTTCATCCACACATACATAATCAATCAATGACTTTCGTTCCACCACTGTCTTATCTTTCATCGTCAACATCCGTTTCCACGTGTACCTGTGGATCATTCTGTGTCGGAAGAAGGTGTTGGCTATCCACAGCCTCCTCCCCACACATACGTCCACAAGTGCACTACCATTCCCATTCACCTCTGATGGTACCCCCCACCCTCCCACCACTCCCTCAACTTTCCTATCACCCACCTTACCATTCATATCCCCAATCAGAAATATTCTTTCGTTCTTGTCAAACTTCTCCAGGCACGCCTCCACATTCATCCAGAACTCCTCTTTCTTTCTTTCAAGTATATCCTCTGTCGGGGCATACACGCATACAATCACCCACGTTTGTATTCCTACTTTCATTCTCACCCACACAATCCTTGAACCCACAGACCCATACTCTCTTACACATTCCTTCCATTTGCTACTTACAAACAAACATGCACCTTCTCTCGCTGTTCCTTCACTCACTCCAGCACACACACCCATTCCACATTCCCATTCTCTCACATCTGAACCTTTCCATTTGGTCTCTGTCATTCCACATACATCCAGCCTGGCATTCACTAATGCCAGTACACGAATGACCTTTTCTGAACCCGAACTGCTTGCTTGAAATTATTTCCCTCTCCTCCAACATACCCACCCATCTTTTTCTAATAATCTTTTCACAAAGCTTGCATATAACACTCGTTAAGGATACCGGTCGATAATTTAGCGGGTCTTCTTTATTTCCACTTTTATATATTGGAGTTATATTTGCTTGTTTCCATTCTAAGGGAAGTTCCCCCTTGTTTAATGAGTGTTGAACAATATTAAAAATAGGTCTCGCTAGTTGTTCAGAACATTCTCTTAATACCCATCAAGCAATGTTATCTGGGCCCATAGATTTTCTCACGTCCAATTCTTCCAACAATGATTTTAGTTCATCCTTGTTGACTTCTATCGACTCTAGTCCCTGTATCTCGTTCAATTCCACCACAGGTTCTACATAGTCATCCTCCTCCACAAACACGGATGTTAATGTATCATTCATAATTTCACACATACCCACTGTGTCTTCATATAACTGACCCTCTAACCTAAGCTTTGTTATTTTGTCCTTTATTTTTCCGTTGATATAACTATAGAACAGTTTGGGTTCTTTATTACATTTGTTTACTATATCTTTTTCAAAGTTCTTTTTCTCCTCTCTTATAGGGTAAGACGGGGTAATTTCGCCGAAAATCGCGTATTTTGACGAATAGAAACTGCTACAAATGGAATTTTAAATTCTTTAATATTTTATCTATACATTCAGTCTTTCTGCTATAGATGCCCAAAAAACGAAAAAAATATATAATGTTTTGGTCATGCTGCCGAATTTTTGAAAAAAGTCACTCTCGCGGCGAAATTACCCCGCCCGGCGGGGTAATTTCGCCGCGACCTATTTGACGCATCATCTAGCTAGTAAACTAGATAACATTATATGAGTAATGGCCAGACAAAACACTAGCGCGCAGGTAAAAGCAATGAAAACATTCACAAACCCAAACTGACACTAAACATGCCAATAGAAAAACGTTGCACGCACAACACACAACTGAACAGGGCGGGCAGAGATGCAGGTGTGTCACACGTGTAGGCCTAGGCGCCACTGTTTCTAGTGCGGGTGTGGACGTGTCTAGTGCGGGTGTGGAGTTGTGGACATGTAGTGCGGGTGTGGATGTGTCTAGTGCGGTTGTGGACGTATTTATTAGGCTTACAGGTGTGGAAGTATTTAGTGCGGGTGTGGACGTGTCTCGTGTGGGTGCGGCGTGTAGGTTGCTAGTACAAAGTACCAGGCAGCAGCTGACGGCTACTGCCAACACTGTGTCACACGCAAACATACAAACAAACAAACACACATACAAACCACCCACAAACACCCTCATACACACCTGACCATACCGTCAGACGCGCCGCTAGCCCCGGCTCCAGGCCCCGCGAAACTGCAACAAAACCTAAGCCAAACTAGATCTACAACCTAAGCCAAACTAGCTATACAACCTAAGCCAAACTTGCTCTACTACCTAAACCAAAACTGCTCTACAACCTAAGCCAAACTGCAGCCGAATCCATGCAATAGTTTCGGAGATATCGGCGTTTGAATGCAAATTATTAGAGCCGCGGAGAAATTACCCCGTCTTACCCTAGTCTTGACATAGTTGTTTCTAGCATTCTTATACTCCTTCCATTTTTCCTCAGTGTGTCTCCTCACTTTATTCCATGCAGAGTCCTTTTTGTTCTGGGCAATGTGACATCGCATGTTAAACCACTCTTTCTCCTTGGCCAGCTTTCTATCCTTAACCCTCGTGGCCCGGGCTGCCTCTCCATAGGACGGAGCTCGTATCCGGGCGATCTGGCCGAAAATCAACAAAAGTAAACTAAGGCTAATCTCGCTTAATATATTACAGTAAAAGTCCGTTAATCCGACGACCGATGATTCGAATCTCCCAATAGTCCGAATTTTTCAATTTGAGGCCAAATCTGAATTCACCCGATGGTCCGAATTTCAAGAAGTCCCAAAGTCCCCTTTTTGAGGCATTAGGCCACTCAAATGACACATAATGGAGCACACACATATCATATGTTCATGAATTCACTTTAAAAGTTTACCATTGTCATTGTAGCCTATTATCTACTTCAAAACATTCAGATTAATGGTCAAAGGAAGCTACTGATATAATCGTAAACACCTTCGTCTTCTTCTTCTTCCACATCGTCTGCTAGAGAGTTTGTTTTGCTCTTGAACGCATCCTTGGGACGCTCCGATGCGCTACTGGCTTGCACCGCATTTTCTGCAAGCGCATTCAGTCTTGAGCTTGAAAACGCACCTTTCAAGAAGTCCCAAAGTCCCCTTTTTGAGGCATTAGGCCACTCAAATGACACATAATGGAGCACACACATATCATATGTTCATGAATTCACTTTAAAAGTTTACCATTGTCATTGTAGCCTATTATCTACTTCAAAACATTCAGATTAATGGTCAAAGGAAGCTACTGATATAATCGTAAACACCTTCGTCCTCTTCTTCCACATCGTCTGCTAGAGAGTTTGTTTTGCTCTTGAACGCATCCTTGGGACGCTCCGGTGCGCTACTGGCTTGCACCGCATTTTCTGCAAGCGCATTCAGTCTTGAGCTTGAAAACGCACCTTTGGACGTATTAGTCTTGAGCTTGAAAACGCACCTTTGGATGTTCCGATACGCTACTATTTATAGTTCAGTGATCGGAGCATCCCAAGGGTGCTTTCAAGACAACAAGACAAGGGTGCTTTCAATACAATATAATATAACAGAGCACGTCACAAAAGGAAAATCACAAAAGGAAAATTACAAGAACCTCTCAGGGAAGTGCCGTTGTTAAGGCATTACTTCCCGAACCACATCTGATCTTCAAGAGCAAGACAAACTCGCTAGTAGACGGAAGAAGAAGAAGACGTTTATATCAGCAGATTCCTTTGACCATTAATCTGAATGTTTTGAAGTAGTTAATAGGCTACAATGACAATGGTAAACTTTTGAAGTGATTTCATGAACATATGATATGTGTGTGTGCACCATTGTGTCATTTGGGTGGCCTAATGTCTCAATGTTTTCGTCATACACAGGTTCATAGGGGTAAAGTCCGATAATCCGAAAAATCCACTAATCCGAACGAGAGCCGGTCCGCTGCCCTTCGGATTAACGGAAGTTTACTGTACCTACATTAATCAAACATTTGTCAAAATTTGCGCCTTACCTTGCCGTGTAGACTGGCATTGAGTAGAGCTCTCTAGCTCAACTGGTTCCGGAGTTATGGTGATGGAAGTTGAGGTAACTTTTGCCGCGTATTTACCTCGGCGTGTCCGAACACTCAACCGCGGCCCCGGCTACGACGCCCAGTTGCACGCATCGCTCCACCCGCAATTATGCCGGGAAGCGATTTGATAGTGTTTTATTGTTTATTATGCAATGTATTATAGTTATTATGTTATTTTCACTCAATAAAGTTATTTTCATGAAGTTATTTGTGTGTCTGTCACTTATTACTTCGTTTTATTATTATAATTATGATTATAGTGTCACTTTCACTGGACTTTGATAGTTGATGGTGTCATTTTCACTTTTATGTATTGTTAGGTAAGCTAATCATATATAATGTCACTTTCACTTGTTCATATTGTTATTAAGGCACTTATTATTACTTATGTGTCTCTTTCACTTATACCTACTTTATTATTATTATAGTGTCACTTTCACTGGACTATGATAATTGATAATGTCATTTTCACTTATGTATTGTTAGGTAAGCTAATAATATATATAGTGTCACTTTCACTTGTTCATATTGTTCTGAAGGCACTTATTATTACTTATGTGTGTCTCTTTCACTTATACCTACTTTATTATTATTATAGTGTCACTTTCACTGGACTATGATAATTGATAGTGTCATTTTCACTTTTATGTATTGTTAGGTAAGCTAATAATATATATAGTGTCACTTTCACTTGTTCATATTGTTCTGAAGGCACTTATTATTACTTATGTGTGTCTCTTTCACTTATACTTAGTTATATTACTTATATTATTATTCTTAGCCTACATTTGAGTGTCACTTTCACTGTTGTCACTTCCACTTCAAAAGTTTATCAGAGTGTGGAAGTCGTTGAAGCAGGTGCCAGCACACAGTGCCACTTGACACTCGAGGCATTCCCAAGTGGTTTTTGTGGTTTTGCGGGGTCTTCTTGTTGTGTGGCTGCACACATGGCACCTCTTCTGGATTCTGCTTTTACTACCTGGTGCTTTGAAAGGAAGGGCGTTGAGCTGGTGCTTCCTGAAAAATTCAGCACACCCCGTTCTGTCCAGCATGCCTGGTCCTGGTGTACCCGCATGTTTAACCAGGAGCTCAAGTATCACCTGCTTATGGAAGGTCCGCAGGGACTTGTACTTCGGGGCTATTTGAGTCCTCAGACGGTAGATGTTGTATGCATTGATGACTGACATATCTACCGTATGCAGGATAAACTTCTTGTACCACCTGCAAGATGTTCGCAGGCAGTCGATGAAGCCCATCTGCATGTCGGACTTGTCGACGAGGCGCATATTTATGTTGTTAGTCCAGGACAGCAGCTGGTTTCTGGACGGGGTTCTTGGTTCTTCGGTCCACCTTCCCTGTGGCGACCATCTCGGCCTTGTGGCATGTGGTGAGGAGGTTGACCTTGCGCTGGTCATGCAAGTGGATGGGGCCACTCTTCTTATGGAAGATGTCCGTCTTTTTGGTCTTCGTTAGGTAGGTTGGCATGCCCTTCCTCTTGGCCTTGACTGTGCCGACAGTTCCGGTCTTGCGGTCATGGAGGTACTTGGCCAGGATAGGCGACGTGTAGTAGTTATCGGTGTAGAGGATGTGGTTTTGATGGAAGTACCTCTCCATCATCTTCTTTACTACAGCGCCGCCAAAACCAATGAGGGGGTCAGTCTGAATTTCGCCACCCTTGCCGCTGTAGACTATAAAGTCCAGCACATATCCCGTCTTGCAGTCGCAGAGGACGAAGAGCTTGATGCCGAAGCGGTGTCTCTTGGCCGGGATATACTGCCAGAAGTGCAGCCTACCACGGAACAGGACCAGAGACTCATCGAGGCACATCTTCTGGAAAGGAATCAGGTAGGTGGAAAACCGATGATGTATCATGTCATATAGCTTCCTGATCTTCCATAGTGAGTCTTGAAGGTGGACTGCCATGTTGTTTGTGAGGTGGATATATGAGAGGATGTCGAAGTACCTATCCCTGGACATGTACTTGCCAAATGCTGGAGTCGTTACGATGTCGCCAGTGATCCAGTACTCGGCCAGAACGTGCTTCTTTATATGTGTCATCAGCATTGTGAGTGCCAAGAACACATATAGTTCTGCCACAGTGAGAGCTCTCCATGCCACCATCTTGACACTGGTCTTCCTCCCAAGAAAGTTGGAACAGATAGCATGGTGGTTATTTGTCTCTTCGACGAGGTATTCCATGACTTCATTGTCATAGAAGCCACAGAAAAGTTCACTCGGGGTAGCATTTGGACCACAGGGATATGCTGGTGTCACCCCGGAACCCTGCTGTACCTCGTCAAAGGCAGGACAATCTGGCTCAAAATCAGCCCCATCTGTCCACACAAACAGGTCGGATGCTCGAGGACGTGCAGCTGCAGTAGGCACATGCGCTGGACGCCCAGGCACACGCCCTTGGTCACGCGGACGCCCTGCACGCCCACGCCCACGCGCAGGCCCAGGGGCATCGGCGTCGGCAAGCTGACCACGACCACGACCTCGCCCTCTAACCCGTCTTGTCGGGACTTCCTCCTCTTCCACATCCTCCTCCTCCTCTTCCTCAGGCGACGTCAGGTCATCTGGGGCAATGTTGGGGTCGTCAGCATCCTCTTCAGGAGACAATTCAGGTGAAGAAGTGACCGGGCGTCGTTGGCGTGGGGCGCGGGAGGCTGCGGGAGGTTCAACAATGGGAGCCTCGGCCTCGGGAGTTGGGCTCCTTTTGCGGCGAGCCGAGAGCTTCCCCGCAGCAAATAATGCCCTATGATGTGGGGCCTGTGGTGGCACACTGTGGGAGGACAATGCCGCCCCACTAGTACCACTTGTAGAGGCCCTTCGGTCATCGTCAGGGAGAGATGAAGCCGAGGGCTGTGGGTGACCAACGCGGCGTCCCGGGTCAAGGCGTCGGGACAAAGGAATGCGGGTGGTTGCTAGACCAGGGTCGGCGTCACTATCACTGTCTTCCGCTTCCCTAGCATTTTCTGCTGCTGCCCTGCGTGCTTTTTTAGCTGCACTTTTCACCAATGATTGTTTATAAAAATATTTGCCCACTTTCAAGGGCGTACGGGCAGGTAATATTAAAACAGAGAAGGATAATAGAAGCAATAGAAAAATATACATGTATGATAGAGCAGATTATGAGCTTCTGAGACGGTGTTTGGACATTGACTGGGGGGAATACTTGAACGGTGAAGACGCTGAAGGAATGTGGAGGAAAATTAGAGTCAAACTGGAGAATGCTGTATCTAAAAGTGTACCAGTAAGGGAATATAAGGATAAAAAAAAAATTGAGGAAAAGAACGAACCCAGAATTGCCAATGAAAAGAAAGCTTTGGACATTGATTAGAAGAAAGAAACTATTCTGGGAATGACTAAAATTGTTAAAAAAGAACAGGGGGTCTAGTATAGAAGCTAAAGAAGTGGATCTGGAACGCAGACAAATAAACAATAAAATAAGGTGGGAGACAAGGAGGGGGTGAAGGAGAGGGAGAGAGAGATTGCTAGAAATGTGAATGATAATCCAAAAATATTCTGGAAGTACATTCAGAAAAAGTTAACAAGAAGAGTAGGGATCCCAGAGCTGGTAGGGGGGTTGGATGATGGGAGTAGAGCGGAGACTGATAAGGAGAAAGCAGAGGTGCTGGGGAAATACTTTGGGGGGGTACTAACAGTGGAGTTGGATGATGCAGTGCCTACTATTCCCATCAAACAGGCACCGGCACTAGAACTAATAGAGTTTTCCCATGCTAGAATAAGAAGGGCTATAGAAAAAATTAACAGAAGTAAGTCCCCGGGACCGGATGGGATACACCCAAGAATCATAAAGGAAGGAGGTGAGATGTTAGTAGAGCCATTGAAAATGTTATTTGAGGTATCGTTTAACCCGCTGGATCCCAGCGTCTCACGTGTTGCGTCGGCAATGTTCGATCACCAGAACCCAGCGACGCAACGGTTGCGTCCGTCCCAATTACTCCGGTCCTATGGCACCTAGAGGGCTCAGATTTGTATGGGAACTGTGTAAGTATCCCACACACCCATGCCGATGGTTGAAAACTCTCAAAGTCCAACCGTGTGCGCGTGAGCGTGTAAAAACCTGTTTTTTTGGGGAAATTGCCTTCAATTTTTTACTCTTCTAAAATCCGTTTTCGGGGGCTCTGTAGGACCATTTTTTGAGCTTTTTGATTGTTTTTTCGTGGTTTTTCCTTCATTCCTAACCCATTCGCTATTGTTTCTGGAAAAAAAAAAAAATCAAAACCTGCTGGGCCCGGGTGGTACATCATCATCATCTCCGACGCCTTGCTTCCCCCTGGGAAACCCCCACTAGAGGATGGCCATGACAGAAACGTCTCCAAGCTACTTTGACAAGACATGCCTCCTTTGCCCGTGCCACAATGCCCCTTCCACTACGTGGAAGTTTTTCTTCAATATATTTTTCCACTTTCTTTTCCCATACCATAGGTGGTCTTCCACTACTAGCGGTTCCACTCACCTGACTCCCATATATCTTTCTTGGCATTCTGTCTTCATCCATTCTCTGAACATGACCATACCACCTCAAAGTACTTCTCTCATCTCCCATCATCTCCAGACATCACCTTTTGCTCCCCAGAACTCGCCCCCACAACATCCTGGAGGGTGGTCAGAACCTTAGGCTCTGACCACCTCCCGATCATTATCACCACCAAAACCAGACTCACCCCAGCTAGCCACAAACACACATACACCAATTATAAAAGAGCTAACTGGGAAGCATTCACAAATGAGACAGAACAACACTTCACAACTCTAAACAGTACACCCATCACTTACATCAACAATGCTGTACACATACTCAATAAAACTATCCAAAACGCTGACAAGAAACACATTCCAAGAGGTAACAGAAAAAGACACAACCCCAACTTCACACCAGAAATTCAAAACCTCATCAGACAACGCGACATACTGAAACACTCCCCAGCACCCCACACACAAGACATCACACAACAAATTCAAGCACTCAACACCCAAACTAACAACAAAATACAAGAACAACAAAAACTAAATTGGAATAACTTCCTACAAACACTTGATCACAAAACAAACCCCAAAAACTCTACAAAACACTAAACAGCATCACACTTTCCAACAGCAACACAACACAATCACATGCTGCAATCACAACAACAGACTCTACTCCTTCATGTAAACAACAAGCAAACACTCTCATCAATCACTTCTCACATGTCAGCCACCTAAAACCTCACAAAGACGACCGACGTGTCATCCGACGTAAGAGACAATTCCCCACAGACCCTGACTATACACCCTTCACCAATCACCAGACAAAGCATATCATCAACAATCTCAAGCACTCACCTGCCTGTGGCCTAGACAACATAAGCAACATACACCTCAGACACCTGGGACCACAAGGCATACAAGCACTCACTAACATATCAAACTACAGCTATTCACACAACACAATACCAGACATTTGGAAGCATGGTATCATCATCACATTCCCCAAACCCAACAAAGACCCCACGCTACTCTCCTCGCACCGCCCCATCACACTCCTTTGCTCCCCCTCCAAAGTCATGGAACGCCTAGTATTACAACTAATTACACCTGACCTACCCCTAGCTCCAACACAACATGGCTTTAGGCCACTGCACTCCACAAACACTCTTCTCACAGACCTTACACAAAGAGCTTTCGACGGCATCAACTCAGCTAGACCACCACACAGATCACTATTAGCCACACTCGACATTAGTAAAGCCTTTGATGCCATCCCCCGCCACAACCTAACAAACAAAATCTACAACACAAACATGCACAACAACACAAAAAGGTGGCTGGCCTACTTCCTAGCAGGCAGATGTGCACACGTATCTTTTGCCGGTCAGTCATCTAAAATCAGAAACTTTCCAAACGGAGTCCCACAAGGATCCGTCCTATCGCCCGCACTCTTCAATCTGTACATGCACGATATAACTACACCCAATACGCCCCAAATAAACTTAGCCTCCTATGCAGATGACATAACACTCACATGCACACACCATGACCCAAAAAGAGCAACAGATCTCCTTCAACCCTATCTCAACACACTACATGGCTGGTGCACTACAAACAGACTTAATCTAGCCCCAGCCAAATCCACCGCAACCCTGCTCACAAGTTGGACAGGAGAACACGAATACATCCCTCAACTCACCATAAACAACACACCCCTAACACATACACACACCCAAAATCCTAGGAGTAACATATGATACTCGTATGACATTCAAACAGCACACCACAAACATTAAAAAGAAACTGACACCCAGACTTAACGCCCTCAGGTCACTTGCTCACTCAAAATTTGGACACAACAAAGAAACTACCACCACAGTATATAAACAATACATAAGATCAGTGATGGAATACGCAAGCCCAGCCTGGGCTTCTAACCTAGCTGAAACACATCATACGACCTTACAGACTATTCAAAACAAAGCCCTGAAGATCATTACAGGTTGCACAGCTACTTCACCCACAGATCACCTACATCAAGAAACCAAAATCCTCAAAGTCAAAGACCATCTGGACATGAGAGGCACTCAATTCCTGGCAGCAGCCTCTACGAACCAAGACCACCCACTAAACTACATGGCAACACACCCAGACACCAAGAAATATCAAAACAACACCCAGCACACGGTATCACACACAATTATTGTCCTCTCTCCCTCCCTGCCCACCCCGAACCAACTTCCAAAAGCACATCCATACTCATATCTCTCACCGATCCATCCACTCACTCACAGACAACACGCAGCTGCATGCACGACCTCCCGAAATCCATCCTTCCGAAGTTCCGAATCCTCCCTTCCTCGCGAGGACAGAGTCCACCTGGCCAGGCTGAGATGCGGACACCATCCAGCTCTCCTGAGCTATCAGAAGAGACTGGATGACTCCGTTGTCGACGCCTGCCCGGGATGTAACACAGCACCCCATACCATTAAACACATCATAGAAGACTGCAGTTCACACAACCACTTACGCCAACAACACAATCTACACTCAATGCGAGCTCTGTGGGAAATCCCGATCGTGGCCGTGGCCTTTCTCAGGGACTCGGGGCTGTTCGGCCAGGCAGCTTAGGGAACAACAACAACAACAACAACAACAACTTCTTCTCTTGATCCACTCAACCACACCACAATCAATGCCCAAAGCCTGCTCTTCCATTCCAAAGGACTCGTACACTTCCCCATTACTTGGGCCATCTAGCCTATTTTCATGCCAGCTGCCATTCTGAGAAAGCTCATCTCCACAGCTCTTAGTTTGAAGAGGTCCTCGTCACTTGCCGTCCATGTCTCGCTTCCATACGAGAGTGTTGGGAGCAGCACACTGTTTCTCAGTGACTTTTTGACTTCCTGGCTAACCATTCTTCCTTTGAGAATACTATCAAGTTCTCCAATCACTTTTCTCCCTTGCATTTTTCTCTCTTTTATCTCACTCTCCATTTTACCATAGTACAGCTCCCAAATACTTGAAACTTTCAACCTCTTCTAGTACTTAATTTTTCAATTTTATTTTACAACTTTTCTTGTGATCTTTCTTGATTCTATATTTTTCCTTAAAATCTATAGTTTCATGCATTCTTCTCTCAAACACCATTACCTTACATTTCCCTACCTGGTGGTACATTTATTAATAACTAGCTGGGGCTCAGCGGGTTAATACAGGACAAATCCCGATGGACTGGAGAGAGGCGAACATAACAGCTATATTTAAGAAGGGAAAGAGAAATGACCCAGGGAATTATAGACCAGTCAGTTTGACAAGTGTTGTGTGTAAACTAATGGAAACGGTAATTAGAGAAGGAATAATGGAGCATATGAAGTCAAACCAACTTTTTAGTGGGAGACCCTTCGGATTCTTGCCGGGGAGGTCGACGGTACTACAGCTAATTAAGGTGGTAGATGATTGGATGTGAATTCTAGAAGATGGTGATGTAATAGACATGGTATATTGCGATTTTATGAAGGCCTTCGATAAGGTCCCACATAAAAGGTTAATAGAGAAAGTTAGAAGCTATAATATAGGGGAGAAATGTGTGAAATGGATAGAAGCCTTCCTGAAAGATCGGAGACAGAGGGTACTGGTGAATGGAATAGGCTCGTGGTGGAGGGAAATTACAAGTGGGTTACCTCAGGGATCTGTGTTGGGACCACTGCTGTTCGTTATATTTATCAACGACTTACCTGAAGTTATAACTAATGGAAGTGAGGTATACCTATATGCGGATGACACTAAGCTGTATAGAAGAGTGAGGAGTAAGGAAGATGTAGGTTTGCTTCAAGGAGGTGTGGAGGGCATGAAGGGATAGTCTGAGCATTGGTTAATGCCTTTTCATCCAAAAAAATGCAAGTACATGCGGATTGGGACAAGCAAGATAGACAAGGTAGGATACAGTATGTATGAAGCGATGGAGGAAGTGAATGCAGAGAAGGATATAGGAGTAGTGATAGACAATAAGTTAAATTTCTCAGAACATTTAGCAGAAAAGATAAACAAAGCCAATAGAATTGTAGGGCTGATAAGGAGGACATTTGTGTCACTTGACGAAGAAATCTTCAGGAATCTCTATACAGCGCTGGTTAGGCCGCACCTGGAATATGCGAACCAGGTGTGGGCTCCATATATGGTAAAGGATATAGAAGCAGTGGAGAAAGTGCAGAGGAGAGCTAGCAAGCTGGTACCAACGTTGAAGAACGCGGGCTATGAGCAGAGGTTGAGGAAACTGGGGCTTCCGACACTGGCATATAGGAGAAAGAGAGGGGATATGATAGAGACTTTTAAGATAGTGTCAGGAAAGTATGATGAGGATGTGTGTGAAGGTATCCTCTTGATGCGGGAGGGAACAAGAATGAGAGGACACTCTAAGAAAATTTACAAAGAAAGAAATAGGCTTGAGAAGGCAAAGAACTCATTTTGTAATAGAGTGGTAAATGAGTGGAACGCACTGCCCCAGTATGTAGTCGATTCCGAATCAATAAGGGAGTTTGAAAGTAATCTTGATAAAGCATGGGGAAGACAAGATTTGAAGTTTGATTATAAAACAAAAACACAGAATAGTAAAAATGTTGCGTCTGCTACCGCTGCCGCCAACACCGTGAACGACCGCAGCAGTGCAAGTACTGGTACTGAGCTGGATACACAGGCCTAGTTTGCCTTTTTCCAGAGGATCTACTGTAAGAAACTGTAAGTAAAGGGGAAGGTCCTGGGCTAGGGCTAGGCCTAGGCCTAGACTGGCCTACGAAACTTGGCGAAGGGGTTGGCTCTAGCTCACTTGGAAGCTCAGTAGCACCTTCCTCAACCACTTCCACATCAGGATCATCACTACTGTCTCCCCCCTCAAATAGATCTACATTGTCGTCTTCTCCAAACCCAACAAAATCCTCAACTTCGCTTCCACTTCCTCTGTTAACAAATACGTTTTTGTCCACCGAGCTTTCGCCACTGCTCAGTTCAACGTTAAAAAGTTCTCGTTGTATAGCACTATCACTCAACAAACGTTTAACTTCCTTTCGTTTAGCTTTCTCCTCAGTTGGAACAGGTGTCGAAGTAGCAAGCGGGGTAGCACTGGGGCGCGCGGGAGGTTGCACAAAATCGGACGCGTCGGAATTCATGATTTCGCTATAACTCGCTATGGCGGCCACGTAGGAACTGATAACGGTAGTACAGTAAAAGTCTGTTAATCCGACGACCAATGATTCGAATCTCCCAATAGTCCGAATTTTTCAATTTGAGGCCAAATCCGAATTCACCCGATGGTCCGAATTTCAAGAAGTCCCAAAGTCCCCTTTTTGAGGCATTAGGCCACTCAAATGACACATAATGGAGCACACACATATGATATGTTCATGAATTCACTTTAAAAGTTTACCATTGTCATTGTAGCCTATTACCTACTTCAAAACATTCAGATTAATGGTCAAAGGAAGCTCCTGATATAAACGTAAACACCTTCTTCTTCTTCTTCCACATCGTCTGCTAGAGAGTTTGTTTTGCTCTTGAACGCATCCTTGGGACGCTCCGATGCGCTACTGGCTTGCACCGCATTTTCTGCAAGCGCATTCAGTCTTGAGCTTGAAAATGCACCTTTGGACGTATTAGTCTTGAGCTTGAAAATGCACCTTTGGACGTTCCGATACGCTACTATTTATAGTTCAGTGATCGGAGCGTCCCAAGGGTGCTTTCAAGACAACAAGACAAGGGTGCTTTCAATACAATATAATATACAGAGCACGTCACAAAAGGAAAATCACAAAAGGAAAATTACAAGAACCTCTCAGGGAAGTGCCGTTGTTAAGGCATTACTTCCCGAACCACATCTGATCTTCAAGAGCAAGACAAACTCGCTAGTAGACGGAAGAAGAAGAAGACGTTTATATCAGCAGATTCCTTTGACCATTAATCTGAATGTTTTGAAGTAGGTAATAGGCTACAATGACAATGGTAAACTTTTGAAGTGATTTCATGAACATATGATGTGTGTGTGCACCATTGTGTCATTTGGGTGGCCTAATGTCTCAATGTTTTCGTCATACACAGGTTCATAGGGGTAAAGTCCGATAATCCGAAAAATCCACTAATCCGAACGAGGGCCGGTCCGCTGCCCTTCGGATTAACGGAAGTTTACTGTAGTTGAGGCTTGGTGGCGCTACGATCGCCCCTGCAAAGTAAAATTTGCCCGCGCGAATTTTAAAGCACGCTTTCAAGCACAGAGATTTTAAAAGGACACCCGGGCAACTGCCCATCTGCCGCGCTGTCATTTTAAAATTACACCCGGGCTGGAAGGGTTAAATGTTGGTACATATTTATCTACAGGGCCCCTGTCTGTAAATATCTAGTAACATGGTGTATTTTACCTGAATATTCTGTTCTTGCTCAATAAATGACCAATCTATATTTGCAAAGTATCCTCATAATGATTCATAATCCGCCTTACTATAATTTAGTCTATATTCCCTATGTTACTCCTCTCTGCCTTCCAGAAATTCCACTGTCAATTCAAATTCAATCACAGCATGATTGCTTTTTCTCATGGGACTCAAATATGTTAGGTTATTTATTTCTTGGGGGTCTTTGGTGAATATTAAATCAAGTCTTGATGGTTCATTACCTCCTCTAAATCTTGTATTTTTCGTAACGTGTTGTGTTAGTAGATACCCCATTGTTAGTTCAAGAAATTTGCTACCCCAAGTATTTTCATTTGAACCCGCATCCAAACATTCCCAATCCACCTCCCCGCAATTAAAGTCCCCTGCAAGAATAAGCCTATTTTTCCTTTTACAAATAATTTCTAACATTCGCAAGGTTTCCAAAATTAATTCATTATATTCATCGTTGCTCCAAGATTTAGTCTTAGGAGGTAAATACATTGATACAATGTCTAATTTTGATCTATCATTATCTTCAATTTCAAGTGCTACCACTTCAGCAATGCTATCACCAAGTTTTAATTCTTTAGCAGTAATTTTATTATCTACCATGATCAACACTCCTCCTGGCTTTCCTAACCTGTCTTTTCTCCATGTACTGTATCCCGCACAACTAATTATATTCGTGTCTACCTCCTGGTTAAGCTTAGTTTCAGTCAAACATACTACCCCGGGCCTCTCTCTCTTTACATATTCGTCAAACTCAATCTTTTTGGAGATTAACCCATCAATATTTGTATACATGAACTTAGTGTTACCAGTATTTTCCCTATTTTTCTCGTCCCTGCCCGTTCCTTTCTTTTTTGTACGTACCGGTTCCCCTCCCAATTTATTTCCTAGCTTGTCTCCTCTTCTCTTGTCTCCACCTGGACTGTTTCTCGCTCCGTTTCCACCTCCCCTCCCTTTGCCTCCACTTGGACTGTTTCTCTTTCTATTTCCACCTCCCCTTTCTCTGCCTTCTCCTCCGTCTCCCTCACCATCTCCCTTTCCCTCCCTACTTTGTCCCTTCGCTTTATATACCATTTGACTTTTCCCTCCCACACTCTCCAGAAAAACTTCTTTTCGTCTTCTTTCGTCCTTTCTCCATTCTTTTCATTTGCCTCGGTTTGCAATTGCTTTCTTATGTTTCTTTCTTCAATACTCGTGTCTTTTCTAATTGTAATTTTCTTAAACTTGCTGGTCAAGTTAAGTCTCCATGTTACATTCATTATTGCATCCACTGTTACCCTAGACCTAAACTGCACTCTCATTGGCCTTATGTTTCCCTTGCTATATTTACCCATTCTCCTAACTTCTTCAATATCATCTCTCCAGTTGTTTCCTTCTTCATCGACATGCTTGATTAATGTTTTTACCTTGTTAATTTCTTCCTTATCCCTAGCTTTCCTCTCAATAATATGCTCCTCTATATCCCCAAATACAATAATACACTTATTTCTATCTATTGTTTCACGCAGGACCTGTTCGTTTCTCCTCATAGCTTTTACTACCACTGATTCTAGATCTTTCTTTTCCCTTTCTGATTGTTTCTTTTGTTCCTCCATGATTTCCTTCACTCTTCCTCCTTCGTCATTAACCCATTTATTGTGTTTCTCCTTAATCTCCTCAACATGTGTTTTCATTTCCTTGGTTTGCCCTTTGTATTCTTCAAGTTGTAATCTTAAAGCTTCATTTTCGTCCCGGAGTAGCCCCATATGTGTTTGAATTTCTTTTAGGCTAGCCTGACTCAAATCTTGCCCAGGCTCGATGTTCGCAGCCTGAGCAGCACATATTGAACATAGAGCCTCAATCTGTGAACTAACACTCACCTTCCACTCCTGCATATGCTCCTTCCACCTTTTAATCTCCTTCAGCTCACGTACAATTTTCCCTAGAATGCCCCCGCTCTCACCGACTTCAAATCCATCAAAGTCAGCCATATTTGTTTCAGCCATATCCACTCGCATTCACTATCGCTTGAATTATTCTTATCACTCGAAATATCCTCACTTGATTTTATTTTCAAAATATTTTAATACTGCATTATAATACAGGACAACACAAAATATCCTTATACTGTACTCAAATTTAGGTGAGTTTATTTGACGAGCGCTGTAAACAGCTTGCTAGATCAGCTGATTTTCGGGAGCGTGGGTGCAGAGGTGTTGTCTCGTCGGCGGTTCGACAGTTGTGTGTTTTTCATTGTGAACAATTGTGAAAGAAATATGTAAGCAATGATGATAATGGATTCTCTCTCCACAGCACATAGTGGCAGAGGTGTGGGTAGAGAGAGCTAGTGAACTGGGCAGCAACAACCTCATATTCTGTCGCACACACCTTGGTCACCTCCTCAGTCCTGGTGATACTGTCATGGGGTAAGTTGTTTTTATTTATTTTCAAGTAGCTATGACATATCTGTAGGATAATGACTACTAATACCGGTATAGAATAGTACTTATGAATAATGCTAAAAATAATTGTTAGTAGGCAGTAGCTATATAAGTGTACCCTTGTTTCAGCTTCGACCTACGTCAATCGAACGTGAACGACACCAACATTGACAAGATGGATCCAGACATGGTGCCGGATGTGGTACTGGTGAGGAAGGTTTATGCTGACAAGGCCACACGTAACAGACGCCGCCGCTGGAAGCTACGACACTTGGGCATTGATGATGATACTTTCAGTCAGAACAGGTCATTATCATGGCACCTTGATTATTTATATACAGTATGCCACTTTGCACTCGTCAAGCTGGTTCTATTATTATTGGGGTTCATATATTGAACCACCATTTTGATAGAACCATCCCGATGTGTGCAAACTTTTTACAAATGACATCTTTGTACTGTACGTATGTATGTACAGTATATACACAGGCACATACCCCGTAGCTGGGGGTGGCCCACTCAAGACAGAGCTCGAACAGGGAAAGAAAAAAAAAATACATACTGTATAATAAAATAATAATAATAATAATAATCTCAATAATCTCACTCAACTCGTTCGCCCAGGCGAAAACCAAGAGACCCATTACTTTACTTTAATTTAGCTTAACCCAGCAGCTGCGGGGACACTCTTAAGAGGTTTTACTGGGCGACTGCGGGGAAACTGAAGATCCTAGGCCTAAAAAAAAAAAAAAAATTAAAACACCCCAGTGGCACTTAAAAAAAATGGTGTTTAACCCTTCCTCCCCGGGCTGTCTTACCCAATGACGGTCGCTCCTACCCGGGCGAAATGGCTGAAAAACGTCTAGGCCTAGGCTACCATATTTATGTTTATTTTCACTGCTAGAACTTTCCCACTCATCTATAATCGTAGTGCGGTTTTCAATCTGTATTTTGGCATTGAGTAGAGCTCTGTAAGTCAACTGGTTCAGTTGTGATGACGATTTCAGTGGAGCCAATATTGCAGAGATGTTGCCAATATGGGGCTTTTCAGACACTAATTTCGTCATGACGTCAGAACAATAACATTGAGGAGTCTTCTCCTTCTTGTTTTCGGAGGTGAGGTGACGAACGCTTGGGTTTGTTGACATACGTCGTACGCACGGCGTTCAGACCAAGCTTAATTAGGCTATTAAGCTCATGCCTTAGATAAGGCATACCGGGTAGCGGCCCTTCTTTCGTGCTGTCCTTACCTAAGGCAGACCGGGTAGGAAGGGTTAAGTGAGATAATTCCCCTCGGTGAGGGGATACTGATACGGTGAGAAAGGCAGTTGAGGAGAAGAGACAGTGTTTTGAGAGGGTTTTACAGGATTGTAGTGTTGAGGTATGGGAGAGGTACAAGGAGAAAAGGAGAGAGGCAAAACGGAAAATTTGAGAAGCGAAAAAAGATGCAAACGAAAGGTGGGGTCAAAGGCTGAGTGAGAATTTTGAAGAACGAAAGAAGATGTTCTGGAAGGAGGTAAATAAAGGAAGGAAAGGAGGACAAAAGAGGGAAGAGTCAGTGAAAGATGAAAATGGAGAATTACTAGTGGAACCAGTTGAAGTGAGGAAAAGATATGCCGAGTATTTTGAATCTTTGTTAAATACAAGAGATGGAAGAGAAGCAGTGATTGAAGCAGAGGTGGATGGAGATAGGTTACCCAGGCCACCCAGGTGGCAGGGAATGAATGAAAGGATTGAGGAAAATGAGGTGAAAGAAGCAGTGAAACAAATGAGAGTGGGAAAAGCAGAAGGTTTGGATGGTATTGCTGTGGAGTGTATAAAGAAGGGTGGAGATGTGATAATAGATTGGTTGGTGAGACTTTTCAATGTGTGCTTTGCTGTGTCAATGGTACCAATAGACTGGAAGAGTGCATGTATTGTGCCGTTGTACAAGGGGAAGGGAGATCGGCAGGAGTGTTCAAGTTATAGAGGTATTAGTTTATTGTCAGTGGTTGGAAAGCTGTATGGCAGGGTGTTGATAGAGAGGATAATAAAGTGTACGGAAGTTGCAATAGGAGAAGAACAGTGCGGTTTTAGGAGGGGAAGAGGGTGCGTGGATCAGATGTTTGCAGTAAGACAGTTATGCGAGAAGTATTTGGAGAAGCATAAGGAGATATTTTGGGCTTTTTTGGACTTGGAAAAAGTGTATGATCGTGTGGACCGTGAAGCAATGTGGAAGGTGTTAAGGATTTATGAAATAGGAGGAAATTTGTTAGAAGCAGTTAAGAGTTTTTATGAAGGGAGCAGAGCATGTGTGAGAGTAGGAAATGGTGAGTTGAGTGAATGGTTTGAGGTAAAGGTAAGTTTGCGACAGGGTTGTGTAATGTCACCATGGCTGTTTAATATGTTTATGGATGGTGTGGTGAGGGAGGTGAAAAGGAGAACTATGGGAAGAGGATTGGGTTTAGTAGGAAAGAATGGTAGAGATTGGGAGTTGAATCAGTTGCTGTTCGCTGATGACACAGCATTGGTGGCGGATTCTGATGAGAAACTGCAGCGGGTAGTCAAAGAGTTTGGTGTGGTTTGTGGAAGGAGGAAACTGAAGGTGAATGTCAATAAAAGTAAAGTAATGGTGTGTAATAGGGGAGAGCATAGTGTGAATCTAGATGTGAGGCTGGATGGGGAAATATTGGAACAAGTAGAGTGTTTTAAATATCTAGGAGGAACGATAAGCAGGAGTGGAGGTATGGAAGTGGAGGTAAAACAGAGAGTGTGTGAAGGAAGGAAGGTTTTCGGAGCAATGGGAAGTATGTGGAAGATGAGAAATCTCGGAGTGAAAGTAAAAAGTGCACTGTATCAAGGAATTGTTGTGCCAACAGTGATGTATGGGGCTGATACATGGGCTCTGAAGAAAAAGGAGAAAAGAGGGCTGGATGTGATGGAGATGAGCTGCTTGAGGAGTATGTGTGGAGTTACTCGTAGAGACTGATTGAGGAATGAAGAGATACGTAGGAGAGTGGGGCAGCAGGAACATTTGTCAGCCAGAGTGGACAGAAGGGTGCTGAGCTGGTATGATCATGTTGAACGAATGGGAGATGAAAGGCTTACAAAGAGAATATGTGAGTCAGGTACAAGGGGAGATAAAAGGGCAGGAAGACCCCCATGGAGATGGAGAGACTGTGTAAGAAAGGCTTTGGATGATAGAGGAATGACTATAGATCAGGCAGGGGAAGTGGTGGTGGACAGGAGTGAATGGAGAATGCTTGTGAATAGTTGAGTGAACAAATGGTCATTTGGAGTAAGGGGTCGGGCGCAAGTTGGACTAGATAATAGTCCATCAGGCGCCTGGCCCGGGGAGACGATTAATATGAAGGGTGCGCCTGGAAGTGTGGTGGGAGGGCTTGTGGCTTTGGCTCCGCTGCATGCCTGCCTGCCGAGATCGGAACCTCTCCGGGTGGTCGTGGGCCGGGGGAGTGCTGGAGCGACCTTGGTGACCCTGGTCTCTGGGTCTTCTCCTGGGTGACCTGGATGTGTGTGAGTTTGTGCTTTTTATCTGTGTTTATTTGTTGTTTTATGTTGTTTTTGTGTTTTCCCTGTTCTTGCTCTGTCTTGAGTCAGCTACCCCCAAAATGGGGATTGGGCCTGAGCATATTGGGAGGTTTGACACTCTCCCAATACCAAAGAAGGAAAACCTTCTATTTGGTAGGTAGCCTCGGAGTATCCAACGTAGAGCTATATACCTATCGTATAATTCCGTTCCGCTCTGGAGCGGACAATTATCGTAATCACTAGCGCGATTGATTTAGATAACATCTAGAGTAGCACCTTACTCTCTCTACTAGGTATGTTGTACACACTCTTGAGGCTACTATTTTAAAGGAAATGAAAATATTGATGAGAAAGAAAAGAGAAAATTGCAGAATATTGTCCATCCTATCTGGCTCCTTAAGCCGTTGTCACGGGTCCACCGCACAACCCGACCGGGTTCATTAGATCATCCAGGTATCAAGTTAAATAGACAAGATTGGATGGGCAGGGGTACGGCGTGAGGGCGGGATACTATGACGTTGGCTACTCCGAGGCTACCTACCAAATAGAAGGTTTTCCTTCTTTGGTATTGGGAGAGTGTCAAACCTCCCAGTTTAGTAGTAGCCTCTACGTCTCCAACGTAGAGCTAGAGTAACAAATCGGAGGCAGACATCCAAGCGAAAAAACACAAACTTAGCCCTTAGGAAATATCAGGACAATGGAAAGACTGACTTAAACAAGTGAGTTTATATAAAGAGTGTACAGACAGGTGCATATCAAGAGAGGTCAAGTACAGTCAAGTCTTATTCCATGAGATAACTTAGCCTAAGACAAAGAATGATGCATTTCATTATGATAAATATAAAGTCCAGGATGCCCCCCCTTCTTCCGGAAGAAAGCAGGACGACCCATACTGTAACGAGAAAATACCGGCATACGCCGAATAGGAGTACCGTACAGGATGTGACGAGAAACTACATGAGCAGTGTCAGTGACGAGCACGAAAAGCCATATGAGAAAAGTTCAGTGGTATGAGGACAAGACATACCGAAACAATGTACTGTATACTTAACCCGTACAGCCCCAGCGACGCGTCTGACGCGTCGGCGATGTATGTAACGCACAGCCCCAGAGACGCGCCTGATGCGTCACCCTAATTGCGCCGACCGTAACCTCAGGTGTAGCCACTCAAGAGGGCTCAGATTTGTATGGGAAGTGTGTACGTATCCCACGCAACCGTGCCGATGGTTGAAAACTCTCAAAAGTCCACGTGCGTGCGCGTGAGCACGCAATAACCTGGTTTTTTGGGGTAATTGCCCTAATTTTTTACTCTTGTAAAATACGTTTTCGGGGGCTCTGTAGGACCATTTTTTAAGCTTTTTGAGCGTTTTTTTGTGGTTTTTCCTTCATTCCTAACCCATTCGTTATTGTTTCTGGAATAAAACAATTTTTTGAAAACCGGCCGGGTTCTGGTGAACAAACATTACAAAACTAGCCGGGGCTCCACGGGTTAAGACTAGAAAGCATATCAAAAGCTTAGCCCAGTTATTAATCTTTAACATAGATGCAAGTATGGGTATAGTGCAATACCCTTCCCTCCCCCCCCCCCCCCAATAAGGAAGGACAGGACAGGAGAACGACAAGAGACAGAAGGAACCCCGCAGGTAGACCCCGAGGGAACCTGCAATCCCAACGCACTACAAGGACGCCCCGGTCTGTCGGTGGACAACGACAGAGAGGAGGAGACAAACGTGGTGGGGGAAGACCAAAGCCCTGTGTCAGCAAAGTCCGGGCGAGAAAAATCAAGTAAAATCTGAATGGAGCAGCGTACGAATGGACGGCATGAGCTGTGCCCTGAACGTACGGGCCCGAAGAACCCGACACAGGCGAAGTCGCTCAGCACGGCGATCAAGCCTCCTATCAGACGTAGGCGCCACCCGTAATGTCAACCCCGACACTGGCCTGGCCGAGTACACATACGTATGCAGGGTTTGAACCGGGCAGAACGGACGATGAACCCTACCACGTGTGGAAGCCGGTACAGGAAAGGCCTAAAAACGGGAGTGTCGCGTACAGTTGTAGCTACAAAACGAACAGACGGAGCCAAAGTAACTGACCCAAGGACGGGAGAAAACGGAAGCAATGCCGGGTCTTAGACATGGCAGCCATCTCCGAGACGCCGTCACCCGCCGCCAAAGCCAGAAGGAACAGTGTCATGGCATGGAAGTGTTCAGGCGCGGGGTAAATAGTGTAAGAGGCAGACGAGAGCAGTGGGAGAGCCTCCGCCAGAGACCACTGAGGAGGAATCTGACGCGGGGTAGGCCGAAGTCCAAAGCAGGCCCGCATGAGGAAAGCCAATGCCCTGTGAGGAACGACCAACCCCGTGAATGACTCAAACGGTACCCAATTGGCCAACAGGCGGGTCCTAAGCGTGGTGCATATGTTGGGACGCATCTCAAAAATAACCAAATGAGGTAGGGAAACACGAACGCCAACGACAGGCGTGTCCGTGATGTGTTGGTCATCCCTGAAGGAAAACCGTGCCAGTGAGAGACGGATGTATGCCACTGAGAATGTGTCCAGTGGAGAGGATTTGACAGTCAAAGATCGACTAAACGTCGGCAGCCACCCTGCCTCACAAACATCCACGATGTGAAGGCCAACGAGGTCCCGAGGCCACCAATCGATCCCAAGTGGAAATCGGGGAACGATAGGGGAACAGGACTCGGGCGCCACCGCCACAGCTGAGCGGACCAGGCGTGTGCCGGCCAGATGGAAGTGAACAACCAAACAAAGTTCATTTACCCACTCAGCCTGCGGAGGACTTTGCACATCAAAAAGGGTGTCGGGTGGCGGAAACACATCGAATACGGTGTGTAGGAAAAACCAAACTACCCGGATGCTCTGTCCCATTGACCGCCCATAGGTCGGCAGTCCCGGGTAGGCAAGGTACACGCAGTGCGACGGTGGAAAGGAGTGCGTGGCAAAACAGGTACCCCGCCAAGTCCTGAAGAACGAAAAGACTACGCAGTCACCTGACTCAGGGTGACAGGCGTGCTCGACCTGTCCCAGTCGAGGCCCGCCCACGGCACATCGTGCGACGGTGGAAGGCAGGACTCGGGAACGGCGACTAGGAAACCGAACCGAGGAACAAGGAGGAACAAGGAGAGCGGCGTGTACACAGTGTGCGGGAGAGTTCGCGGAGAAGATCCCACCCACCAAGGAAAAGAGGAGCGGAAGACCCCGAGTGAAGAGGGGAGGCAAGGCCAGTCCGACGAGGGTCGTAAAGACACGAGAGGCGACATGGAGACCGAAGGGTAAACCGCCGAACGTGACATAATGAGAGTCATCAAGACGAGGCACGACAGGAAGTCCCGCTGGTGAGGCGAGACTACCCGAATAATCCCATGGACAGAATAACAGAGGCGACGTCTGGGGAGACAGGCCGATGTCACGCAGGTCGCCGGAATGGAAACGTGGACCGGCACCTCGAGGACAGACCCCGCCGTATTACCCGGCGTGCCCACGAACGGCGAAGCTAAACCGAGAGTGGGGACGCAAGAGCCGGTAGGGGCCCAGAGTCAGGCGGCCTCGTTACGAGCCGGCCTGCCGACTTCAACGAAGAGGAAGCGGTTAAGGAGGGTCTAGACATCCCAGGCGGACGGGGAGCGAAGAGCCCCGCAGCAGCAAAGAGGGAAGACCCCTGCCATGCAGGTGCAGAGAAGAGCCCCTCCGGAGGGAGCACAGAACGCAACAGCGACGTGCGGACCTCAGCCGGCGCCAGTAAACAGAAGGAAAACCACAGAGACTGGCAACAACGCGATGCCTCATGGAAGGGACACTGAATGAAGCCGACGGAGGCGAGCTGCAGTCGCACACGCCCGAATTGGTGCAGGCGCTCGAAGAGGGTGGAGAGCATGCGAGCAGTGCGCCGCCAGGGCTTGTGAACACGTTCCAGGGCATCCTTCTCTGGTGGCGTGAAGGAACGTGGCATACGTTCAGAAAGATAACGTAGGGGCAAAGAACCAGGCCCAAAATGGAGGTGAAACCCCGGATGAAGGCATGACGAGGCTCGACACGGAGGAGCAGCCGACCGGAGGGAGTGGTGAAGAACCCATCTCCGACCGAACCCCGAAGTCGACGCCCTCCGTCAGCCACAAGGAACAATAAAAGATAAACTATGGAATGACACTACTGAAATTCGTACGATGCCGACAGAGTGGCCGCGTCGACATTTACGTCGTGTCGAGCAAAGGCTTCGAGCCGTACCTGCCAACTCCCAGGCACCAGGCGCACCCCTTGTGCATGTGTAAGAGCTCGTTCCGGGCGGGATGCCGCCACGTTCCCCCACGATGACGGCTTCCCGTAAAGGGAAGGGAAGCAACGTCCGTTAGGTACCTGAAACGTCCCGAGGGACGGAAGGTGGACAGGCCGACCAACCAGCCCCAGGCTACACGCAGGGAGCATGACTAAAGAAGTCGATGCTACCTGGGAGCGAGTGGGAGGATGGACAACCGGAGCAGCAACCACAGGTAGAGCAGGTTCCGTAGGCAAGAACACCGCCCTGTACGGAAGCACGCCCGGAGATCGTACAGGGGAAGAGACAGGGCGGAATGGAGCCGTAGACCGTCGGCGACGTGGTGAAGGAGAGCGGCGTCTCCCCTACGACCTGGCCTCCTCGGAAACAGTAGGGACGTCCGAACGAGGCACCGGGGGAAAAGCGTTCAGGCGCCAGGGAGACAGCAGAGGAAAGGGGAAGCATGGCACACACCCCTTCGTTGAGGAAGCGCGGAAACCGTCGGAGGCGGTCCGTGACAGAGAGAGCGAAACCCCGAACATGGAGCGCAGAGGCGAGACCTTGCCTCTACAGCGTCCGGGAACGTAGGACGAGACCCAAAGGTCAAGATCGACGAGACACGGTCTACACCTCCGAGGGTTAAACCCATCGCGGTTGGAGCACGAGACATGGGTAGGACTCTCCATGTCCCAATGGGCATGGCAGGACGGGAACCCCCACGGTGTGCGCAGGGAGGAAAGGACATCCTCACTGCAACCAGAAAGGAAAAAGATACCGATGGCCCATGTATGAAGCGCCCCAGGCAGAGCAGGGGGAAGAAAGCAGGCGGGCCACAAAGAGTTACCACAGGTAAATAGGAGGGACGGTAGTCGAGCGTCCCAAGAAGCACAATCTGATGAAAAGGAGAAGTCCATGAACTACTGCAACCGAGTCCCTATATAGAGGCAAAGCAAAGCACCCTTGCACCGACCCAGAGAGGAGTGGACAAGAACGGGCCGCTCCGCTCGGGGGCGGAAATCCGCTCTGAAGCGGAATGTAGGATGTAGGACGAATGTAGGAAGGGTGGA
Organism: Paralithodes platypus; assembly: GCA_032716605.1. Lineage (NCBI taxonomy): Eukaryota > Metazoa > Arthropoda > Malacostraca > Decapoda > Lithodidae > Paralithodes > Paralithodes platypus. Next base: position 22,994,449 of record CM064485.1, on the reverse strand, counting down.
ATTCACCACCCGGTGAGGAACCCGTGGCGAGAGCAGAGCTAAGTAGACACTACACTATAACCAGAAGAAAAAACTCTGTGAAGACCCCGTGTAGGCCATGGGAAGGCATGCACGTATGTCATCGACAGGAACAAGAAGAAAGCCTGTTTGTAAGCACCATGAAAATAAAGGCCATGGCAATGCACGCATGTATGTCATAGGCAGAGACAAGACGAAAGCCTGGTCGGAAGCACCACGAAAAAACCACTGAAAGGCGATGAATCCTTAAGAAGAAGGCCAAAGAGGGCCCCCGAAATGGGAGGCCAGGCAGGAGTATCAGCCATGTGGTCATGCACAAAATAAAGATCAGAGATCCCAGAATAGGCTACAGGCACCAGGTCAGGGAGTAGCCTAAAAGCTCTCACTAGGCCTGGAGACTGGAGTCCCGTCCAATGAAGGAGAGTGCTCCCCCCTGTCCCCCTGGAAGTTAAAACTGAAGAGAACCCTCCAAAAGGAGGATCAGGAAGGCCATAGGGGAACCAGCAACAGGCCAAAGAGCCCCAAACCCCAGGTCAGAAAAAAACAAGGGGTAGGCTCAACCCTCTGAAGAACTGAAGGAAACCACCCCAAAATATAATGGAGACCAATACCTTAAGGCCGGTACCAGTGAAGAGGTCCCGTAGGTCAGAAAGCACAGCCTGGTAAAAAGGAGCATTAAAATATGACTTAATGGAAGTGCAGGACGACCAGTCTAGGCCTAAACCGAGGCAAAAGTAGTGCGACCGTAAACGGTAACGTCCGTTGGAGAGCGGAAAAGTACCGACATCGAGCGGGAACGTCCGCGTTCCAAGGCGGGCGGAATCGTCCGTATACGGACTCGTACGTTCAGGCGCGGGAAGTGGTATGAGACGGCAGTAGTGCGGGAGGGAAAAGGCCCGTCCGAGAGCGGAGAGGCCCAGATGGGCCCCGCCGTAAGCCGAGGACCCAGGAAAGGTAGCCTGGCAAGTCACAGCAGATGTGGGAGCGTCTGTGGGTAACAGACAGCGTGAAAACAGACCTCTGACATAGAACGGAAAGTCCCGTTGTAGAGCGTCTGTGGGTATCAGTCAGTGTGAAAACAGACCTCCGACATAGAACGGAAAGTCCCGTTCGAGATCGGAGGGGCCCAGGGAGACCATGGGACCGTAAATGAAAGGTCCGACCTAGAGCGGGGAGTACCCGACCCAGGGCGGCAACCCATCAGTACGTCTGAGAGGTCTGTGGCACCCAGGAAGGTGGAAGGCCAGTAAAATAAAAGTCCCTTGCAAAAGTGGAGGGGCCCAAAGGTAACTCTCCTAAAGTCACATCAGGCGCGGGAGAGCCTGTGGGTAATCAAGTGCACGACCGTAGTGGGGGGCAGTAGACAGAATAAAAACTTGTCAGAGGAAAACACCTCAGAACGGGCTACGTTCGCGGTTTTGTGGGATTGAGGCCAGGTAGACAGAGCACAGGAGCCGTCAATCAAAAAGTGAGCATTGTATGCCAGATTGAGGTTGCCACAGTGTTGAAAGCCAAACGCCCCCCCCCCTAGGCTAGGCCAAAACTCGGAAGTTAGCCTATTCGGCACTTGAGTCAGTAATATATGAAATTACAGGGAGCCACTAGGTACCGCACCCTTGATGAGGGTAAGCAACAAGGGATCGAAGCGACAGGAATACAGAGCACTGGGGCCGCCGATCAATACAGGGGCATTTATGCCAGATTGAGGAGGCCACAGAGTTGTACACCAAACGCCCCACTTCGAGGCTAGGCTAAAAAAGTTAGCCTATTCGGTACCTGAGTCAGATGAAAAATGAATTGGAATAGGCTAGGCGAAAAAATGGAAGTTAGCCTAATTGGTATCAGAGCCAGTAATATATGAAATTACAGGGAGTCACCAGGTACTGTACCCTTGATGAGGGTAAGCAACAAGCGACCAAAGCGTCAGGTAGACAGAGCACTGGGGCCGTAATATCAATACAGGGGCAGAGTATGCCAGATTGAGGAGGCCGCAGAGTCGCAGTCTAAACCAAAACGCCCCCCAGCAAGGCTAGGCTAAATACGGAAGTTAGCCTAATCGGTTCTGGAGCCAGTAATATATGAAATTACAAGGCGTCACCAGTTACTGTACCCTTGATGAGGGATATAATAAATACCGTAGGAGGGGCAGTAGACAGAACAAAAACTGTCAGACAAAAACTCATCAGAACGGGCTACGTTCGCGGTTTTGTGGGACCGTATCCAGGGAGACAGAGCACTGGGTCCGTCAATCAAAAAGTGAGCATTGTATGCCAGATTGAGGGTGCCACAGTGTTGAAATCCAACGCCCCCCCCCCTAGGCTAGGCCAAAACTCGGAAGGTATCCTAGGCGGTACTTGAGGCAGTAATATATGAAATTACCAGGCGCACTAGTTCCTGCACTCTTGAAGAGAGGCAGCAAACAGTAAAAAGACCACCAAAAGGGATCGGCCCTACAAGGGTCAGTGCGCCCCCCTTCCAACCAACGAGAAGGGCACAAGTAAGCCTAGGCCTAATTTCACGAAAAGAAAAGCAAAAATAAAGCCAGTGACAAAAAACTATTAAGGACAAGAAGCTTACTAAAAACAAAACTAAAGCCACCGCAAGTGAAATGAAGACAAAAGGCAAAGCCTAAATGAACGACGGTCGCCCAAGCGGCGACGCATGCGCAGATGGCAAAAAATGAAGTAACCTCCAGTTTCGACGCTACACTCCAAGAAAAACACATTTGAGCCCATTTTTCAGTGTGCCTACAGCACGTATCATCTGTCTAGAATCACAGGTACCTTAAATAAGGCCCACAACTCCCCCAAAGGGGAGGTGACAGGAGTTGTAGGCACAAAAACAGAGCACCAGAAAAAGTGTGTGCGTCATAGAGTGTAGCGCGAAAAGGAATGATCTAATGAACCCGGTCGGGTTGTGCGGTGGACCCGTGACAACGGCTTAAGGAGCCAGATAGGATGGACAATGTTCTGCAATTTTCTCTTTTCTTTCTCATCAATATTTTCATTTCCTTTAAAATAGTAGCCTCAAGAGTGTGTACAACGTACCTAGTAGAGAGAGTAAGGTGCTACTCTAGATGTTATCGATTTAATCGCGCTAGTGATTACGATAATTGTCCGCTCCAGAGCGGAACGGAATTATACGATAGGTATATAGCTCTACATTGGAGACGTAGAGGCTACTACTAAATAGATAGATAGATAGAATTCCCCTCCATACCTCCAATCACTCCTTCACATGTGTCAAAGTTCCCTCATTTCCCCCCCCCCCCTTCAATTATCACCTATTTTCCCTGTTATTCCCTTATCCATTGGTATATTTTCGTGTCACCATCTCTAGGCCGGTTCCATGGTGTTGTCATGTGACTAGCGAGTGTGTTGCGATAGGGAGTACGGCCGGCTGGCTCACATTTGATGAATGAACCGCTCGGTAATAATTCGCGATTTTGACCATCCAAACACTATTCCCACTTGTTTTATTGTTGTTACATGTTACTATCTTCATATTAAACATAAAATAGGCGCATATGGATAAGTATTAATTATATTTATGGTAAATTAACAATTTTAGTGAGGAATTAATCAGAATACCTTCACACAGGGGCTGCGCTCTTTACGAGTTAAAAGTGTCTTCATAGTCATAACAACAATACTCTCAATAAGATAGCATTTATAATTATTGAAATTGGCCAACATTTGGCAATTTGACTCCGTCAATGAATAGACAGAATGCTGAAAGATCACACTTCACTTTTCCCCCAACAGAGACTACACAGACTTCTTGGAGGACCTAGAAGAGGACCCACAATACCGAACCAACGTCAACATCTACCGCGACGTCTCTAAGATGGCGGCGGCTCAAGACACGGAGAGCGAGGCCGGAGATATGCCGCAGGTGGGATTAGAAGAAATGTTGGACGACCTACACATTGGAGAGGATCCTACGGGAGGAGAAGGGGCGGAGATGATAGAGTAGGAGGGTTTTTTTATTTTCTTATAAGGCCAGTCCACATCATTGTTCGTGATAATTACAATACTATTTTTGCTATATTCCTAGCCAGTCAATATGACATGCTATGGTCTGTCCAATCGACATATATCTGTAAGCCCCGGCCACTTCCCCAAGCGTTATCATACGGCTGGCACGCATGTATCACATAGCGGTGTCTAGTAGGGTTACCAAATCAACGACAAAATACTGCTTAATCAATTTACAAAAGGCTACAAAATAGTTATGGATGCCTACAACTGCTAGAATAATACCACAATATTGACCAGAAAGGGCTCAAAGATTCAGAATATAACAAGAATTCTTATTGCTAGGTATAAACTTTGCTGCTAGATCAAAGTAAATATATATTTATTATTAATATTTGTTAAGAAAGGCATTCAAAGCTATCAACCCTTCTAGATTATCAAGTCAGGAAGAAAATCAAGACTGGAGCCTCTTTTCAATGCCTCCATGCCCTTGTTCAATTAAATACTTCTAGATCTAGCGGGAAGCTAGCTACATTGACAACGCTGGTGTTTTGACACGGGGTGACACTCGCAGATTTCAAACATTCACTTCTCTTACCCATTCGCCTTGGCAGACCATAGATAAATGTGGCAGACCTGCTGATGCTCCCTAACTTTTCAGTCAAGCCAGGAATATTGTTGTCTATGTATTCAAATACTTTGACAAGGAATAAAGCCAGCCAAATATATGTATTATCATTATTGACATCTAAATAGATCACAAAAGTATTGACTGTAGTAAGTTGACTGATTTTACACTGTAGCTACTGTACAATAAGATTGCCGATTGGGTTGCAAAGGAGTCTGCAGACTTACCAGTCACCCATGATACTTTGCCTTTCGACGACTGGATTGCAGCATTGCGTCCAGTTATTACTCTGCGATGGCAAATATTTTGGTTCTCTCAAACCTCCACAGCCAACCTCCTTTGCCTTGTCAAACCTACAGTTGGCCCTAGGCAATCGTCATTTCAGTCTACCCGCCATTGCGAAGTTCTTTCGACCCTTTTCCGGATTGGTCATACGCGTTTAACCCATGGCTATTTTATATCGTCTCCACACGGTATTCAACCTCTACTCCATATGCGGCACACCTGTGACGATTAGCTTTATTTTTACAGACTGTCGAAAGTATTTCTATCTACGCTTTCTTTATTTTGGCAATAATGACCGTGCCACACAAGCAGAATCTCAGTCCTTCTCCCTCTACCGACTTTTCCGCTTCCTTAAAGACTCCTCTCTCTCCTTAGTTTAATTTAATCCATTCCTGCATTGATTGAACGCCCATCATGATCTAATCCTTCGGGCCAGCCCTATGGGAGTTCTATTTGGGAACTCAGTGGTCTGGTCAAACTAATTGTACTGGTATATAAAAAAGAGAGAGAGAGAGGGCAGAAGGGTAGGAGGATCGCGGTACAGAGACAAAGGAGGGTGAGGAGGTAGAGTACACCAAAATACAAATCCATGCGCTCGCAAATCTTTGCATATAATGTAACATCATCTACCTCGACTCTGCCATTATTTCCATACAATTCGAAGTGACATTGGTATTGGCAATCATTTTCTCTGAGAATGCTTCTTGAATTGATTCAATAGTTGCTGCAAATATCGATGATAAGTAAACAGTGGTATAAATATTTTTCAACCAATCTTCTACTTATTCTTGCTCTAATTTTATTACTGTAGTTTCTGGTAATTGCTGAGCTGGTATGGTAATGTTGAACGAATGGAAGATGAAAGGCTTACAAAGAGAATATGTGAGTCAGATACAAGGGGAGGTAGAGGGGTAGGAAGACCCCCATTGAGAAGGAGAGACTGTGTAGGACAAGTGTTGGAAGATAGAGGAATGACTATAGATCTGGCAAGGGAAGTGGTAATAAACAGGAATTAATGGAGAATCCTTGCGAATAGATGAGTGAAAATGCGGTCACTTGGGAGAGGGGGTCGGGCGCCAGTTGTACTTGATTATAGTCCGTCAGGCGCCTGGCCCGGGGAGCCGGTATATATGAAGGGTGCGCCTGGATGTGTGGTAGGCGGGCTTGTGGTGGTTAGGCTTCGCTGCATGTCTGCCTGCTGAGACTGGAACTTCTCCGGGAGGTCGGGGGCCAGGGGAATGCTGTAGTGACCTTGGTGATCCCTGGTCTCTGGGTCTTCTCCTGGGTGACCTAGATGTGTGTGATTTTTTTTTTTTTTTTTTCCCCCCCTGTTCAGGCTGTCGTGAGTCGGCCACCCCATCTTAAAAAATGTGCCTGATGTGGGAATGTGCCTGAGTAGATACATAGATAGTGTCTCTTTACCTTTTGGAAATCAATTTCCATAACACAAACATTCAACAGTATAGTGGTGTAAGGGAAAGTTATCTAGGGCAAAAAATAACTGAGATCTACATGTATTAAAGCATTCTTATCCTGCATTGTACAGTATTGTGAGATCTTATCAGCTTCCTGGTAAGATGTTAAATAAAGTTATACGCCCGAGGTACGAGGTACGGCGCTGGTGGAAGGGGGTGGGGCTTACAGATATATCTTGTCTGAATAGACCTTAGTTGTTGTAATTGCAATGAAAGTTCTGTAATAATGTTTAAGTATTTCTGGAACAACAACTAGCACATTATATTGACCGGCTTGGAACACTGCAAAACCACAATAATGACTACCGACATTGATGGGGATTGTCCGGTAATTTTGGCCTAAATCTCCTAATGAATGTTGTAGCCCACCTTGAACAACAGTAAGTAATAATTTGAAGTGACAAAAGGTGAGCTTACACTAGATTTTGAGCAAACTACAAATAGGACACCCTATGAGAAGAGAGGACACACAAGTGATGAAATAACATGGAGTACACTGATTTATGTGGTGATGGGCTGGTCTATCAGAGTGAGAACTGAGCGATCTCTGCCATACCCATAGCTTACTCTTACTATTCCTTTTACTTATATATTTTCTAGATCTCAAGTGACGGCATCTCATCCGTGGATTGACCTCCCAATCTACCAAGATTGGAAGCCAAAGCGTCACATTTTTCCTTTGCCCCTCAACTATCTCTTCATAATTGCTGAGGGGCACAGGGCCCTGGGTGGGGCTTTGGTTTCCCGGGCGTTTCCGCACCCTCCTCAGCTCCCCGCCATGAAGTGGCTTCGGTTACCCAGGCTTTATTGTGGTCGGCAGGGAGGGTTCTGTGGGGGCGCTCGGTTATGGCCTTGGCCTTGCTCGGGGCCTTGGGGCTGTTCGGCCAGGCAGCTTGGGGAACAACAACAACTGGTTTATAATTTTATTGTTTGCACTAAATAATTATTTTATAAGATAGGAATTAATAATGAAAAGGGTAGGATTGCATATGGTTTTGGATTACAGCATTATATATAGAAACTCTTTAACCCGGCAAGTGCATTAAGCCTCACGGAAGTATGTGTATAGTGAATGCGATAGGCCTCACGGAAGCAAGACCATGAAAAAACCCTTCCTAAACACCAAGGGGCTCTTAAAATAAAGGAATATGTCATTAGGTGAGATAATTCTCCTCTAGTACTTCTAAACATTCATCGTCATGGATCTCAACCCCCCCCCCTTCCCCACCCTCCTCAATTATCAACTATTTTTCCTCATATTTCCCCCATTTATCGGTTATTTTTCGCACAAATTTCTCTCACGGTTTACACAAGTGAGTCACTTATAGACCATATGCAACACTGAAACTTCTGCAAGCATCAGTGTAGCACTAGAGCTTGGAGAGGGAGGGTGTACTGTATATCTCGTGGCCTCCTGCCTCAGCGGCGAAATTATATGTTTTTTACTCACTCACAAACTCACAGTAGATTCCCTGGAAGAGGCCCTAAGGGACCTGTGGCTCCAGTATGGCAGCCTGAACACTAATTGTTTGGTTGGCCCAATATCGGACCCTTGGCAGGAAGCTTTAAATACATCATAAAAGACTGCATTCTACACAATCACTTACTCCAACAACATAATCTACACTCCTTGAGAGCCCTGTGGGAAAGCCCGATCGTGGCCATGTCCTTCCTTAGGGACTCGAGGGGGGCTGTTCGGTCAGGAAGCTTGGAGCGACAACAACAACAGGCCATTCTAGCGCTTGCCGGGTTCACAGACGAGGGAGCGGAGATGATGTTATGGTGTTGAGAACAAGACAATATATTGTCTTCATTACTTGCGGGAAGCGCTGGTTGTATTCTGTAGAACCAGGGATCGAGTCTCCTGGGGTCGCTATGTTTTGGGTGAGGGCTGGTCCTCTCCAGAGTGAAGTTTGGCAACTGTGTTGGTGGTGTAATGATATTTTATGCTTATGTTCTGGGTGTGGTGTCCCGAGTTCGAATCCCGGGAGGACCATATGCTTTCATTAGTTTATTTAAGTACATTGGGGTTTGTAATTTATGATTAATGGTGTTACTTATTTTTATCCTCTACCCAACCTTAGCTGTTTCTGTCTGTCTCTTTTACTGTCCTCTTTTTTCCTTTTGGGGGCAGGGGGCTAGGAATCCTCCTCACCTTGTAAAAATCACCTACTAGTTGAGACAAAGAAAGGGGCGAGGGAACGCGAAAGTGGTCCCGGACCCTCTGTCTCGAGTCAGCCACACCCAGCTATGGGGTATGTGCCTGAGTACAAACATATACATACATCACTTCATCAATTTAGTAAGTCCTGACAAATTTTAAATCCTTCATAAAATGATCCTTTTTATATACTAAACCACTGGATTTTCTGTAAGATTAACAAGACCTCTAGTCTAACTACATTCAGTGGCGTTGCCCATTAACCCACAGAATCCGGGAGGCCTCATATGAGGCAAAAACAAAAATTGGTAGGAATCCAGGAGGCCTCATATGAGGCAAAATACGCGGCTAAAAATCGCTGCTAAAATCATCATAACACAGCAACCACGCGTCGTAGCGATGTCATCTCAACGGTATTCTAACAACAAAAAGTTCTACAATTTGCAAACAAAAGTTGACTGCTCTAGGTGGTCTCAATCAGTAGCTACTGAATTTTGAAATTTGCCTGTAACCAAATGGACCCGGACACAGCGATCGGGATCATATGAGGCCCCTGGATTTCGTGGGTTGATAGATGTTTTATTTGTTATTATAGGTTAATTGACAATATGGGCCATTTTATTGACACTGCATTGGGAAAATGGGTACTGTATACTGTATACCAATTCGTGAAAGACAATGTTGACTAAATTTGCTGTTAGTTTATACAAATTAGACTAACAAACTGTTGATAATTTAAAACTTTGAAATAAAATTATTATAATTATTTGCTAGTTAATTTTCTTATGTGTACTATACTTTATGTGTACCAACCTACAGCCAGCCCTATCAGAATTGGGTCCAAGCACCCTTTGCCATAACCCTATCTAACCTATAGGTTGGCTTTTTGGATCAACCCTGTTTCACCCCATTCGTTTATACTGTATACAAATTTATAGACCTAGTGCTCCACACAAAGCGTGATGCCGGTTTCATGTCCTAATGGCGGCGTTCCAGGCAACCCTGTTTAGGGCTGCCTCACTTGTCAGGTTCTTTGATTTAAAGATCAGACCGCAAAGTCCGATCCCACGTCTTTCTTGGTCCACCCCTTAGTGCAACTCCCTCCACATTCATGGACTTGCATCTTTTCACCCAGTTTAGTTCATTCATCCTCTCCACATGTCCAAACCATCCAAGCCTGCTAGTACGCATCACATCACTGATACTTTTGTTACCTAATCTTCTCCTTAGTTCTTCACTTGATATCAACACAGAACTAACCCAAATGGATGAATAATAGACTATTAGATCTAGGAAAAAAGAGAGGAAAATATAGAAAAATCAAGAAAGGCGAAATTCACCTACTTGCTTACTATCAGAATCTATCAAGACAGGTAATAAAGGATATTAGGAAAGAAAAAAAAATTATGAAATCAGGGTTGCCAACGACTCAAAAAATAATCCTAAAGCTTTTTACCAACTACAGTACTGTATATAAATCCAAGGTTAGAGATGTAATTGGTCCCCTTAAAAGTTGATAGGAGAAATGACAGAAAATTATTTAGAAATGTGCAGTACTGTACATTAAATAGTCAATTTCTTTCCGTTTTCACTAATGAAAATTTGGCACAGTTTCCAGAAGTCCGTAAGGTATATAGCAATAGTATAGAAAATAGGTTAAGTATGGTTACTATAAGTAGAAATGATGTGCTTAAGGAAATTGACAGACTGAAACCTCGGAAATCGCCTGGTCCTGATGAGGTATATGCTAGAGTATTAAAAGAATGCAGAGATGAGTTAAGTTACCCATTAACATTTATATTTAACAAGTCATTAGAAACAGGTTTAGTTCCAGAAGCTTGGAAGCTTGCAAATGTAGTTCCGATCTTCAAAAAAGGTGATAAATCAATAGCATCCAATTACCGTCCCATTACTCATTAGTCTCACATCAATCATAGTAAAGCTACTTGAGTCAATTATTGCTAGGAAATTAGAAACCACTTAATAACATTTAACTTAATAAATTTTTCTCGGCATGGATTCATTCAGGGACGTTCTTGCCTTACTAATTTGCTTAGCTTTTTCTCGGAGGTATATCAAGCAGTAGAAAATGACAAGTCATATGATAAACATAATAATTCATTCAGGTTCAGGGGTAGTTTATAAAGAGGCCTTCCTTAGGGTTAAGGCCTCATTAATTACTCCTTCCATTCATCTAGCCATAGCCTATGATAGCGCAGTTGGAATGTGTGTACATGCTTAGATTGATATGCAGGATTCGAAACTGCATAATAAATCGTAGGCTTGTCCACCTTTCTTTAACTGTCTTCGTAGCGCAATGGATAAATGCACTGAATTTCGGTATGAGCATCCTAGGTTTGAATCCCTGGACTGCCACATGTATTTATTAGTGGCCCCTTCATCATTGACGATGTGCCTTAACATTGTTTATGGCCAATCTTTGAACACAAGCTTGTCTTTCAAACTTCCCGCCCGGGAGAGATCAAAATACGATTGCCACACATCGTGAGCGAAACGCTCTTAAAAACCACTCACGGACTCGTCCTATATGATGTGGGTACCACTACTAGAAAAAAATAATGAAAATACAAATGTTAAACTTGATCTTAGCATTGCGCTTCCCGTGCGTCTGCTGTTCTGCACGCTTCGCCTCACTCATCGAAGCGATCTCTCGTCCTTATTCCTCCTGGGCCCGCTTGTGTCGGACGTGTGTCGTGGGCGCTCCAGCCCTCCTTCATTCTTCACCTCCACTCGGTCATGGTGAGTCTTTGCTTATATGTACATGCTAAGTGCTGAGGTTAGGTAGCTTATAGACTAGGAGTAGGCTGTGAGCGTCCTTTAGCGGGCCCTGGAGACTGTTTTTCAGGGTTCGTATGCTAAGGCGTGTGTGTTAGGCGGAGTCCTCGTTGTGATAAGGCGAGGCTCCCATGTGCTTGTTTTATTATCCTAGCTCCTCATTAGTTCACTGTTTAGTCATGAGGCTTCTTATAGGGTGAACCGGGGCCTGTTGTTCGGTCCGTTTTGGGTGTTCAACAGTATGCCACGCGGGCTTGTGCTCGTGGATTGTCTCACTTAGTTGAGGGGTCCTGCACGGAGCCATGCTGCTCTTCAACCAACGCTTCGTGATTACTACGTGTTCATTATGGTCGACGATGGATTGCAGGTTTGTGCTATTATGACTGATATCATCGCCATCTGCCCCCATCTAGTTGGCCTCATGTAGGTTGTTTATGTATGGCTAGGGAGTGTTATTATTGATTTTATATATTTATTAGTGGCCCCTCCATCATTGACGATATGTCTATTAGTATAATAGCCTCCATTCAAGCGCCCGCGGTAGCCAGTTTGAATTTACCGCCACGGGGAAGAACGGAGTATCCGTCATAAGGGTAACGCTTATTCTCTTACGGAATCGTCTTATGATTGGGTACTCTCTACGAAAAAACCTTCGTAAAATATGAAAAAAGAAAAATATACTTAATAATTGTTATACTATAGCTTTTCATCTCGTGGATTTCTTGTGTGGGGTTCTTGCCACTGCTCCCTGAGCCGCCATTCTTTCTTCCTCTTCCCGTGGTCGTCCCGAGTGGTTGGGTGCCAGTGTGCTCCGCTTCATTCTTCGTTTGCTCCCTTCTAGTGAGTCCTTACTCATTTGTATATATCTGAGTTGTATTGAACAAGGTTTTAGATTAGCTAGCACAGGCTACCCTATTGGTACGCCCGCAGGAAGTGTTAAAATAGGGTACTTTGTACAGGTGCTTCGTGTCCACCAGGATCTACGCATCATGTATTTTTATGTTAGTGTCATATGCGCCATAGCTGTTGCTTAACTAATTAGTTAGGAGGCTACTTCAACGCAGGATTATGCTTCAGGCCGTCTCTATGAGGCAGTTGCATTATTGTTTTTAGCAGACGCTCTGGTTTAACCCTTCCAGCCCGGGCAGCATTTTAAAAGGACGCTGCGGCAAATGGGCCGGAGCCCGGGTGTCTCCTTTTTTTTTTTTTTTTTTTTTTTTTTTTTTTTTTTTTTTTCTTCTATGTGATTGAGGGAGGTAAAAGGCATAACTGCCTATAGCGAGTGCCTCCCCCATAGTTGAAAGAGTGACAGGGCCAAAATCAAGGGACGTTCGAGCCAAAATGCCTGGACACACAGAGTTTGAAGCAATTTAAGTCATAGGAAGAGGGAAAGACTGATTCTGGGAGAGAGTTCCAGAGCTCAGCTGTTGAGTAGAAGAAAGTTTGAGAGTAACGTTTCACTCTTGGGTTGGAGAGTTGCACAGAGTAGGGGTGGGATTGAGTTGCAAGACGGGTACCACGTGCCCTACGTAAAGGAGGTGGTATGCACTGGGATAGCTCTGAGGAACACTGATTATTATAGTAGCGATAGAATAGCGAGAGAGATGCAACATTACGGCGGAGAGAGAGAGATTGCAGAGAGTTGGTGAGTGGACAGGAGTTAATGATACGAAAGGCCTTCCTTTCAACTTTGTCTAGGAGAGCGGTGTGAGAGGAACCTCCCCACACATGTGAACAATACTCAATACAAGGGCGCACTATGCCCCTGTACAGAGCAAGAAGCTGTGCAGGGGAAAAGAACCCCCTAAGGCGGTTGAGCACACCCAGCTTCTGGGAGGCTGCCTTAGCAAGACTGGTAATATGGTCCTTCCAAATGAGAGCAGAAGAAAAAGAGACACCAAGAATATTGAGAGAAGATGAAGGGTTGAGTTTTGTATTGTTGAAGAATAAGGATAGTCCGCTGGGAGATCCTGACGGGTAGATAGATGGAGAAATTGGGTTTTGGAAGCATTAAAGTTAACAAGGTTTTCTCTGCCCCAATTGGAAATAGTATTTAGATCAGAATTTAAGAGTTCTATGGCTTCATTACGTTTATCGTTGAGGGATTGCTGGCTGGGGCGTTCTGAAAAGCTAATGGAGTAGTGTAAGGTTGAGTCGTCTGCGTATGAATGGATGGGAATTAAGGTACAGTTAAGGAGATCATTTATAAAAATTAGAAAAAGAATAGGAGATAGGACAGAGCCCTGAGGAACACCGGAGTTTTTAGGATGAGGAAGTGAACAATGGCCGTCCACAACCGCGGCTATGGAACGGCCAGAAAGGAAATTAGAGACAAAGGCACAGATGGAGGGATAGAAACTGAAGGAGGGTAGTTTAGAAATTAAAGATTTATGCCAGACTCTATCGAAGGCTTTCGATATGTCTAGTGCAATAGAAAAAGTCTCACCGAAGTCCCGAAAGGAGGATGACCAAGAGTTAGTAAGATATGAAAGAAGATCACCAGTAGAGCGACCCTTAAGGAAGCCATACTGGCGATCTGAGAGCAGATTATGAGAAGAGAAATGCTTAAGAAATTTGGAAGCAAGAATAGTATCAAAAACTTTAGAAAGACAAGAGATGAGAGCAATTGGACGATAGTTGGAGGGTTGAGAGCGGTCACCCTTCTTTGGGACAGGTTGAATGTGAGCAAACTTCCAGCATGAAGGGAAGACGTTAGAGGATAGACAGAGACGAAAGAGTTTGCCTAGGCAGGGAGTCAGCACGGAAAACGTGCTTTGAAATCCGCGCGGCGAAAATTTCCTTTGCAGGGGCGATCGCAGCGCCACCAAGCCTCAACTACTACCGTTATCAGTTCCTATGTGCCCGCCATAGCCTGTTATAGCAAAAAAAAATCTTCCTACGCGTCCGATTCCGTGCAGCCTCCCGCGCGCCCCACTGCTACCCCGCTCGCTACTTCTACGCCTGTTGCAAGCAAGAAAAAGGCTCAATGCAAGAAAGCAAAGGTATTGTTGAGTAATAGTGCGATAGAGAGAGAACTTTTTGCCATTGAAGAAAGCAGTGGCGAAAGCTTGATTGATAAAGAACAGTTTATAAGTGCGAGTGAAGACGATGATTTTGTGGGGTTTGGGGATGATGACAATGTTGACTTGTTTGAGGGAGGAGATAGTAGTGATGATCCTGATGTGGAAGTGTTGAAGGAAGGTGCAGTCAAACTTCCGAGTGTGCTAGAGCCTAGGCCTACCCCGTTGCCATCTTTGCATGGTCAGCCTAGGCCTAGCCCTAGCCCTAGCCCGGGACCTTCCCCTTTGCCTGCCCGTATGCCCTTGACAGTGGGTAAATACTTTTACAAACAATCTTTAGTGAAAAGTGCAGCCAAGAAAGCACGCAGGGCAGCAGAAATAGCTAGGGAAGGCGAAGATAGTGATAGTGACGCCGACCCTGGTCTAGCAACCACCCGCAGTCCTTTGTCCCGACGCCTTGACCCGGCAAGCCGTGCGGGTCCCCCACAGCCCTCGGCTTCATCTCTCCCTCACGATGTGCAAAGGGCCTCTTCAAGTAGTACTAGTGGTGCGGCATTGTCCTCCCACAGTGTGCCACCACAGGCCCTGCATCGTAGAGCATTATTTGCTGCGGAGAAGCCCTCGGCTCGCCGCAAAAGGAGCCCAACTCCCGAGGCTGAGGCTCCCATTGTTCAACCTCCCGCCCCCCACGCCCGGTCACTTCTTCACCGGAATTGTCTCCCGAAGAAGATGCTGACGACCCCAACATTGCCCCAGATGACCTGACATCGCCTGAGGAGGAGGAGGACGACGAAGAGGATGTGGAAGAGGAGGAAGTCCCGACACGACGAGTTCGAGGTCGTGGGCGTGCGGCTCAGCCTGCCGACTCCGCTGCCCCTAGGCGTGGGCGTGCAGGGCGTCTGTGTGGGCAAGGGCGTGTGCCTGGGCGTGTGCCTGCTGCGCCTACACGTGCGCGCTCATCCAACTTGTGTGTGTGGACAGATGGGGCGGATTTTGAGCCAGATTGTCCTGCCTTTGACGAGCAGCAGATTGGTTCCGGGGTGTCACCAGCATATCCGTGTGGCCCAAATGCTACCCCCAGTGAACTTTTCTGTGGCTTCTATGACAATGAAGTCATGGAATACCTCGTCGAGGAGACCAACAACCATCATGAGATCTGTGCAAACTTTCTTGGCATGAAGACCAGTGCCAAGATGGTGGCATGGAGAGCTGTCACTGTGGCAGAACTGTATGTGTTCTTGGCATTGACTATGCTGATGATACATATCAGGAAGCACGCTCTGGCAGACTATATTATCACTGCCGACCTCATCACGACTCCAGCATTTGGCAAGTACATGTCCAGGGACAGGTACTTTTACATCCTCTCCTATCTCCACCTGACCAACAACAGGCAGTCCACCTTCCCGACGCACTATGGAAAATCAGGAAGCTGTATGACATGATACGTCATCGGTTTACCACCTACCTGATTCCATTTCAGAAGATGTGCCTCGATGAGTCTCTGGTCCTGTTCCGTGGTAGGCTGCATTTCAGACAGTATATCCCGTCCAAGAGACACCGCTTCGGCATCAATCTCTTCGTCCGCCGCAACTGCAAGACGGGATATGTGCTGGACTTTGTGGTCTACAGCGGCAGTGGTGGCAAAATCGTGACTGACCCCGACATTGGTTTTGGCAGCGCTGTTGTACAGAAGATGATGGAGAAACACTTCCACAAGAACCACTTCCTGTACACAGACAACTACAACACGTCGCCCATCCTAACCAAGTACCTCCATGACCGCAAGACCGGAACTGTCGGCACAGTCAAGGCCAAGAGGAAGGGCATGCCAACCTACCCAACAAAGACCAAGAAGACGGACATCTACCACAAGAAGAGTGGCCCCATCCTCTCCATCCACTGGCATGACCAGCGCAAGGTCAACCTCCTCACCACATGCCACAAGGCCGAGATGGTCGCCACAGGGAAGGTGGACCGAAGAACGAAAAACCCCGTCCAGAAACCAGCTGCTGTCCTGGACTACAACCTGAATATGCGCCTCATAGACAAGTCCGACATGCAGATAGGCTTCATCGACTGCCTGCGAACATCTTGCAGGTGGTATAAGAAGTTTATTCTGCATACGGTAGATATGTCGGCCCTCAATGCCTACAACATCTACCGTCTGAGGACTCCCGGAGCCAAGAAGTACAAGTCCCTGCGGAAGTTCCACAAGCAGGTGATACTTGAGCTCCTGGCTAAATATGCGGAACCTGGGAGACCACTACAAGGACCAGGCCAGCTGGACAGATCGGGGTGTGCCGACTTCTTCAGGAAGCACCAGCTCAACCCCCTTCCTTTCAAAACTCCAGGTGGTAGAGTTGGAAGTCAGAAGAGGTGCCATGTGTGCAGCCACACAACTCGCAGACCCCATAAAGTAACAAAAACCACATGGGAATGCCTAGAGTGTGAAGTGGCACTGTGCGCTGGACGGTGCTTCAACGATGTTCACACTAGTCCAATATTGAAGTGCCCGTGACAATAACAGTGAAAGTGACACTAAAATGTAGGCTAATAATAATATAAAATGATGAATAAAAGTGAAAGAGACACAAATAACTAATAATAAGTGCCTTCATAACAATATGAACAAGTGAAAGTGACACTATATATATTATTAGCTTACCTAACAATACATAAAAGTGAAAATGACACTTGTCGGGAATAGGGTAATGATCCCGACAGTTTTAGGTCCAATAGGGCATTTGAATTTGGCGGTATCGTATCGCATGTACGATTTTGGCTAGTTCTTTGTGTATTGTAGTTTATTATTAAGTGTAGGTTAAATATTAACTGTACTGTATAAATATCTACATCAGCTCTAGATGTATCATGAAACAAGTTATGGGTTATAATTATTATGAGCCGGCAGCCATATGTAATTTCGCGAAGCGATCGGACGCCGGCCCTTTAGTCTCTCAATCAACACCATACAGCCAACAACTTCCCCCCGGCTCTGACTCAACCCATAGTTCACCATGTGCTACAATTATTAATCTATATCAACAGTCCTACATCACCAGTCCTCTAAGCTAAGTTCATTGTATCGATATTGTATTATGTGAACATTCCTACATGTCATGCAATTGAATTAGCCGTGTGTGGGGGACTGGATTACACCCATCGAAATCTTCGTTGGTAATTATATTACAACTATTTGTTGGGATATTTTCATGTACCAGTGATATGCAATATAACCTCTTTATCTAAATTCCCGACAAATAATGGTCCTTCGATCTCTAGTACTTAATTTATTACAGTAATAGTGTTATGTTTGCATCCGCTTTCGCTTGGTGTTACAAATGGCTGCCGCGCTAGGGGTTGGGCAAACTGCCCTTGCGTTTTTTTTTTTTATGTTGCCTACGTTGCCTAGCTATCCCTGTGTTTTTTCGGTGGTGCCCCGTCACTGCTAGTTTGGGGGAACTAGTTTCCCACTTTTTTCGACGTGGTGCTGCTTACCTTGTTTGGGGGTTTGCTGGGCTAGGTATGTGTGTGAGGGTGTCTCGGGTTGTTACCATTTCTCGCGTTTTTTTTGGTTAGGCCTACTGAGTGTCTGTGGTTGTTTTGATGACACTGTTCGTGGTACCCTACTTGGTGACTTTAAGTTTAGCCTTTAGGCCATATGCGACTCTTTTCTTAATTTTGCCGGTGGGGAGGGTTCTCATGTGACTCTTTAATTAAATTTTATAGCCTAGTTGCCTAATTACGGTCATGGGGTTCGGTCTCTGTTGATTCCTAAGCGATTGACAGCCAACAGACCTCATGATTGTGGGATGGCCAGCTGGGCTAGGCCTAATACTTATTACTAGTCAGTTCATGTGGTGATGGGCTGGTCTATCAGAGTGAGAACTGAGCAATCTCTGCCATACCCATAGCTTACTCTGACTGTTCCTTTTACTTATATATTTTCTAGATCTCAAGTGACGGCATCTCTAACGTGGATTGACCTCCCAATCTACCAAGATTGGAAGCCAAAGTGTCACATTTTTCCCTTGCCCCTCAACTTTCTCTTCATAATTGCTGAGGGACACAGGGCCCTGGGTGGGGCTTTGGTTTCCTAGGCGTTTCCGCACCGTCCTCAGCTCCCCGCCATGGAGTGGCTTCGGTCACCCAGGCTTTATTGTGGTCGGCGGGGAGGGTACTGTGGGGGTGCTCGGTTATGGCCTTGGCCTTGCTCAGGGCCTTGGGGCTGTTCGGCCAGGCAGCTTGGGGAACAACAACAACAACAACAACAACTAGTCAGTTCTTTTCATTTACCCTTGTTTCTCTAGCCCTAGTTTGTTTCTGCTACTTGTCAATTTGTCTTATTAATTCAATTAATTCATCCTACTGCAGCTAGGTAGCCTAATGACCGTTTCCAAATTGGGAGTGGCAATGCTATTGCCACATTTTTTAATTTAAATTAATTTGTGTAACTAGTTTGCTTTATAGTTTAGAGAGTTAATAGCCTAGATTCAGACTTTAACGATGACAGATATAAAGAAGCTTAGGATTCTGAAGGGAGGGATGAAGGGAAGTTTAAATAGGTGTTTAAGAGATCTTGATGAATTTTTATTAAGTGCCTCGGCTGATCAAATTAAGGGTAAATTTGCTACTGTAACTAAATTGCTAGCCACTTATGATAATTATTCTCAGCAGGTATATGGTTTATTGACAATTACTGACGATGTGGAAGAAGAAATGTCAGCAGATCTTGAGTACGTTGAGGATGTTAATACAGCCTTAGCTAGACTATCTCCCACACAAGAAACATAACCTGTTAAGGATACCGGTACACCAAAGGCGACTGGCTTTAACCTGCCGAAGCTTACTTTGCCTACCTTTTCCGGGGATTCGACTACCTGGACTGGATTTTGGGATATCTTTTAGTGGTCCGTCCATCGGAATAAAACACTCACATCCATCCAAAGGTTCATCTATCTCTGTGGCCAATTGAAAAGGGAAGCATTGAAGTTGATCGATGGGTACAAGCTAGAAGCTACAAGCTACGAGTCTGCAGTGGAGTTGCTGAAAAGAACTTACGGGAGAGAGGAAGTCATCAAGACCGCATTAATTACTAAATTCTTCACTCTAGATCCTCCATCCTATGATGTGACAGACCTAAAGGAGTACTATGCCTCCTTTGAGAGCCTCCTCCGATCTATGAGACAATGGCCATCACCAAGGAGGAAATATTTAGTGTAAATATCTTGAACAAGATACCCTCTCCCCTAAAGGAAATCGTAAGACGACAACTAAGCGACTCTCCACTAAACTTGGATGCGTTGGTGCAGGTGTACCAGACTGAAGTGTTTAACATGGAGAGTACTGGACACTACCGACCCGTGGAGATGTCGCCATCCACTGCAGCTTTCCCGGTACAGACTTTTCCTAAACAGAAAAGGCCAATATCATTAGGTTGCAAGTTGTGCAGTGTCCACGGTCATCTGTGGTACCAGTGTCCTAAGTATCCTAAGGCTACACAGAAAATTGGCAAGGCTAAATCGCTTAAGTTATGTACCAGCTGTCTGGCAAGAGACCACTTCAACAGTACTTGCACCAATTCCTACATCAAACCTTGTAAGTATTGCAAGGGGAAACATTGGTTTTCCCTTTGCACCCAGTCTGATCGGCACGATGGCAAAGAAAAGGGGAGAACCACCAAAGAGTCATATGAGAAAGGTAAAAGCGAGGGTAATAAAGTATCTGCCATGTCCATTGCTTCTCGGGAATGTCAATTGCTTCCTACTATGATGCTGCCAGTAGTGGGGAGTAATAATAAGCCTACAATGACGTGCACCTTACTCGACCAGTGCTCACAGCGGTCATCATTACCCCAGCTCAAGTGTACCAGCAAGGGTCAAGAGAATTTGCATCTCCATGGTTTCACTGGTGAAGTAGATTCCAGTGACTATGATATAGTGGAGATTTCCTATGTTTATAGAAGAAAGGTGTGTCCCATCATGGCTGTTATGGTCGACAAACTACCCAGTTTCTATATAGCATCAGAGATTCAACGACATTTGAAATATCTCAGAACAAGGGTTATAAACTGGCTGATGATCAACTCTCTGCTAACAATGGAATTATGCTACTGGTCGGAGCTGATTATTACTACGACCTGGTTCACCCTGGATATCGGCGGGTAGATAAGCTAATAATGCTCCCCACGATCCAAGGGTATGCCATTTCTGGATCCTATGCCACTTCCTCTCAAGACACACAGGTGGAGGTGGTTACGGTCCTCAAGGTAGCAGTAAGCCCCATAGATAAATATATTAGGCCAAATGTGCCTGATAATACATGTACAGTACTGATATAGATAAGCTATGGGACTTGGACAATATTGGAATTGACCCACATGAACTTGATCGGGAGTCCAAGCTAGCGTTGAGCTCGTATGAAGAGACTGTAACGTATGACTCTGGCAGGGGTCAGCATGTGGTAAGGCTCCCTTGGAAGGATAACAAGAGTAAATTACCTACTAATTTCCATCTAGCACTTGGTAGGTTACGTGGCCTTCAGAAGCAGTTTGTTAAGGATCCAAATTACTGCGAGACTTATGCGGCAGTACTACACAAGCAGGTACAACGTGGATTTGTGGAAAGAGTAGATCTCAGTGAGTATGGGGATAACATCCATTACCTTGCTCACCATGGGATTAAAAAGGACAGTTCCACCACTCCTGTTCGTATTGTGTATGACTGCTCTGCTAAATCCAGTGATCGCTCCTATAGCCTGAATGATTGTCTGTACACGGGTCCGTCCCTGGTCTCTGATCTCACGCTTCAGATGTCATAAGTTTGCATGGGTCGCCGATATTGAGAAGGCCTTCCTGATGCTTCAACTCCATCGTGAAGACAGGGACTCGACAAGATTTTTATGGCCACGGGACCCAATGGATCTAGATTCAGAGTATCTGGTCTACAAGTTCAGAGGAGTCTTATTCGGGGCGACCTGTTCCCAGTTCCTTCTCAACGCTACTATCTTGCGACATCTTGAGGAGGCTGGACTAGATCCTGATTTCAAGAATGAGATCAAGCAGGGGATCTATGTGGACAATCTTCAAGGCACTGGAGATGATGAAGATTTATTGCTCGGAAGATGCTGGGAGATCCGCGATATATTTGCCAAGACTCATCTATACTTGAGAGAATGGGCCACTAATAGTGATCTTTTGAAAGGTCAATTTGCTTCTGACGGTGTAGCTACTGAGAATAGTGAGGTGAAGTTTTTAGGCCACAAATGGGACACTACCACAGATTGTATATCCTTCTGTCACACCCCATGCGGCAGTGAGCTTATGACCAAGCGAAACTGCTTAAGCTTGTCAGCGAGGTTGTTTGATCCCCTAGGTTTTTTGCTGCCTGTAACTATCCGTGCTCGTATGTTTTTGCAGCAACTGTGGCGGCTAAAACTAGATTGGGACACGCCCCTCCCGACTGAGTTACAAGATACTTGGCGGTTGATTCGGTCGGACCTTTCCACATGTTGCAAGGTCCAACTTAATCGTCAGGTTATTAGTAGTCAACAGGTGGATCTACATGCCTTTTCTGATGCTAGTAATAGTGTGTACAGTACTGCCATATACATATGCAATGGTAGTGAAGCGAAACTGGCTATAGCAAAGGCCAAAGTAGCCCCTATAAAGAAGATTACAGTTCCTAAATTAGAACTTACTGCATTGCTTCTGTCTGCTCGTCTAATAAAGTTTACACTGGATGCTTATACAGACATACTACAGATTAATAACGTCTATGTCTGGAGCGACAGTCAATAGCACTTTCATGGGTACACAGCCAGAAAGTGTTACCTGTTTATGTTTCTAATCGCACTGATGAGATACATAACTTAGTTCCTACAGCTAAATTTCGCTATGTGAGCACCAAGGATAACCCCAGTGACATAATTTCCCAGGGGATCTCGGCGCAACAGTTTATGTTGTCCTCTATTTGGTGGCATGGACCTCCATGGCTTATATCTCCGACTGAATGGCCTCAGGATTTCAGGGATTGCATATCTGATCCTTCAAGTCGGCCCCAAGATGATGTGTTAAGTAGTTCGACTGTGAGTACTACACATCAGGATAACAAGCTGGTAGAGTGGGAACGTTACGGCAGCTATGATCAAGTAATAAGGGTATTTGCATGGATACACCGTTTCATTAACAACATGAGAAGTCGGGCTAACGGGTCTTTCCTTAGTGAAGTTTCGAAGCATATCAGACTCCATGAATTGAGATCAGCAGAAGCGAAACTAATATGTTTAGTACAAAGGGAATCTTATCCTACTGAACATCAAATCCTGAGCAAGGAGTCAAAGGCCAAACCCTCTAACTTAATGAGGCAGCTAGGATTATATATGGAAGGGAGCATAATTAAGTGTAGAGGCAGGATACAAAAGGCGGACATTATTGATTCTGCGAAATATCCTGTCCTCCTTAGCTCCTCTCATTTGATTACCAAACTGTTGATTCGCCAATGCCATAGGACCTGCCTACATTTTGGCGTAAATTATGTTCTGGCGTATATGCGACAACGTTGGTGGATCCCTAAGATGCGACAATCAATTAAAGGGATCCACAATAGCTGTACTATCTGTAAAAGATTACAGGGTAAGCCTTACTCTCCAGTAGATCTACCTCCCTTACATGAGTTCAGGGTACAAAGGACTGAACCATTTTAGGTAACCGTGGTAGACTACACCGGAGCGATGGTGTGGCGATGGGCTGGTCTAAAAGAGTGAGAACTGAGCGATCTCTGCCATACCCATAGCTTACTCTGACTGTTCCTTTTACTTATATATTTTCTAGATCTCAAGTGACGGCATCTCTTCTGTGGATTGACCTCCCAATCTCCCAAGATTGGAAGCCAAAGCGTCACATTTTTCCTTTGCCCCTCAACTTTCTCTTCATAATTGCTGAGGGGCACAGGGCCCTGGGTGGGGCTTTGGTTTCCCGGGCATTTCCGCACCCTCCTCAGCTCCCAGCCATGTAGTGGCTTCGGTCACCCAGGCTTTATTGTGGTCGGCAGGGAGGGTTCTGTGTGGGCGCTCGGTTATGGCCTTGCTCGGGGACTTGGGGCTGTTCGGCCAGGCAGCTTGGGGAACAACAACAACAACACCGGAGCGATTCAAGTTAGAGAATCGCCCTGTAATATCATAAAGGTATATGGCGTTCTACTCACATGTGCGGTAACCAGAGCGATTCATATTGAATTGATTGATGACCTCTCCAGTGAGGGTTTTTTGCATACTCTAAGACGCTTTGCAGGCCGCAATGGTTTCCCTCAAATTATTATGAGCGATAATGCGACTTGTTTTGCCGGGGCCTCTAAATATCTCCAGAGTTTAATGGATGACCCGCAAGTTGTGGCTACCCTCACTGGAAAGGGTTGTCAGTGGAAATTTATACCAGCACGTGCACCATGGTTCGGGGCGATTTGGGAGAGAACAATCGGTATTGTCAAATCTGCCATGAAGAAGGTATTAGGAAGGGCACTGGTGACCAGAAGGGAGTTGCAAACCATCTTAATAGAGATTGAGATGTCAGTCAACGACAGGCCCTTGACCTATACCTCTGCAGATGTTGATGACCTCTTACCCATTTCGCCTTCTATGCTAACACATGGACGAACCCTTAATACCTTTCCTAGATCGTCAGTAACTGACGAAGATCTACATGACCCTACGTTTACGCCACCCGTCGTCGCTTCCAGTATGTGAACAAGGTGTCGGAAGATCTATGGAAATGGTGGACCCAAGAATATTTGCTGTCTCTTCGCGAGCGTCACTCCAATAAGATCAAAGGGACGAATCAACGATGGCCTCGTATCGGGGATATCGTACTGATTCATGATGAGCGTCCTAGGTTATTTTGGAAGCTTGGGAGGATTGTCGATTTGTTCCAGGGCATTGATGGTCTTATAAGGGTTGCTAGATTACGAACTTCGACTGGGGTTACTACTCGCCCAGTCGTAAGGTTATATCCCTTGGAGCAGGATGTAGAACTGCCGGATGATACTGGCGTCTCTACTGATACCCCTCCGCGGGAGAGTGCTGGTGACAGTGCTCCTCAAGGTGGGGCAGTTGATGATGAGAGGGATGATCTTCCTCTGGCTTCAGGTGGCGCTCGTCCCAAAAGGAGGGCGGCTATGAGTTCCGTGGATCTTTGGAGATCTAAGATCAAACGAGGTGATCTTTGAATCTTCGATGTCCTTTTGTTCTCTGTATATATCTACTGTATATCGTTTTTGGTGGCGGGCAGTATGTCGGGAATAGGGTAATGATCCCGACAGTTTTAGGTCCAATAGGGCATTTGAATTTGGCGGTATCGTATCGCATGTACGATTTTGGCTAGTTCTTAGTGTATTGTAGTTTATTATTCAGTGTAGGTTAAATATTAACTGTAATGTATAAATATCTACATCAGCTCTAGATGTATCATGAAACCAAGTTATGGGTTATAATTATTATGAGCCGGCAGCCATATGTAATTTCGCGAAGCGATCGAACGCCGGCCCTTTAGTCTCTCAATCAACACCATACAGCCAACAACTTCCCCCCGGCTCTGACTCAACCCATAGTTCACCATGTGCTACAATTATTAATCTATATCAACAGTCCTACATTACCAGTCCTCTAAGCTAAGTTCATTGTATCGATATTGTATTATGTGAACATTCCTACATGTCATGCAATTGAATTAGCCGTGTGTGGGGGACTGGATTACACCCATCGAATACTTCGTTGGTAATTATATTATTACTATTTGTTGGGATATTTTCATGTACCAGTGATATGCAATTTAACCTCTATCTAAATTCCCGACAACACTATCAATTATCATAGTCCAGTGAAAGTGACACTATAATAATAATAAAACTAAGTATAAGTGACAGAGACAAAAATAACTTTATTGAGTGAAAATAACATAATAACTGTAATAAATGGCATAATAAACAATAAAAACTCTCAAATCGCTAACTGGCATAATTGCGGGTAGGGCGACAAGTGCAACAGGGCGTCGTAGCCGGGGCCGCGGTTGAGTGTTCGGACGCGCCGAGGTAAATACGCGCCAAAAGTTACCTCCACTAACATTGCCATAACTCCGGAACCAGTTGAACTAGAGAGCTCTACTCAACACCATTCTACGTAGCAAGGTAAGGCTCACATTTTGATGTTACTTTGATAATTCTACCTCTTATATTAACCCTCCAGACCCGGGTCCTCTAGCTCGCGACTGTACTGTGGTACCGGGGGTTTTAACGATCTTTGGGCTATGTTAACTCATCTGTAATTCAATAAATATGGCATGTAATGTTATGAATAAAAAAGTAAAATGTTCCACAAACCTTCCTCTGCAGAATGCCGTTGAGTAGAGGTCTCTAGCCCCAGTGGTTGCATAATGGTGAGCGCGGGAAGACGAGTGATTTTCGGCGGCAAATTCTTCCCGCGTTCGGATGCGTCGCCCCGGCCACGGCTACCACGCACCAAGCCACTTGTCGCGCCAGAGTGTTTATCTCCCTTAGACGATTTTAGTGATTGATATTGAGAATGTGATGTGTATTTGATATTTTTATAGTTATTTTGAGGCCAATTATATAAAGTATGTGTATTAGGGTATCACTGTCACTAATATTGCTCATTTTCACTCGATACCGTACGCTTTATTAGTAATTGAGGTAGGTTATTGTTTTATTAGGCACTGATTATTCGTTATCACAGGTGTTTATTATACTTTGGCCATCAAATATTATGTCTTGTGTCACTTTCACTTTGGTAAATATGCTTTAGAGAGTGTCACTGTCACTGATAATGCTCATTTTCACTCGATACTGTACGTTTTATTCTTACAGTTTCTTACAGTAGATCCTCTGGAAAAAGGCAAACTAGGCCTGTGTATCCAGCTCAGTACCAGTACTTGCACTGCTGCGGTCGTTCACGGTGTTGGCGGCGTCGGTAGCAGACGCAACATTTTTACTATTCTGTATTTTTTTTTTATAATCAAACTTCAAATCTTGTCTTCCCCATGCTTTATCAAGATTACTTTCAAACTCCCTTATTAATTCGGAATCGACTACATACTGGGGCAGTGCGTTCCACTCATTTACCACTCTATCACAAAATGAATTCTTTGCCTTCTCAAGCCTATTTCTTTCTTTGTAAATTTTCTTAGAGTGTCCTCTCGTTCTTGTTCCCTCCCGCATCAAGAAGATACCTTCACACACATCCTCATCGTACTGTACTTTCCTGACACTATCTTAAAAGTCTCTATCATATCCCCTCTCTTTCTCCTATATGCCAGTGTCGGAAGCCCCAGTGTCCTCAACCTCTGCTCATAGCCCGCGTTCTTCAACGTTGGTACCAGCTTGCTAGCTCTCCACTGCTTCTATATCCTTTACCATATATGGAGCCCACACCTGGTTCGCATATTCCAGGTGCGGCCTAACCAGCGCTGTATAGAGATTCCTGAAGATTTCTTCGTCAAGTGACACAAATGTCCTCCTTATCAGCCCTACAATTCTATTGGCTTTGTTTATCTTTTCCGCTAAATGTTCTGAGAAATTTAACTTATTGTCTATCACTACTCCTATATCCTTTTCTGCATTCACTTCCTCCATCGCTTCATACATACTGTATCCTACCTTGTCTATCTTGCTTGTCCCAATCCGCATGTACTTGCATTTTTTTGGATGAAAAGGCATTAACCAATGCTCAGACCATCCCTTCATGCCCTCCACATCTCCTTGAAGCAAACCCACATCTTCCTTACTCCTCACTCTTCTATACAGCTTAGTGTCATCCGCATACAGGTATACCTCACTTCCATTAGTTATAACTTCAGGTAAGTCGTTGATAAATATAACAAACAGCAGTGGTCCCAACACAGATCCCTGAGGTACCCCACTTGTAATTTCCCTCCACCCCGAGCCTATTCCATTCACCAGTACCCTCTGTCTCCGATCTTTCAGGAAGGCTTCTATCCATTTCACACATTTCTCCCCTATATTATAGCTTCTAACTTTCTCTATTAACCTTTTATGTGGGACCTTATCGAAGGCCTTCATAAAATCGCAATATACCACGTCTATTACATCACCATCTTCTAGAATTTGCATCCAATCATGTACCACCTTAATTAGCTGTAGTACCGTCGACCTCCCCGGCAAGAATCCGAACTGTCTCCCACTGAAAAGTTGGTTTGACCTCATATGCTCCATTATTCCTTCTCTAATTACCGTTTCCATTAGTTTACACACAACACTTGTCAAACTGACTGGTCTATAATTCCCTGGGTCATTTCTCTTTCCCTTCTTAAATATAGCTGTTATGTTCGTCTCTCTCCAGTCCATCGGGATTTGTCCTGTATTAAACGATACCTCAAATAACATTTTCAATGGCTCTACTAACATCTCACCTCCTTCCTTTATGATTCTTGGGTGTATCCCATCCGGTCCCGGTGACTTACTTCTGTTCATTTTTTCTATAGCCCTTCTTATTCTAGCATGGGAAAACTCTTATTAGTTCTAGTGCCGGTGCCTGTTTGATGGGAATAGTAGGCACTGCATCATCCGACTCCACTGTTAGTACCCCCCCAAAGTATTTCCCCAGCACCTCTGCTTTCTCCTTATCAGTCTCCGCTCTACTCCCATCATCCAACCCCTCTACCAGCTCTGGGATCCCTACTCTTCTTGTTAACTTTTTCTGAATGTACTTCCAGAATATTTTTGGATTATCCTTCACATTTCTAGCAATCTCTCTCTCCCTCTCCTTCACCCCCCTCCTTGTCTCCCACCTTATTTTATTGTTTATTTGTCTGTGTTCCAGATCCACTTCTTTAGCCTCTATATTAGACCCCTGTTCTTTTTTAACAATTTTAGTCTTTCCCACAATCGTTTCTTTCTTCTAAAGGCAATTCTGGGTTCGTTCTTTTCCTCAATTTTGTTTTATCCTTATATTCCCTTACTGGTACACTTTTGGATACAGCATTCTCCAGTTTGACTCTAATTTTCCTCCACATTCCTTCAGCGTCTTCACCGTTCAAGTATTCCCCCCCAGTCAATGTCCAAACACCGTCTCAGCAGCTCATAATCTGCTCTATCATACATGTATATTTTTCTATTGCTTCTATTATCCCTCTCTGATATAATATTGCAACTAAAGCTTATACAGGCATGGTCACTACGACCTATAGGGCTATCCACATTAACATGTTCCACTATATCCTCTTCATTGCTAAAAATCAAATCAAGTACACTCCCCTGCGTCCCATCTCTATATCTTGTCATCTCTGTAATATGTTGCGTTAAAAAACAATCTCTCACTTTCTCTATAAACTTATTTTCCAGGCTACCCTGTACCGCACAATTTGCCCAGTTGATCCTTGGCAAATTGAAATCTCCAATCAAAATGTTATATTTGTTCTCTCTATTATCTATTTCCTCCATTGCTTTCAATAGGTTATCATCCTCTCCCCTACTATTATTTGGGCTTCTATATATAGAGGCAATTAGAATTGATCCTCTTGCACATTTTACTTCAATACACAAATACTCACAATACTGCTGTCTTATATCCACCTCATTAACCTTGAGCTCTTTTCTTACATAAATAAACAATCCTCTTCCGACCTCTGCTCTAATAGCATTTCTCTCATATAACTCAAAACCCTCCAAACTATATTCCACCAGTTCCCTTTCAATTCTAGCATTTTTTGGTATTACTTCCTGTAGGGCTATGACATCAGGTTTTTCCTCTTCATCCTGCAACCTACATATCAGTTCTCTTTTCTTGTCCTGGGTAAACACATCCACATTACTAAACATAATCCTTAATCCATCTGCCATTCCTTCAGCAATTACACCATCCCGCTCCTCCTGTCCGTACCCTACTCCCTACTCCCCCGTTAGCACTACTGGGTCTGCCACTTTGTCTCCTGTCTCTCCCTGTGACACCTCCACCACCCCGTTCTCCTCCTCCGTCACAACTCCTATCACATTCTCTTCCCTCCCTGATCTCCCCCTCCCTTCTACTCTTATAAACCACTTCCTCAATTTTCCGTCCCTCACTCTCCAGTAAAAATTTCTCTTATCCTCCTCACCCAACTTTCCATTATTTTCATCAGCCTTTTCTTGTAATTCCTTAATTTTTTTCCTTTGTTCTATACTCAAATCCTTCTTTAGTCTTATGTGTTTCAGTTTTTCATTTGTATTTAGCCTCCAACTAAAATTTGTCACAGTCTCTGCCACTGCCCTAGTTTTAAACTGTACCCTTATAGGTCTCATCTCTCCCCTTTTATATCTACCTATCCTACTGACCTCCACCACCTGCCCTTCCCATCCATATCCATCCTCATCCACACCTTTCATGTCCTCCTTCACTGTCTCCATATCCCTCACTTTTCTCACTCCATTATCATTCATATGAGTCTCTATATCTCCATACAAGATTACACCCCTATCCCTGTCCATGGCCTCCCTCACGACACTCTCCTTGTTCTTCATGACCCCTACAACTGCACTCTCAAAACTTTTTTTGGTCATATTCATTTCTTCCTTTTGCTCTTTCATAATATCCTCCAAATCCTTGAATTTTTGTTTACCTACCACCGTCCATGCAGTTGACTCCTTTACTTCCTTGAAACGTCCTTCGTATTCCTTCAGCTGCTCCTTCAATGCCATATTCTCTGCTCCCAGTTCATCTACCCTTTTCAATACCATCTCTAGGCTATCATTAACTGCCGAAATAGGCCTGCATTCACTTCCTTCGCTAGGCCTATTCCCTTCCCCACCTGTCACACCACACATTACACACAGTGCCTTAACTTTCTCACCAATATCCCCCTTCCATTTCTCCGTATCACTCATCCACTTTTCCAAATCCTTCAAAACAATAATAACCTCTTCTAACTTCTTATCTGTGCTCTTAAACCCACGAAAACGTTGTAACCTTTCTTCCGCCTCCGTCATACCCGAAATTCCCTCCGCCATGTTTGTTTACAAACTCAACAACTCACAACACTACCGCTGTCCCACACTACACACTCTTATTACACTATATATCACCCCTCCACCACACCAATATATCCTCCAACCACTTCACAAATCCTTCCTCTTCTTGCTAGCGCCGTATGCACTCGATATTCCGTGCATTACTTATCCATTCCCATGAACATATGCCGGAGCCTCAAAAACTTGCGTCCGTCTTCCGCCATTGTGTGCCGCCAATAGTAGGTTAGTAATTAGTAATTGAGGTAGGTTATTGTTATATTAGGCACTGATTATTCGTTATCACAGGTGTTTATTATACTTTGGCCATCAAATATTAGGTCTTGTGTCACTTTCACTTAGTTATATGCTTTGTAAACGTTTTATATACAATTTATTGTCTTTTTTTCACTGATTTCTATATTTCTATAGGTTGTAATCATATGAATGTCACTTATTATATACATATGTGTCACTCACATATTATTACAATATGGTGTAATTGTATTTGTATACATTTTCTCATAATACATGACTTTTGTATTACAATAAATTGTTTTACTTCCACTTTTTGCCTATATATATACTGTACATATTGTCACTGTCTTTGGCACTTTCACTATGATTATTAGAACTCCTGCTTGGAGTGGTAATCAAAGAAGCACCCTTCAGCACAGAGTGCCACCCTGCACTCCACACACTCCAGGGTGGACATTTTATCTGACCTCGCCCTCAGCCTGGTGTTGTAGCAGACATGGCACCGCTTCTGCTGCTTTCTTCCTGCTGCTGACTGAGGCAGGGAAACAAGCCTGTGCATATTCATGTAATATGCACAGTGCAAGCGGTCAGTAGCGGCGGGCCCAGCATGTGGCACTGCCCTCTGTGGCGTAGCATACTTCTCCAGGAGCTCCTTCAACACCTGCTTTTGGAACCTCCGCAGGCTATTGAACTTCCTGGGTGTGTTCTCATTCCGAAGCTTGTAGATGTTGTAAGCGTTCAGAATGGACATGTCCACCATGTGCAGAAAGAACTTTTTGTACCATCTGCACGAGGTACGCAGACAGTCAATGTAGCCTATCTGCATGTCGTACTTGTCCACCAGCCTCATGTTGATGTTGTAGTCCAGGACAGCATCGGGCTTGGTCACGCTGGCCTGGGTGTGGCGATCCACCTTGCCAGTCTCCACCATTTCCCCCTTGTGGATGGTGCTCAGGAGGTTGACCTTCCGCTGGTCGTGCCAGTGGATAGCCAGAATGGCCCCCGACTTCTTCCTGAACACATCGCCTTTTTTGGTCTTTGGAGGGAAAGGTGGCATGCCCTTCCTTCTCCCTCGTACTGTGCCTACAGTCCCCGTCTTGCGCTCATGCAGGTACTTTGAGAGAGTGGGGGACGTGTAGTAATTGTCCGTGAAGAGGACGTGATTCTTGTGGAAATAGCGGTCC
This sequence comes from Paralithodes platypus, assembly GCA_032716605.1. NCBI lineage: Eukaryota > Metazoa > Arthropoda > Malacostraca > Decapoda > Lithodidae > Paralithodes > Paralithodes platypus. The sequence continues at coordinate 22,962,640 of CM064485.1, read as the reverse complement.
ATCATGGCTTGCACCACTGCTCCGCCAAAGCCAATGAGGGGGTCCACAAGCACGTCCCCTTCCTTCCCGCTGTAGACCAGGAAGTCCAGGACATAGCCAGTTCGGCAGTCGCACAGCACAAAGAATTTGATGCCAAAGCGATGTCTTTTTGAGGGGATGTACTGCCGGAAGCTGAGTTTTCCCCGGAACAGCACAAGAGACTCATCAATGGCGACCTTGCAGAAGGGCTTGAAGTAGGAGCTGAAGCGTTCTCGCATCATCTCGTACAACGTCCTAATCTTCCACAGCTTGTCGGTGTTGGTGACAAGATGGAGCGCTACGAGGATATCAAGGTACCGGTCGCGAGACATATATTTCCCGAAGGCAGGGGTGGATATGAGATCATTGGTTATCCAATAGTCAGGCAACCTATGCTTCTTGACATGAGGCATTAGCATGGTGAGTGCCAGGAACACCATGAAGTCGTGATGAGTCACGTCAGTCCACTGCCTCATGTGGACCTTGGTCACCTTGTCAAAAAAGTGGACCTGGAATTGGTGCTGCTTATTTGTCTCCTTGATAACATACCCTACCACCTCCTCATCAAAAAAGGCCTCAAAAAGTTCATGTGGTGGAGCATTGGGGCCTGCGGGAAAATTGGGGTAATGCCTGAACCCTCCTGTACCTCATCAAAAGCTGGCATATCAGGGTTGTAATCTTCCCCGTCAACTACGTCTTGCCACTGGAAAACGTAAAATGGGTCTTGGCGACGCTGACGAGGAGCTCCAGCTGGTGGCCCAGCACGCCCACGGCCAACTCGGGAGGCGTGCACCCTAGGGCGGCGGCCAGGGCGGTGGCCAGGGCGGGCCACAGCACGGCGCCCCTGGGCGAAGCGGATGGGTTGAGGGTCGTCCATGTCCATGTAGTCGTTGTCGTCGTCGTCAGAGTGGTCATCTTACCCTGACGGTGGACCTACATAATCATGGCCAGAGTCTTCTGAGAGGTGCCCTTCATGCCACATAATCTGGCGGGGAACGAGTGATGCGTGGGCGGCGTGCGGGGGGGCGGGGTGGGGAAGGAGTGGCAGGTGAGGCTATGTCCCCCCGAGGTCCTGGGCTCCTTGGCCTGCGACGAGTGACAGAAAGCAATGCTTCACTGTCACTAGGCCCAGGTATTGGTGATGCGAGCTCAAAGACTTCGTCAGGAATATATGTTGACGGCTGGAGAGGTGGGGAAAGTTGCGGGGGCGTATCGCTGGTGCCGGCAGGGGTGGACGCCGCGGGAGCCTCGAACAAAGCCCGCTTACTTTTCTGCCCTTTTTTGACATATTTCCTGCCTTTCCCCTTTTTGGTAGCAGTATGTCTCCTGTCGGGGGACCTAGGAGGCAAATAGGCCGAAAGTGGGGGGTCCTCAACCCTTGGCAGTGGTGGGGAAGAATGCGGGGCGGCCGGGTCATCTTGGGTGGCTTGGGGAGATAAGGGAGACAATGGCGGGCGAGATGAGTCACCACGCTCACCCTCACTCACAGCCTCATCCTCACCAAGTCTTTTGGCTTCTTCCCTAGCTGCCGCGGCCGCCTTTTCAAGTATCTGCTTCTTATAGAAGCGTAGCTTGAAAGGCGATTTAGCTGGCGAAGGGCTTGGAGTCGTGTCACTCAACTGAAACTTGGAGAGTGACCTAGAACTCTCCCACTCACTCACTTTCCCCACTTCACTGTCTTCAGCTAAAACAGCTTCCGCAAAAGCTGCTGCATCACCTTCATCACTCTCATGTTCACTCGCAAATCTCACGAATTGAGCGTCTTTGTCACTCTCATCGCCATAATCACTCGACTGATAATTAGCCGATTTATCACTGTCTTCATCGTCAACATTATGCACTTCATCAGCACGCTCATATATACGTAATATCTGCTCAATACCTCCGGGAGATAACACATTTAGACGGTGGCGCCTGCGTAAGACGCGACGAGCTTGGGCGGGCGTCGTAGGGAGCACGGTATCGGACACAGCGGAATCACTATTTGGCGTACTATCCATGATGGCGTCGGGGTAGATACTGTTGTTGTGGCGTAATTCACGTCTGGTGGCGCCACCTACCCCCCACGATACCAAAAATTTACGCGCGCCATTCGAAAGCACGTACGCAAGCACTCGGAGCCTCAGAGCCCGTCCGGGTTGCGCGGGCCGTGTTTGTTATGGAGGCCTCAGAGCCCAACCGGGTCTCAGGGGTTAAAGACCGCTTCGTCCACAGTGTGTGGTTGCAGTCTTACTTCCTACTTGGTGGCCCTGTTCTGGGCTGCGTCTACCGTCAGGTTCCTATGTTGAGATCGGACCAAAGTACTTGATCTCACATCTTTCTAGGTCTACCCCTACGTGCAGCTACCCCCATCTATATACAGTAGTTCTGCATTTCTTCACCCAGTTTTTATCATCCATTCTCTCAATGTGTCCAAACCAACCCAACTTATTTGTACTCACCATCTCACTGATACCTCTACTGCCCAGACACCACCTTAGTTCCTCACTCGATACCCCATTCCTGCGGTACACCACACATATCTATCTCACCATTATCTTTTCATTCCGTTCCATTAATATCTTCCACTTTAACCAGCCACGTTTCCGAGGCATATGTCATTACACTCCTAATACCCGAGGCATACAATTCCCCTTATAGGTGAAGTGGGAGAACTCTCATAGTCAGGAGAGGTAACATTTCTCTGAACTGCACCCAGCCAACTCTGACTAGTTATTATTTGATACTAAATATAGGAATATAACTCAACTCACTTTAGTGGATACAGTACTGTATACTGTATGTGCCTTGAGAGGGGAGGGGGAGTTCTGTTACCCCTTCTCCCTCATGTTTAGGTCCATAGTTTTGATATTACAAGACATTTGCCCCATTCCTTTGCATATTATTATAATGTAAAACTTGCAAAATAAACAAACCAAAACTTGGACAAACACAGTAAAAAGACAAAACAACTTATCAAAATCGCTATGTGGAAACACCGCTTAAGCAAAATAATAATTTATAAATAAAAGAACACAATTCACCACATAGGGTGTACATTACTACACGAGCAAGTAATCTGCATACAGTATATGAAGATCTTTCACCCAATTTCTTTGTTCATTTCAGACCTTTCGTGCCATTTAATTGTCGTTTTTTTCCTGGCTAGCAAAAACGAGCCTGCAATTTAGGAGGAAACGGACTCTGGCTGGGACACTTTTCTACCAAATTTTTTACAAATTTATCTTGAATGAGGGTCTTGGGGATATTTTATTTAAGTTTAATGGAGCCCTAAGGAGGAACTACAAAAAAATGCCTTTAACCCTCCAGCCCCGGCTATGTATTATATATATATTCCTCGAAACCCGGGTGTTTTGGCCGAAAAACGTCTAGGCTAGGCTACTGTATATTCGTTAATCAGACTGCTTCTCGCATTCCCGCGCATCCCCAAGCGTAGCTGTGTTATTTACCTGTAGAATGGCATTAAGTAAAGCTCTCTAAGTCAACTGGTTGAGCTGTGATGATGATTTCATTGGAGATAACTTTATGGCCAAAACAGCCACTTTACACCACTTTTCGATACTTAACAACAACATACAGGCACACACGAACAAGCGACGCTCTCCTTCTTGTGGCCGGAGATGCGGGGCGTCGGTCCAGCCGGCTGTTGTTTACATGCGTCGGACCGACGCCTCGCACACGAAGCTCACAGGCTTTCAACCACTGGGCGTTCAAGAGGCCTTTTGTGTTATCACATACTAATTGGATCACACAGCACAATTTAGGCAGTATTCCCTACAGTAGGTTATATATATTTAATCCACCAATGTAATTCATGGAAATATTTCAAGAGAATATTAAAGGAATCATAAAATATTCTAATTAAAACAAAGTTTTTGAACTTTATTAATTTTTCATAATCTAAATTAATACACTAAAAATTATTAATCAATATATCTGGGTTCGCTTGCAACGATGTTGCAACACAAAGAGAAAAAAGCTAAAATACAGTAATTTCCTCAGTTTTTACCCTGTCTCGCGGGACCAGGGATGTGGGGATGTGGATGTGGTGGGGAAGTCAGTGGCGGGACTAGGTCCATGCCGAACGGTCAGAGCCCGCCTGCGGTCCTCCCACCGCGTGGACTCTCTCTCAGAGCCGATAATGTGCTCAACATCTCTTACGACTCAAGGCGGGCCCCGCTGTTTAGGCTATTGTTCTCTAACCCGACTTAGGCGGGACCCGATACTAGAGGGTTAAGCTTGGTTTAAAAGATTAGTCTCTGTTATTGTCTGATATTGCTAAAATCGCGGCAAAATGCGCTCCACGGAAATCGTCATCACAACTGAACCAGTTGACCTAGAGAGCTCTATTCAACGCCAGTCTACAGATACGAAACAGGGCTACGTCTTGAGATGTGTGTGAATTCTCTAGCAGTTAAAATAACAAAGATAAGGCTAGGCCTATTACAACATTTTTCGGCCAGATTGCTCGGATCTCAATACTGTCCTTAGGAGGGCGAGCCCGGGCAAGAAGGGTTAAAGGCGAGCTGTGTGTAATGGACACGCTACCACCAGGCGACGATGTTAGGCCCCATTCCCACCTAAAATCGTAATTTTACGATAAATATCGTTATTACTTATTCATATGCGCCTATTTTAAGTTTAATATGAAGATAGTAACATGTAACAACCAACAATAAAACAAGTGGGAATAGTGTTTGGATGGTCAAAATCGCTACTATATTCCGACAGGTCATTCATGAAATGTGAGGCAGCCGCGACGTATATCCTCCCCTCTCAGTGCCTGGAGAGACACTGAGGGTGTGAGGGTTGTCTCTCTCTCTGTCTTTCCCACGCAACACCACACACTAGGATCGGCTTGGAGATATTGGCACCATAAATACACCAAAATATGGTAATAAGAGGAAAAATAGGTGATAAATGAAGGGGGGGGGGAGGAGGGGATTTTGATACATGTGAAGGAGTGTTAGAAGGTATGGAGAGAAATCATCTCACTTGTTTTAAGTGCTACTGGGGCCTTTTAACCCTCTCACCACGGAAGACCTCTTGAACGCCCATAAAAAAGCATATAACAGGTACCCGGAAGGCCTCTTGAACGCCAGTGGTTGAAAGCCTGTGAGCTTCGTGTGCGAGGCGTCGGTCCGACGCATGTAAACAACAGCCGGCTGGACCGACGCCCCGCATCTCCGGCCACAAGAAGGAGAGCGTCGCTTGTTCGTGTGTGCCTGTATGTTGTTGTTAAGTATCGAAAAGTGGTGTAAAGTGGCTGTTTTGGCCATAAAGTTATCTCCAATGAAATCATCATCACAGCTCAACCAGTTGACTTAGAGAGCTCTACTTAATGCCATTCTACAGGTAAATAACACAGCTACGCTTGGGGATGCGCAGGAATGCGGGAAGCAGTCTGATTAACGAATATACGGTAGCCTAGCCTAGACGTTTTTCGGCCAAAACACCCGGGTTTCGAGGAATATATATATATAATACATAGCCGGGGCTGGAGGGTTAAAATGTTTTTTTTTAGGCCTTACCTCTTAAGAGTGTTCTCGCCTTTGCCCACCAAAACCTCTTAAGAGTGTTCTCGCCGTTCTTGGGTTAATAAGATTTACACCCATCAATAAGGAGAATTATAGGGAGATTTTTTTTTTAGTGCTTTATATAGTGCACATAAAATGTACGTATGGGTTGCAACAAATTTTGATATGATCTTTGCAACATCATTATTCTATAACCTTCAAATATTGAGAAACAAATAGTGTTAGTTTCAGTATTAAGTACCACATACTGTACAAGATAAACTAAGAGAAAATACTGGCAAAATGGAAAACAGATCAGAGTAAAAAATTCTGGGGATGGATGTAGATTCCGGGCGTACGGTCGTCATGTTTACATAGGGCGATCGCCGCGGTTAACTTCGCGTCTATTTTGACGGCGATTTTTTTTCGGTTATTTGCCCGCTGCTGGCAATATACAGTATATGAGGATAACAATATGTCATGGGGGGGTGAGGGGTGGCAAAGCCCCCCCCTTAACATATTATTGTATCCAATGGCATTCAAAATAGACAGGAACATGATTGCAAAGGCCCGACGCCTCCCCCGCCGCCGTCATGTTTACATTTGTCGATCGCCGTGGTTAAGTTCGCGTCTATTTTGACGGCGATTTTTTTCTCGGTAATTTGCTCCCTGCTGGCAATATATATGATGATGACACTATGTCATTGGGGGTGAGGGGCCCCCCTCAACATATTATTGTATCAAAAGGCAGTCAAAATAAACGGGAACATGATGGCAAAGGTCGACGCCACTGCTCGTAGTGTAAACAAGGCTGACGGTACGCCCGCACTTAACATTCTTGCCAAATTCTGTAGCACAGTACCGGTATTACATTACAGTATAAGCTATAAGTAGGGCCAACCCGATACAAGACCCTTCGATTTTAATGATAGATATAGGTTTGTCATAACACATGTTTTATTGCTATATACCGGGTATGTCATTACCGTCGCAAATGCATTATATGAGCACAATATGAAAGCATTGTCAAACAAAACAAAAATTCTCCCTATCGACAGCAGCCCGCGCCAAAATTATGGGATAAAACTCAAATTATGCCCCCTACTGTCTAAATAGATATGGTATTGATTTCAATAAGTCACAGGGAGCTCTGCCCCCCTCAAACCATTCTGTATCTCATGGCAACCATAATTAGATTCCCGAGTTAAGATTGCTGGATAATGAGTAAAAACTAAAATGTGACAGTACTTAGTACGGTATATAAAACCATGGTACAGGTATATGAAAAGAAAAGTTAACAAATAAATAGGCCTAAATAAAAAATAATTAAAATAACTTGAACAAATTCAATCGGGCAGGTAGGCTACTACTGTATAGATTTGGGAAGGATGCAGGGTCAATGTTAACGATCTGCAACACAGTAGGTAAAAACTGTATTTACAATGGCATGTGAATATTTCATATTATTTCGAAGCTATTCATATAGGTTTCAATTGGGGGAAAATAACATTATTTTTATCAGTAATCAAACCTTGGATTTTTTCCATTTGGGGGGAAAAGCCCAATTTCCCAAAGTTTTCTAGTGAAATCTTGGATTTTTTATAAATCTGTTATTTGTCCCTTGCTGGCAATATATATGATTATAACAATAAATCATGGGGGGGGGGGGGGGGCAAAGCCCCCTCCACCTATTTTTGTATAGGCCTACCAAGGCACTTAAAATAGACGGGAACGTGATGACCAGCGTGAAAACTTTTTCTTTTCCCTAGATGAAAAAATCCAAGATTTATTTACTAATGATGTATTAAATTATTTTTCTCCAGATTAAAACCTATATGAATAGCTTGGAAAAAATATGAATATTAATGTCATTGAAAATAAATTTTTATACCTGTGTTGCGAATCGGTACGGTAATATTCACCATATCCGGGCGTACGGTCGTCATGAATAACATAGGCTGTGCGCTGATGTTTTTTTTTACTGCTTTTTTTTTCCCGTTATTTGCCCCCAGCTGGCAATATATATGAGGATGACAAATTGACAATAAGTCAAGGGGGTTGCCCCCTCAGCATTACAGCAGTCAAAATAGACGGTAACATGATCGCGAATAGTGTAAACAAGGTCGGCGGTACGCCCGAATACTACATCTTTACCTTAGATTTTTACCATACTGTACTGTAGTTTTATCATTAATACTCTATGGGTTTGGTATTGCATCAATAATCATTTGCATGTAACCATTAAACCGTAGCCTACATGTTGGCTACATTTAGGCTATTTGAAATTTGTATAAGGCAAGAATGTTAAGAGCGGGCATACCGCCTTCATTGCTTACACTACGTGTACTGGCGTCGGACCTTTGCCATCATGTTCCCGTCTATTTTGACTGCCTTTGGATACAATAATAAAGCCCCCCCTCACCCCATGACATATTGTCATCATATATATTGCCAGCAGGGGGCAAATTATCGAAAAAATCGCCGTCAAAATAGACGCGAACTTAACTACAGCGATCGACAAATGAGAGGTCGAGTTATGCTGTACAGTATGTCGGTAGTGGTACGCCCGATAACACAACTCTTACCAAATGTGTTTCAACCTCCGGAGATACATTTTATGTGCACTACAGTATATAAAGTACTGTACTGTAAAAACAAAAAACTCTCCCTATAACCTATGATGATTTCAATAATTCATGGAGGGTGTGCCCCCCGGCCTCAACCCATCCTGTATCCAAAGGTAAAAAAAAATGTATATTTACAGTACTCTGAAAATTACTTACATCTGAGTGTTTTAAGATCGTTGGATAATGGGAGAAATAGCATTTTCCGGGGATTGTAACTAGGCTAATATCAACTACTGTATAATGATGAAAACTACATAAAACCAAAAAGAAAAACCATGGGAAAATTAGCGGTAGTTTCGGTTATATTTTCCATAGTTAACTTAACCTAACTCCTATAGCCTAGCCTAGGCCCCACCTAACCTAACTTACTGACCTAGCCTAACCTTGGTACTTATTACCGACACTACCACTAATTATTTCTCAGTATTTGAAGGCTAGGCTATTACAGAATAAGGATGTTGCAAAGATCATATTAAAATGCGTTTCAACCTCCGGAGATACATTTTATGTGCACTATATAAAGTACAGTACTGTAAAAACAAAAAACTATCCATATAATTCTCCCTATTGACGGCAGTGAAACTCTTATTAAGCCCCTTACTGTTAAAATAGATGCTGATTTCAATAATGTATTGGGGGGGGGGGGGGGGCAAGTCCCCCCTCAACCCATCCTGTATCCAAAGGCAACAAAAATTGTATTTTTACTCTGAAAATTACTTGCATCTGAGTGTAAATAACATTTGCCGGGGATTGTATGCTTACTAATTTCAACTACTGTATAATGATGAAAACTACCTAAAACCAATAACAAAAACCATGGGAAAATTAGTGGTAATTTCGGTTATATTTTCCCTAACCTTCGCTTCATATTATACTTCCCAAGTTCCCAGCCTATAGGTACTGTATAGGGAATACTGGACGTTTTTACGGGTTTAAGCGAATGCCGATTCGGGCGGTTAGCATTTTGAGGGAAAGACCTGTTAATGGCACCTCCCTATATTGTTTTGTGTATTTATTTTTATATATACAGTATAATTTACTATGATACGAAAAAGAATGAGTTTCTTTAGCATAAGTGTATACTTTTAATTTTTCTTCCAATAAAATTCAATATATTTTTTTATTTTTTTTGAGACAATGAACGGAGGAAGGAAAAACACAGATACAACAAAAAGGTCCATGTGCCTAAAGGCATCCTCCATTAATAAAATGTTTGTAACAACTGGATTTAAACTTTTGTTGATTGTAAGTTTGTGGAAAGCAATTCGAGGGAAGTGAATTCCAAAGAGTAGTAGTTCTAGGGATAAATTAATTTTGATAAGCAGAAGTTCTGCATTGTGGAGGAGAAAGTGTAAATTCATGGGCGCTCTCAGCTGCCCTAGTTCTACGGGGAAAGATGTGGAGAGGCGGCACAATTGAAGCAAGTTCTTCGGAACAATTGCTGTGAAAATATCTGTAGAATAATGCAAGGGATGCAACGTTTCTTCGTATGGATAATGTAGGAAGGTCCTGTGTGATTGCAGGGTTATTGATTAATCTAATAGCTTTATTTTGAATTTTGTCCAACTGCCTCAATGCAACCACTCCACAGAGGTGAACAGTAATCCATAGGAGAACGCACATGACTTATATATTACGGCCAACTGCTCGTCAGTGAAGAATTCTCGAACTCTGTACAGGAGTCCCAGTTTTTTTAGAGGCATTCTTAGCAATGCTTCTAACATAATGTGTCCAGCTCAAGTTAGTAGTTAATGTTACACCGAGAATGTCAATACTAGGGGAAGTGGGAATATTTACATCATTAAAAAATATATGAGAGTCAGTGAGATTCTGTCAGTTAGAAAATTGAATGTACTTGGTTTTCTGTGCATTAAAGGAAACTAGAGTCTTTTGTCCCCATTCATTAATTCTAGAAAGGTCCTGGTTCAGAGAAATTGCAGTGTTTATTTTTGAATTTATAAGATCGGGTTGGGTGAAAGAATTGGTAAATGTGAAGGAACTGTGGAGTGTCGAGTCATCTGCGTAGGAATGTATTGGATTATGAGTGGTAGATATGAGATCATTGATATGAATGAGGAACAGAGTTGGGGCCAAAACTGATCCCTGGGGAACACCAGCATTTATTGAGTGAAATTGAGAATAAAGGCCATCTACCATTGGGCGGGTGCCCAACCCCGAAAGGAGTTGAAATAGGGGAGCTATCCCCCCGCCAAAGGCGGCTTTCTAGGGCCTTTCCTAGCTGTTGCTGAGAGGATTGGGTTCTAGTTATGTGGTGATGGGCTGGTCTATCAGAGTGAGAGCTGAGCGATCTCTGCCATACCCATAGCTTACTCTGACTGTTCCTTTTACTTATATATCTTCTAGATCTCAAGTGACGGCGTCTTTTCTGTGGATTGACCTCCCTACTGCCAACCTAGAAGTTGGCAGATTGGGAGCCAAAGCGTCACATTTTTCCCTTGCCCCTCAACTTTCCCTTCATAATTGCTGAGGGGCACAGGGCCTTGGGTGGGGCTTTGGTTTCCCGGGCGTTTCGCACCCTCCTTAGCTCCCTGCCGTGGAGTGGCTTCGGTCACCCAGGCTTTAGCGGTAAGCAGGGAGGGTTTTGTGGGGGCGCTCGTTTATGGCCTTGGCCTTGCTCGAGACCTTGGGGCTGTTCGGCCAGGCAGCCTGGGGAACAACAACAACAACAACAACCATTACACATATTTTTCTGTTATGAAGATAAGAAGAAATTAGTGGAACTAATGATGCAAGGCCATAGTGTGACATCTTCGACAATAAGGATTGATGCCAGACTCTATCAAATGCCTTTGATATATCCAGTGCTATTGTATGTGTTTCACCATGTTGGTCTGTAGCTTGGTTGATGTGATGCGTAAGAAGGCAAAGAATGTCTGCAGTTGATCGACATCGTCTAAAACCATATTGCCTATCACTGATTAATTTATTATTCTCAAGATGCTTAATTATGTGATTATTTAGTAGTAGCCTCTACGTCTCCAACGTAGAGCTATATACTTATCGTATAATTCCGTTCCGCTCTGGAGCGGGCAATTATCGTAATCACTAGCGCGATTAAATCGATAACATCTAGAGTAGCACCTTACTCTCTCTACTAGGTACGTTGTACACACTCTTGAGGCTACTATTTTAAAGGAAATGAAAATATTGATGAGAAAGAAAAGAGAAAATTGCAGAACATTGTCCATCCTATCTGGCTCCTTAACCCTCCTGGCCCGGGCAGGCTCTCCAAAGGACGGAGCTCGTATCCGGGCGATCTGGCCGAATATCAACAAAAGTAAACTAAGGTTAATCTCACTTAATATATTACCTACATTAATCAAACATATATAGAAATGAGCGCCTTACCTTGCTGCGTAGAATGGCGTTGAATAGAGCTCTCTAGCTCAACTGATTCCGGAGTGATGGTGATGGAAGTGGAGGTAACTTTTGCCGCGTATTTACCTCGGCGCGTCCGAACACTCAACCGCGGCCCCGGCTATAACGCCCAGTTGCACTCGTCGCTCCACCCGCAATTATGCCGGGAAGCGATTTGATAGTGTTTTATTGGTTATTCTGTCATTTATTATAGTTATTATGTTATTTTCACTCAATAAAGTTATTTATATGAACTTATTTGTGTCTCTGTCACTTATTACTTCGTTTTATTATTATTATTATGATTATTAGTGTCACTTTCACTGGACTTTGATAATTGGTAGTGTCATTTCCCCTTTTATGTATTGTTAGGTAAGCTAATAATATATATAGTGTCACTGTAACTTGTTCATATTGTTATGAAGGCACTTATTATTACTTGTGTGTGTCTCTTTCACTTATACTTAGTTTTATTATTATTATACTGTCACTTTGACTGGCCTAGGCTTATTGAGTGTCATTTTCACTTATTTATTGTTAGAAATATATATTTTAGTGTCACTTTCACTTGTTCATATTGTTATTGAAGGCACTTATTATTACTTATGTGTCCTTTTCACTTATACTTAGTTATATTATTATTCTTAGCCTACATTTGAGTGTCACTTTCACTGTTGTCACTTCCACTTCAAAAGTTTGTTAGAGTGTGGAAGTCGTTGAAGCAGGTGCCAGCACACAGTCCAACTTGACACTCGAGGCATTCCCAAGTGGTTTTTGTGGGTTTGCGGGGTGTGCGAGTTGTGTGGCTGCACACATGGCACCTCTTCTGACTCCTAACGTTACTACCTGGTGCTTTGAAAGGAAGGGCGTTGAGCTGGTGCTTCCTGAAAAATTCAGCACACCCCGTTCTGTCCAGCTGGCCTGGTCCTTGTAGTGGCCCCCCTGGTGTAGCCGCATGTTTAGCCAGGAGCTCAAGTAGCACCTGCTTGTGGAACTTCCGCAGGGACTTGTACTTCTTGGCTCCTGGAGTCCTCAGACGGTAGATGTTGTAGGCATTGAGGACCGACATATCTACCGTATGCAGGATAAATTTCTTGTACCACCTGCACGATGTTCGCAGGCAGTCGATGAAGCCCATCTGCATGTCGGACTTATCAACGAGGCGCATGTTGAGGTTATAATCCAGGACAGCAGCTGGTTTTTGGACGAGGTTCGTGGTTCTTCGGTCCACCTTCCCTGTGGCGACCATCTGGGCCTTGTGGCATGTGGTGAGGAGGTTGACCTTGCGCTGGTCATGCCAGTGGATGGAGAGGATGGGGCCACTCTTCTTGTGGAAGATGTCCGCCTTCTTCGTCTTGGTTGGGTAGCCTGGCATGCCCTTCCTCTTGCCCTTGACTGTGCCGACAGTTCCGGTCTTGGGGTCATGGAGGTACTTGGTCAGGAGAGGCGACGTGTAATAATTATCTGTGTAGAGGATGTGGTTTTTATTGAAGTGCCTCTCCATCATCTTCTCCACTACAGCGCCACCAAAACCAATGAGGGGGTCAGTCTCAATTTCTCCAGCCTTGCCGCTGTAGACTATAAAGTCCAGCACATACCCCGTCAAACAGTCGCAGAGGACGAAGAGCTTGATGCCGAAGCGGTGTCTCTTGGACGGGATATACTGTCGGAAGTGCAGCCTACCACGGAACAGGACCAGAGATTCGTCGAGGCACATCTTCTGGAAAGGAATCAGGTATGTGGTGAACCGGTGACGTATCATGTCATACAGCTTCCTGATCTTCCATAATGAGTCGGGAAGGTGGACTGCCATGTTGTTTGTCAGGTGGAGATAGGAGAGGATGTCGAAGTACCTGTCCCTGGACATGTATTTGCCAAATGCTGGAGTCGTTATGATGTCGCCAGTGATCCAGTAGTCGGCCAGAACGTGCTTCCTTATACAGTATGTGTCATCGGCATTGTGAGTGCCAAGAACACATATAGTTCTGCCACAGTGACAGCTCTCCATGCCACCATCTTGGCACTGGTCTTCCTCCCAAGAAAGTTGGCACAGATAGCATGGTGGTGATTTGTCTCTTTGACGAGGTATTCCATGACTTCATTGTCATAGAAGCCACAGAAAAGTTCACTGGGGGTAGCATCTGGGCCACAGGGATATGCTGATGACACCCCGGAACCCATCTGTACCTCGTCAAAGGCAGGACAATCTGGCTCAAAATCAGCCCCATCTGTCCACACAAACAGGTCGGATGCTGATGCTCGAGGATGTGCAGGTGCAGCAGGCACACGCCCTGGACGCCCTGGCACACGCCCTTGGCCACGCGGACGCTCTGCACGCCCACGCCCAGGGGCAGCGGCGTCGGCAGACTGACCACGTCCACGACCTCGCCCTCTCGCTCGTCTTGTCGGGACTTCCTCTTCCTCTTCCTGTTCCTGTTCCTCTTCCTCCTCAGGCGACGTCAGGTCATCTGGGGCAATGTTGGGGTCATCAGCATCCTCTTCAGGAGACAATTCTGGTGAAGAAGTGACCGGGCGTCGGCGGTGTGGGGCGCGGGAGGCTGCGGGAGCTTCAACAATGGGAGCCTCGGCCTCGGGAGTTGGGCTCCTTTTGCGGCGAGCCGAGGGCTTCTCCGCAGCAAATAATGCTCTGCGGTGTGTTGAGGGCTGTGGCACATCACCAATACCACTTGAAGAGGCCCTTTGGTCATCCTGAAGGAGAGATGAAGCCGAGGGCTGTGGGTGACCCACGCGGCGTCCCGGGTCAAGGCGTCGGGAGAATGGAATGCGGGTGGTTGCTAGGCCAGGGTCGGCGTCATTATCACTGTCTTCAGCTTCCCTATGCTTTTCTGCGGCTGCCCTGCGTGCTTTTTTAGCTGCACTTTTCACCAACGATTGTTTGTAGAAATATTTTCCCACTTTCAAGGGCGTACGGGCAGGCTGAGGGGAAGGTCCTGGGCTAGGGCTAGGGCTAGGCCTAGGCTGACCTAGCAAAGATGGCGAGGGGGTAGGCCTAGGTTCTAGCACACTCGGAAGCTCAATGGCACCTTCCTGAAACACTTCCACATCAGGATCATCACTACTGTCTCCCCCCTCAAATAAATCGACATTATCGTCGTCTCCAAAGCCCACGAAATCGTCATCTTCACTTGCACTTATGAATTGTACCTTGTCCACCAAGCTTTCGCCACTGCTCTCTTCACTATCAAAAAGTTGTCGCTGTATAGCGCTATCACTCAACAAACGCTTAACTTTCTTTCGTTGAGCTTTCTTCTCGGTTGCAACAGGCGTTGAAGTTGCGAGCGGGGTAGCACTGGGGCCCGCGGGAGGTTGCAGCGAATCGGACACGTCGGAAATTTTTTTTTCAGTATTACTCGCTATGGCGGCCACGTACGAACTGATAACACTAGTAGTTGAGGCTTGGTGGCGCTGCGGTCGCTCCTACAATGCAAAAATTGGCCGTGCCAATTTTGAAGCACGCTTTCAAGCACAAGGATTTTAAAATGACACCCGGGTACCGGCCCTTTTTTTTTGGTGGCCTTAGGAAATGACACCCGGGCTGGAAGGGTTAAGCCGTTGTCACGGGTCCACCGCACAACCCGACCGGGTTCATTAGATCTTCCTTTTCGCGCTAAACTCTATGACGCACACACTTTTTCTGGTGCTCTGTTTTTGTGCCTACCACTCCTGTCACCTCTCCTTTGGGGGAGTTGTGGGCCTTATTTAAGGTACCTGTGATTGTAGACAGATGATACGTGCTGTAGGCACACTGAAAAATGGGCTCAAATGTGTTTTTCTTGGAGTGTAGCGTCGAAACTGGAGGTTACTTCATTTTTTGCCATCTGCGCATGCGTCGCCGCTTGGGCGACACTCGTTCATTTAGGCTTTGCCTTTTGTATTCATTTCACTTGCGGTGGCTTTAGTTTTGTCTTTAGTAAGCTTCTTGTCATTATAGTTTTTTGTCACTGCCTTTATTTTTGCTTTTCTTTTCGTGAAATTAGGCCTAGGCTTACTTGTGCCCTTCTAGTTGGTTGGGTGCCACAGACCTCTCAGACGTACCGATGGGTTGCCGCCCTGGGTCGGGTACTCCCCGCTCTAGGTCGGACCTTTCATTTACGGTTTCATGGTCTCCCTGGGCCCCTCCGATCTAGAACGGGACTTTCCGTTCTATGTCGGAGGTCTGTTTTCACACTGACTGCTACCCACAGACGCTGTAGAACGGGACTTTCCGTTCTATGTCGGAGGTCTGTTTTCACGCTGTCTGTTACCCACAGACGCTTCCACGTCTGCTGTGCCTTGCCAGGCTACCTTTCCTGGGTCCTCGGCTTATGGCAGGGCCCATCTGGGCCCATCTGGGCCTCTCCGCTCTCGGACGGGCCTTTTCCCTCCCGCACTACTGCCGTCTCATACCACTTCCCGCGCCTGAACGTACGAGTCCGTATACGGACGATTCCGCGCGCCTTGGAACGCGGACGTTCCCGCTCGATGTCGGTACTTTTCCGCTCTCGAACGGACGTTGCCGTTTACGGTCGCGCTACTCTTGTCTCAGTTTAGGCCTAGACTGGTCGTCCTGCCCTTCCATCAAGACATATTTTAATGCTCCTTTTTACCAGGCTGTGCTTTCTGACCTACAGGACCTATTCACTGATACCGGCCTTAAGGTATCGGTCTCCATTATGTTTTGGGGTGGTTTCCTTCAGTTCTTCAGAGGGTTGAGCCTACCCCTTGGTTTTTTCTGACCTGGGGTTTGGGGCTCTTTGGCCTGTTGCTGGTTCCCCTATGGCCTTCCTGATCCTCCTTTTGGAGGGTTCTCTTCAGCTTTACTAGGGGGACATGGGGGGGGGGGGGGGCACTCTCCTTCATTGGACGGGACTCCAGTCTCCAGGCCTAGTGAGAGCTTTTAGGCTACTCCCTGCCCTGATGCCTGTAGCCTATTCTGGGATCTCTGATCTTTATTTTGTGCATGACCTCATAACTGATACTCCCGCCTGGCCTCCCATTTCGGGGGCCCTCTTTGGCCTTCTTCTTAAGGATTCATCGCCTTTCAGTGGTTTTTTCGTGGTGCTTCCGACCAGGCTTTCGTCTTGTCTCTGCCAATGACATACATGCGTGCATTGCCATGGCCTTTATTTTCATGGAGCTTACAAACGGCTTTATTTTTGTTACTGTCGATGACATACATGCATGCCTTCCCATGGCCTACACGGGGTCTTCACAGTTTTTTTTTCTTCTGGTTCCAGTGTAGTATGTCTACTTCGCTCTGTGTCCAAACTCTGATATGGACAGTCTTACTTTAAGTATTACATTAAGTATTTAGTATTAAGTTTGTGGGATCAATAATTATATAGAATAATTAAAAGGTTAATAAATATGTTCTATATTGAATATTGGGTAATCTATCATTCCTATGAACTTAGGTAATTCTAATTGGGTGGGAAAAAATATACCTACCCATTAGCGCATGCGTGATAGCGGCGCACTTCCCGCAAAAGGTGAGGGCCCCGCACTCACTCTCTCCCTAGTCGCCACAACTACCAGACCGTCTGCCTACGCTCTTGTGTTTTCACCTCACCTTTCGCCCCATTAGTGATAGTACTCAGCTCATCAATTCTCCATCTATCCATACTAATCCATAGATCATTAATCATCATTCTCATCAATCATTAAGTATAGTGGCCCCCTTCTTTAAACATCAACTCTATCCTATCACCCGTTTCACACACCATCTTGTAGCATCATAACGGCTCAACAGGTCAACAAAGGTCTACAGCACTAGTTCCAGTCTTCAGGTGATATAAACCATTATATGATATTATTATACAGTCCACTGAATCATTTAACTAACGAATATCTATACTCTGCTCTCGCCACGGGTTCCTCACCGGGTGGTGAGTTCCACCCATCCTACATTCGTCCTACATCCCACTCCAGAGCGGATTTCCGCCCCCGAGCGGAGCGGCCCGTTCTGGTCCACTCCTCTCTGGGTCGGTGCTAGGGTGCTTTGCTTTGCCTCTGTCTAGCGACTCGGTTGCAGTAGTTCACAGACTTCTCCTTTTCATCAGATTGTGCTCCCACTCTACTCTGATGGTACCCTTGGGCGTCTTCTTCTCTTCAGTAGCTTCAACCTTTGGGTATTATTATTATCCTCTTCCTTTATAAGGCTTTTCATGCCTTCCTTCTCGGGACTTGCACGGGGTTCTTTGCACTTGCTGGTTCGCCTGGTCTCTCCCTGACCCTCCGCATGGGGGGTCCCTCTTCACCCCTCACCACGCACAAGGAGGGGGGGGGGGGGCGATACTCATTTTCATGAAAGGTGCAGCATTTGCAGGGGGTAGTTACCACTTTTGTGCATTTTTCTGCCCTCGTGCCTGTTTCGAAGGGCCCCCCCCTTTTTTGTCCTTCCCTGCCTCAACAGGGGAAGGGGGTACTCTCCTATCACGGATTCAAGTTTTTTTTACCGATATTGTGCTTGCACACATTTCCTGTGCTTCATTCATGGGACATCAGTATCTTTTACTTTCCAATTGCGATGTGGATGTCACTTCCTCCTTGCGCACGCCATAGGCGTGCGCGTCGGAAGTCTTCAAGGCGCCAGATCGCCTTTCCTCCAAGTGCCTCGTTCGGGCGTCCTGGCTGTTTCCGAGGACTCCGCAACTGGGTCGTCGCTCTCCTTCACCATCCCGCCGACGATCTCTGACTCCTCTGTCCGGTTCAGGCCATGCATGTGGCTCCACCCAAGGCTCAGGAGGCCACCGCTGACCGGTTTTGCCTCCATCCGCCCCATGCTTATGTACATGGCGGTATTCTTGGGACGCTCGACTACCGTCCCTCCTATTTACCTGTGGTAACTCTTTGTGGCTCGCCTGCTTTCTTCCCCTGCTCTGCCTGGGGCGCTTCATACCATGGGTCATCGGTATCTTTTTCCTTTCCGGTTGCAGTGAGGATGTCCTTTCCTCCCTGCGCACACCGTTGGGGTTCCCGTCCTGCCATGCCCGTTGGGACATGGAGAGTCCTACCCGTGTCTCGTGCTCCAACCGCGATGGGTTTAACCCTCGGAGGTGTAGACCGTGTCTCGTCGATCTTGACCTTTGGGTCTCGTCCTACGTTCCCGCACGCTGTAGAGGCAAGGTCTCGCCTCTGCGCTCCATGATCGGGGTTTCGCTCTCTCTGTCAAGGACCACCTCCGACGGTTTCCGCGCTTCCTAGACGAAGGGGTGCGTGCCATGCTTCCCCTTTCCTCTGCTGTCTCCCTGGCGCCTGAACGCTTTTCCCCCGGTGCCTCGTTCGGACGTCCCTACTGTTTCCGAGGACGCCGGGTCGTAGGGGAGACGCCGCTCTACTTCACCACGTCGCCGACAGTCTATGGCTCCACTCTGCCCTGTCTCTTCCCCTGTACGATCTCCGGGCGTGCTTCCGTACTGGGCGGTGTTCTTGCCTACGTAACCTGCTCTACCTGTGGTTGCTGCTCCGGTTGTCCATCCTCACACTCGCTCCAAGGCGGCATCGACTTCTTTAGTCATGCTCCCTGCGTGTAGCCTGGGGCTGGTTGGTCGGCCTGTCCACGTTCCATTCCACGGGACGTTTCAGGTCCCTAACGGACGTCGCTTCCCTTCCCTTTACGGGAAGCCGTCATCGTGGGGGAACGTGGCGGCATCCCGCCCGGAACGAGCTCTTACACATGGACAAGGGGTGCGCCCGGTGCCTGCGAGTTGGCAGGTACAGATCGAAGCCTTTGCTCGACACGACGTACATGTCGACGCGCCCACTCTGTCGGCCTCGTATGAGTTTCAGTAGTGTCATTCCATAGTTTATCTTTTACTGTTCCTTGTGGCTGACGGAGGGCGTCGACTTCGGGGTTCGGTCGGAGATGGGTTCTTCACCACTCCCTCCTGTCGGCTGCTCCTCCGTGTCGAGCCTCGTCATGCCTTCATCCGGGGATTCACCTCCATTTTGGGCCTGGTTCTTTGCCCCTATGTTATCTTTCTGAATGTATGCCACGTTCCTTCCCGCCACCAGAGAAGGATGCCCTGGAACGTGTTCACAAGCCCTGGCGGCGCACTGCTCACATGCTCTCCACCCTCTTCGAGCGACTGCACCTAGCTCGGCTCCCCCTCAGGCTTATTGTAGCCCCACCGAGTAGGGTGCTCGGGAAGGGTGAGGCCCAATTCGGGCGTGTGAGACTGCAGCTCGCCATCGCCTCCGTCGGCTTCATTCAGTGTCCCTTCCATGAGGCTGCGCGTTGTCGCCAGTCTCTGTGGTTTTCCTTCTGTACACTGGCGCCGGCTGAGGTCCGTACGTCGCTGTTGCTTTCTGTGCTCCCTCCGGAGGGGCTCTTCTCTGCACCTGCATGGCAGGGGTCTTCCTTCTTTGCTGCTGCGGGGCTCTTCGCTCCCCGTCCGCCTGGGATGTCCCGACCCTCCTCAACCGCTTCCTCTTCGTTGAGGTCGGCAGACCAGCTCGTAACGCGGCCGCCAGACTCGGGGCCCCTACCAGCTCTTGCGTCCCCACTCTCGGTTTAGCTTCGCTGTTCGTGGGCACGCCGGGTAATACGGCGGGGTCTGTCTCGAGGTGCCGGTCCACGTTTCCACTCCGGCGACCTGCGTGACATCGGCCTGTCTCCCCAGATGTCGCCTCTGTTATTCTGTCCATGCACGTGGATGGGATTATTCGGGAAGTCTCGCCTTACCAGCGGGGCTTCCTGTCGCATGTGTTTCTGGTCTCCGTGACGGACAGCGAGGTGTTGTGACCGGTGGTTGACCTGTCGTGCCTCGTATTGATGACTCTCATTATGTCACGTTCGGCGGTTTACCCTTCGGCTCCATGTCGCCCCTCGTCTCTTTACGACCCTCGTCGGACTGGCCTTGCCTCCCCTGTTCACTCGGGGTCTTCCGCTCCTCTTTTCCTTGGTGGGTGGGATCTTCTCCGCGAACTCTCCCGCACACTGTGTACATGCCGCTCTCCTTGTTCCTCCTCGTGCCTCGGTTCGGTTTCCTAGTCGCCGTTCCCGAGTCCTGCCTTCCACCGTCGCACGATGTGCCGTGGGCGGGCCTCGACTGGGACAGGTCGAGCACGCCT
This sequence comes from Paralithodes platypus, assembly GCA_032716605.1. Lineage (NCBI taxonomy): Eukaryota > Metazoa > Arthropoda > Malacostraca > Decapoda > Lithodidae > Paralithodes > Paralithodes platypus. The sequence goes on along the minus strand of CM064485.1, from coordinate 22,942,029 downwards.
GTCACCCTGAGTCAGGTGACTGCGTAGCCTTTTCGTTCTTCAGGACCTGGCGGGGTACAGTACCTGTTTTTGCCACGCACTCCTTTCCACCGTCGCTCTGCGTGTAACCTGCCTACCCGGGACTGCCGACCTATGGGCGGTTGCTCTGTCGATGGGACAGAGCACCCGGGTAGTTTGGTCTTTCCAACACACCGTATTCGATGTGTTTCCGCCACCCGACGCCCTTTTTGATGTGCAAAGTCCTCCGCAGGCTGAGTGGGTACATGGATTTTGTTTGGTTGTTCACTTCCATCTGGCCGGCACACGCCTGGTCCGCTCAGCTGTGGTGGTGGTGCCTGAGTCCTGTTCCCCTATCGTTCCCCGATTTCCACTAGGGATCGATTGGTGGCCTCGGGACCTCGTTGGCCTTCACATCGTGGATGTTTGTGAGGCAGGGTGGCTGCCGACGTTTAGTCGATCTTTGACTGTCAAATCCTCTCCACTGGACACATTCTCAGTGGCAGACTTCCGTCTCTCACTGGCACTGTTTTCCTTCTGGGATGACCACCACATCACGGACACGCCTGTCGGTGGCGTTCGTGTTTCCCTACCTCATTTGGTTATTTTTGAGATGCGTCCCAACATATGCACCACGCTTAGCCTGTTGGCCATTTGGGTACCGTTTGAGTCATTCACGGGGTTGGTCGTTCCTCACAGGGCATTGGATTTCCTCATGCGGGCCTGCTTTGGACTTAGGCCTACCCCGCGTCAGATTCCTCCTCAGTGGTCTCTGGCGGAGGCTCTCCCACTGCTCTCGTCTGCCTCTTACACTATTTACCCCACGCCTGAACACTTCCATGCCATGACACTGTTCCTTCTGGCTTTGGCGGCGGGTGACGGCGTCTCGGAGATGGCTGCCATGTCTAGGACCCGGCATTGCTTCCGTTTTCTCCCGTCCTTGGGTCAGTTACTTTGGCTCCGTCTGTTCGTTTTGTAGCTACAACCGTACGCGACACTCCCGTTTTTAGGCCTTTCCTGTACCGGCTTCCACACGTGGTAGGGTTCATCGTCCGTTATGCCCGGTTCAAACCCTGCATACGTATGTGTAGTCGGCCAGGCCATTGTCGGGGTTGACATTACGGGTGGCGCCTACGTCCGATGGGAGGCTTGATCGCCGTGCTGTGGGACTTCGCCTGTGTCGGGTTCTTTGGGCCAGTAACCCGTACGTTCAGGGCACAGCTCATGCATTCAGGTTTTACTTGATTTTTCTCGCCCGGACTTTGCTGACACAGGGCTTTGGTCTTCCCCCACCACGTTTGTCTCCTCCTCTCTGTCGTTGTCCACCGACAGACCGGGGCGTCCTTGTAGTGCGTTGGGCCTGCGGGGTTCCTTCTGTCTCTTGTCCTTCTCCTGCCCTGTCCTTCCTTATTGGGGGTTGGAGGGGGGGGGGGGGGGTGAGGAGGAAAGGGTATTGCACTATACCCATACTTGCACCTATGTTAAAGATTAATAACTGGGCTAAGCTTTTGATATACTTTCTAGTCTTAAGTATACTACATTCTTTCGGTATGTCTTATCCTCATACCACTGAACTTTTCTCATATGGCTTTTAGTGCTCGTCACTGACACTGCTCATGTAGTTTCTCGTCACATCCTGTACGGTACTCCTATTCGGCGTATGCCGGTATTTACTCGTTACAGTAAGGGATTGTCCTGCTTTCTTCCGGAAGGAGGGGGGGGGGGGCATCCTGGAATTTATATTCATCATTATGAAATGCATCATTCTTTGTCTTAGGCTAAGTTATCTCATGGAATAAGACTTGACTGTACTTGACCTCTCTTGATATGCACCTGTCTGTACACTCTTTATATAAACTCTCTTGTTTAAGTCGGTCTTTCCATGGTCCTGATATTTCCTAAGGGCTAAGTTTGTGTTTTTTCGCTCGCCTCCAATTTGTTACTCTAGCTCTACGTTGGAGACGTAGAGGCTACTACTAAATTGGGAGGTTTGACACTCTCCCAATACCAAAGAAGGAAAACCTTCTATTTGGTAGGTAGCCTCGGAGTAGCCAACGTCATAGTCTCCCGCCATCACGCCGTAGCCCTGCCCATCCAATCTTGTCTAATTAACTTGATACCTGGATGATCCAATGAACCCGGTCGGGTTGTGCGGTGGACCCGTGACAACGGCTTAAGGAGCCAGATAGGATGGACAATGTTCTGCAATTTTCTCTTTTCTTTCTCATCAATATTTTAATTTCCTTTAAAATAGTAGCCTCAAGAGTGTGTACAACGTACCTAGTAGAGAGAGTAAGGTGCTACTCTAAATGTTATCGATTTAATCACGCTAGTGATTACGATAATTGCCCGCTCCAGAGCGGAACGGAATTATACGATAGGTATATAGCTCTACGTTGGATACTCCGAGGCTACCTACCAAATAGAAGGTTTTCCTTCTTTGGTATTGGGAGAGTGTCAAACCTCCCAATTTAATATAATTTCAAAGACTTTACCAAGAGTGGAAGTTATAGCTATTGGTCTGTAGTTTGATGGATCTGAAGAGGCACCTTTTTTAGGAACTGGATGGATGTTTGATTCTTTCCAGGGTACTGGGAAGCATGAGGTATGAGTACACAGACGGAAAATTTTTGCCAATACAGGAGCGAGCACCAAGGAGCAATTCTTAAGTACTATTGGAGGAATTTCATCTGGACCAGGAGCCTTATCTACTGAGAGATTCTGCAAAATAGTTTTGACATGTCTGGTGTGGATCTTAAGTGAGGAATTTCAGGCGAATTAAAATTAAGTACAGGGACATCTTGATTTATTTCATCTAAGGTTGAGTTGGTGGAGAAAATATCCGCAAGAAGGTTAGCTTTACCTCGTGGGTCACTTACAAGATTGCCAGTCGGAGATTTTAATGGTGGAATGGATGAAGCAGTAGTGAAGTTGGATTTGGATGAGTTAAGAGTAGACCAAAATATTTTGTTATCATTTGGATTATTTAGAAGTTTATTTGCCTGCTTGTGGAGAAAGTTTGATTTAGTTAGGTTTAATACAGTTTTGGCATGATTTCTGATGTTTCTAAACAATCTAAAGTAATTAAAGGCTTCATGTGTTTTTGATCTTGTGTATGCATTATAGGCTATTGCTTTTTGTTGAGTTACTCTAGCACAATTATGGTCAAACCATTTAGGTGAATTAGATCTTTTACTGTACTTTTGATGAGGAATAAAAGTTTCCATTCCAATTTTTACAAAATCTTGTATGTGGCTCAAGGTGGAGTGTGCATCATTAGAAAAGAAAGAGGTCCAGGGAATATCAATAAAGAAACCTTGAAGACCCTCCCAGTCTGCCCTATCGTAATGCCATTTAGTCACCAAAACAGGTTCAGAGTGGGAAGGTGTGGTAGGTGATAGACAGGTGGCCTGTATCAGACAGTGATCAGAAGATCCAAGCGGGGACCTCACTGTAACATCATAATTTTCTGAATTGGTTGTTAAAAATAAGTCCAATAGGTGGGAATTATGATTATGATTATCTGGTACACGGGTGGGTTGGTTGACTAGTTGAGTGAGATTAAATGAGTCTGCAAATAGCTCACATTCAAGACCAGCATCATCAGTCCTGGCTGAATGAGTGAGCCATTCAACATTATGGACATTAAAATCACCCAACACAGTGATTTCAGAAGAAGCATTTAAGTTGAGGACACTGAGTTCTGAGGACAGAGAATCAAAAAGACTTTGCTCTGGAGGAGCCTACACATTTGATTAAAATATACTGTACAGTAGTAGGCTAGGCCTAATATACTTCAGTTAAAAACTATAATCAGGCACACCCTAAGTCATAGTTGAAATCTAAATACTGTACAATCAGGTACATCATTATTCATATTTTATTAACCCGTACAGCCCCAGCGACGCGTCTGACGCGTCGGCGATGTATGTAACGCACAGCCCCAGCGACGCGTCTGACGAGTCACCCTAATTGCAACCTCAGGTGTAGCCACTCGAGAGGGCTCAGATTTGTATGGGAACTGTGTATGTATCCCACACAACTGTGCCGATGGTTGAAAACTCTCAAAGTCCACGTGCGTGCGCGTGAGCGTGCAATAACCTAGTTTTTTTGGGTAATTGCCTTCAATTTTTTACTCTTGTAAAATACGTTTTCGGGGGCTCTGTAGGACCATTCTTTAACCCTCCAGCCCCGGCTATGTATTATATATATATTCCTCGAAACCCGGGTGTTTTGGCCGAAAAACGTCTAGGCTAGGCTACCGTATATTCGTTAATCAGACTGCTTCCCGCATTCCCGCGCATCCCCAAGCGTAGCTGTGTTATTTACCTGTAGAATGGCATTAAGTAGAGCTCTCTAAGTCAACTGGTTGAGCTGTGATGATGATTTCATTGGAGATAACTTTATGGCCAAAACAGCCACTTTACACCACTTTTCGATACTTAACAACAACATACAGGCACACACGAACAAGCGACGCTCTCCTTCTTGTGGCCGGAGATGCGGGGCGACGGTCCAGCCGGCTGTTGTTTACATGCGTCGGACCGACGCCTCGCACACGAAGCTCACAGGCTTTCAACCACTGGGCGTTCAAGAGACCATCCGGGTACCTGTTATATGCTTTTTTATGGGCGTTCAAGAGCCCTTCCGTGGTGAGAGGGTTAAGCTTTTTGAGCGGTTTTTCGTGGTTTTTCCCTTCATTCCTAACCCATTCGCTATTGTTTCTGGAATAAAACCATTTTTTGAAAACCGGCCGGGTTCTGGTGAACAAACAATACAAAACTAGCCGGGGCTCCACGGGTTAAAATATAGTAATATACTATAAAATCATACTTAAAAGCTACATAAGGTACCGTACACTATAAGTCAAAGTTAAATACAATCAGGTATGCTACACCGTTATATATATATATTTAACTGTCTTGGTGGTGTAATGGTTAAGGTGTCTAAAAATCTGTAGCCTATGTGATAACCCGGGTTCGAATCCTGGTGGATCACATATGAGTGAGTCCTGCGAGGCAAAATTTCAACATTTATGGAAAAAAATTAACTACACAACACTGGTCAACATGGGTTCAGAGCAGGAAGATCATGTCTCTCGCAACTATTGGAACACTACGACAGAATTCTTAAATCCCTAGAAAAGAAAAACGTGGACGTCATCTACACCGATTTTGCTAAGGCATTTGATAAATGTGATCACGGTATTATTGCACACAAACTTAAAGCAAAAGGGATAACAGGTAAAATCGGAAGGTGGATATACAGTCGACCCTCGATTTAACGGACTAATAGGGGGAAAGCTTGTCCGTTACTGGAAAATTCCCTCCAGACTTCTGTTTTTGCCCAAATATGCCAAAATAATAAAGATTTTAAACTTTCTATATATTAAAATCTTTCTATATATAAGTTCAACCTAATTAGATAGAAGAGAATAAAACAATATAGGTAAACAGTAGATAGAAGAGAATAAACAATTCAATGATACAAATAAAGTTGTTTTTCTTAATATGTGCCCGCCACCTAACGGACAAATTTTCCAGTAACGGACAAATGTCCGTTACTGGAAAATTTGTCCGGCTACGGACATAGTCCGTTCAATCCGAAATCCGTTGTATCGAGGTCCGTTAAATCGAGGGTCGACTGTACAACTTCCTCGTGAACCGAAAACAATCAGTAGCAGTAAGCCAAGTAACATCTGAGCCTTCAGACGTCAAAAGCTCAGTTCCCCAAGGAACAGTACTAGTGCCCCTTCTTTTCCTCATTCTAATTATTATGTTCTATCCAACAACCAACTCTACTCCTAAAATCGATTAATGAAATATTACAAACACATGTGGCAGTCCGTGGATTCGAACCCAGGACGCTCACACCGAATATCAACACCTTATGCATTACACCACGAAGGCAGTTGACATAGTGACATAGTCAAAGTCATGAGTCAAAGTCATCAAAGTCATGAATCAAAGTCAAAGTCACTTTAACATGACAAAGTGACATAGATGCCAACACAAGACACAGTACAGTATTCTCCTTTGCGGATGACACGAAACTGAGTATGATAGTAAAGACACAGGAAGACACGGGCCGGCTGCAAGAGGACATAAATAAGGTGTTCCAGTGGACCAGAGAAAATAACATGCAGTTTAATGAAGACAAATTTCAATTAATACGATACGATGAGGATTTCGTTAAAGAGACCACAAGTTACATAACAGAATCCAATCACATAATAGAACGTAAAGACAATGTGAAAGACCTTGGGGTGATAATGTCTGAAAATATGGGATTCAAAGAACATAACCAGGTCAAAGTTGCAGCTGCGAAACGGCTAACAGGTTGGATTCTACGTACATTTAAAACTCGCGGTGAATTGCCTATGATAACACACTTCAAATCCCTGGTGCTACCGCGGCTAGAATACTGTACGTATTAACATCCCCATACAAAGCAGGTGAAATTAAGGACTTAGAAAGTGTACAAAGGTACTTCACCTCACACATAAACTCAGTAAAACAGTTACACTATTGGGATCGTTTAAAATCACTAAAGCTGTATTCGTTGGAATGTAGAAGGGAACGATACTTAATAATATATACGTGGAAAATCGCAGAGGGTTTTGTACCAAATCTACATACCCCAATAGCAATGAAATTCAGTGATAGGAGAGGCTGGGAATGCGATATCCCCAAGATGAAAAATAGGGGTGCTATGGGCTCTCTGCAAGAGGGCTGGTTATCACATAGAGGAGTACGTCTCTTCAACAAACTCCCGCGGCGAGTAAGAGACATGAGAGGTGTCTCGTTAGACAGCTTCAAGAGAGCTCTCGATGTCGAACTACAAAAAGTGCCAGACGAGCCCATCTTCACAAGGGTGCGCTCCACCTCTTCTTGTCAGCGAGTTGGTTGCAGTGCTGGGGTATCCTGGTATTGGGGGCTCGTCCAGTATTGTGGCCAGCCAACGGTCCAGCTGGCGTTTGAAGGCCGTCGTGACCCATTCAGCTCTCGGACTGCCTTTGGCACCGCATTGAAGAGATGAGCCCCGTTTTTTGTGAAGCTGTTGTGGACGACTGTTGCCATTCGCTGAGTAGTAGCCTCTGTCCTGTAACATACAGTATAATAAAGTAATAATTAAATAAATACACAAATAACACTAGGCCTAGACTATAGGGAACCACGCGAATTGTCCGTCGCTCGAATGATCCACCACCCAAATCGGCATTCGCTCGAATTGTCCAGGTACCGGTATAGCCTAGGCTATCATGGCTAGGCCTAGGCTAGCCTAATGCATTTTTCGCCCCCACCAAATAAGTGACATCCACATTTTCGGCAAGAATGTAGTTACTGGGTGTACCGCTCACCTTGTTTACACTATGCGGGATGCCTTTGGATATAAAAATACATTAGCCTAACCAAACAACCTAACCTAACCTAACCTAGTATTCATGCAGTAATGACAGGGGGCAAATAGCAGAAAATATAGCGTCGAAATAGACGGGAATGTAAGTGCGAGCGCACAACATGACAACCGTACACCCGGAAACTACATCCTTCCCACATTTTCCTTTCCCTGATCTTAATAGCATAGCCTAAGCCTAGCCAGGCCCAGGACTAGATATCAGTCATGCCTATAGCCTTCCCAGGCTCTCAAGCGCTCAGCGACTCAGTTTCAGTCTTTCACTAGCCTATCAGACAGTATCTTAGGACTAGCCAATTGGCTAATTCTTAGAATAATAGATAAGGTAATGCATATCCTTCACTTGAAACATCATAAACAACTATACAACATTAGCCTAGGCTAGGCCTAGTGTTTTATTGAAAAATATTACCAAAACTACCATAGGCTAGGCTACCACCAATTTTCCCATGGTTTATCGGTAAAAATTGAAGAGACCCCGGACAGCCTTTTTACTAGTTATTTTTTTTGTTTTGTTGGTAAATTTGGCAAGAATGTAGTTACCGGGTGTACACTCTATTGTTTACACTACGCGGAGGCTCACGATCATGTTCCCGTCTATTTTGACTGCCTTTGGATAAAAAAATACATTACCCTAACCAAACAACCTAACCTAACCTAACCTAGTATTATAGATTTATAAGTATTTATGGTAAGATTAGGAGTAGTGGGCGTACCACTACCGACATACAGCATAAATCATCTATAAAACATTAACCTAACCTAACCTAACCTAACCTAGACCAACATTAGAGGAACTTACTCATCGTGGCGGAAAGTTGAGAGTGGTGTGCCGCAGGGATCTGTGTTGGCACCTCTCGTGTTCCTTATGTACGTGAATGACCTGCCGATAGGCATAAATTCCTACATGTCAATGTTTGCAGACGACGTAAAAATTATGAGACAAATAACAAATAAAAGTAGTTGTGAGGAGCAGCAAGGGGATTTAGATAAAATATATGAATGGAGCACCAAGTGGAAAATGAAATTTAATATAAGTAAATGCCATGTGTTAAATATGGGAAGAAGTGTGAATAGACCAAATTGGGAGTACAGGATGGGAGATAATATAATTAGCAAGGCCGAAAAAGAAAAGGATTTAGGGTTGATTATACAAGATAATTTGTCGCCAGAGAAACATATTAACAAGCTCTTTAGCGGAATGTATGCAATGGCCGGGAATATGAAAGTTGCTCTGAACTACTTGGATGAGACCATGGTAGCGAAAATTATGAAGAGTATGATTAGACCAAGATTGGAGTATGCAGCAGTGGTGTGGTCCCCGCATCTAAAGAAGCATATTCACAAGTTAGAAAGAATCCAGAGAGCAGTTACTAGATTGGTTCCAAGTCTCAGAGAACTGCCATATGAAGGGAGGCTAGACAAATTAAATCTACCAAGTTTAAAAGAGAGGAGAGAGAGGGGAGACATGATAATGATGTACAAATGCACCCGGGGGCTGGAGAGGCTGGATAGGGAGGATATGTTAATTATGGATACAGGAATAACTAGAGGCCACAGCTACAAAGTAAAAAGACCTACCTGCAAGAACGATATCAGGAAGTTTAGCTTCCCCTATAGATGTATTGACAAATGGAATGGGCTGGAGGAGGAGGTGGTAGGGGCAAGGAACATCCATATTTTCAAGAAAAAATTTGATAAAAAGTAGACTGAGAGACGGGACAACACGAGCTTAGTTCAACAACTACAATTAGGTAAATACAGTTAGGTAAATACATGAATACTAGGTTAGGTTAGGTTGTTTGGTTAGGTTAATGTTTTATAGATGAGTTATGCTGTATGTTGGTAATGGTACGCCCACTACTCCTAATCTTACCGTATATATTTTATTATAAGTATTTATAGATGATTTATGTTGTATGTCGGTAGTGGTACACCCGGTAACTACATCCATCTCGTAAATTTCTATAATTGCACCTATACGAGCTAAAAAAATGATTATTATATTTAACAGGAAGGTATGACGAGGTAAGTGATGTGGTATAGGTGGCAATATGCGGAAATAGATTATAAGGGCATTCTGCCCCCTCTGACAAAAGTCTATCAAGCTAGATGTGACACGGATTTTACAATGTTTCAGAGAAACATTAGCCTAACCTAACAACCTTACCTAACCTATCCTAGTATTATGGGTGGGGGCTGCCGCCCCCACACCCCTGCTGGTTGGGTAAAACGGTAGAAATCCAGTTGGGGAGGAGTGAGTAACCGTAGATTTTCGTAAGGGGTCAGGGGGGGCGGAATGCCCTTATAATCCATTTCCGCATATTACCACCTATACCATATCACTTACCTCGTCGTACCTTCCTGTTAAATACAATAATAATTTGTTTAGCTCGTATAGGTGCAATTATAAAATAATTCCGTTTTGTTTTTCATTACCCGGAAAATATCAAGGAAACTGGCCAACTTTTATTTCGAGATTTTTTGTTTTTGTTTTAGCTAGTTTCCATCATTATACAGTGGTTGTCATTAATTAGAATCTCCGGAAAAAACTTTTTCCCCATTATCCAACAATCTTAAGGGTATAATCCTGTGTAGCGGGTGGACCTGTACATATATCTCAATGATTTGGTAATGTTTCAATATTTTTTACATTTTACATTAATATATAGCCTAGTCCACTAATATACTAGGTTAGGTTAGGTTAGGTTTTGGTTAGGTTAAGTTAAAGATATTGTTCAATGTTTCTTAGTAAATAGGCATCTGAAAAGCAGTTCCTCCCGCTACACAGGATCTTACCATCTTAAGATACGGCCCCCGATAGTGGGGAGGGCTATGAAGTACAGGGAAATTGAGGGGTAAATGACGAAAATAAGGGGTAATATTAGCCCAACCTAACAACCTTACCTAACCTAACCTAGTATATTAGGTGGGGGCTGCCGCCCCCACACCCCCACTGCTTTGGTATTTAACCCGTAAACGGCTGCAAAGCTCATAAGAGGTTTTACTGGGTGACGGTGGCAAAGCTCTTAAGAGGGAGGCATAAAAAAAACATTTAAACAGCCCCAGTAGCACTAACAATTTTTTTTTTTTTCCCCCTATACATCATATCACTCCTCCACATCCCCTCCTTCCTCCCTTTCCCCTCCCCCTTCAATTATCACCTATTTTCCCTGTTATTCCCTAATTCGTTGGTATATTTTTGTGCTAACATTAGCAAACTGTGTGGAGGATGTGCTTACGTGCCTAGCGGGTGTGTTACATAACCGAGTGTGTGTATGAGTAGGCTCAGTGTGGCTTGAGGCCTCGTGGAGGGAGGGGTTGCCTCAATTTTCTCCATAATTCATGAATGGGCTGGTCCATCTATATTCGCGATTTTTACCAGAAAAATTATATTTTCACTTGTTTTATTGTTGTTACAGGTTACTATCTTCATAGTGAAGGTAAAATAGGCTCATATGAATAAGTAATAACGATATTTATCGTAAAATGACGATTATAGGCCTGAATGGAGCCAATATGCTCGCCCATGGGGAGCTAGTTCAATACCCCCTCCCTTGCCGTTTTCGGGTTAATTAATAAAAGATTGACGGTCGCCCAAAAAAACTTGAATGAAGTCTACGGTATTTACTCCGCGATCTTCAGCTTTGGCTGTGGATAACAGGAGGTAAATATTAACTTTTTCACAGTACAGTAAACCCTCGCCATCTCGGACCTGTAGAAGTCGGAAACCTGTACTAGGCGGACTGGCTACGACCTCTTGGACATGCACTTCCGTATTTCGGACATTTCCGTCATCGTTCCGACAGTCTCTGACGTTGTCGGACTTTATATAAGTATTCGGAAAATGTCCGATATTATATTTTTCAATTCCATTGCATTAGAAATTATTCAAAGATTACAAGAAGTCCAAATAAGACACTTATGTTAATGTATAAGGGAGTTACGTAGATGCATTAGAGAGATAGATAGATAGAAAGAGAGAGTTACAGAGGGGGAGTGAGCGATAAACACGAACTATTATGAGACGGCCTTAATTGGTTCTGAAAAGACAAAGGAGACTTTTATATTGACTCTTTTTCATGTTATTATTTGTGTGCTAGAAGGATAATATTGTTTTCAATTCCATTGCATTAGAAATGATTCAAAGATTACAAAAAGTCCAAATAAGACATAGTTATGTTAATGTATAAGGGAGTTAGTTAGATGAATTAGAGAGATAAATAGATAGAGAGAGAGAGTGGCTAGAGGCGAGCGAGCGATAAAATACTAACATATACGAGACGGACTTATGTTTCTGAAAGACAAAGGAGACATTTTTATTTACTCTCTTTTTCATTTTATTATTTGTGTTAGAAGGGTAATATTGTTTTCAATTCCATCATATTAGAATTGATTCATAGATTAAAAAAAGACCAAATAAGACATAGTTATATATATGTATAAGGGAGATAGATGCATTAAATAGATATACAGTAGGGTCTCACATAAAACGAGTATATGGTCGATAAACGAGGTCGCTTTATGTGAACACGCTTTATGTGAAACACGTAACCTATGGGGAAAATGGATATTGGTCGATGGGTCACTTGTTTCCGTGTTTTTTTTTTGTTTAATGCATACCAAAACATATATAAGTGATAAGTTATAAATAAAAATGATAAAATAGGCATATTGTAGCTTACCTTAAATCTAATGGGGATTATGTACAGGGGGCGAGGGGTTCCGAGGCATCTGGGAGGTCACTCATCGCCGTCGGAAGACGACGCCGTGTGACCCAGAGCTCTGAGGGTGGCGAGTGAACGTGTGCCAGACATCTCCTGCACGTCCCTCATAAAGCCCTCAAACTCGTCAATTGAAGGGCCAGGCTGGGGCTCGTTTGATGGGCCAGGCTGGGGCTCGTCGGCAGGGCCAGGCTGTGGCGCATTGGCAGGGAGAATGTACCGAGTCATGAGGGTCTGCCTTCGCTCATTAACTCTCTGGTTGTGTTGGTCTGCGTAGCCACGAAAGATAAATTTTAACTGTTGACAGAATTCCTCCCTTTTAAAAGTGTTGGGTTCAAACTCAAGAATAAGCTCTTTTATGGACTCAGCCCCAGCCAAAAGTCTGCTCAGCCCCTGATTTGAAATGGTCCCTTCCCTTTGCACTCGAACCTCAGCTGGCTGCCTGTTTTCCCCTAGCTCGTCCTCAATGTTTAATTCTGCTACAATCCCGTCCGGTAACTGTTCATTACCTTCAGCATTAATCTCTAATATTTCCTCTGCTGTCACTTCATCAAACCCTGGGACCTGCCTTGCCACCTCCACTGTTAGGGCTACACTGTCCGCGAGTCGCTGAGCACCTGCCGTTCTGGTCACCAGGTGTGGAGTCAGTTTCTTCCACGACCTCTGAATCGTTGCATCATTAATATCTTTCCATGCCAAGAGGAGATTATCAATAGCATCCTTGATGGTAAATTGTCTCCAAAATTGCTTAATTGTTATGGCATGTGGGTTGGGTGCTAGCAGGTAAGGGTCTGCAGGCTGAGCGGCAGGCTGAGCAGGCTGAGCAGGCTGGGCAGCTGGATCTTCATCTTGTGGGCTGTGAGGGGCTGCTTGTGGGATGGGAGGGTCTGCTTGTGGGATGGGAGGGTCTGCTTGTGGGATGGGAGGGTCTGCTTGTGGGATGGGAGGGTCTGCTTGTGGGATGGGAGGGGCTGCTTGTGGGATGGGAGGAGCTGCTTCTTCATGGTCTTCATCCTGGTCACTAACTTCCTCGAGAATTTGTTGGATTTCCACACCAGTTTCAGTCTCACTTCGCATACGAGCATACACTCTCATCTGATAAAATGTTTTAACGTTTGAAATGACTTCTTGATCAAGGGGCTGCATAACTGAAGTGGTGTTGGGAGGGAGAAAAACTACTTTAACATTAGGATGCATATCTATGAGGTGCAAAGGATGGGCCGGGCAGTTGTCCATTGTCAGTAACACCTTAAATGGAATACCCAGCTGCTGACATTTCCACTTAGCATCGGGGACAAACATCTTAAGAAGCCATTCTGCAGAAGTGTAGGAGTTCATCCACCCATTTGCTGTCTTCATCCAATAAACTGGAGCCTGTGCCATGTTAGAAAGGTGATTGTAACATCGTGGGTGTGCAGCAGTGTGGACAATCAAAGGTTTCATTTTGTTGGTACCGGTCAAGTTGCAGCAAAAAAGCACTGTGAAACGGCTTTTGTCGACTTTCCTCCCCCTAGCTTGCTTCATTGACTTGGACAAAAAGGTGGATTTAGGCATTTTCTTATATTGGACCCCAGCCTCATCCATGTTATAGATACAGTCAGGACTATACCCACCTTCTTCTATAATATTTTTGAGTACAGCTGGATAAGTATCAGCTGCGACTGTGTCTGCTGATGCAGATTCACCTGTAAACTTTATGTTCCTTATCTCTTTTCGCCCAAGAAACCTGTATAGCCAACCAGTGGACGCCTTGAAAGCACCAAGGGGACAACGCTCCTTCTGGCAAATTGTATGGTAAAACGTTTTTGCCATTTCCATGATTTGTTTTTTGTCTAATGCCACCCCTTCACTTTCCTTCCTAGTTAACCACACACTCAGATACCGTTCCATGTGGATCACTTTCTCATCGGGGGCTCTTTTCCTTGTGTCCAACTTAGATGTTCCATAGGCTTTAATGGCCTTCAAAATGTCTTCTTTCCCTCTCCAAATTGTCCTCACCGAAGATTCACTTAGCCCTAATGCACGTCCAATGGCTGTATTTCCCTCTCCTTTCTGTTTTCTATCGATCACTTCCTTTTTTACATCATACGTGATCGACTTCCGCTTCCCTGACTCGCGTCGCGGCATTTTGGTGGTCCGACACAGGTATAGTTCACCCAAAACGTATGTTCCCGTCAGAAGCGAACGCGCGGAAGGGTCACTGAGGCAAAAAATATGGCCGACTGGCTCCCTCCACCCTCCCCGTCAAGGACTCAAACGCCAGTGACGTCACAATGCGCACCTACGTCACGGCCAATCACGCTTTGTACGATATTCCGGCGCGCTAATTGAAAACTCCTCGGATTTGCCCCACTTTGGCGGCGGACTCGTTTTATGTAATCATATTCGTTCTGATCGAAAATTAAATATTAATATTTTAGGTCGCTCGTTTTAATCGAGACTCGTTTTATGCGAACACGTTTTATGCGGGACCCTACTGTATAAAAAAAAAAAAAAAAAAAAATCTCTGGTGACGCAGACTTTCCTCTTCTAATTCGGAATTTTCCCTCTCTTAAGTCGGACATAAGTCGGACTTCGGACATCTCGGATTTTCGGTCATCTCGGACTGGGTCTCCCCCAAATTTGTCCGAGATAGCGAGGGTTTACTGTAATTGAAAACGGTTTTTCTGGAGATTCTAATTAACCCGGGAACTGCAGGAAGACTCTTAAGAGTTCCCCCGGCGGACTGCGGGAAGACTCTTAACCTGACAAGCGCGATATAGACCTAGGTGCTAGGGTAGTTATTTGTGCATTTCTAGCCCTGGATTCTGACAGAATTCGTTATATTTACAATATAAAGCATTATTTGTTTTCGGTATGCTTTTATTTTACATATATGATGTATATATGAACCTTCAAGAGTGCTAAAATAAGTGGGAAAAGCATTTGGGTGGTGAAAAACAAAGATATTGGCCACCCGGTCATAATCACAGGCGAGAGAGAGCCACAGGCAGCCCTCCCCTCTCGCTGTCTGGGAGTCAACTGAGACGAGCGGGGCGGTGTGTGCCGGTGTCTGGGTGTTGCATAACGATCTTTTATGCAACCCACTTGTGCTACATTATCGCGGGAGAGAAAAATAACCGATAAATGATGATAATAAGAGGAAAAATAGGTGATAATTGAGGAGGGGGGGGAGGGGGAGGGGTGAGAAACACATGGATGAGTACTAGAGGGGAATTATCTCACCTAGAGACAAAATCCTTTGTTTTGATAGGCCCTTTTTTTTTTTGGAATGCTTTTTTTATGGTCATGCTTCCGTGAGGCCTATCGCGTTCCCTATAGGAAGCCTTCCGTGAGGCCTATCGCGCTTGCCGGGTTAAGAGTCAGAGATTTTTTTTTTTTTTTTTTTAACCCGTCCAGCCCCGGCTAGTTTTGTAATGTTTGTTCACCAGAACCCGGCCGGTTTTCAAAAAATGGTTTTATTCCAGAAACAATAGCGAATGGGTTAGGAATGAAGGAAAAACCACGAAAAACCGCTCAAAAAGCTTAAAGAATGGTCCTACAGAGCCCCGAAAACGTATTTTACAAGAGTAAAAAATTGAAGGCAATTACCCCCAAAAAACAGGTTATTGCGCGCTCACGCGCACGCACGTGGACTTTGAGAGTTTTCAACCATCGGCACGGTTGCGTGGGATACGTACACAGTTCCCATACAAATCTGAGCCCTCTTGAGTGGCTACACCTGAGGTTACGGTCGGCGCAATTAGGGTGACGCGCCAGGCGCGTCTCTGGGGCTGTGCGTTACATACATCGCCGACGCGTCAGGCGCGTCGCTGGGGCTGTACGGGTTAAACATCGAAAAAAAAAAAAAAATTTGCCCTTGGGCCATGCAAAATATCAGTCCTCTACCTCCCCTCCTTCCCCACTTTCCTCCCCTCCTTCAGTTATCACCTATTTTCCCTGTTATTCCCTTATTCTGAGGTATATTTTCGTGCTAACATTAGCGAGTTGCAAGCAGGGCATTGTCATCACTGTTAGCAAGCGAGTGCAAGAGAGAGAGAGAGAGTATCGATCGACAGTGTCTCAGTGGCCTTGGGGGAAATTGGCGGGAAAGGAGGTTGCCTCACCCATACATTATGTAACTCGCGGCCTGTATCGCCGATTTTAACCATCCAAACGCTGTTTTCACTCGTTTTATTGTTGTAACAGGTTAATACCTTTATAATCAACCTATAATAGGCGCATATGGATAAGTAATAATGCTATTTATGGTAAAATGAATATTTTAGTGATGGAAACAGCTCAAATACGTCAGCACAGGCAGACGTTTCTAATTACCCACATGTGCAGTTCAGAGGTTAATGACAAGTTGACAACCATAGCCTAGCCTAATGATGACAACTAGGCTAGCTAAAACCAAAACAAAAATCACAAAATAAAAGTTGGCCAGTTTCCTTGATAAATACCCATTACCCTAACCTAACAACCTTACCCAACCTATCTTAGTATTATGGGTGGGGGCTGTCGCCCCCACATCACCGCTGGGTGAACCAAGTGTAGGCTAAACTAGATTAGACCTATGTAAATCGAGGGATAAAAGGGGTGGTATATTCTGTGGCATGCATTATATCTCAAGAACTGGGCAGTGTTACAGCATGTTTGTTGTTTGTACATATATATGTATTAGCCTATAGGCATAGGCAGTTTAATGTTATTTTAATACCACAAATTTTGTTGATATATTTGAAGATAAATATTGAATCTATATGCTCTAAAGATCATAAGAAAATTTGTTTTAACCCTCGGCAAAACCTAATAAAAAAGTATGGTACTAAAATTTCTTTTTCGTAACAAGGTTGTCAATACGGTACTTTCAGTCATCGATAGCTCTAAAGATCATATGCAATTGTGTTAAACCCTCGGAAAAACCTAGTATAAAAGTATGGTACTAAAATTTAATTTTCGTAACAAGGTTGTCAATACGGTACTTTCCCGTTATCAATGTACAATCAAGCTGAAGATTGCAGAGTAAACACCATAGACTTCATTGATTTTTTTTTCACCTTCGTATAATCGACAGCCATTTTTTTTTTTTTTGTACTAACCCAGGAGCTGCGGGAAGACTCTTAACCTAAGAAGTGCGCATGGGGGTAATTAGAAACGTCTGCCTGTGCTGACGTATTTGAGCTGTTTCCATCACTAAAATATTCATTTTACCATATATAGCATTAATACTTATCCATACGCGCCTATTATGGGTTGATTATAAAGGTATTAACCTGAAACAACAATAAAACGAGTGAAAACAGCGTTTGGATGGTCAAAATCGGAGATACAGGCCGCGAGTTATATAATGTATGGGTGAGGCAACCTGCTTTCCCGCCAATTTCCCCCAAGGCCACTGAGACACAGTCGATCGATGCTCTCTCTCTCTCTCTTGCACTCGCTTGCTAACAGTGATGACGATGCCCTGCTTGCAACTCGCTAATGTTAGCACAAAAATATACCTCAGAATAAGGGAATAACAGGGAAAATAGGTGATAACTGAAGGAGGGGAGGAAAGTGGGGAAGGAGGGGAGGTAGAGGAGTGATATTTTGCATGGCCCAGAGGCAAAACAAAAATAAACATAATTTTTTTTTTTTTTTCGATGTTTAACCCTTAAAGAGCGGCGCGCAACATAAGTCGAGTTAAAAAAACTGGCAAAAAACGGGTGAAAAAAGGGTGGAAATCGAGTGAAAATGGGTGGGATAGTAATGATCCATACGTCCGACATCTGTGGCCTCCCGGCCCACACTAACTCCAGTTCCCCCACCGCGCGTGAGGATGACAGTGTAACCAATAGTTCGCTAAAAGTGAGCAATGTAGCAAAATCAGCTAAACTTCCATCTTCGAGGTAACACTGTCAGTGCTCCACGAGTGCTACGTAGCTGTATGTGGCGTAATTGCGTAGCGATTTCCACCTAGTTTTCGGCGCAATACAGTTCCTTTCATACTGATGGTTGATATAGCAGTCAGAATGGCCTGAAAAGGCCCAAAACGGCCACAGAGCACCCGCTAGACAAGGGTTAAAGTTGATTTTTTTTTTCTCTGACTCTTAAGAGTCTTCCCGCAGTCCGCCGGGGGAACTCTTAAGAGTCTTGCCGCAGTTCCCGGGTTAAGAGTTTCCCCGGGCGACTGCGGGAAGACTTAAGAGTCTGGGGAAAAAAAATCTATTTAAAACACCCCCCAATTTTTTTTTTTTTTTCCTGGGCCATGCCAAATATCACTCCTCCACCTCCCCTCCTTCCCCACTTTCCTCACCTCCTTCAGTTATCACCTATTTTCCCTGTTATTCCCTTATTCTGTGGTCTATTTTCGTGCTAACATTAGCGAGTTGCAAGCAGGGCATTGTCATCACTGTTACCAAGCGAGTGCAAGAGAGAGAGAGAGAGAGAGTATCGATCGACAGTCTCTCTCCAGACGTGGGGAAAAGTGAAGGGGAGGGAGGTTGCCTCAGCCATTCATTATGTAACTCCCGGCCTGTATCGCCGATTTTGACCATCCAAACGCTGTTTCCACTTGTTTTATTGTAACAGGTTAATACCTTTATAATCAACCTATAATAGGCGCATATGGATAAGTATTAATGCTATTTATGGTAAATTAACGATGTTAGTGATGGAAACAGCTCAAATACGTGCGCACAGGAGTGTGGTGTCTCATACCCCCCATGCGCACGTCTTAGGTTAAGGGATTAGTACGCAACCAGCGGGGGTGTGGGGGCGGCAGCCCCCACCCATAATACTAGGTTATGTTAGGCTAATGTCTTTTCAAATCACTATCGGGGGGCGTGTCTCAACATCGATCGATAAGCCTAATGGGGAAAATAGGTTTTCCCGAGATTTCTAATTAATTACAAACACTATACTGTATATTGATGCAAATGACCAATTTCTTTTATAAAAAACACTCGGAAAATTTGTGGTATTAACCCTTTACTAGCGGCGCTCGACTTAAGTCGAGTGAAAGAAACTGGGAGAAAACGAGTGAAAAATGGGTGAAGATCGAGTGAAAATGGGTGGAACAGTAATGAACCATACATCCGACATCTGTGGCCTCCCGGCCCACACTAACTCCAGTTCCCCCACCGCACGGGTGGATGACAGTGTGACCAATAGTTAGCGAAAAGTGAACAATGTAGCAAAATCAGCTAAACTTCCATCTTTGAGGTAACACTGTCAGGGCTCCACGAGTGCTACGTAGGTGTATGTGGTGTCATTGTGTAGCTATTTCCGCCTAGTTTTCGGCACAATACAGTTTCTTTCATGCTGATGGTTGATATAGCAGTCAGAATGGCCTGAAAAGGCCCAAAACGGCCACAGACCCCCCGCTAGACAAGGGTTAAAATAACATTTTTCCTCATAGGCTAGCCTATTCCTTGAAAACCCCCCACACAAAACAGAGAAGGCAAATATTTGGAACGTCGTGTTTGCACGTAAGTTGATGTCAAACAGCGTGGGTGATTATTAGATAAACTTACCTGTACATAGAGCAATGTATTAGGGTCGCCAAATTCTCCAATCTCTCACCGATCCTTGTGTTTTGACTTTTGAAGCAGCATGGCTGCTCAGCTGTGGCGCCGCCAGTAGGCCTACCCTCTAGCGGCAAATATTGGAATTATAGGCTAAGGCTCGGTCAATTTCAAACGGCGATATAGTCTTACTACTTCATTTTGTAATATTCTCAATGCTTGAACTATACATTACCTTTCTCAAACAATTACTAATATTCCATTAACCCGGGAACTGCAGGAAGACTCTTAAGAGTTCCCCCGGCGGACTGCGGGAAGACTCTTAACCCGTCCAGCCCCGGCTAGTTTTGTAATGTTTGTTCACCAGAACCCGGCCGGTTTTCGAAAAATAGTTTATTCCAGAAACAATAGCGAATGGGTTATGAATGAAGGAAAAACCACGAAAAACCGCTCAAAAAGCTTAAAAAATGGTCCTACAGAGCCCCCGAAAACGTATTTTACAAGAGTAAAAAATTGAAGGCAATTACCCCAAAAAACAAGGTTATTGCGCGCTCACGCGCACGCACGTGGACTTTGAGAGTTTTCAACCATCGGCACGGTTGCGTGGGATACGTACACAGTTCCCATACAAATCTGAGCCCTCTTGAGTGGCTACACCTGAGGTTACGGTCGGCGCAATTAGAGTGACGCGCCAGGCGCGTCTCTGGGGCTGTGCGTTACATACATCGCCGACGCGTCAGATGCGTCGCTGGGGCTGTACGGGTTATAATAATAATAATAATAATAATAATAATAATAATAATAATAATATTTATTCAGTCAGTCAGCAATTTACAGAGTTGGTACCACATAGTTTGTTACAAATATGACATGTACCAGCCTTGCATAATTCCAACTAAGGATAGCCCAATAAGGCCGTTAGGCGTATTTCCATTGGGGTCCTTGTGGGATTAGGTTAGCTGGGGAAAAGGGGAGGATAAAGAAATAGATACTTTAGAGAAAGTATTTCTAGGGGGTTATTTTAAGATATCTTACATCCTATAGTAAATATCAGTAATCCGTAATCAGTAATCATTTCAGTTTGGTTTGTCTATCTCTTATGTCG
Organism: Paralithodes platypus; assembly: GCA_032716605.1. Classification (NCBI taxonomy): domain Eukaryota; kingdom Metazoa; phylum Arthropoda; class Malacostraca; order Decapoda; family Lithodidae; genus Paralithodes; species Paralithodes platypus. Next base: position 22,921,297 of record CM064485.1, on the reverse strand, counting down.
TATTTAGTAGTAGACATAAGCTTGGTGCTCCCTTCTCGCAGCTGTCCGGTTCAGGTGTTCCTTCAGGCTACGTCTGAAGGAATACAGTGTTCTCTTTTCACGGACTGACTGGGGTAGGTCGTTCCAGTCTTTGATGGGAGTGAAGAAGAATGTTTGCTTACCCTGTCCTTGGATTCTCGGGACCTTAAAATTAGTTAGCCTGATTTGTTTGGCCCTGTCAGAGACATTGAGCATACCTAGTGACTGAAGTTGTTCCTGGCCAACATGTGATCTGGGTCCTAGGTTCAGCATGAACCTAACAATTTTATTTTGAGTGACCTGAAGTTTGTGCTGTGCTGATTTAGATGATGCAGAGTACCAGGATGACACAGAATAGTCAAAATGACATTGAACAAGCGCTTGGCAGAGGGTCTTTTTGGTCGCCGCGGGCAAGCATCCCACCTGTCTATACAGGTTTTTTATACGTGCTCTACACTTACTCAGGATAGATTCCAAAATTGTTTCACCTGACAAACTCGCGTCCAGTTTCAGTCCGAGATATTTAACTTGTGACACTGTTGTTATAGGAATATCATTACAGTTGACCGAGAAGCCCACAATGTCTTTCAGTTTGCGTTTTGTTCCACATAAGATGGCTTCCGTCTTGCCCAGGTGAAGAGATAGTCTATTGTCCACTAGCCATTCACTACATGATGCTAGTTCTTTGGAAAGTGAAGCGGCAATACTTATTGGGTCTTTTCCTGAAACCAGAAGCACGCTGTCGTCTGCATACAGTAATAATTTACATGAGACGCTCAGTTCCATGTCGTTCACATAACAGAGAAAGAGTAAGGGACCAAGGATGCTTCCCTGCGGGACCCCACAGTTAATTGGCATAGGATCAGATATATTATCATCAATTTTGACTCTTTGGGTTCTACCACTAAGATAAGATTTAAACCAGTTCACAGACCCTATGCCCATAGCTTGTAGTTTATTACATAGGATATCATGGTCTACTGTGTCAAACGCTTTTTGTAGATCAAGAAGAACCATACCGGTGTAGTTACCTTTAGACATTTCTTTACGAATGTGATCCGTTAAGTGGATGAGACGAGTCTGTCGAGTACATGCATCTGAAACCTGATTGAAACTTATAGAATAGATAATTTTGTTTGAGGTAGTGTTCAATTTGGGTGTATACCGCTCTTTCAAGGATTTTAGATACAATACATAATATGCTAACTGGTCTGTAGTTGCCAACTTCTAGTTTATTTCCTTTCTTGAATAGAGGGGTTACAATAGCTTCCTTCAGTTCAGCAGGTACTGTGTTGGTGTTAATTGACAAGTTGATGATGTGGGTTAGGGGGCCTGCTATACCAATGGCTCCATCTCGTAGAAATTTGGCAGGAATTTTGTCTGGTCCTGTGCACTTATGTACATTTAGGTTAGACAGCTCGTCAAAAGTGTATTTTGGTGTAACATTTTGCAATCTAAATGTGTTCGGGTGTATGTCTTTATCTCTGTAGAAATTACGAAAGGTGGCCGTTGTTGTCGTGTATTTATTGAGAGGTTGAGGTAGGTTCTGTGCAAGTGTGTTTGCTATGGAAGTGAAGAAGGAGTTGAAGTAGGTTGAAATTTGTCGTTTATCGTGGCAAACCTGATCATTAATGGTGAGAGCAATATTAGTGTTAGACGAATCCCTTGTCTTGTTGCTGTAGCCTGTTGTTTTTAGGTGCCTCCATAGTTTCTTTGGGTTATTCTGATATTCCTCTGCCTTATTGTGAAAATAATTATTTTTCGCTGATTTCATTTTCCTACTTAGTTTATTCCTGGCCCTGTTGAACTCATGTTTCAGACCTTGATCCTGTCTATGTTTCGCTAGCCTTTTTAACCCGGGAGCTGCGGGGAGACTCTTAAGAGTTCCCCCGGCGCACTGCGGGAAGACTCTTAAGAGTCAGAGAAAATAAAAATCAACTTTTGACATCGAAAAAAAAAAAAAAAAAAATTATTTTTTTTTTTTTTTATTTTTTTTTTTTTTTTTGGCCCCTGGGCCATGCAAAATCTCAGTCCTCTACCTCCCCCTTCCCACTTTCCTCCTCTCCTTCAGTTATCACCTATTTTCCCTGTTATTCCCTTATTCTGAGGTATATTTTCGTGCTAACATTAGAAATCCGATTGGAGGGTGTGGTCATCACTGATAGCAAGCGAGTGCAAGAGAGAGAGAGAGAGTATCGATCGACTGCGTCTCAGTGGCCTTGGGGGAAATTGGCGGGAAAGCAGATTGCCTCACCCATACATTATACAACTCGCGGGCTATATCTCCGATTTTGACCATCCAAACGCTGTTTTCACTCGTTTTATTGTTGTTTCAGGTTAATACCTTTATAATCAACCCATAATAGGCGCATATGGATAAATATTAATGCTATTAATGGCACAATGAATATTTTAGTGACGGAAACACCTCAAATACGTCAGCACAGGGGGACGTTTCCAATTACCCCCATGCGCACTTCAGAGGTTAACAGATTGTCTCTGTGTTCCAGATGGTGTAGTATGTCATTGTTGATCCATGGGTCTGACCTTGCTTTAATTCGTATGTCTTTCAGAGGAGCTATTACGTCTAGGATGTTTGTGATGATGGTTCTGAAGCCAACCCATGCGTCATTAACGTTTGTACTTCCAAACACTGGAGACCAGTCTGTATTCCATAAAATGTCCAGAAATGTTTCCTTATTGTAGTTTCTGAGTGACCTTGTTTTGATAATCTTGTGATTCTCTAGGGTAATTTTTGTGGTTTTCCGTGTGCAATATGTGACGAAGTGATCACTTATCCCAGTCTGTATAACCCCTGATTGGGATATTTTGTCCTCTATGTTACAGTTTATGTGGTCTAATATTGTGGCAGTGTTCTCAGAGATACGTGTGGGGGTTGTGATGAGTTGTTTGTGATTGTGCATTGTCAGTATATGCCTATATTCTCGTACAAGCCTATCATTTCGTTGTTTGTAACACAGGTTAAAATCCCCTAGTATGATGGATTCATTCCGAGGGTCTAGCGATGACAAAGTTCGTTCAAATTTGGTCAAGAATTGTGTGTCGGCTGGTGGCCTATAGCATACCCCAATTGCAGAGCTGGGCACTTTAGCCAACACTTCCGCAAATAGCCAATTCCGCCATGGCGGAAGTGTCATTTTGTTGGCGAATTAGCGTTGGCGCCAAAATGGCTGCCTATTTGCGGGTTTGAAGCTCTGGAAAGTACCTCCATGTTGCAAACCTCGAGTCCGCAAAATAAAAATTCCAGCCGCCAGCCAGCCCTGGGCCGCTCCTGCAGCTCCAGCCAAAAAAAGTCATGTGACCAAGCCAACTACCTGTGTTCTGGAATCTAGGCCTATACATCGGCTCTTCACGTTTGTTCACTTACTTAGTAGCAAGCGTCGAGCTAACACCTACAACACACAACAGTCCAAGAGTTCCAACCTGCTAGCACTTCAACTTTGTTTATATTTTCGGCCTATTGAAGTGAACATGGAGTCTACCATCATGCCTACCGCAGCTGCCAACAACATGGGGAGCAGTTCACCACCATCATCCGACAGTGATGCTGCAGAGCATGCAGAAATCGAGGACCTAAGCCACCCCTGGCCCCACCTAGAAACCTTCTATGGGCCTGTAATTACCAAGAAGATGTCTCTGGAGAAGGGCTTTATAACTTTATAATCTAGCCTAATTTAAGATTATAAAGTTAGGCTATCGTTAATTTGATTGATAGCCTGTTAATTTTTAACCTAAACTAATGTTTTAAGGCTACCCTAATCCCATCAAAATGCCTCAAAGCATGTAGGCCTAGGCTAAGTCTAACTTCTATATAGGCTAGGCTATATAGCCTAGGCCTAGGTCTATAATCACTAATCCCATCAAAATGCCTCAAAGCATGTAGGCTAAATATTGCATGTTCTAACTTCTAAATATAGCCTAGGCCTATAGGCTAAGTACTAATATAAGTAAATTTATTAGGCTAGGCCTAGGCTACCCTAATCCTATCAAAATGCCTCAAAGCATGTAGGCTAAATAATATTGCATTTTCTAACTTCTATATATATAGGCTAGCCTAGGTCTAGGCTATAATCAGTCAATCACTAATTCCATCAAAATGCCTCAAAGCATGTAGGCTAAATATTGCATGTTCTAACTTCTATATATATAGCCTAGGTCTAGGCTATAATCACTAATTCCATCAAAATGCCTCAAAGCATGTAGGCTAAATATTGCATGTTCTAACTTTAATATATAGCCTAGGTCTAGGCTATAATCAGTCACTAATTCCATCAAAATGCCTCAAAGCATGTAGGCCTAGGCTAAATATTGCATGTTCTAACTTCTATGTATAGGCCTAGGCCTATAATCACACTCATTTTATTAGTGTCAAGTAGAAAGTGTTAATTTTGAAAGTATCATATAGGCCTAGACTAAATTTAGCCTACAATAACATTTTATTAAATTTTGATCTGAAGCTAGGCCTTTATTTTGAGCATTAAAATTAATAGGCCTAGGCTACTTTCTATTAAATGACTTAATCTATCTAAAGTAGACCTATCTAGGCATATATAGCCTATTGCCATTCCCAAAGGGGGGACCACGAATAAATCGCCTCCTTGCACCTCTGTGATCCGCCGTACCTCCTGAATGGTGCGGAATTGCGAATACTTTTTATTACTGAAGCACTCTCCCCATAAACAAGTTGCCCCAACGTTTTACTGCCCATGTGGACAAACTAAGTGGCCTAGGCTATATATATTAACCCTTTCACTGCGGGTGATGTTCTGGAATGTTTTGGCAATTTACAGCAATTTCCAAGCTTTAAAAGCCTGTATGTATATCCTTCAGGTACATGGAAGTTGGGCAACATTATATTTAAGTAAATATATATATTTATTGACATTAGATATTGAATTTATTGATTTACCCTTGATTCTGTAGTTTATATTTAAATTTAATAAAAAACGGTTTGCGTTTGCATATTTGCATTTGAGGACTAGAAATTTCACAAGGTTTGCACATTTGTGTTTGCTGAAGTTATGTTCTGGGTTTGCTGATTTGTGTTTGCTGACTTGACTTTTTGTTTGTGGTGCCCAACTCTGCCCAATTGTGATTGGTCTTGTCCTCGGCAGGTGTAGGTCGATCCACAGAGCTTCGTGATTTTCTACATGGAGGTCGGTCCTAGTTGTGTGTGTGTGAGGTTGTTTTTTACATACAGACATACTCCTCCCCCATGCCTATTGCGATCATTCCTAACCATGTTGAAACCTTGAATGTTTATTTCACCATCGTTTATACTTGAATCCAGCCAGGTTTCTGTGATTGCAATTATTGAAGCTTTGGCCTTATTAGCTAACAAGTTTATTTCTGACAATTTATGGTACATTGAGTCATGGTACATAAGAGTCAGAGACATAAGAGTCAGAAAAAAAAAAAATCAACTTTAAACATCGATTTTTTTTTTTTTTTGCCCCTGGGCCATGCAAAATATCACTCCTCTACCTTCCCTCCTTCCCCACTTTCCTCCCCTCCTTCAGTTATCACCTATTTTCCCTGTTATTCCCTTATTCTGAGGTATATTTTCATGCTAACATTAGCGAGTTGCAAGCAGGGCATTGGCATCACTAGCAAGCGAGTGAAAGAGAGAGAGAGAGTATCGATCGACTGTGTCTCAGTGGCCTTGGGGGAAAGCAGGTTGCCTCACCCATACATTATACAACTCGCGGCCTGTATCTCCGATTTTGACCATCCAAACGCTGTTTTCACTCGTTTTATTGTTGTAACAGGTTAATACCTTTATAATCAACCCATAATAGGTGCGTATGGATAAGTATTAATGCTATTTATGGTAAAATGAATATTTTTAGTGATGGAAACAGCTCAAATACGTCAGCACAGGGGGACGTTTCTAATTACCCCCATGCGCACTTGTTGGGTTAAGTATAGGCTATGATTATATATCTCATCCAGTTTGCAATGCAAAATATAGTTATATATTAGACCTGACCAGTGTTCTATTATGACATTATATGTATAAGAACTAAACTAGCTTAAATACTTGCTTTCGCTCGCCAGGAAACTATTAACACTTAAATGGCAAGAAAGGTCTTAAATTTGACAAATAAACGGGGCAAACATATGTTTAAATGGCCAAACTAATGGACAAATAGGGCGAATATCTTAAAATTTCAAAACTAATGAGGCTAAGCATGGGGGGAAAGGGGACCAGAAAAAAAAACACTCCCTCAATGTGTGTGTGTGTTTGTGTGTGTGATATAAGTGCTGCTCGAGAGCAAACATTTGTGAATATATCAGTTAGTCATTTATTGTCGTTTTCTTTGAAGTGTACTTTATCAGAGAAAACGAGAGTCTGCAGTAACAATAATAATTTCAATTATAATTACAGTACTATATTACAATTCTAAAACTATTATAACAGATTTATTCAATATATATATATATATATATAATATATACTTTTCAATGCCATTTTAATACACTATTTTAGTTAAACAGTTTGAGGCTTATCTGAAAGCACAACATTGATGCGCACACAAACTATATAATTATAGGCTATGTCACTCCCAGCAACTACTACCAATCATTGTTTGTCTGGACTCCATCAGAGAAAGACGCTTTTTAGTAAGCTCCCTCATCGCACACTACAGCGCACTTTTTAGGCTGCTAATTTTCGATCAACGTAGCCTATTATTATAAGCTAATATATTTGTTCTTTAACCCTCGTCCAGCGGGGGGTTTTGGGCTTATTTGGGCATATTCAGGCCCTCCTGAATGATAAATCAAGTATCTGCATGAAAAGAAATGTATTCAGCAAAAAACTAGGCGCTAAAATCTTCAAAATGAGACCAGAACGAGCTACGTAGCACTGGTGGTTCTCATCAGTGGTACCACCAATAGTAGGGTCATTTGCTTGGAATCCGTGACCATTTTATTCCTAACTTTTTCTCTCGATGGATTTGACAACCTGAACCATTTTAAAGGAAAATTAGCTCCTATGCCCCTCTGAAAAATGACGGCTAACTCTGCTGGAGTCCAATATTCAAAATGGCCGCCAACGCCATCTTGAAAAACATGAAATGTAATATCTCTGGCATCAGCTGATGAGCTACAAGGACGAATGAGGTGTCCTTTTTCACTAATTCTGGCATTACAAATCCACTGGAATGGTTATTGTATTGTATTGTATTGTATATTGTATTGTATATTGTATATTGTATTGTTGTTGTTGTTGTTGTTCCCTAAGCTGCCTGGCCGAACAGCCCCGAGTCCCTGAGGAAGGCCATGGCCACGATCGGGCTTTCCCACAGAGCTCTCATTGAGTGTAGATTATGTTGTTGGCATAAGTGGTTGTGTGAAATGCAGTCTTCTATGATGTGTTTAATGGTATGGGGTGCTGTGTTACATCCCGGGTAGGCGTCGACAATGGAGTCATCCAGTCTCTTCTGATAGCTCAGGAGAGCTGGATGGTGTCCGCATCTCAGCCTGGCCAGGTGGACTGTCCTCGCGAGGGAGGGAGGATTCGGAAGGATGGATTTCGGGAGGTCGTGCATGCAGTTGCGTGTTGTCTGTGAGTGAGTGGATGGATTGGCGAGAGATATGAGTATGGATGTGCTTCTGGAAGTTGGTTCGGGGTGGGCAGGGAGGACAATAATTGGGTGCGATACCGTGTGCTGGGTGTTGTTTTGATATTTCTTGGTGTCTGTGGGTGTGTTGCCATGTAGTTTAGTGGGTGGTCTTGGTTCGTGGAGGCTGCTGCCAGGAATTGAGTGCCTCTCATGTCCAGATGGTCTTTGACTTTGAGGATTTTGGTTTCTTGATGTAGGTGATCTGTGGGTGCAGTAGCTGTGCAGCCTGTAATGATCTTCAGGGCTTTGTTTTGAATAGTCTGTAAGGTCTTATGATGTGTTTCAGCTAGGTTAGAAGCCCAGGCTGGGCTTGCATATTCCATCACTGATCTTATGTATTGTTTATATACTGTGGTGGTAGTTTCTTTGTTGTGTCCAAATTTTGTGTGAGCAAGTGACCTGAGGGCATTAAGTCTGGGTGTCAGTTTCTTTTTAATGTTTGTGGTGTGCTGTTTGAATATCATATGAGTATCATATGTTACTCCTAGGATTTTGGGTGTGTGTGTATGTGTTAGGGGTGTGTTGTTTATGGTGAGTTGAGGGATGTATTCGTGTTCACCTGTCCAGCTTGTGAGCAGGGTTGCGGTGGATTTGGCAGGGGCTAGATTAAGTCTGTTTGTAGTGCACCAGCCATGTAGTGTGTTGAGATAGGGTTGAAGGAGATCTGTTGCTCTTCTTGGGTCATGGTGTGTGCATGTGAGTGTTATGTCATCTGCATAGGAGGCTAAGTTTATTTGGGGCGTATTGGGTGTAGTTATATCGTGCATGTACAGATTGAAGAGTGCGGGCGATAGGACGGATCCTTGTGGGACTCCGTTTGGAAAGTTTCTGATTTTAGATGACTGACCGGCAAAAGATACGTGTGCACATCTGCCTGCTAGGAAGTTGGCCAGCCACCTTTTTGTGTTGTTGTGCATGTTTGTGTTGTAGATTTTGTTTGTTAGGTTGTGGCGGGGGATGGCATCGAAGGCTTTACTAATGTCGAGTGTGGCTAATAGTGATCTGTGTGGTGGTCTAGCTGAGTTGATGCCGTCAAAATCTCTTTGTGTAAGGTCTGTGAGAAGAGTGTTTGTGGAGTGCAGTGGCCTAAAGCCATGTTGTGTTGGAGCTAGGGGTACGTCGGGTGTAATTAGTTGTAATACTAGGCGTTCCATGACTTTGGAGGGGGAGCAAAGGAGTGTGATGGGGTGGTGCGAGGAGGGTAGCGTGGGGTCTTTGTTGGGTTTGGGGAATGTGATGATGATACCATGCTTCCAAATGTCTGGTATTGTGTTGTGTGAATAGCTGTAGTTTGATATGTTAGTGAGTGCTTGTATGCCTTGTGGTCCCAGGTGTCTGAGGTGTATGTTGCTTATGTTGTCTAGGCCACAGGCGGGTGAGTGCTTGAGATTGTTGATGATATGCTTTGTCTGGTGATTGGTGAAGGGTGTATAGTCAGGGTCTGTGGGGAATTGTCTCTTACGTCGGATGACACGTCGGTCGTCTTTGTGAGGTTTTAGGTGGCTGACATGTGAGAAGTGATTGATGAGAGTGTTTGCTTGTTGTTTACATGAAGGAGTAGAGTCTGTTGTTGTGATTGCAACATGTGATTGTGTTGTGTTGCTGTTGGAAAGTGTGATGCTGTTTAGTGTTTTGTAGAGTTTTTTGGGGTTTGTTTTGTGATCAAGTGTTTGTAGGAAGTTATTCCAATTTAGTTTTTGTTGTTCTTGTATTTTGTTGTTAGTTTGGGTGTTGAGTGCTTGAATTTGTTGTGTGATGTCTTGTGTGTGGGGTGCTGGGGAGTGTTTCAGTGTGTCGCGTTGTCTGATGAGGTTTTGAATTTCTGGTGTGAAGTTGGGGTTGTGTCTCTTTCTGTTACCTCTTGGAATGTGTTTCTTGTCAGCGTTTTGGATAGTTTTATTGAGTATGTGTACAGCATTGTTGATGTTAGTGATGGGTGTACTGTTTAGAGTTGTGAAGTGTTGTTCTGTCTCATTTGTAAATGCTTCCCAGTTAGCTCTTTTATAATTGGTGTATGTGTGTTTGTGGCTAGCTGGGGTGAGTCTGGTTTTGGTGGTGATAATGATCGGGAGGTGGTCAGAGCCTAAGGTTCTGACCACTCTCCAGGATGTTGTGGGGGCGAGTTCTTGGGAGCAAAAGGTGATGTCTGGAGATGATGGGTTATAGAGGGCTTGGTGAGGAATATGGGTATGTTGATGGATGTCGTTAAGGATGATGAGGTTATCTGTTTGGTTTTGTAGTACCAGCCCTCTGTCTGTGTCGGGGTTGTCGACAAACCAGGCCGACGTCTTGGCGTTGAAGTCACCACCCAGGATGATGTGTGGGGTGTTTGTGATGTGTTGTAAGTGTGGTCTGTATTCATTTGGTACTGTAGGGGATATTTGGGGAGGGATGTATGTGTTTATGATGGTTATGTTGGATTTGTTGCCAGTGCGTATTTTAATTGATTGTATTTCTGTTGTGTTATCATTTGGGGGGAGGAGGGATTTGGTTTGTACACTGGTTACTATGTATGATATTTTATTGTGTACCAGGGTGATGAGTCCACCTCCCCCGCCGACAGCCCGGTCTTGTCAGATGGTGGTGAAATTATGAAATGTGGGTGTTTTTTGTGATGTGCGGAGTTTTGTTTCTTGTAAGATGGCAATGTGTATGTTGTGTTGTTTGATGAAGTGTGAGAGTTCGTGTTTCTTTGTGTTAATGCCATCTATGTTCAATTGGAGAATGTTAATGTTATGTGCACGATGTATGTTGGGTGCTGCTGCACGAGGATGGGGTGGGGGTGAGGGAGGGGCTGGAGGATGGGATGGGTGAGGTGGGATTGGGGAGCAGGAGATGGGGGTTGGAATGGATTAGGATGGGGTGTGGTATGTTGAGTTGAGGATGTGGATGGTATGGGGAGGTTAGGTGGGTTAGGGAGGAGAGGTGGACGGGTTTTAGGGGGGGGAGTGGATGATATGGAAAGGCTAGGTGGGTTGGGGAGGAGAGGTGGACGGGTTTTAGGCGAGGGATTTGACTGGGAGAGGGAGGGGCATGAGGAACAGGTCCAGGTGTTCGTGTAGTGTTTCTTGGAGGCAAGTGTTGTACAGGTAAAGTGGGTCCAGTTCCTGCATGCATTGCAGAGAACTGAACCCTTAGTGTGGTGACTCGAAGTGATGGGTTTTGAGCAAGTTGGACATATGTATGTGTACGTGGGTCCTGGGTTGCTCTCAATGTCTCCGGCTAGAAGAAGTCTTCGAGAAATCACAGCCGGAGAGTCATTTTTCGGTGTAGGAAAAACTGTGATGTGTGTGTGTGGTGTGAGAGGTGTGGAAATTCCCGGCGCGACCGAAGCCGCTCCAAGGACCCGTGCCCCCAGGGAGAGGGCAGGGGATAGTTGTGACGGTTTGGCTCCCGAAACTGCTCCCCGCGGCCGGCATCCGGTTGTCCTCCACTGGTCGATTGATCTTGTCTCCGGCCGTGGAGGGTCGGCAGCCATCCGCGGTTGGCTGCTCCGGGAGGTGGTCCCACGGCGTAGACGCCGCCACATTAGGACCTGTTAACTATTGTAATATTATTGTATTGTATTATACTAATTGTAGCCTACATACTAATCTGCCACTTCACTGTCACTACATGATTCACTGTATGAGCCACTATCAGAATCACTGTCCTCACTTTCGCTGCTATCATCACTGTTGTTCTCTGCCTGCGGATTTGTAGGTAGTGGTATGGATGGGGGAAGTGGGGGCTGGGTTGAACGGACAGGCAGACATCGGTCATTTACAAGATGCCATCCATGGCCGATCGGTGAGGGGTGACTTTGGAGCTGGTAATGCTTTTGCAAATATGCAAGATAGTTTGCACGCTCCAAGTGTGGACGGAGACTGTCCAAGTCGGGCACAAGTCGGATAGTGCTTTTTTTCTTCTGAGCACTCCACTTCGCTGCCCTCGCATCTCCCAGGGTCTTGCTTTTGGTATCACCATAGACATATCGAATGACAAACCGCTCCAAATCACTGATGACCTGTTCTGTGACTAGGAGCTGTGTACCACATGCTGCTATCAGGTCATGTGCCTCTTTAGACTTCTTCAGACGATCTGCGATGAGCTTCTTGCTTGCTCCATAGAAGCCAGAGTTGTGGTCACACCCAGTGAGGACATGAAGTGGTATGATGGATGCAGCCATTGCCTCACTGCACAAACATCGGGCATCGATAAGCTGAAATTTATGTTTCACACACAGGATTCCTGTTGTCTTCTGAGCAACATATGCCGCTTGCACGTAGTTGTCTTTGTCCTCTGTGTCAAGAACGACAGCTGCTGTGTAGCTGTCTGACCGGAGCACACTATATATGGTGAGCATTGCCGTATCTGCCTCTGCATGGGAGCATGTGAGCTCTGGCAAGTGCTGCCAACTACACAGTAGATGATCTCGGTGCTAGTTGTTGCTGCTGTTCTCTGGAATTCCGTTTGAAGAAATGCCTGAAGGCGGATTTTGTTCTCAGGTTTACCCAGGAGAGCATGGAAAACTTTACTAGAAGGAAATTTATCTTCTGTCTTCATGAAGACATTGCTGATTGGCAGGGTTTTTTGGGGCAGTATTCTCTCACTATCCTTGATCGTGTAATTCTGATCATATGAATCATTGACGCAAATGATACGCTCAGCATGCTTGTGTCTCGTTAGAACGAAGTGCACCAACTTTTCTGCATAATCTCCCCAGGTATACTTGGTACCGTATCCCTTCTCTCTGTCTTCAATGGTAGGAGTTGTTAGGCGCCAGGCACTCGGCTGTAACACGATGCTGCAGGACTTCTTGAAGTTTGAGGGCACCATTCGTTTCAACTGTAAAGTCAGTGAAAATAGGCTAGCCTAAACAGACCTCGGATGCGGAAATACCCTGAGCCGAACAGGCCAAGTGGGATATCTCTATTGGTCTAACTGGTAAGGTGTCTGCCTCACACCCAAGGGTCGAGAGTTCGTGCCCCCACCAGGGCATAATATTTTTGTGAGGCTATTCCCGCATCTAACGAAGTTTAGGTGTGTTGGTAAAATTGTTCAGATGGTTGAGAGTAAGATCGGAGCTCCATAAATCCTCTTTCGGGTATGGTGTAAAAACCGATCCCCACACAACCAGTCCGAGAACAGAGGCCAAGGCATTACGCTCCATTTCCTCAGTCTTTCCCTTCAAGTTCTCACCATCTGCTTTCTTCAATTCCTGAGTTGAAAAGTTCAAACGCTTGCTACGGGGAACTCTGTCGTTGAGAGACTTGGTCTTGGAATGCACTCTCTCATTCAAGAACTGCTTCAGTTTGCTTGTGCCATCCTCCTTTGCCGATTTCAAGTCGGCAGCGAGAGCGTCTGAGGCTGGGATTCCTGACTGTAGGGATCGAAGTGTCTTGTTTGTATGGTCAAATGGATCACACTTGAATTCAATGAGACATGCACTTATATCCTGTACAGCTTGTTCATCCTTCTTCATTTTACTCGACGAGCAATCAGCATGCTTCCCTTTTCCTTGTTTCTTGCGATTAGCATGGCGATGGACCTTTGTTCTCACCCGATTGATGTTATTCACATTCCGAGTGTTTGAAAGGAGCTGCTTTTCATTGTTCAGAATGGCCAACCAACCAGACTTCAGCTTAGAGCCCTTATTCATTGTTGACTCTATCCATATGTCGAGGGCGACACACGAATATGGTTTTCCTGTCATTGACTGTGCAAACATACCACTCTCCATGAATGCAGCCTGATTGACAGGAAGGGTATCAAGCACTGCGGTGAAATCGGGGAGATGCCGACCATACTTGTCATTATCATAGATTTGCATCAAAGGAAGCATGAGCTTGAGTGAGGACTTGAACTCGGTCCAGTTGCTTGTTCTGATTGCATGGATATTTTGAGTTAGAACCTCAACCATTTCCATGAATGACATCCAGTATTCTGCTTGTGGGGCACCCTCAAAGTCCTTGAAGAGAGCATCAACGAGGTCCTTCAGCTCAGCATTTCTCTCTAGCTCTGCATGTTCATCTGCAAGTTCCTGTGCATCAATCGGATGTCGAAGCTTGGCAAGGGATGCCTTTACTTCTTCAGATAGAGGGGAATCTTCCAAACGTTTGTCTATGACATGGTGGACCAGAGTCTCGTAGAATAGTCGCAAGCAGCGAACCCCACGCTTAACATGTTTTCCACGAAGGGCCTGATCAACAGACCCGTCTGCTATAACACCAGCTGCCACCAACACATCTGAGATGCCAGATCCCTTAAACCTCTTGTATATAGTGTAGATGAACGACATTTGGATGTGGAAGGGTGCCATGAATGGTAAGATTTTGCTGAACAGGTCAGTATTCTCACTTTTCAACTCTAGCATGAGCACGTAGACAGGATGTTCACCAACAATTATTGCAAAAGGCATCTTTTTTTCTTCGATTGATTGTGCAAGCTTACACATCACATCATTGAGAATTGTCTTACTGGGTGGGTTAGGATAGGTCATGTGGTATATTGCTCAACTCTTCTCATCTGCATTTGACATGCTGGCGTGAAACCCTGAAAACCCAGGCACAGTCTGTTCTTCTGGCTTAGGTCTCGTTCGGTCATCTTGCGCCCTGGCCAATGCATGGATCACACCACGAATTCTTTGCACCGATGTGTCAGGAGGAGGAGTACTTTGATCAGCTGGTGGCTTCCTGAGAGGTGGTTCCCACGCTTTGCTGTCTTGTATGGGTTGACTTTTTGCATTTCACTTCCGAGCTCTTTGAGAGTTGTCGAGAGGTTTGATGCAAAGTTGGCACCGGGAACTGGTCTATCCTCGTGATTCTCAGAAGGAAGTTCTGTATCAAATGATTCTGGCTGCACAAACCTGACATTAGTGCAATGTGACTGGCCAGCACCGGTCAGTGTGTCGCTCTTGAAGTCATCGTTGTCGACTATAGCGATAGCAGGCTTACCCTCAGCTAGTTTGAAGGGGCAATCAGATGAGCACTTGAGGTCATTGACCACCCAAAAATCTCGCATCATAAGTACGTCATTGTAACTGATGCCCAGTCCATCTTTGTGCATTATGTCGACTATCTCCCTACTCTTGGTCAGTCCATGTAGCAAGACCGAGAGATTTATCTCAAATGCAGTGCGTTTTCCAGTGATGTAGCTTGTGAGGATAGATGCAATCGATCGGACGGATGGAATGTCATCAATTGCAGACTTATTTGGGTGTTTCAGCCATGTGAGCAGCTTCAGCAGGAGTTCACTGAGGTCTTCTTCTCTCTCCAACTCGTGTATATATGGGAGCCAGGGAATAGTATTTGTCCTGATGACTTGCTCTTTGAGTCGTGCCGCAACATTCATCACCAACTGATCATTGCTGACACCCAATGAAGATATTGCCGCCTCGATGTATGTACCTGCTGCTGTGGTATCATATACCAGTTCACTCACATTCTTTTGAATCCGATGTCTTCCCCAAATTCATTGACGAGAATTTCCTTTAAGTAGCTGGAATTTACTACTGAATTATGTCCGTGATTTGAGATAATGCGCTTATAGTCCTGCAGCAGGCCTTGCAGTGTGCGAATTTCATGGTCTTTGAAGATGACTTGACGAATATGATGAAAGAAGAGAGCTAGGGCCTCTCGGAGGTTTACACGCTGCAGATGTTGAGTGCTTTCATCTGAAAGGGGCTTGTGGTCGCTTACATATTTGCGCCAGCACGCACGATGGTAGCGGATTTCCAACCCAAATGCTGTTTGACTATCTGGGATGGATGCAATCAGAGTGTCAAGTCTCAATCTCATGACCTCATCTTCCAGACGGACAGTATGTAACTTGAATTTAGTCCAGGCATCTACTGTTGATAGGAGTAAAATCTGCTTGTCACGATCACTACTCTTGTATGCCCCTTTCATGCATCACACACATAGAGTCTTATCGTGAAGGACACCCATACTGGAGCGGAGCCTTTTAGGTGCACTGGCCTCTGGGGAAGGGTCTTGTTGATCTGATGCTTCATCTCTTTCAAGACGTTCCTCGGATTTGTGTTTGCGTTTTTCGGCTTGAGAGAGAGCTTGCGCTTGCTGGATAATGATGCGTAACAAGTGCTATGCATGTGGTGACCCTTTGGTCCCTTCTCCCAATCCACATTTTCATGTATATGTTGAAACTTATCAAGTTCTTTCCATTGTAAAGACTTTTCCCGGATGGATTCCCACTTCTCAGGTGTAATGTTTTCCAAACGATCATCTGCGGTACATCGCTTACCACAGAGTAAAATGCACTCGTATTCATTTAATGTCTTGTCTGGTAACTCTTCACTCTCTCTTCTATTATCCATTATTTCGGTCACTTAACAAGTCGGCGATTTTCATCAGATGGGCATGCGATCCATCTGAAACAGTAAAAAAGTAATATTAGATATACACCGCAGGCAGAGAACAACAGTGATGATAGCAGCGAAAGTGAGGACAGTGATTCTGATAGTGGCTCATACAGTGAATCATGTAGTGACAGTGAAGTGGCAGATTAGTATGTACAATTAGTATAATACAATACAAAACAATACAATATACAATACAATACAATACAATAACCATTCCAGTGGATTTGTAATGCCAGAATTAGTGAAAAAGGACACCTCATTCGTCCTTGTAGCTCATCTGATGCCAGAGATATTACATTTCATGTTTTTCAAGATGGCATTGGCGGCCATTTTGAATATTGGGCTCTAGCAGAGTTAGCTGTAATTTTTCAGAGGGGCATAGGAGCTAATTTTCCTTTAAAATGGTTCAGGTTGTCAAATCCATCGAGAGAAAAAGGTAGAAACAAAATGGTCACGGATTCCAAGCAAATGACCCTACTACACGGCTCGCTTGGTGTAGTGACTAGCGTCTCGGACTTCCACCCAGAAGGCCCGGGTTCGCGCCCACGCTCGGCGCATTAAAGATTTTTCACAAGCACTGAGTCGTTACCATCCCTCATGAGCAAAGGGATGGGGTAGTAGTACAGGACCCCAATGGAAATACGCCTAATCGGCCTTATTGAGCTATCCTTAGCTAGCTTAGCATGCGCTAGCTTTAAGAACTATTATTATTATTATTATTATTACAACATGGGAGTTTAGCATATAGCGGTATATTTTTCCCAGCTATGCTCACTACTGGCTACACTGCCGGCCTCTCGAGAACACAGGGAGGGTGAGTCAGTGGGCGGCGGTAGGCTCTGGGAGTCGCACGTGTGGCCCGCTGCACTCCCGGCCATTTGCACTCGATTTTAACCCTTTAAAAGCCATAATAATGCTCCTAACTTGCTGCAAATTGGTGCCCGGCTATAGCCGGGCGCCACTCTTTAAGGGTTAATGATGACTGCATATAACTACTTGGCGACCATGAGTGGTGTGGATAAGCTCATTCGTACCCAGGACGAGATCATGGCTGACACAGAGGTCCATGAATGGCTTGGTCGAGGTATGTCTGGGAGGACTTATCGGGTGACCTACAAGGGAGTTGAAGCCTGTATGAAGAAAGCTTGGGACGCTAGTGACGAATTCAAAGACGATTTAATGACGGAGGCCAAGGCTTTGTGCATAGTTGATGGTGCAGGTGGGGCACCTAAGCTACTGGCTGCTAGTGAGGATGGCACAGTGCTTATAATGGAGTACTGCACCGGCTACACTCTGCAAGTTCGCTGCTCAAGTTGGCTCTAGCGAGGACCGCACCAAAGTTGCCCAGGACGTCAAGCTCGCGATTGAGGCTGTGCACAAGACCGGACACGCCCACGGGGACATCCACGGTGAAAATATTATAGTGTGTGGTGGCCCGGGATAGTACCACGTTAGGCTAATTGACTTTGGCCGCTGCAGAGAGTTGGAAGAGTATGATGTTGAAGACGAATTGCGGGAGATTAAGATGCTGATGGTGGCGGTTAAACAAAAATTTGACATCACTGGAAGATATTATTTAAGGATGCTCTTTGCACTTTATTCTGGCCTTTATTCCTTAGAAGATACAATGACGCCTTTTTTCTGCGGTTGTTATTGGATTATTTTATTCATATTAGAAAGGCTATATGGAAGTTAGAGGGTTAATTGAGATATTCTATACTCTTATAATTTCCACAGAACCTTCCTAAATTGTATAAAATCGTCTAATGATAGCCTGGACGAACTGTCAATATTTCATAATCTTCAAAGGGTTATTAGATGATATCAGACAGTTTACTACGAATATTTGGAAGCTAAAAGGTATATATTGTTGTTACCCTGTAATCAAAAGTAAATATCCTGAAGTTGTTACCCTGTAACCAAAAATCCCGCAACCACAGAACTACGCCGAGTTGACGTACGGTCTGGGGATATATAAAATAGTCATTGGGGGTAGGTCTAATAAACTCCCCATGTGTTGTAGGCATATATCCTCCACGAGACTATCACCTAGCTGTTTTTTTTCCAAAAGAACTAAGGTTGTTTCCTTATTGTACGTCCAAGCGTAGTAGGCCTACAGTGGTAGAGCGGTAGTCTGGCATTCCTACTGACCCGGGTTCAAAACCTATAGCCAGGCGGATATTTTTGAAAGGATAAATTTCCTTCTCACCCAGCATTTCAATTGTGATAGTGTGTAGGCTACTCCATTGATTTCAGAAGGACCTCTCTAAGAACATAAGAACGTAAGAAAATGGGAGTCTGCCAAAAGCCGATCGGCCCATACAAGGCAGATCCCTGTCTCACCCAACCCCAATTACAAGGCCCAATTATAGGCCCAACTCACCTTGAATTATTATGTACTCTCCACCAACCAACTCTACTTCTAAAATCGATTAATGAAATTGACAATCACATGTGGCAGTCCGGGGATTCGAACCCAGGAAACTCACACCAAAAATAAGCACTCTATGCATTGCACCACGAAGACAGTTAAAGAATGATGTACAAACCTACGATTTATTATGCAGTTTCGAATACTGCATACCATCTAAGCATGTACATTCACTCCAACTGCACTATCGGAGGCTATGTATAGGTGAATGGAAAGAACAACTAATGGGGCACTTAACCACTAAGGAAGGCCTCTCTATAAGTTACTCCTGAACCAGAATATATTTATATGTACTCTCCACCAACCAACTCTACTTCTAAAATCTATTAATGAAATTGACAATCACATGTGGCAGTCTGGGGATTCGAACCCAGGACACTCACACCGAATATACTAGTGCTACATTATAGAATGGAAATTAAAGGGGTAGGACTCGCTTTTTCTGGACCATCTTATCCTTCATGTTTAGCATATTAGTTTTGATGTTTTAAGACATTCGTTCCGTTAGTTTGACAATTTTGAGACCTTTCGCCTCCTTTTTATTTGTCAATATTAAGACCTTTCGTGTCGATTTTTTCCTGGCAAACGATAGCAAGCCTCAAATTTTAGAAGGAACCGGCCTATGGCTGGTACATTTTTCTACCGAAAAATGTACACACATATCTTGAAAAGGGGTATAGGGGGTGTTTTCTAAGCTTGATGAAGTACTAGCGAGGACACTCAAAAATAAATAAATTAATAAATATATAGACCAAAAACCAAGCTGTTCATAATGATTGGTGTAAACCACTGTAGATAAACCGACCCTAACCTTGAATATATAACCTAAGAAAAGGGCTTGAGCAATCGAGCTTCTATATATTTTCCATTTGGGAAGGGTCAACCGGTAAATAGGTGTGGTGGATAATACACATCCCATTTGCTCCAGCACTTTATAATGAATAGACTATGATGATTATGGTGTGGTGGCTGTAGGTACAGTTGTGGACAGATGAAACAGATACAGCATTGGGCTGTCCAATACCTCAATAGAGGGCAGCACAATTATTGTCCATAAATTATCTGGTAACAGTGATGGTGTGGGGGTAGGAGGTGAAGGTATGGGGTGGAAGGAGGGTACAGGAGTGAGAGGGGGAACTTGCGGCGAGGTGGTAGCAGGTGTGGGTGGAGGGAAGTGGTTGGCTAATTACTTTACTATGAAAACATAATTTGTGTTTTGAATATTCTGTGGTATTATGATTTCACGATATTGGATTGCTGGTATTAATGAAACATAATACTGCTAAAGTTTTAGCAAATTGGAACAAAGACATCCTCCAATATGAAACTGTGTGTTTTTACCTCAAGAATCTTAGATGGGGGAGGGGAGAGGGTATTATTATTATTATTATTATTATTATTATTATTATTATTATTATGTGTATTACTAAAAGGACTAGCACCAGGGTGCAGGGTGTCAAACGAGAGCCGATTCCATTATTGTTAGTGTTTATTATTGTATATGTAAATACAAAAGTATGGTTTATAGTTCATAATTCATATGTCTTCGGAAGTGATACAATTACCAAAGCAATGCTATTCCATGTTAATTTGCTTGTACTATTTCTCATATTCATTAAAGTCTTCACACAAAATTGCTCCGGTTTAACACCCTGAGCCCATGAACACTATGTGGCACTAAAACTCATGATTAAAACGGCAGAGGCAAATTCCAAAAAGATACGAAGCTATGGGAAAAAAACGTTACATGAAAGGTAGAAGACGAGCACGAGACAGAACATGCATAAAGAGATCAAGATACAAAGTGGGGGTTGACAAACTACAGAGGGCAACCTAGCAGTAGTGCAGGATAGGGGTAGGTGGTGGTGGTGGATTACAAAGAAACCTGTGGCTGGAGTGTGAATTATTATATGAAGAAAAATTTATTTTAACTTTGGTAATGGCATAATAAATAAGTTGTCTAATATTTCACTTACCCACCTTCGATTGTGATAGTAATATAATGAATTAGGTAGAGGTGTGTGTAGCACGGTAAACGCGCTTTAGGCAATTTGCTCTCTCTCTCTCGCTATTGGAACATAAGCACAAACCGTTTGTCGGTTGTATATCTAATTTACTCTGAAACATTATATATATACGGTATATATATACTGTATAATATATACCGGTATATATACAGTATATATATATATATATATACACAGTATTACAGTAAATGAAGCAAGCTTTATCTACCTATTTATCTTTGCTATATTCATTGTATGTTTTAGTCTGCAGTTTTACTGTTAGAGCAAACTGGGTCGACCGTGATTATATTTACACACTACACTATTTGTATTTGCAGTGCAGTTCCTTGATTTTGTAAAATAAATACTACCACATTGTTTTAGACACAATTGTATGCAACTGACAGCAGCCCTTTCTCTGTTTCATCCTACTTTCTCTATCCTACTTACAAAGCCATAGGCGGATGCAGCAAACTAACTGGCTCGCATGTTCCCGATTTTGACTCCTCTGAATTCTCCACTTTATGGCTCAAATTATCCTGTCGTTCTCATACTAAATACTTCTGTGTTGTCTATCTTTCCCTTAACTCTACTGACTTTCCCAAATTCTTTGAGTATCTAAACTCTTAACTGGAATACATCCTAGCCATCTCTCCTTTCTCAAAAATCACCATCTCAGGAAAATTTAACGCTCACTACCACCAATTGCTCTCCTCTCATTCCACTGACCAACCTGGTGAACAATCTATATCTTTTCTATCCTAAATGACCTACAGTAGAACAGTTGGTTCAGCAACCCACCCGTATCCCAGATAGCTTCGGAGATCGGCCTAACATTCTTGACTTGTTTCTAACTTCTAACCCTTCCTCTTATACTGTCGATCTTTTCCCTCATTTGGGCTCCTCTTACCTATCTCTCTTACCTGTCATATCTCTCCAACACGGCCACCCGATTGAGCCAATTTAGCCAGCAGGCGGAAATTGTAGCACTTTGGCACTGCCGACTGGGAGGTTCTCCGGCAGTACTTCTTTGATTTCCCATGGAATGACTTTTGCTTCCGTTGCCGGGGACCCTCGGAGAGTGCTGAACGCATTACCAAGCTAATCCTCTCGGGCATGGAGGCATACATTCCATTTTCTTTCCCTCAGACTAATGTAAAAAAAAATTGGTTTACTCACGCTTGTTCTACTTCTGTCCACAATAAGGATGAAGCATTCAAACGGTACCAACACCTTCAAACTCAAGAATCTTATTCCTCCTATGTTTCTGCCCAGAATCAAGCCAAATCTGTTCTTCGACTCACCAAACACTCTTTCATCGATT
This sequence comes from Paralithodes platypus, assembly GCA_032716605.1. Lineage (NCBI taxonomy): Eukaryota > Metazoa > Arthropoda > Malacostraca > Decapoda > Lithodidae > Paralithodes > Paralithodes platypus. The sequence continues at coordinate 22,899,510 of CM064485.1, read as the reverse complement.
CTATATTAACTGCACTGAACTATCCAATATCTAATGATAATGTCGAACAGGTAGAGAGAGAGGTATCTTGACCAGGATTCGAACCCACTCACTCCAGGTATATTTGGAAGAGCTGAGCACCATAACCACTCAGCTATATGCTCATGGCCGAGTGGTTATGGTGCCCAGCTCTTCCAAATATACCTGGAGTGAGTGGTTCGAATCTTGGTCAGGTTACCCCTCTCTGAACTATCCAACTCTAAGCTCTTCCCAAGCTTTCTGGTATCTAGCCAAAAACCTCTCTCCACCAATTGTTCTTCTTCGTCTTTCCCTCCCCTTTTCCACTCTGACGGCACTACCGTCACTTCTTCCTCTAACAAAGCTAAACTCTTCACCCAAACTTTCGCTAAAAACTCCACCTTGGATGATTCCGGTGTTATTCCTCCCTCTCCAACCCCCTCTCTCCTACTTATACCTAATATCCTAATCTCTTTTAAATATGTGCTCTCTAACCTCTCTGGGCTTAATCCCAAGAAAGCGTGATGGTGTTCCTCCTGTTGTATTAAACAAAACTGTGCTTCCATGCTGACTTCCTGCCTAGGCAAACTCTTTTGTCTCTGTCTCTCCTCTAATATATTTCCTTCTTGCTGGAAGTTTGCTCTCATTCAACCTATCCCAAAGAAGGGGTGATCACTCTCAACCCTCCAACTATCATCCAATGCTCTCATTTCTTGCATCTCTAAAATGTTGGCAACTATTCTTACTTCGAAATTTCTTAAGCATCTCTCTGCCCATGTAATCTACTTTCAGATCGCCAGTATGGCTTCCTTAGGGGTCGCTCTACTAGTGATCTTCCTTCATATCTTACTAACTTTTGGTCATCCTCCTTTCATGATTTTGGTGAAACCTTTTCTCTTGTGCTAGACATATCTAAGTTCTTTAATAGAGTCTGGCACAAATCTCTAACTTCTAAATTACCCACCTTTAGTTTTTGTCCCTCAATTTGTGCCTTTATCTCTATTTCCCTTCCTGGCCGTTCCATAGCTGCAGTTATGGACGGTCATCTTTCACTTCCTCAATCTATCAATTATCAGCTATTCATTCATATGCTGATGACTCTACCTTACTAGTTTCAACTAGTTTCAACTAGTTTCAACTAGTTTTTCAGAACCCCCCAGCAAGCAATCTCTCAAAAAGTCACGTGACGATGCCATAAAACTCTTATCTACTGACCTATCAACAATTCCCATTTGGGGCAGAAAATATATTGTTGCTTTTGGTGCTTCCAAAACCCATTTCTCCATTTATCTACCCATCAAGAACTCCCACAGGACTTTCCTTTATACACTCGACCCTCGCAAATCCGGACTTCACCAATCCGGACTTTCAACAATCCGGACACAATCCGGAGTCCGGTCCGATCGTCCGGTAGTGCGTACCGTAACGCATACTTGTCCGAATACTTAAAATTTTGTCCGGTAGGTGGCTCTCGCGACGGGTGACGCCACCCGTTCCCGCTTAGTCATTCAAGCTTGTTTACAACCCGCTGTGCGACTACCTGGTTATTAAGGTGTTTGTGAAGTTATTATCGACTTTCATTGCCAGCCACCATGCCCCCCAAGCCTCAAAAGACTGTCAAGCGGGTAAAGGTTACTCTGAGTGTAGAACAAAAGCTAGAACTGATAAGGAAGCTTGAGAATGGTCGTACAGTGCTCCAGGTTTGTGAGGAGTGTGGGTGCAAGAAGCAAACCGTCTCCGATATACGTAAGACCAAGGACAAGTTAAAGAACTATGCTGCTAAATTTTGTGTCGAAGGCAATAAATCTAAAACTGGCAAAGCAAGACCAAGGAAAAATATGACCACAGCTGATCATTCCCAGCTAGATGCAGCTGTACTGAAGTGGTTTCTTCAGGAGAGGTCTAGTGGCGTGAATGTACGGGGTGTGGAGATTATGACTGCCGCAGTGAAGCTGGCTGAAAATTTAGGCCTAGCTAACTTTAAGGGTAGTGATGGTTGGTTATGGCGGTTTAGGAATCGACATGGATTGTTTAATGTTAAAACTCATGGGGAAAGTGGGAGTGCAGACAGTTCTGGGATAGAAGCTTTCCGTGCTCGTTTCCATAAGCTTGTGGAGGAACAGAACCTAACCCTCTCAAGTATATAACGCCGATGAGACTGGATTTTACTGGCGTTCTATGCCCAAAAATACCCAGGTAACGAAGCATGAGGGGAAAACAAAAGGAAACAAACTACCCAAGGAACGATTATCAGCCCTGTGTGGGGGAAATGCCAGTGGCACGCACCGTCTCAAGCTGACGATTGTGGGAAAAAGCAAGAGGCCACATGCAATGAGGAACCTAGACATCGAAACAGAACTGCCAGCCAAGTATTACCACAGCAAGAAAGCCTGGTTCAACTGCGCTATTTTTACTGCATGGTTTTTCGAATACTTCGTGCCATCTGTCATCAAATATCAAGTGGAAGTTTTGGGCATCCCCAGAGACGAAGTGAAGGCAGTTCTATTGTTGGATAATGCCCCAGCCCACCCCAGCGCTGATATATTGGTCTCACCTGACGGGCGAATTAAAGTTGTGTACCTCCCGCCTAACACCACAGCACTTATCCAGCCCATGGACCAGGGCATTATTAGCGCCCTCAAGAGGAAATATACCAGGAAGTACCTCAATGAAGTCCTGGTGGTGCTGGAGGACGAGTCCGACTTAGTACAGGACACTCGTGGGGCACACACACTGGCTAACATCAAAGCCTATAACATCCGCTCTGCTATTTGCAATCTTTGCTCTGCTTGGGATAGCCTACAAATTTCCACCTTAGCCAACTGTTGGAAACCATTCCTTCATGCCGAAGATGATCCCAACGACTTCGAGGGGTTTGGTAATGATGCGGCTGCTGATTTCCACAACCTATTGAGGAATGCTGGGGAAAAGGATGTCACTGTGGAAGATGTTCAAGATTGGCTGGACGAGGCAGAGATAGTACCAGGGCATGACATTTACACTCATGAACAGATCGCAGAACAGATCCAGAGCCAAGAAGCAGAAGAAGAGAGCAGTGACAAGGAAGAGGAACCAGTAAACCGACACAAACTATCGTCACTGAGGGCCAGTGTGGACGACCTGATTGTCTTCACTGAATACACTCCTGAGGTAGCGTCACACTACACCCAGCTACGTTTACTCAGGGAGGCAATCATACTGAAGCAGCACCAAGTGGCTAGGCAGACGAAAATCCACTCTTTCTTTCGCCGGCCAGCCACAGCCACCCTAGCCACCACCCAGGAGCCTCAGCCGGGTCCCAGTAGTGCCACCACCCAGGAGCCTCAGCCAGGTCCCAGTAGTGCCACCACCCAGGAGCCTCAGCCGGGTCCCAGTAGTGCCCCCGACCATCGCCGGCCAGCCACCACCCAGGAGCCTCAGCCGGGTCCCAGTAGTGGATGTGGATGATCCGATGGTCGTGGATTCGACCTCGGATTCTGATTAAACCCCCTTCAATCAACCCCTGTACATAGTGTAAATAGAAGATTTAGGATAAGGTGAGTACTGTACAGTACTGTATTTATTAGTGGCCCCTCCATCATTGACGAACATGCCTATTACATAAGGCATCCTCTTCAAACACTAATCCGCCGTAGTTTGAATCTACCGCGCAGAGCATTTAAAATCTGAGGAGCCTTCATCATGAGCGCACGCGACCTCACTCATGGCTTCAGTCATTATGAATTGGGTTCTCACTACGAAAAAAACTTCGTAAAAAATAAAAAACAAAAAGAAAATAAGAATAACTATCCAATAAGCTTTCCATCATATCGTAGATGTACTTGTGTGGATCTTTGACCAGACGCTGATTCAGGCGTCATTCTTCCTTCTCTGCTCTGCAGTCAGCCGGCCCGGACGTGTCTCTCCACGCTCCGCTGGTTCCGCATTTGCTGCGTCCCTAGTGAGTTTTTTCTCATTTGTTTACTCCGGGATGTATCGAGTAAGGTTAGGATATGCGTAGCAGGAGTGTCCTGGGCTGGTTGCCCGCAGTGCAGTGTATTTTGGGTCGTGTGTTTGGGGCATCTATATCGGATGTACCCTCGTGGTACCTCCTTGTCCTCCAAGCCCCCCCCCCCCCCCCTTTCTCTCTCTCTCTCTCTCTCTCTCTCTCTCTCTCTCTCTCTCCCCCATGTAAGGGTGGGTGGGGATTTTTTTTTTTTTTTTTTTTTTTTTTAACCAGAGACAACTGTACGAGTTGTAAGATGAATATACACATCCATGAAGGCACCGCATGTCGGATATGCAAGCAACCATATCACTGGATTTGCATAGGATTGACACCAATAAATGAGGCGTACAATACAAGAGGGAAGAACCACCATTTCTGCGATAGTTGTTTCGATATCACATGGCAAGTCATACAGACTGTAGAAAATACAGAAGTACAAGATAGACGGAAATATAGCCAAGACATAGCTACCTTTCACAGAAAATGGGGAACTATTGGGGCCTCAGGGCCCATACAAATATCACAACCCACACACACACACCTTCCCATGATAATGCCCACATTGCCTCCTGCACATCAACACACATCGCCTGCCGAACAACAACCTTTCGCACCCTACATATACACAAACCCTGTCGCACATCTCCCCACACCTCCCCAGACCCAGAAAACACCCACATTAATCCCATCTATGGCCATTGACCACCCTACTGCTGTTGATCAAATAAAATTGCAGGATGAACGTAGGATGCAACAAGCCCCCATATCAGGCTCCCCTTCCACATCGTCTCCCCCCTCACCACTGCCACCTGCCCACCTACAACCGACCCGTAACTCCACCCCCCTGCAGGCCTCACCCACCCATACACCAAGCCCACTATCACCCACAACCACACTTAGCTCACCACATAACCCCTTGCAGCCCCAGCCACACCTACTGGGGTTGTCTACACCAGTGTGCAGATATTATCTGGAAAGAAGGTGCTACTTTGGTCAAAAGGGCGAATATAATGGGAATTCATGTAGATTTGCTCATCCCAAAATTTGCAACAACATAACCAGTCATGGAAAATGTAGATTTGGTAAAACCTGCAAATATCACCACCCATCCCTTTGCAAGACATCACTTGAGAACAAGACCTGCTACAATATGAAATGCCCAGCTTTTCATATTAAAGGGACTTGGAGATATGCTAGACCTAACACGAATGGTAGCCCAAAAAACTCTCTAGCTATGCGAGGACGAGACAGAGGAAAAAGGCAAGGAGGGAAAGGGCAGATGAAGATGAAGAGACTGAGGGAGATGGAAGAGCACATAGAACACCTCGAGCACCTCCTGGCCTCCCAAGAGTGGCCAATACATCCCGAAGACTATTAGGTACACATAGTACTCCAAACAATCCCTCCCCAATCTTGTTTGCAAATATCCAAGGCCTAAAAAATAGAACCACGAACAAAGTACCATTTATTAGGGGCCTGCTAGAAGAAGGAAACGCTATATTTGCGGCTCTCACAGAAACTCACATTAAAGATCAGGAAGATAGTGAGGTATGGATTCCTGGTTACAACCTACATAGGGCGGACAGAACGCATAGATCACATGGAGGTGTAGCCTTGTACATACATGACTCACTGATATGTACTGAATTCCTAAATAACAGTAATGAAGTGGTGGAAATGCTTGGAGTTAAAATAGAATCCCTAAATTTAGCAGTTATTACTCCAGACTCATCCCGAGAAGAATTCAAAACCCAGCTCAACAAAATAAAATCAGAAGTGGAAACCCTGGGGAACCCAACACCAAATATTATATGGCTAGGAGACTTTAACCTACCAAACATTAAATGGAGACAACTAGAAAACCAGTTAGTGGCAAATAACACCGGAGAAGCAAATACTAATACGAGAGAGCTTTTTGAACTTTGTGATTTTTTTAGTCTTACCCAACATATTGCTGAACCCACACAGGAAAACAATATCTTAGACCTGGTCTTCACTAACAACGACTCTCTAGTACACAGCATTAACATATCGGACACAACATACTCAGATCATAAATTAATTGAGATCAAAACAACCTTAGAAAGTGTACAGACAACCTCAGAATCGAGAACAAAAACCGGCCCCTTCAGTAAATTTAACTTCAATAACAAAAACATTAGGTGGGAAGAGGTAAATCAAGAAATGGAGGAAATAGACTGGGAAGATTTAATGGATAACCTGACACCAGCAGAATGTCTAGTCTTAATAACAGAAACCATGACCCAAATCTGTAGCCACCATATACCTGCAAGACAAACAAAACGAAGAAGCAAACAAGATCGGGAAAGGAGGAGGCTGTACAGAAGAAGAAAATTACTCGCACAAAGACGCACACATCAAAATCTACAGGATAGGCAAAAGGTCGAAATAGATAGAGAAATTGTGGAAATTGAACAAAGGCTAAGAATATCATATGAACTACAACATATGGAAGAGGAGAGGAAAGCTATTGCAGGTATAAAGGAAAATTCCAAATACTTCTTTTTATACGCCAAACAAAAGGCTAAAACAACATCAAACATCGGCCCACTGAGCAAAGGGAACGGCTCTTTCACAGGGGACAAAAAGGAAATGAGCGAACTCTTAAGCAGGCAGTATGAAATGGCATTCAGTGAGCCTGATGAAACAAAAGTCATCAGAGACCAAAATATATTTTTCATGGAAACCTCCCCCACAGAAACCCCTCAGATGCTGGATATTGATTTCGGTCCAAAAGACATAGAAGAGGCCATTTCCATCATGCCATCCCACTCGGCACCAGGCCCGGACTCATGGAATTCGATCCTAATGAAAACATGTAAGGAAAACCTCTCAAAACCCCTGGCTATAATGTGGAGAAGGAGTCTATACACTGGTGACATACCAGATAGCTTGAAAAACGCAATAATTGCCCCACTGCATAAAGGAGGGAGTAAAGCACTACCAAAAAACTACCGCCCGGTAGCTCTAACCTCTCACATCATTAAAGTTTTCGAGCGAGTCCTGCGAAGCAAAATTTCAACATTCATGGAGGCAAATGAACTACACAACACCGGTCAACATGGGTTTAGAGCGGGAAGATCATGTCTCTCACAACTTTTGGAACACTATGACAAAATTCTTAAAGCGCTAGAAGAAAAGAAAAACGTGGATGTCATTTACACCGATTTTGCTAAGGCATTTGATAAATGTGACCATGGTATAATAGCCGTAAGAATAATAGCCCACAAACTGAAAGCAAAAGGTATAACTGGGAAAATCGGACGGTGGATATACAATTTCCTCGTAAACCGAAAACAATCGGTAGCAGTAAACCAAGTCACTTCTGAGCCTTCGGATGTCAAAAGCTCAGTGCCCCAAGGAACAGTGCTAGCGCCCCTTCTGTTCCTCATACTAATTTGCGACATAGATACCACACCAGACACAGTACAGTGTCGTCTTTTGCTGATGACACAAAATTAAGTAAGATAGTAAACACACAAGAGGACACGGGCCGACTGCAGGAAGACATGAATGTAGTGTTCCAGTGGACCAGGGAAAACAACATGCAATTCAATGAGGAAAAATTCCAATTAATACGGTACGGAGATAATAATGGTGTTAAAGAAATTACAAATTACTTAACAGAATCTAACCACATAATAGAACGGAAAGACAGTGTGAAAGACCTTGGGGTATTAATGTCTGAAAATATGGGTTTCAAAGTACATAACCAGGTCAAAGTGGCGGCTGCGAAACGTCTAACGGGTTGGATTCTGCGTACTTTTAAAACACGCGGTGAATTGCCTATGATAACGCTCTTCAAATCTCTAGTGCTACCGCGGCTTGAATACTGTAGCGTATTAACATCCCCATACAAAGCAGGTGAAATAAATGACGTAGAGAGTGTACAAAGAAATTTCACTTCGCATATAAGTTCGATAAAACATCTACACTATTGGGAGCGTTTAAGAGCACTGAATCTGTATTCACTGGAACGTAGAAGAGAGCGTTACCTAATAATATACACATGGAAAATCGCAGAGGGTTTAGTACCAAACCTACATACTCCGATAGTCATGAAATTCAGTGATAGGAGAGGCTGGGAATGCGAAATCCCCCGGATGAATAACAGGGGTGCTATGGGCTCTCTGCGAGAGGGCTGGTTATCACACAGAGGCCCACGTCTCTTCAACAAACTCCCACGGCGAGTAAGAGACATGAGGGACATCTCGTTAGACAACTTCAAGAGAACCCTAGATGTCGAACTTCAAAAAGTGCCAGACGAGCCCATCCTCGCAAGGGAGCGAGCTGTCGCTTCAAACAGTCTACTGCACCAAATCACCACCCATAACGAGGGGCGTCGCGCTCCTTGGTGCCGCTAGAGGAGCGGCGAACACATCCAAAGGTATCCAAAGGTAAAGGTAAGGTTGTGGACAGGTGAACTTTTTCACAGTTAGCTAGCTTTGTGATGCAGGCGGCTTTCATTACGCGTTATTGCTTCCTTTTATCTTTCTGATGAGGTAGCGTATTTTTGCTGACGTTCCCAGCGTATTTTTCTTCACTTAGTGAAGTTTTTTCTGGGTCCCGAGTCAGTTCTTCCCTTTGCCGGAAGTATTTGCTACAGTGGTGTGTTGGCGGTGGTTCCTGTTGTGATATAATTCAGTGCTTTTTGTTCATATTCCGACATGTTAATGTTATCCGTCTGCCTAGGCCTAGCCAGCCTCTCGTAGCTTTACCACATATACAAGTGTTATTGATTTATTTTCTAAATATGTACTACTGTGTGATGTGTGTCCTGGTTTAGTTGTGTATTGGCTAATTCCACGGACTATTTATGTGTCCTGGGTTAGTTGTGTATTGGCTAATTCCACGGACTATGTTGGGCCCGGCGTTAGTTGTGTTTTGGCTACGCCTCAGTCCTGTGTTGCGTTCAGATGGTATCTGGACGGGGTGGGTTATTTCCGGCGGGTTTTTCTCGGTTACACCATGAAAATACCCGGCTGGTTGCCGAGTTTTGGCCACGCGTGGTTTAAAAACAGGCTTGTTTCCCCGGCGAGTGGGTGTCTGTGGCTCCCCAGGACGGCGTCTCTGGGGTGCCTGTTTCAGGCTCCTTCTGATTCCCGGCGGGTTGGCTGTACCCATCTAACAGTGTTCATACGGACACGTGTTGTTTTTAGTTTTTTCGGTTTTGCAAAGCCAATATAAAACTATGCTGTTGTTGTATTTCCTCCCCGGCGATCTTTTACAAAGATGTGGGGTTCGGAACAATTGGGGTTAACTTTTAAACTTTAACTCACCCGGCGGGTGCAACCTGGTAGGGTGGGATGACCGAATTTGCAAAATTCAGTTTAGTTGACCAGACAATTGAGGGATGCATTGTGTATCGCCTCCTTCAACATGTATCGCCGCCTTCAACATACGGCGATCTAAAAAGATACTTCGGGAGAAGTTAGATCTCGTATATTTGTCAGGCTTCCCAGTTTTTGATCTACGAGATAATTCGGGGGCCGGCGTCTTTTTTATTTTTATTTTTTCCAAAATTGAATATTGAAACAAACACCACTGGAAAGACTTAATCAGTTATAAACGCCAGGCTGGTCTTTATATATTATGTCAGAGGGTATTCATAAATCTTTTGGACAAATTAAGATATTCTGAAATCTTTTACTTAGGAAACCCCACCGAGTAGCGAGCTGTCGTCGTTGAGTATTACGTCTCGTTACCCGGTGGGTTATTTAACACTTGTGTGTGAACATGTTTGGGTTAACCTTATGAGCATTAATTCCTGGAAATTTTCTTTTTTTCCAGAGCTGGGTCCCGGCGGGTCTATGCAGAACCTGGAGGAATTATCCCACCAGTCTCTGTCATGGCTACCTTTGCCCCGGTTTTTGCTTTATGCATTACGCCCTCCTGTTCAGGTATCCCTATTTTTGCGCACACCCTTTGTATGAAATGTGTTAAAATGTCTCGTTTGGTGTAGGTTACCTTTCCGGCGTTTTTTCTCGTTTCTCCGAAAACACCGTTTTTGTTTACCGAGTTTTAGTCAGGATGCCTCAAAATAGGTAAGTTACCCCGACGAGTTTGGTCGCTTGAGGGCTCATAAGAAACTGCGTTTTCTGTGGTCGAGCCTGGGAGCAGGCTTCCTGTGTTATTCATTGCTTTATGCATTACGCCCTCCTGTAATGTATAGTTTAGTGTGGGTTACCTTTCCGGCGTTTTTCTCGTTGCTCCGAGAACACCGTTTTTGTTTACCGAGTTTTAGTCAGGATGGCTAAAATAGGTAAGTTACCCCGACGAGTTTGGTCGCTTGAGGGCTCATCAGAAACTGCGTTTTCTATGGTCGAGCCTGGGATCAGGCTTCCTGAGTTATTCCTGTCGAGGGGGGCTCCACTCAGTTTTCTAGGTGATCGGGCTGACACCTGTTGGCCTTGGTTTTCTCTGCTTTTCAAAGCCATTGAAACAATGCTGTCTGTTTGTTTGGTCTTTGCCTCCCGGCGACCTTGTTACAAAGAGGTCTGGGGCAGGTATAATTGGTTTGACATTAATAATAATAATATTAATAATAATAATAATATTTATTCGGTTAGCAATTTACAGAGTTGGTACCACATAGTATGTTATAAATATGACATGTACCAGCCTTGCATAATTCCAACTAAGGATAGCCCAATAAGGCCGTTAGGCGTATTTCCATTGGGGTCCTTGTATATAAAACCCGGCGGTTGTACCTTCGGGTGGTTATATTAACGGATTTGCGATTCGAGATAATTTGCCAAACAATTGATTGATACAATAGGGTATCACAGCCTTCAAGACGGCGATCTATGAGGGCTTCTGGGAGAAGCCGGATTAGAGATTAAGATAGGCTTAGACTTTTTATGGGATAAAAAGATGCCTGAATCTTACTAGTGTTTCAAGTGTAAAGGGTTACTTGAAAGACTTCATCTTTAATAAAGATATGCTTCATCTTTATGAGGATTAAGAAGTTATGCTTAATTTTTTTGGACAGATGAAAGATATGCTGAAATCTTTAATAAGCCATTGAAACAATGCCGTTTGTTTGTTTAGTCTTTCCCTCCCGGCGACCTTTTTACAAAGAGGTCTGGGGCAGGTACAATTGGTTTGACATTGCATATAAAACCCGGCGGTTGTACCTTTGGGTGGTTATATTAACTGATTTGCAATTCGCGATAATTTGCCAAACAATTGATTGATACAATAGGGTATCACGGCCTTCAAGACGGCGATCTACGAGGGCTTCTGGGTGACGCCAGATTAAAGATTAAGATAGGCTTAGACTTTTTATGGGATAAAAAGATGCCGGAATCTTACTAGTGTTTCAAGTGTAAAGGGATACTTGAAAGACTTCATCTTTAATAAAGATATGCTTCATCTTTATGAGGATTCAGAAGATATGCTTAAATCTTCTGGACAGGTAAAGATATGCTGAAATCTTTAATATGATACTAAAGGACAACGAAAAGTAGTGGTGGAGTGCTACGGTTCGTTGACCGGCGGTTTTGAGGCACATATTTTGTACCGTTTTTTGGGTGTAACCCTATGAGCTTTAATCCCCGGAAAATTCTCTTTCCAGGGCGGATTACCGGTGTTGCACCAGGTGACCAGGTAGTTCCCGGGGGCGGGGTAGTTCCCCCCAGTCTCTGTCGTGTCGGCACTTGAACCTCTCATGGCTGTATGTTCAACGCCGTTAAGCTCAGGTAGCCCTATCTTATTTTTATTTGTTAATGAAATAATTTCATAGCTGAATCATAATAAACATATATATTTTCTATGATTATATTATGATAATATTGTGTTTATTTATAGTAATTTATTTTAATACAATTAAATATAAATTAAATTAATTAGTATACTTTATGATTTTGCTCACCAGCTCTGCTTTCAATGTGTTAATGAGCTATGGGAGCTTTTAATTATCATAAACCTTTACGGGACTCGGACGAGGGCTCCCCGTTCAGGGAGTATACCGAGCTCGCAAGCGAGGGACAGCCACAGCCAAGGTGTATGGCGATACTCACAGTCGTACTTCACCCGCCGGACGATAACGCCGGCGGGCGGACCTGACGCTCTGATGACGGACGAGAACAGGTTGAGTTCCATTTATCTCTTTTCCGCCGCCAGACGCGTCTCTAATGTGCCACGTAGTCAACAAACTACAGGAATAGCGAGGTGTAGTCTCGCTAATCGCGCTCCTGTGGCCGGCGCAGTGTGGTACCGGCATTTGAACACGTGGTGCCTGCACCCAGTGTCCCTCCTGGTCGGGTTGTTCCACTTAGAACACAATTGGCAACCTAGAAACCTCGCGGACTTGTTCATTTTGGACATTCAGGAGGCCAAGTGGCTAGCACCTTATGGTAGCGACGTGACCAAGATATTCACAAATCAATATACCCAGTCTACAAAGCGACAGTTTCAATCGCATTGGAAAGCTTTTACGTCTCGGATTCTTAGAACAAAACAAACTGTGCCCTCGGTGGCGTTGGTTGTTTATTATTTAATTTATCTGTTCATGCAGAAACATTTATCTGAAAGTGATTTATGTGGGCAGGTTTTAAACTCCGCCCACCTCCCCGTCAGCTCAGGCCTACATGGTCTCTGGACAAAGCATCGTCGTTATTCTCGTTCCCGTATGTACCAAAGACTGCAGATTTTACAAAAGGGCAGTATTCCTTATGGCTTTGGCTACCGGGAACAGAGTATCTGAGCTGGGGGGGGGGGGGGGGGTGCAGTCAGTGTGACATAGGACACCCTAGACCCCTCCGGAGTATGTGTTCGGAACATACGAGCTGTGATACTGGTTGTAGGCATTGTATTATAAAATTTCTCTGTAGTATTCGCAGGAAATTGTGCTAAAAGCCAATAGTAGTGTTACGACAATTCATGTTGTAAGTAGCTTTGGCTGTGAAGCAATAGATTTTTGAGAAATCTCGGTAGTGGCAACTACGACTTTTACTTTTGCAGTAATTACTTCTGCATAAGTACACGAGTTCAGTACTTCTACGAATGTACAAGAATTCATTTATGTTTGGTTATATTTATAGGAATATATCCACTAGTTAATGGGGTTTATATGTGCACATGTAAACTTATAAGTTTTTAGTTTTCACCACTTACTTTAAGTGGGGTGCCTTCTTAACTAACAGATCTGTGCACAGAGTCTCAGAGTTAACCCTTTTTCAAGCAGGCTTCTTTGAAGCACGCTCCTGCTTGTACCCCTTTTTGAAGATTTAGGCTGTATAAAGTTTATGCACCCGAATATCTCTTTTTTACAAAAGTAAGAATACTATGTGGTTGTTTGATTATCTGCTTTTCTAGAGTTATGATATGATTACGAATGTCCCCCTCCAGTCTTAGAAATCAGGCATGTTCGTCAATGATGGAGGGGCCACTAATAAATTATAGGTTTGACTCCTGTAAGGAGATAAAGAAAACCTAATATTTAGTAGTGGCCCCGTAATCATTGACGACTGGGGCCCTCCCGACCATCCCCTTCCCATTCGTTGATGTATTAAGGATTTTGGTTTACTTGATATGTCAGTGAAGGAAGAATGACGCCTGAATCAGCGTCTGGTCAAAGATCAACACAAGTACATCTACGATATGATGGAAAGCTTATTGGTTAGTTATTCTTATTTTCTTTTTGTTTTTTATTTTTTACGAAGTTTTTTTCGTAGTGAGAACCCAATTCATAATGACTGAAGCCATGAGTGAGGTCGCGTGCGCTCATGATGAAGGCTCCTCAGATTTTAAATGCTCTGCGCGGTAGATTCAAACTACGGCGGATTAGTGTTTGAAGAGGATGCCTTATGTAATAGGCATGTTCGTCAATGATGGAGGGGCCACTACTAAATAATAGGTTTTCTTTATCTCCTTACAGGAGTCAAATCTATAATATTACGTAACTTTTATTTACTGCTAGGCTATTAATATTAATAATGTGTGTGCGTATGTGTATGCGTGTGTGGCCCCCCCGTACACTATTTTCTGAATCCGGACTTTCCCTGAATTCGGACAAGGCCCAGTCTCTTTTAGTCCGAATTTGCGAGGGTCGAGTGTACTTCAACAATACACAAATCAACCTTTCATCTTCTCTCAGTATTCTCGGTGTTTCCTGTTCTCCTGATCTCACTTGGAGATATCATATTACCACCCTTGCTAAAACAGCTTTCCAGAAGCTGGGTATGCTCAATCGTCTCCGGGGGTTCTTTACCCCGGCACAGCTTCTTGCTCTGTACAGAGGCACAGTGCGTCCATGTATTGAGTATTGTTCACATATGTGGGGAAGATCCTCTCACACAGCATTTCTTGACAAAGTATAAAAGAAAACCTTTCGTCTCATTAACTCATGTCCACTCCCTGACTCTCTGCGATCTCTTTCTCTTCGTCGCAAAGTTGCATCTCTCTCGCTATTCTACCGATAATACAATAATCAGTGTTCCTAACCCTCTTTCAATATATACCACCTCCTCTACGAAGAGTACGTAGAACCCGTCTTCCAACACAATCCCACCCTCCTCTTTGCAACTTTCCATCCCAAGAGTGAAACGATATTCCCAATCTTTCCCCTATTCAACACCTGCACTCTGGAACTCTATACCCTAAATCCATTTTCCCCTCATCCTATGACAAATTACTTTAAACTCCGTGTGTCCAGGAATTTTGGCTCGAACATTCCTTGATTTTGGCCTCGTCACTCTTTCAACTATGGGGAAGGCACTCGTCACAGGCAGTTCTGCCTTTTGTCTCACTAACTCACATAGCAAATTTATCTACTAACTATAAAATGACCATGCTTTTATTTCAGTCTCGTTCTACAGGTTTTGTGTGAGTCAATTATTTAGTAAGATGATTACCCTCTTTATTGGTTAATAAGGATGTATAATATCTAGAGTTGTTGTTGTTCCCTAATCTGCCTGGCCGAACAGCCCCGAGTCCCTGAGAAAGGCCATGGCCACGATCGGGCTTTCCCACAGAACTCTCATTGAGTGTAGATTGTGTTGTTGGCGTAAGTGGTTGTGTGAAATGCAGTCTTCTATGATGTGTTTAATGGTATGGGGTGCTGTGTTACATCCCGGGCAGGCGTCGACAACGGAGTCATCCAGTCTCTTCTGATAGCTCAGGAGAGCTGGATGGTGTCCGCATCTCAGCCTGGCCAGGTGGACTCTGTCCTCGCGAGGAAGGGAGGATTCGGAAGGATGGATTTCGGGAGGTCGTGCATGCAGCTGTGTGTTGTCTGTGAGTGAGTGGATGGATCGGTGAGAGATATGAGTATGGATGTGCTTCTGGAAGTTGGTTCGGGGTGGGCAGGGAGGGAGAGAGGACAATAATTGTGTGTGATACCGTGTGCTGGGTGTTGTTTTGATATTTCTTGGTGTCTGTGGGTGTGTTGCCATGTAGTTTAGTGGGTGGTCTTGGTTCGTGGAGGCTGCTGCCAGGAATTGAGTGCCTCTCATGTCCAGATGGTCTTTGACTTTGAGGATTTTGGTTTCTTGATGTAGGTGATCTGTGGGTGCAGTAGCTGTGCAGCCTGTAATGATCTTCAGGGCTTTGTTTTGAATAGTCTGTAAGGTCTTATGATGTGTTTCAGCTAGGTTAGAAACCCAGGCTGGGCTTGCGTATTCCATCACTGATCTTATGTATTGTTTATATACTGTGGTGGTAGTTTCTTTATTGTGTCCAAATTTTGTGTGAGCAAGTGACCTGAGGGCGTTAAGTCTGGGTGTCAGTTTCTTTTTAATGTTTGTGGTGTGCTGTTTGAATGTCATATGAGTATCATATGTTACTCCTAGGATTTTGGGTGTGTGTATGTGTTAGGGGTGTGTTGTTTATGGTGAGTTGAGGGATGTATTCGTGTTCTCCTGTCCAACTTGTGAGCAGGGTTGCGGTGGATTTGGCTGGGGCTAGATTAAGTCTGTTTGTAGTGCACCAGCCATGTAGTGTGTTGAGATAGGGTTGAAGGAGATCTGTTGCTCTTTTTGGGTCATGGTGTGTGCATGTGAGTGTTATGTCATCTGCATAGGAGGCTAAGTTTATTTGGGGCGTATTGGGTGTAGTTATATCGTGCATGTACAGATTGAAGAGTGCGGGCGATAGGACGGATCCTTGTGGGACTCCGTTTGGAAAGTTTCTGATTTTAGATGACTGACCGGCAAAAGATACGTGTGCACATCTGCCTGCTAGGAAGTTGGCCAGCCACCTTTTTGTGTTGTGCATGTTTGTGTTGTAGATTTTGTTTGTTAGGTTGTGGCGGGGGATGGCATCGAAGGCTTTACTAATGTCGAGTATGGCTAATAGTGATCTGTGTGGTGGTCTAGCTGAGTTGATGCCGTCGAAAGCTCTTTGTGTAAGGTCTGTGAGAAGAGTGTTTGTGGAGTGCAGTGGCCTAAAGCCATGTTGTGTTGGAGCTAGGGGTAGGTCAGGTGTAATTAGTTGTAATACTAGGCGTTCCATGACTTTGGAGGGGGAGCAAAGGAGTGTGATAGGGCGGTGCGAGGAGGGTAGCGTGGGGTCTTTGTTGGGTTTGGGGAATGTGATGATGATACCATGCTTCCAAATGTCTGGTATTGTGTTGTGTGAATAGCTGTAGTTTGATATGTTAGTGAGTGCTTGTATGCCTTGTGGTCCCAGGTGTCTGAGGTGTATGTTGCTTATGTTGTCTAGGCCACAGGCGGGTGAGTGCTTGAGATTGTTGATGATATGCTTTGTCTGGTGATTGGTGAAGGGTGTATAGTCAGGGTCTGTGGGGAATTGTCTCTTACGTCGGATGACACGTCGGTCGTCTTTGTGAGGTTTTAGGTGGCTGACATGTGAGAAGTGATTGATGAGAGTGTTTGCTTGTTGTTTACATGAAGGAGTAGAGTCTGTTGTTGTGATTGCAGCATGTGATTGTGTTGTGTTGCTGTTGGAAAGTGTGATGCTGTTTACTGTTTTGTAGAGATTTTTGGGGTTTGTTTTGTGATCAAGTGTTTGTAGGAAGTTATTCCAATTTAGTTTTTGTTGTTCTTGTATTTTGTTGTTAGTTTGGGTGTTGAGTGCTTGAATTTGTTGTGTGATGTCTTGTGTGTGGGGTGCTGGGGAGTGTTTCAGTATGTCACGTTGTCTGATGAGGATTTGAATTTCTGGTGTGAAGTTGGGGTTGTGTCTTTTTCTGTTACCTCTTGGAATGTGTTTCTTGTCAGCGTTTTGGATAGTTTTATTGAGTATGTGTACAGCATTGTTGATGTTAGTGATGGGTGTACTGTTTAGAGTTGTGAAGTATTGTTCTGTCTCATTTGTGAATGCTTCCCAGTTAGCTCTTTTATAATTGGTGTATGTGTGTTTGTGGCTAGCTGGGGTGAGTCTGGTTTTGGTGGTGATAATGATCGGGAGGTGGTCAGAGCCTAAGGTTCTGACCACCCTCCAGGATGTTGTGGGGTCGAGTTCTGGGGAGCAAAAGGTGATGTCTGGAGATGATGGGTTATAGAGGGCTTGGTGAGGAATATGGGTATGTTGATGGATGTCGTTAAGGATGATGAGGTTATCGGTTTGGTTTTGTAGTACCAGCCCTCTGTCTGTGTCGGGGTTGTCGACAAACCAGGCCGACGTCTTGGCGTTGAAGTCACCACCCAGGATGATGTGTGGGGTGTTTGTGATGTGTTGTAAGTGTGGTCTGTATTCATTTGGTACTGTAGGGGATGTTTGGGGAGGGATGTATGTGTTTATGATGGTTATGTTGGAGTTGTTGCCAGTGCGTATTTTCATTGACTGTATTTCTGTTGTGTTATCATTTGGGTGGAGGAGGGATTTGGTTTGTACACTGGTTACTATGTATGATATTTCTTTGTGTACCAGGGTGATGAGTCCACCGCCCCCGCCGACAGCCCGGTCTTGTCTGATGGTGGTGAAATGATGAAATGTGGGTGTTTTTTGTGTTGTGCGGAGTTTTGTTTCTTGTAAGATGGCAATGTGTATGTTGTGTTGTTTGATGAAGTGTGAGAGTTTGTGTTTCTTTGTGTTGATGCCATCTATGTTCAGTTGAAGAATGTTAATGTTATGTGCACGATGTATGTTGGGTGCTGCTGCACGAGGATGGGGTGGGGTAGGGGGTGAGGGAGTGGCTGGGGGTTGGGATGGGTGAGGGGGGTGGGGATTGGGGAGCAGGAGATGGGGGTTGGAATGGATTAGGATGGGGTGTGGTGTGTTGAGTTGAGCATGTGGATGGTATGGAAGGTTAGGTGGGTTAGGGAGGAGAGGTGGACTGGTTTTAGGGGGGGAGTGGATGATATGGGAAGGTTAGGTGGGTTGGGGAGGAGAGGTGGACGGGTTTTAGGTGAGGGATTTGACTGGGAGAGGGAGGGGCATGAGGAACAGGTCCAAGTGTTTGTGTAGTGTTTCTTGGAGGCAAGTGTTGTGCAGGTGAAGTGGGTCCAGTTCCCGCATGAATTGCAGAGAACTGAACCCTTAGTATGGCGACTCGAAGTGATGGGTTTTGAGCAAGTTGGACATATGTATGTGTACGTGGGTCCTGGGTTGCTCTCAATGTCTCCGGCTAGAAGAAGTCTTCGAGAAATGACAGCCGGAGAGTCATTTCTCGGTGTAGGAAAAACTGTGTGATGTGTGTGTGTGTGTGAGAGGTGTGGAAATTCCCGGCGCGACCGAAGCCGCTCCAAGGACCCGTGCCCCCAGGGAGGGGGCAGGGGATGGTTGTGACGGTTTGGCTCCCGAAACTGCTCCCCGCGGCCGGCATCCGGTTTTCCTCCACTGGTCGTTGATTTTGTCTTCGGCAGTGGAGGGTCGGCAGCCATCCGCGGTTGGCAGTCTCGGGAGGTGGCCCCACGGCGTAGACGCCGCCACATCAGGACCTAATATCTAGAGTTACCAATAATGCTATTGTAAAGTCGGTTCGTAACTAAATATATTAACCTAAGAAGTGCGCATGGGGGGTATGAGACACCACACTCCTGTGCTGACGTATTTGAGCTGTTCCCATCACTAACATCGTTATTTTACCATAAATAGCATTAATACTTATCCATATGCACCTAATATAGGTTGATTATAAAGGTATTAACCTGTTACAACAATAAAACAAGTGGAAACAGTGTTTGGATGGTCAAAATCGGCGATACAGGCCGGGAGTTACATAATGTATGGCTGAGGCAACCTCCCTGCCCTCCTCCCCTCCCCTTGTCTGGAGAGACACTGTTACGCAATAGTCTCTCTCTCGCTCTTTCCCACGCTTGGTAACAGTGATGACAACGCCCCGCTACCAACTCGCTAATGTTAGCACGAAAATAGACCACAGAATAAGGGAATAACAGGGAAAATAGGTGATAACTGAAGGAGGGGAGGAAAGTGGGGAGGTGGAGGAATGATATTTGGCATGGCCCAGGGGCAAAAAAAAAAAAAAAAATTGGGGGGGGGGGTTTTAACACCTTATTAGCGGGCTAGCGGTCTATTTATATGTACCGCCCAGCGGGGTGTTTTTAGCCAAAATAGGGCTGTTTATGTGATCGTTTTCATGCCTAAATAAGACCCAGAGCGTAAAACAAGTATCTATCCCTGAAAGGGCATAAACAGAGCTTTCCAATGACACCATAACGATCCTTTTATGACGGCTAGTTTTCTTGCAACAACCGCGCAACTCGAGTGCAAAAAGCATGTAATTCAGTACTTTCCCCATACAATTCAGTATGTAGCGAGTGAGAGAGGGAGGGAGGAGGTGGGATTCGTGTCAGTAGGTTCGCCGCGGTGGTCTGGAGCAGTCATACGCTCGCTACTCTCCTGCCACCACTTGTCTCTCTCTCTCAGCAACATTACGTGCTGAAATTGCCACACGACCTATGTCGCGCGCCGCCAGATAGTCCAGATTTATTATACTCGACTTATGTTGCGCGCCGCTAGTTAAGGGTTAAATGGATTTTTTAAAAGCCTTACTCTTAAGAGTCTTCCCGCAGTCCGCCGGGGGAACTCTTAAGAGTCTCCCTGCAGTTCCCGGGTTAAGAAATCAATGGACCTTATATTACTGATTGGCAATATTTGTCAAGATTGTATTATTGGTAACCTAAAGATATATTGAATTGAGATATTTTATGTTACGTGCAATAGTTTGAAAGCCCCATAAATGATATATATGCGTATATATTCCATACCAAGTGTGATTTTTCCTACAACAATTCTGACAACAATAAACACGGAAATGATGCAACTCCTCCTTTTTCAATCATCTTTTAGATACTGACGTTGATGTTAAGCTTTATGTTATTCACAATTTACTGTTAAATAGTATACGAAATTACAGGTCATATATTCACATAAATGAAAATTCTCCCAGTTTTTTTAGAACGGGATTAAATTATTAATGAGGATTGATAATTCGTTGCTCCTGTTTATCTGTTTCGCCTTTAATCTCTTCCTGTTTTCTGTAATCTGTTAACAGTTAATTCATCAAGCTTTATGTATCTCTCCTGGTTCATCTTTCTCTAGATTGTTAATAGCTATATCTCAAACATTCGAAGTCTACTTTTGCCTATGTCATGATATTATGAATTTCTCTAACTACCTTAAACACATTTATATATCATAAAGCAGCACAAGGCATTATTTTCGTTTTACTAGTTGTATATACTATGCATCTTTGCTCACCATAATTATTACAATCCTATTCAGTATTTTCATTGTAATGTATTCCCAACCCTTTTTTAATACGTGTAAGCTTTTTCACTTTAATTTCACGATCATTATTGTATGTTCCTTAGTTTTGGAATGCTATTTATCTATAACATCGGTAGTGGCTTTCTCAATTACTCCTCCAACTACAAGACGTCCCGCCAAAAATTAATGAACTTATCTACTATATGCCATAATAAGTGAAGAAGCGTATCCTCATATCTCCGAGACACTAACCAACTGTATTAGCTTAGAACCAGTAGCAAGGAATGGCCCTAACACTATCTCATTTAACGCTTTCACTTCTACTGATGCCGTCAAAACATAACAAAAAACACCTGGTATACCGGAAAGGTTCTGCATAATCGTGTTTTCATTTGATATTAATTAAGCTTACACCATCCTTGCGTCATTATTGTTGAGCATATCTACCAAGATGTTTGACCAATAAATATAACTTAGTTTTTAACCCGGGAACTGCCGGGAGACTGTTACGAGTTCCCGCGGCGGACTGCGGGAAAACTCTTAAGAGTAAGGGAAAACAAAAATCCATTTAAAACAACCCAAAACATTTTTTTGTTTTGTTTTATTTTTTTATTTTATTTTTGCCCCTGGGCCATGCCAAATATCACTCCTCCACCTCCCCTCCTTCCCCACTTTCCTCCCCTCCTTCAGTTATCACCTATTTTCCCTGTTATTCCCTTTTTCTGTGGTTTATTTTCGTGCTAACATTAGCGAGTTGGTAGCAGGGCGTTGTCATCACTGTTACCAAGCGTGGGAAAGAGCGAGAGAGAGACTATTGCGGAACAGTGTCTCTCCAGACAAGGGGAGGGGTGGAGGGCAGGGAGGTTGCCTCAGCCATACATTATGTAACTCCCGGCCTGTATCGCCGATTTTGACCATCCAAACACTGTTTCCACTTGTTTTATTGTTGTAACAGGTTAATACCTTTATAATCAACCTATAATAGGCGCATATGGATAAGTATTAATGCTATTTATGGTAAAATAACGATGTTAGTGATGGGAACAGCTCATATACGTCAGCACAGGAGTGTGGTGTCTCATACCCCCCATGCGCACGTCTTAGGTTAATGTGGGGATATTATTTTATAACATGGTCTTTTGCACCTCTATACCGAAACTTTGAGGATTGTATTGACACATTATATATAACTGGTTGCTTTTCTTGAACAGGTGTATTGCTATGTAAATATATATTAGCCATCCTTTGTTCATTCATTTATTCATTCATAATATTATATTGTATTGTTTACATTTTTATGGACGTATATAATGAAAAGCGATTATATACCCGTGGCAATGCCAACACTGATAACACCTCCGGTACACTTGGAAAACACTTTAATTGGCGTGTTATTGATACCGTATTATATACACCATATATGCATTACATACTTTCGTTACTACTATGACCTATACACTCACCATTATGCTGAAACACTAGCTATAATATTTGAAGTTTGACTGACTCACCAACTGACAAATATTAACAATTTATATATTTCCCCTTGTTAGATAACCAACAGGTTGTTCAGTTGTATCAGACGCTCCCATGTTTGAACAATACCACATTCCCGATATCACAACTCAGTAGGCGCTCTAAGCAGAGAACACAAATAGTGTAGTACTACATTAGAGATTTAAGATATCATATATTTGAATGCCTATATGTCACATATATATTGTATATGGAGAGAGACAGAGAGAGAGAGAGAACGAGAGAGAGCAATAGCAGCTTAGCAGCCTGTAGCGCATTTATTATGCTACACACACCTAACGACTCCAATATTTCGCATTCATGATCCCACATAATGATTAAAACACAAAATTAATTATTCTTTCACAGTAAAGTATTTGGCCAACCACTTCCCTCCACCCCCACCTGCTACCACCTCGCCGCTAGTTGCCCCTCTCACTCCAGTACCCTCCTTCCCCCTCGCTCGCCTCCCTCCTTCCACCCCATACCTTCACCTACTACCCCCACACCATCACTGTTACCAGATAATTTATGGGCACTAATTGTGCTGCCCTCTATTGAGGTCTTGGACAGACCAAGGCTGTATCTGTTTCATCTGTCCACAACTGTACGTATCCAGGTATAGGCTATGTTAATGTGTTGTTTTGTGCTATTATCCTATCCTAATTCTGTTCCCCAAACCCCCATTTACAAAATTAAAGGGCTACTAATTAACATAGATAACCAAACCTATAGTCAGTTTATTTCAGCTGACGGTAAATTGAATTATTTATCAACACATTTTTCAATACTTAATGGACAAATATGAAACTACTATAGTCCAGCCAATCTTAACTGGCAGTTTTACCCGCGGTCAATTCCTTTACATTGGTGCTACATGTATAATTCCTAACAACGAAAATATATTATTTTCTGTATTAAGTACTTCATACAGAAAATAATATATTTTCGTTGTTAAGGAATTATACATGTAGCACCAATGTAAAGGAATTGACCGCGGGTAAAACTGCCAGTTAAGATTGGCTGGACTACAGCCGCGGCGGTCGAGTGGTGAGCACACTCATGTGTGAATCTGCTTGACTTGGGTTCGATCCCAGCCCAGGCGGACATTTAGTTGGTGTTGTAGTACGTCCTAGCATGTTTCACATGCTTGCACCCAGTCGGGGGACACCTCGACGACGTATACAGAAATAACACACATAACAAAGCCACTCCAACAGCTTCCTCTTTCTCCAACACCCCTTCTCCCCTCTACAATCTTCAGAACAATAGGAAAAGTAGAAGGTAGATACGAGGTGCCGTTGTAAAGGCTTATCCCTCAATACCTTCACCTGACCTGACCTATATGTCTGCATCATATTATTGTCAAATGTTCATATTTCGCTACAAAATCATCGTAATAACTGAGTAAGCAAGATAGAAACTTTGCAATCTACCGTCACCTGAAAATAAGCATTCATTGTAGGTAGGCCAGAAAACCTGACCTCTATCCTCTGTAACTCAAAATGGGCTAGAGAAAATGGGCTGTAGATTGCCACACCTATTCCCTGGCTGACTCTTACCAAATTCTTAACATTAATCATCCATTGCAAACCCCAATGTACTTGAATAAAATAATGAAAGCATATGGTCCTCCCGGGATTCGAACTCGGGACACCACACCCAGAATATAAGCATCTAAACCATTACACCAAATCAACAAATATTTGCTCTAGTCGTTTTTTATTTATAGAGGTTAAGGAGGGATGGTTCACTTTTTGGTAGATTTTTTAATTTATTTATTATTTTCTTTAGTTTCCTCCCTAGACCTCCATCAAACTTAAAAAAAACATCTATCAAATCACCCTTCTAGATTAATTTGTACATTTTTCGGTAGAAAAATGTCCCGGCCTTAAGATTACAGGCTCGCTATCGCTCGCCAGGAAAAAATCTACACCTAAATGGCACGAAAGGTCTTAAAATTGACAATGAAATGGGACAAAAGGTAATAAAATCGCCAAACTAATGGGCCGAACGTCATAAAATCTGAAAACTATTGGGGGTAAGCATGAGGAAGAAGGGTGACCAGAAAAACAGGCCATGTCCCCTTAAGGGTGAGGATTGCCGGCCTACCTACAATGAACGGACTATAGTTGTGTATTTAGGTAAGGATAAACTATAATGCGGTAGGCTAGGGGAAGCTAAGATACGATAAATACAAAATGATGAGGGGATTTATTTGTTCTGGGCCACCGTTTTTTTTTTTTTTATCTCTCTCCCCTTTTCTCTTTCCCTGGCTTGTATCCATTCGGTCCCATTCAGCCTACTGTTTTAAGACGTTTATCCCCATCCAGGTGTCGATTTCTTCCTGGCGAGCGATAGCGAGCCAGCATTGTATGGAGCAATATGGCTTCGCCGGAGACATTTTTTGAAATGACGGGGTTGCTACCACCAAATGCAACAACCAGTTGCAGAATTGCCAGTCTGCAGCTGGGTCCACCAGCCAAACCCATCACCAGGAAACAACGAAGAAGTGAGAAAATGCAGGAGCCACCTGTATCGCCCAGAGCCCCTCATTTTCTTTCACGCCAAGCAGCAGTTATGAGCATGGGAAACTGCACCAGCCAACCACAGCCCTGCCTTCAAACGACACCAGCCAATGACAGGACAGCATTCCTTCCTTCACCAGATCTACAATATGATGAAGCAATGTTTATGTAAGTTGAACACCAGCGACCAGAAGCTTACAGATATAAATGGACCTGAGCAGGAGTACCAGTTATGCCAGTCCGGTAGATCCAATAACCTCCAGACAAGAAGCACTAATAGGCCAGCAATACATCAATATGCCTAAGAGTCTGGAGGATGATGTAATCCTAAGGAGTAATAATTCTCCCCGAATAGGCTAAATAAATGCTTTGTATGATATAAATATGTTACCTAGTATATAAGTACACCTATGTATATATTACCCAGCCATGTCTACTATTAGTATTTAACCTCACAACTCCATCACAACGAATTCACCATACCCCTATTGCCACAAGACTGTATAAATGAGTGTCAAGAATTAAGTCAGATATTGCTTCAAAGATTTAGGAGGAAAGTATGCAAACCTCCACTGCGGTACTGTACTTAGCCTGAAAAGGACAGGACAGCTAACCACAGCTAAAGCTTGCCCCAGCCCTGCCCCCTGCTAGTGAAAGTGCTCGACCTGTGGTGCCCTCTGATGTCGGGAACCTGAAGTACTGCTCGAGTGACACTCTACCCTCCTGAGTTGCTGCCCTAGAACCTACGCTCTACGTCGACCAGCCTTGTGCTCTCACTACCCTCCAAACTTACCCTAAGTGTCTCTGTATATCTTGAAGTTGTGATTATTGTTGTCGAGGTATAGGTTAAAATATGTGAATCGTGCAAGCGTGATTACAAACAGATCTGTGCCCAAGATCTAGTAAATGCGTACCTGTTAATCCTTCTGAAATTAATAGTCATTCTTGTCTAAGCCCTGTGTTCAAGATCCTATATTATTCCTGTTTAAATATCCTCTAGAACGTCCTACGCATACGTTATATACTCGTGTTCCTTAATTTATCACACCATGTACTCGCAGATTTTCCTAATATATGTATTCTGTTATGTATGTTGTAAGTTGAGGTCGACGTGTATTTCGTGTCTTGATTCCCCTTCTTAATTCATAACTAATTACCTAGAACCTACGCCCAATTTCATATTTTATTTACCCCACGGGGGGGCTGGAAGTATACCAAGCACAGGAATTTTCTGAAGATAGGAACCAGTAGTACACTGCTGGAATAAAACCTACTTTAGGGCAGCACGATGTTAGGGGGTGGCTGGGGAAGGATTAACATTATCTCATACGACATCTTCTTACAGTTTCTTACAGTAGATCCTCTGGAAAAAGGCAAACTAGGCCTGTGTATCCAGCTCAGTACCAGTACTTGCACTGCTGCGGTCGTTCACGGTGTTGGCGGCGGCGGTAGCAGACGCAACATTTTTACTATTCTGTATTTTTGCTTTATAATCAAACTTCAAATCTTGTCTTCCCCATACTTTATCAAGATTACTTTCAAACTCCCTTATTGATTCGGAATCGACTACATACTGGGGCAGTGCGTTCCACTCATTTACCACTCTATCACAAAATGAGTTCTTTGCCTTCTCAAGCCTATTTCTTTCTTTGTAAATTTTCTTAGTGTCCTCTCGTTCTTGTTCCCTCCCGCATCAAGAAGATACCTTCACACACATCCTCATCATACTTTCCTGACACTATCTTAAAAGTCTCTATCATATCCCCTCTCTTTCTCCTATATGCCAGTGTCGGAAGCCCCAGTGTCCTCAACCTCTGCTCATAGCCCGCGTTCTTCAACGTTGGTACTAGCTTGCTAGCTCTCCTCTGCACTTTCTCCACTGCTTCTATATCCTTTACCATATATGGAGCCCACACCTGGTTCGCATATTCCAGGTGCGGCCTAACCAGCGCTGTATAGAGATTCCTGAAGATTTCTTCGTCAAGTGACACACATGTCCTCCTTATCAGCCCTACAATTCTATTGGCTTTGTTTATCTTTTCCGCTAAATGTTCTGAAAAATTTAACTTATTGTCTATCACTACTCCTATATCCTTTTCTGCATTCACTTCCTCCATCGCTTCATACATACTGTATCCTACCTTGTCTATCTTGCTTGTCCCAATCCGCATGTACTTGCATTTTTTTGGATGAAAAGGCATTAACCAATGCTCAGACCATCCCTTCATGCCCTCCACACCTCCTTGAAGCAAACCCACATCTTCCTTACTCCTCACTCTTCTATACAGCTTAGTGTCATCCGCATACAGGTATACCTCACTTCCATTAGTTATAACTTCAGGTAAGTCGTTGATAAATATAACGAACAGTAGTGGTCCCAACACAGATCCCTGAGGTACCCCACTTGTAATTTCCCTCCACCCTGAGCCTATTCCATTCACCAGTACCCTCTGTCTCCGATCTTATCGACCTTATCGAAGGCCTTCATAAAATCGCAATATACCACTTCTATTACATCACCATCCTCTAGAATTTGCATCCAATCATCTACCACCTTAATTAGCTGTAGTACCGTCGACCTCCCCGGCAAGAATCCGAACTGTCTCCCACTGAAAAGTTGGTTTGATTTCATATGCTCCATTATTCCTTCTCTAATTACCGTTTCCATTAGTTTACACACAACACTTGTCAAACTGACTGGTCTATAATTTCCTGGGTCATTTCTCTTTCCCTTCTTAAATATAGCCGTTATGTTCGCCTCTCTCCAGTCCATCGGGATTTGTCCTGTATTAAACGATACCTCAAATATCATTTTCAATGGCTCTACCAACATCTCACCTCCTTCCTTTATGATTCTTGGGTGTATCCCATCCGGTCCCGGGGACTTACTTCTGTTCATTTTTTCTATAGCCCTTCTTATTCTAGCATAGGAAAACTCTATTAGTTCTAGTGCCGGTGCCTGTTTGATGGGAATAGTAGGCACTGCATCATCCGACTCCAGTGTTAGTACCCCCCCAAAGTATTTCCTCAGCACCTCTGCTTTCTCCTTATCAGTCTCCGCTCTACTCCCATCATCCAACCCCCCTACCAGCTCTGGGATCCCTACTCTTCTTGTTAACTTTTCCTGAATGTACTCCCAGAATATTTTTGGATTATCCTTCACATTTCTAGCAATCTCTCTCTCCCTCTCCTTCACCCCCTCCTTGTCTCACACCTTATTTTATTGTTTATTTGTCTGCATTCCAGATCCACTTCTTTAGCTTCTATACTAGACCCCCTGTTCTTTTTTTAACAATTTTAGTCTTTCCCACAATCGTTTCTTTCTTCTAATCAATGTCCAAAGCTTTCTTTTCATTGGCAATTCTGGGTTCGTTCTTTTCCCCAATTTGTTTTTATCCTTATATTCCCTTACTGGTACACTTTTGGATACAGCATTCTCCAGTTTGACTCTAATTTTCCTCCACATTCTTTCAGCGTCTTCACCGTTCAAGTATTCCCCCCAGTCAATGTCCAAACACCGTCTCAGCAGCTCATAATCTGCTCTATCATAAATGTATATATTTTTTTATTACTTCTATTATCCCTCTCTGTTTTAATATTGCAACTAAAGCTTATACAGGCATGGTCACTACGACCTATAGGCTATCCATATTGACATGTTCCACTATATCCTCCTCATTGCTAAAAATCAAATCAAGTACACTCCCCTGCATCCTATCTCTATATCTTGTCATCTCTGTGATATGTTGCGTTAAAAAACAATCTCTCACTTTCTCTATAAACTTGTTTTCCAGGCTACACTGTCCCGCTGGAGTAGTACAATTTGCCCAGTTGATCCTTGGCAAATTGAAATCTCCAATCAAAATCTTATATTTGTTCTCTCTATTATCTATTTCCTCCATTGCTTTCAGTAGGTTATCATCCTCTTCCCTACTATTATTTGGGCTTCTATTTATAGAGGCAATTAGAATTGATCCTCTTGCACATTTTACTTCAATACACAAATACTCACAATACTGCTGTCTCATATCCACCTCATTAACCTTGAGCTCTTTTCTTACATAAATAAACAGTCCTCTTCCGACCTCTGCTCTAATAGCATTCCTCTCATATAACTCAAAACCCTCCAAACTATACTCCACCCTTTCAATTCTAGCATTTTTTGGTATTACTTCCTGTAAGGCTATGACATCAGGTTTTTCCTCTTCATCCTGCAACCTACATATCAGTTCTCTTTTACACATTACTAAACATAATCCTTAATCCATCTACCATTGCTTCAGCAACTACACCATCCCGCTCCTCCTGTCCGTACCCTACTCCCCCCTTAGCACTGCTGGGTCTGCAACTTTGTCTCCTGTCTCTCCCTGGGACACCTCCACCCTGTTCTCCTCCTCTGTCACAACTCCTATCACATTCTCTTCCCTCCCTGATCTCCCCCTCCCTTCTATTCGTATAAACCACTTCTTCAATTTCCCGTCCCTCACTCTCCAGTAAAATTTTCTCTTATCCTCCTCACCCAACTTTCCATTATTTTCATCAGCCTTTTCTTGAAATTCCTTTATTTTTTGTCTTTGTTCTATGCTCAAATCCTTCTTTAGTCTTATATGTTTCAGTTCTTCATTTGTGTTTAGCCTCCAACTAAAATTTGTCACCGTCTCTGCCACTGCCCTGGTTTTAAACTGTACCCTTATAGGTCTCATCTCTCCCCTTTTATATCTACCTATCCTACTGACTTCCTCCACCTGCCCTTCCCATCCATATCCATCCACATCCACACCTTTCATGACCTCCTTCACTTTCTCCATATCCCTCACTTTTCTCACTCCATTATCATTCATATGAGCCTCTATATCTCCATGCATGATTACACCCCTATCTCTGTCCATGGCCTCCCTCACGACACTCTCCTTGTTCTTCATGACCCCTACAACTGCACTCTCAAAACTTTTTTTGGTCATATTCATTTCTTCCTTTTGCTCTTTCATAATATCCTCCAACTTCTTAATTTTCTGTTCACCTACCACCGTCCATGCAGTCGAATCCTTTACTTCCTTGAATCGTCCTTCGTATTCCTTCAGCTGCTCCTTCAATGCCATATTCTCTGCTCCCAGTTCATCTACCCTTTTCAATACCATATCTAGGCTATCATTAACCCTGCTCAGGCATATTGGCCCCATATGGGCCAAAAAATATGCGTAAAACAGGTTTTTCGCGAATATTTCACGGCCGGAGACCGATGGCAAGAAGTTTTTTGGAGACGAGCAGTCAGTCCGCATCGTCCTACAACTGGGAGAGGGTGTGAGCCGCCGCTCTCTCTCCTCCCCTTTCCTGTAGGCCTACCAACCTGTCCGGTCACCATATGGGGTCCATAATCCCAAATGTGTACTACAAATTTCCCCTTCCTATCGAACTTTTTTTTAGCCCCAGAGTTCTGCCTTGTTGTCACCCAAGACCCTCAGCCATACCCTCCACAGCCCTGCAACCAAATTAATCCAGCTTATGTAAAGTATGAGATATGCCTCACTTTTGTTGACCCTTTTTTTCACAATTTTTTTTTTTTTTATATATGACTTAATATTTACAGTAGTGTAATTTGCTCGTAACATAATATTAAGCATTAATTGTAGTTTCTATTGGTAACAAGAAATTTAAAATCCATCAATCAGTTTTCGGGTGAGAGCCGTTTAAAGTGCCGGCACGGTCCCCATATGGGGCCACATTGCTAATTTCGTTACACTTCTGGAACATTACCTGAGCAGGGTTAACTTCCGAAATAGGCCTGCATTCACTTCCTTCGCTAGGCCTATTCCCTTCCCCGCCTGTCACACCACACATTACACACAGTACCTTAACTTTCTCACCAATATCCCCCTTCTATTTCTCCGTATCACTCTTCCACTTTTCCAAATCCTTCACAACATTAATAACCTCTTCTAACTTATTATCTGTGCTCTTAAACCCATGGAAACGTTGTAGCTTTTCTTCCACCTCCGTCATTCTCGAAATTCCCTCCGCCATGTTTGTTTACAATCTCAACAACTCACAACACTACCGCTGTCCCGTCACTACACACTTTTATTACACTATATATCACCCCTCCATCACACCAATATATCCTCCAAACACTTCACAAATCCTTCCTCTCCTTGCTAGCCCCGTATGCACTCGATATTCCGTGATTACTTATCCATTCCCATGAACATATGCCGGAGCCTCAAAAACTTGCGTCCGCCTCCCGCCATTGTAAGCCAAATCTTGTGGGTTATCAAATTACAGTAAAACCCCGCCCATCCGGACCCCTCCCATCCGGAATCCCAAGACTTCCGGACAGGCATTCGGGTTCGGACACATGTCTCAGACATCCGGACAAGTCCGGATGTCGGGAGTTTATGAGGCTTTATTCGGTCAACAACAACTTTTATATTCGGCCATATGTCCCGTATGTCCATATGTCTCTGCCATCCCCGGATGGCAGAGAAAAAAAACACCGGACCGAAGACCGAACAGCATTGTGGGTAAGTTTTCATTCGCGCCAAAAGTATTGTTTACGTCTCGTCAGGTGGTCCGCCCCAAGCGTCGTGCGTCATCTGGATATTATCCCCGTGTTTGTGCTATTATTTCTACTCGCCTGCCCCACCAAGATGGATAGTGATGTTGTGATGACTTCCAAGGAAGCGGAGAGTGGAGAGAAGGCTGGTGAGGCTTGTGAGAAGGTTGTTAACCCCTTCACCACCAATACGTAATTTTCAACATAGAGTATTCTGGTTAACATTAGACGATTTTCTTTAGCTTATAATCTACCTCTATGACTGAAATGGGTAAATATGATCTCAATAAACCTTCTGAATAACATAGGTCCTTCTGAAACTGCATAATATCGTCTAACTTTACCCTGAATAAAGGTAAAATTACCTCATGGTGCTGAAGGGGTTAAAAGTTGATTAGGCTAAGTTATGCTTCAATATATTACAGTGTTGCAAAAATAAGAAGGTAAAAGTTGATTTAGGCCTACTGTGGTAAGAAAATAAAAAGTTCAGTTCTGGTTTTAAGTGGCAAAAAGTGTTCAGTGTTCTAATGTGTTCAGTACATGAAAAATGTGCTACAGTTGCAATCATTGTTTTTGTATGGCACCTCCGCTACAACCCACTCCACCCTACACTCTACTCCACCTTCACTGTCCACTCCACTTACAATACAGGTCAGTAAGAAAGAGATAGGTTCTTATAAACTGTATATTACACTAATTTCTTTTTTCAGATCCAGTTTATTTAGATTAGGAAGGTACTGGACAGTACAAAGTTAGCAATCCGGACCTCATTATATCTCGCATCCGGAGTACAGTGAACCCTCAAATTACGCGCAATTTATCTACGCGTAATCAAACTACGCTTGAACCACAATTGAGGCAACAAATCGAAAAGTACGCTCAATTATTCGAATGTACGCGCCGAGCGTACGAGCGGGAGTCGCTTCGTATCTGTTGGAGAGTTTCGGGCGGCCATATTGACGTGACGCCAAGCCCTCCAACGTCGTCACTGTTGACTGTGGAGAGAGACACATCTCCCGTACCAAACTATTATGTATCTATAAAGCACAGCAGGATATTATGAATCTATTAAAAGACTGTTCTTCGTTTTACATTGCATGTATCATTTATTGAGCTAACAAAATCGGAAATGGAAAATCTGTTTCTGTTTGGTAGTTGGAGGCGAGATTGTTTACACTTCTTTCGAAAGTCGCTTCAAAGCCCACTGCTCTCCCCTGGCTAAATGATGTGAAGCCAATTCTTTAATATGTATATGAGCTATTGAACTATCTCACTTGACACTATGTAGGCTATATGAAACTATAGGCTATACAGGGCGTATTACTTTTCGACTCAAAACTTTACTAGTAAGCCTAGGCGGCTAGGCCTATTATTTCGGTCGATCCGTTTTGGGTGCAGTGCTATTGTAATGCCCTCGAAAATGTCCCGCACCCACAATAATACTAACCCGAGTTGACGTCAGGTATAGCGTAAAATAGTCGTAGATGGTAAGTCCAATAAACTCGTCTCGAGAGACTATCACCGTGGTTCGAAAATAGTCGTAGATGGTAAGTCCAATAAACTCATCTCGAGAGACCATCACCGTGGTTCTTAAAAATCGGACTAAGGTTGCTATACTTTTGTACGTCCGTGGTAGTACAGTGGGTTAGCGCGCGGGCCTGGTGGTGATGGTGGTGCGTCACTAACCAGGGTTCGAACCCCACCCAAGGCATCTCAAAACCTGTGGGTTTTTAGGGGGGTTAAATTCCCTCCAGAGGTTCGTACCCCGCGCCAGGTACCAGGAAAGGTTGATCCTAAAGGTAGCCTGGGGATAATTCCCATTCCTATTTAACCTGGAAAAACCTAGCATTTCATTGGTGGCAGCTAGGGAACGTGACCAGGTAGCTACGTGGAGCACCCGTCACGCGAACCCTATACAAAGAATTGAGATGGCTAAGGTAAAAAGGCTACGATACCCTACGACCTTACGAGGCTAGGGACTAGCCTAACTAAAAAGGAATGTGGTGTAATGCCCTCGAAAATGTCCCGCACCCACAATAATACTAACCCGAGTTGACGTCAGGTATAGCGTAAAATAGTCGTAGATGGTAAGTCCAATAAACTCGTCTCGAGAGACTATCACCGTGGTTCGAAAATAGTCGTAGATGGTAAGTCCAATAAACTCATCTCGAGAGACCATCACCGTGGTTCTTAAAAATCGGACTAAGGTTGCTATACTTTTGTACGTCCGTGGTAGTACAGTGGGTTAGCGCGCGGGCCTGGTGGTGATGGTGGTGCGTCACTAACCAGGGTTCGAACCCCACCCAAGGCATCTCAAAACCTGTGGGTTTTTAGGGGGGTTAAATTCCCTCCAGAGGTTCGTACCCCGCGCCAGGTACCAGGAAAGGTTGATCCTAAAGGTAGCCTGGGGATAATTCCCATTCCTATTTAACCTGGAAAAACCTAGCATTTCAGCTATCGATCGATGGCGCAGATCCGGCATTGCTCAACCACTACCAATGTGAGTTAATTTACGTTTGTGTCTTATTTGTATACATTAAATGTATTTTGTGTGGTAGATTAGGTTATGAAAACATATTTGTACAGTAATATGTTATATATTTGTGGATTTTAGGTGATGAAAGGTAGAAATAGTACAACTTTCGGTCGGACCCAGACCAATACCTATTTTCCCCATTTATATTTAACTCCCATGTGCGCGCAAACGAACGTACGCGCCGACAGCACAGTACGCATCCCACGCGTAGTTTGAGGGTTCACTGTAGTCCGAATTAGAGAACCGGACATAATTATCTCTGACATCCGGAATTGTCCGGTTCATAGGGGTTTGTGTGGGACCTATCCGGACCCCGCCAGATCCGGAATTTTGGCACTTCCGGACAGGGTTTCCCCCCAATTAGTCCGGTTGGGAGGGGTTTTACTGTATGTTTAATTATTAACCTCTGAACTGCGCATGTGGGTAATTAGAAACGTCTGCCTGTGCTGACGTATTTGAGCTGTTTCCATCACTAAAATATTCATTTTACCATAAATAGCATTAATACTTATCCATATGCGCCTATTATAGGTTGATTA
This sequence comes from Paralithodes platypus, assembly GCA_032716605.1. Lineage (NCBI taxonomy): Eukaryota > Metazoa > Arthropoda > Malacostraca > Decapoda > Lithodidae > Paralithodes > Paralithodes platypus. The sequence goes on along the minus strand of CM064485.1, from coordinate 22,865,201 downwards.
TAAAGGTATTAACCTGTTACAATAATAAAACGAGTGAAAACAGCGCTTGGATGGTCAAAATCGGCGATACAGGCCGCGAGTTACATAATGTATGGGTGAGGCAACCTCCTTTCCCACCAATTTCCCCCAAGGCCACTGAGACACTGTCGATCGATACTCTCTCTCTCTCTCTTGCACTCGCTTGCTAACAGTGATGACAATGCCCTGCTTGCAACTCGCTAATGTTAGCACGAAAATATACCTCAGAATAAGGGAATAACAGGGAAAATAGGTGATAACTGAAGGAGGGGAGGAAAGTGGGGAAGGAGGGGAGGTAGAGGAGTGATATTTTGCATGGCCCAGGGGCAAAAAAAAAAAAAAAAATAATAATGTTTTTTTATTTTTTTATTCGATGTTTAACCCGTACAGCCCCAGCGACGCGCCTGACGCATCGGCGATGTATGTAACGCACAGCCCCAGAGACGCGCCTGGCGCGTCACCCTAATTGCGCCGACCGTAACCTCAGGTGTAGCCACTCAAGAGGGCTCAGATTTGTATGGGAACTGTGTACGTATCCCACGCAACCGTGCCGATGGTTGAAAACTCTCAAAGTCCACGTGCGTGCGCGTGAGCGTGCAATAACCTGTTTTTTTGGGATAATTGCCTTCATTTTTTTACTCTTGTAAAATACGTTTTCGGGGGTTCTGTAGGACCATTTTTTAAGCTTTTTGAGCGGTTTTTCGTGGTTTTTCCTTCATTCCTAACCCATTCGCTATTGTTTCTGGAATAAAACAATTTTTTTGAAAACCGGCCGGGTTCTGGTGAACAAACATTACAAAACTAGCCGGGGCTGGACGGGTTAAAATTGATTTTTTTTTTCTCTGACTCTTAAGAGTCTTCCCGCAGTCCGCTGGGGGAACTCTTAACCTCTGAAGTGCGCATGGGGGTAATTGGAAACGTCCCCCTGTGCTGACGTATTTGAGGTGTTTCCGTCACTAAAATATTCATTGTGCCATTAATAGCATTAATACTTATCCATATGCGCCTATTATGGGTTGATTATAAAGGTATTAACCTGAAACAACAATAAAACGAGTGAAAACAGCGTTTGGATGGTCAAAATCGGAGATATAGCCCGCGAGTTGTATAATGTATGGGTGAGGCAAGCTGCTTTCCCGCCAATTTCCCCCAAGGCCACTGAGACACAGTCGAACGATACTCTCTCTCTCTCTCTCTCTTGCACTCGCTTGCCATCAGTGATGACAACACCCTGCTTGCAACTCGCTAATGTTAGCACGAAAATATACCTCAGAATAAGGGAATAACAGAGAAAATAGGTGATAACTGAAGGAGAGGAGGAAAGTGGGGAAGGAGGGGAGGTAGAGGACTGAGATTTTGCATGGCCCAGGGGCCAAACAAAAATATATTTTTTTTTTTTTTTTTTTTTTTTTTTTTTTTTCGATGTCAAAAGTTGATTTTTTTTTTCACTCACTCATAAGAGTCTCCCCGCAGTTCCCGGGTTAAGAGTCTTCCCGTAGTTCCCGGGTTAATGAGGATTTTGCTTAATTTTTTTCAAATTTCAAGCGATGTACTTTAGTTTGTCCCCTAGGATAACTAAAATGCTTTCCCAGACTTCCTTCAAACAAAAACTATCCCACCCAGACCCCCTTCAAGCTAAATTTATTCATTTTTCAATAGAAAAGTGACCCAGCTGAAGTTCCTTTTTTTTTTTTTTTTTTTTTTTTTTTTTTTTTTTTTTATTAGTTTAACCAGACCACTGAGCTCCATAAAAGAACTCTCATAGGGCTGGCCCGAAGGATTCGATCAAGATATATAACTAAATGAGTCAAGATAGATCGGGAATGGCAGTAGGGGAACAAATCGAGGGAGGTGAAGACACGCAGAAATTTTTCGCCATTTCACCAGTTCAGCCGGACCACATGAGCTCCACATCAGAGCTCTTATAGGGCAGGGCCGAAGGATGAGGCAAGAACTGCTACACCGCAACACCAACCAAGAAGTGATCAGGGCGAAGAATGAAAGATCAGGTCGAAGGTAGAAAAAATCATATCGAGAAGCAAAATATGCATTACCGAATGGAATCAAGTCAGTCCGGCCACATCAGCAACCGAAGAGACAAATCAGGTCAGGTGTCTGCTACCTAGGCAGGCCAGGGAGACATGAGATATAGATAGATAGATAGGACAGCCAAATGGGACAGAATTAGAATAGAAGGGGAAAAACATAGAATGAGGAATGAAAAACTACTCAAAATTAGTCAAGCTGAGGATGAAAGCTAGAGGGAAGATGGAAATGTTAAGGACCACAACCATCCCCCATCAAGCTCCAGTCGCCGGCCCCGAAGCTCCCCAACTGCGTCAAGGAGAGTAGTAACAGGGGGGGAGCTGAAGGTCTATTTCTTCTAATTTACAGGCTCGCTATCACTTGCCCAGAAAAAAGTGAGAGCTGAATGGGATGAAGCGTCTTATTATCGCCAAACTAATAGGGTGAAACGTTTTAAAATCTCCAAAATAATGAAGCGAGACAGAGGTCTAAAAATACCTCCCTCGAACCAGATAGACTAAGATATAAAACTGTACTGTATTTCTAATTCTACGCTCTACTCTGCTGTTCCCTAGGAGATATAGGATTAAACTAATCAATATATAAACAATACTTTAATAATTATGAAAATACACGGCAACAATAAAATATTTCATTAATAACATTAAGAAAACTATATATCTCTATTCCAGAATGTACCTTAAGCATAACAAATTCATTCTTCAGACATATACAGTACAGGCATTCTTCACTTAAAATTGCCTTACAGTATTTTGTTTAATTGCTTCATTATTACACTGTTTTTCAATAAGGGAACAAAATTCACTTAAAAGTTGTCATGCTTCATTATTTACCCGGTGAGTGCCAAGTCCGAAATAATACAGACTGGGGTGATGTCACGACCAATGCCAGGTCCGTTCGTATTTCATAGCGAGGCCGGTCTATATGATCTGTGTCCCATGAATATTCCTTCCTCTCACTTAAACATTAGGCTACCCTAGCGAGGTTGAGAATATGAACATGATTAGATTAATATCCAGTATTCGAGAATGGATAATAAGTCGTAGGCGTGTGCATAAACCTTTAACCGTCCTGGTGGTGTAATGGTTAGTGTTTAAAAATCTGTATGTGATAACCCAGGTTCGATTCCCGGTGGATCACATATATGCTTTCATTGGAGGTGTTTAGTGTTGTGGTGAAATTAATAAAATATAGATTAATACGGACACACACAAAATAATTTATAGCGCCGAAACTAGGTCAACCATGCCTTCCACATTCATACCACAAGTACCCTACCTTTTGACCTTCTCGCCTTACAGCTTTAAGTGAGGGATCATTAATCTACACTGGCTTGCAAATGTTTCCTATCAATATTCTTTAATTAGGCCTATACAGAAACATGCATAGTTAACCCCTTCATTACCGGTGACGTCCTTTGGTTATATTCTGGCAACTACTGGACTATTTTATTCAGCTTAAGAAGAGCCTCCAGCAATTCATAGGCTTCGAACTACCTTAATTTACCATATTTAATACCACATATCCTTCTTAAGCTATAAAAAATTGTCTAAGTAGAGCTAGAATGAATACAAAAAAGAGGTCGTCGGTACAGAAGGGGTTAATCAAAGTATATACAAATATTAAATGTATTATCATGTCACAGGCAGTATTAACAGTACAATATTGTGTCTGACTTTGTAGTACATAGTAGCCAGCCATTACCTTAAAGATGGGCCCAGGTGGATGATAAACCATTAGATAATATGCTACATAGATAAACAAACATACAGAGAGAGAGAGAGAGAGAATCAGGAATCCTCAGATAAAGAGAGGAGATGGAGAGAGAGAGTGGTAAAAAACTTAGGAATGGGATTATTGTATTTTTTGTAACCATTTTTTGTACCCATAATTACTGTACATATAACCCTCAGAATAGCCCAGCATCTTGTACTCTAGCAATAACTCTTAAATCATAATCTATGTGGTGTTTTATTTTTGTTCATACAGTACAATTGTTTTGCTAAATCTTCAATACTGTACTTAAATGTTTACACAGTGATTTTGATAAGTTTGTTTGTCTTTATATTGTGCGATCTCTGGTTTCGGTTTGTTTTGCAAGTTTTACATTCTAATCCAATTAAATTTAAATATATACAGTAAATAAGTAAACAACAGTCAAGTAATCTCCAAATTCCCCATTAATATAATTACAAGATAAGAGTGAACCCAAACTACTTGAGACTGTCACTGGAAGCTCCTTCACATACTACTCCTTCCTTTATTTTCACCATGCAGTACAAGCCCCAACACTAAGGAATATTGTTGTTAAAGGAGAGTGTATTTGTGTGTGTGTGTGTGGAATGTATAAAGTTTTTTACTAAATTTACTGTGCAATACCTAAACAAATATCCAATTACAGTGCTGAGAAAATATTGCTCAGTACAGTACAGTATTAACATTCTAATTTATCAGAATAAAGCAAATACTGAACTGAACAATAATTTTTTTTTTTTTTTTAAACAAAAACGCTCTTCCCTTACACTAAATGGCATGCACACTTCAGTACTGTATCCAACGTGGAATGAACATACTACAGCGACTATGCAGTTTTTAACCCCCTCGGCACGATGACGTAATTTCTATTGTATTCTTGTTACCATTAGACAATTTTTCTTACCTTATAAACCATCGCTAGGACTTGAAGGGGTACGTACAATCTAAAGAAACCCTCTTAAAAACATAAGTCCCTCGTAAACTGCATCGTATAATTTCAGCCAGAATCATAGGTAAAAAGGCGTGATCATTCTGAAGGTGTTAAATAAGATCTAAATAAATCCTTTGAATAACACAAGTCTTTCTTAAACTGCATAAAACTGTCTAATTTTAGTCAGAATCAAATGTAAAAAGGCATCATCGTACTGAAGGGGTTAAGCATGTGAGAGGCGCGCTGTCTATACCACATCAAACAATCACTAAGAAAATTAGTAATGAATTGTGAAAGAGAACTTATCACTGTGTTTTTTAATGAGTGCAGTATATATCTAAAAACAAATTTATAAAATCAGTAACTCGAAGATAAATGCGTGGGATTTCACTATGATATGGTTCAAGAATATGGACTGAGAGTGCGTACTGCAGAGGCGTTATGTAATGGGTGTAAAGTCTATCCATGACTTTAGAGTGTGTGTGTGGATGCATTGTGTGGGGTGTGTGATGGTTCAAGGCGATGTGCCTGACCCCCTCCTCTTGCATCGGACCAAGAAGTTAGAGAATCACGGATCTTAGTGACTCCGTTGACGCTAATGTACGAACGCAGTTGGATGTGGAAGGTGTGGTTCATGTTCATCAGGTCTAAGCGAACATTGCCAGGTAGCTTCGACTCCTCCCTATAATCTAGAAAAGAATGTATAGTCGTGAGCCATACTAGTTACACACCAATTTGAATCTGTATAGAACCCAAATCGGACAATACAGTACAGTACAGTGCTTTATTATATATTGTGGTAGGTGGATGGTACAATCGCGCTAAGAAGTCATGACTCGATTTTTCTAAGGCTCGGACCAAAGTCCCCAAATCTGGCTACCGCTGGCAACTCTCCACTGCCCGTCAGAGCCCAGTCATTTCCTAATTTATAACTATAGGTCTCCAGATAATCCCAATAATTGGCCTACTGACAAAATTAACCTATTTAGGTCTTTTAAATTATATTTATGTTGTTGTTTGAATATATATAAGTAAGGTTTGTTTTCAATATCTTTCATTTACAGAATAATGAAAGTACAGTATTTAATTTTCTGGCGCTATCTAGCATGTTACACTCCCTGGGCCTGCCGCCTGGAGGCCTGCAAAAAAATGCAAGTCAGTCACTGCCAGTATCATATCCACCTTTGTCCTTTACTACATGCCTTTCCATCTTTCGTTCCTATATGGGTGTCCCTATGTTATTATATGTTATATGTCCTTATATGTTATAAGTGAAATTTAATCGTCTGTCTATACAAATTACAAGCTGTTCTCGAGTATTCAAGCTTTATCCCAAAATATACTGGAGACCGCTTTGTTTTTTAAGGCAGACTTGTCCCACTTAAAGAATTAAATGTGGAAAAAACAATCTGTTATATGTTTATTTACGTGATTTATTGACACTCATGGGTTGAATATTACTTTTAACGGTTGGTTTTAATTTTATGAGATACTTTTCTCCCAGTATTGTTGGCTTAAAAAGTAATAAAAGCATTGAGACTTCCTCCACATTTTAATCCTGAATCTAGTGAGCGAAATACTAAGAGTTTCACATTCTTTCGTTCGGGTTAGTCTCAACTTTCATATTATTTGGTTTGCTCTCACATAATGAGATAAATATATTGTAACAATACTTATATATCGTGTTTTTGGTATTTTGTCCTTCAATAAAGTTCTCCCCGGTGTGTAATATATGAATATAGTAGAGCCTCAATAGTTGCCAGATAGCACTTTCTGAACAAAAAGTACTGGGAATCGAGTCATGACTTCTTAGCGCGATTGTACGTATCATACACTCACTTCAATGCAGATCTACTCTGTAAACCAGTGCATAAAGTAACAAGGAAAGACAGTTTCCAGTAATAAACTTAGTAACTATTGGACAATGTTATTTGGAAACCATATTACAGCAAGATCTCTAATCCTGTGTTGTTTTTGTCCCGCGGCACCACCCAATACATACTCATTCATATATCCCGCGGCCAGATTCAGCTATTCCGCATATGTGGATAGGTGAAATCTACATATCTAGGGTGAATCCAACTGTATTAAACAGTAATCTTGATCAAACCGATTTGTGAACCTCACATCTATTGTGTTTTGTTTACCGATATACTAATGTGAAAGCAGTATCGATCGATTTCAAGCAGGAGCCTAAGCCTGAGTTATCTCTGCCACTTTTGTTTACATAATAAAATACTGTTAATTAAAATAAATCACTTTACCATGTTTTGATAAATATTACTAACATTTTTATGAGGAAATTATATTTTTTATAATAATAATAATAAAGGCTAAAGGTACCAATTAACCGCGGGATTCGAGATCTTACTGTAGGTGTAAATAAACTAACTACTGTAAACAGTTAACCAAGCTGTCCCAAATTAACTAGAGGTAGCAATGTGGTGCTTAGTAGCACCTAAATAACTACTGTACTGCGTTAGAAGGGCAGGAAGACCCCCATTGAGATGGAGAGACTGTGTAAGAAAGGCTTTGGATGATAGAGGAATGACTATAGATCAGGCAGGGGAAGTGGTGGTGGACAGGAGTGAATGGAGAATGCTTGTGAATAGTTGAGTGAACACGTGGTCATTTGGAGTAAAGGGTCGGGCGCAAGTTGGACTAGATAATAGTCCATCAGGCGCCTGGCCCGGGGAGACGATTAATATGAAGGGTGTGCCTGGAAGTGTGGTGGGAGGGCTTGTGGCTTTGGCTCCTCTGCATGTCTGCCTGCCGAGATCGGAGCCTCCCCGGGTGGTCGGGGGCCGGGGGAGTGCTGGAGCGACCTTGGTGACCCTGGTCTCTGGGTCTTCTCCTGGGTGACCTGGTTGTGTGAGAGTTTGTGTTTTTTATCTGTGTTTATTTTTTGTTTAGTGTTGTTTTTGTGTTTTCCCTGTTCTTGCTCTGTCTTGAGTCGGCTACCCCCAAAATGGGGATTGGGCCTGAGCATATAGATAGATAGATAGACTGCGTTATAATTGGAGATTTCCATCTGTTATTACGCTACAAATAAGGCTGCGTTTTTATCTATCTATTGTAGAGTTCGCCACCTGCAAGTGGCACCAACAAGCGTGCCACCCTTCGGTATAAGGTTTACTCTCCTAGACAGGTTGCCGACCAAGGCTGACGAGTCCCGTAAACCCGGATTTATCAGTTTGTCTCCCCTAGATTGCTCACACGCGCATGCTTGTCTGTCAAGCATACATGTACAGTTGCCCACATAAGTTCTGTTCCCCTCCGTAATCTTATACATGTAAATATAATGCACATGATTGAATTATGAGTGTAGTTTCTAATGCAGTGGTTAACTCATCTGATAAGTCAACTGATAATTAATTAAAAGAAACCACACTTACAATTCATTCATACTAATTTTACTTGTTTACGTACGATCGCAACGAGGAACAGAACTTATGTGGGCAACTGTACCGATTGATCCATAGGATGTACGGTACGTTTCAGTCTCGTGCCCTACTGGTGGCATTCCAGGCAGCCTTATTCTGGGCTGCCTTATACGTCAGGTTTTTAAAACTTTAAATCAGATAGAACCTGACCCTATGTCTTTCTAGGTCTACACCTCTACGTACCTCCCTCCACAATCACCGACTCACAACTCTTCACCCGATTTCAGCCACCCATCCTCTCAACATTCCTAAAATAACCAAGCCCGCTTGCACTCATCTCTTCACTGATATTCTTGAAATCCAACTACCTCCTTAAACATTATTGACCTTATCTTTCAGATTAGTCCCATATACAGTATCTATCTCACCATTCTCATTTGAATGCATATAATTCCGTTAATACCTTTCTCTTTAGCCAGCCACATTTCTAAAGGACAAATCAGTGCATTTCTAATACACTAAGCATTCACTATTCCCTTCAAGCAAGTCCTCTCATAGTAAAAAAGGTAAAAGCTCTCTGAACTTTCCCCAGCCACATCTAACTCTTGCTTTGACCCCACCTTCATCAGAAATTGTATCACTCGTGTAACAATACTTTATCACATGCTCCAGTCACTGCCAAAATTGACTAGTTTTCAGACAGGTCATTCATTCAACAGAAGTTCTCCCTTAAATACTACACCTTACTCTTTACTCAACAGAGCTTTAGCCATCCTGCTGCATTTTTTCTTGTGTACCTATAATGACATAGTCAGTAAAGCGTGAGCTGCTTATCAAAGGGGCGGGAGGTCAAACCCGCTCTGTCAAAATGTTATTGGTAAATGTCAAGCCCGGGCAACTGCAATTTGTGATAAACGCCTAATGTTCATGGCCACCCCTTCACTGGAAATACAGCAACTAGAAAAAAAGCAAGGTAAGCAGGAAGGGTTTTGTGGGCTGCTCGTTTATGGCCTTGGCCTTGCTCAGGACCTTGGGGCTGTTTGGCCAGGCAGCCTGGGGAACAACAACAACAACAACTAGAAAAAAAGAAAAAATAGAACCTCTGCTGCCACGTGTTCCACACCTAGTTGACTGGAGGTACAGTAGAATGTTGCCAAGAAATCAACCATGCAAGGATTACTATTATCACAAGGATTGTAATAATACTGACCACTGACAGAGTTAATGATTACTGGTAAAAAAAAAATAATAATAAAAACTAAATAAAGATGGGGTATGTGCTGTAGTATATAGATAGATAGGTATTTAAATATACAATACAAAAATATCTTCAGAACTTGGATTTTAAAGGTACTGTACAAAGATTTAGATGGGTAATGGGAGGTTTGACGTACAGTACCTCCCAACCTACCAAATAGGAAAACCTACTATTTGGTAGTAGTCTTGGAAAATCCAACGTCAAGGCTATTAACCTAATTGCAATGACGACTTGTCTATTTTGACTGCTATGTCGTCATTCCAACCGCGGTTAAAAAAGAAAACGTCTAGAGTCTACTCCTTATCTTGCTCTAGGAGACTTTGTACATTAACCAAAACTACCACCGAAGGTGAAAAAAGCATAGAAGAGAAGAAAAAGGGGTTTACCTTAGTTACCGCTTAAGGCCCATCCCGTGTTCCGTCATGTGCAGATCCCTGTCGAACGTGCGCATGAGCGACCCTCTCTTGTTATCACATCTAACGTCAGCAGAAGAACGCGGATGGGCAGGGGTCCGGCGTGAGGGAGGGTATTATGTACGTTGGATTTTCCAAGACTACTACCAAATAGTAGGTTTTCCTATTTGGTAGGTTGGGAGGTACGTCAAACCTCCCAATTTGTTAGTAGTCTTGGCAAATCCAACGTCAAGACTGCGTAACAAATAGGAGGACATCCAAGCCCAACATACCAAAAAAAACAATGCATAAAACAAAATTATGAATGACAAAGAACACAATTTAAACAAGAGAGTTTAATAAAAGAGTGAAAAACTGAGGAGTAGCTAAAAAGAACAGTTTTAACACGTGCCCATCATTCATAGTAATGCAAAAACATAGACTTGTCTTAAACCAAAAAAGTACTGTACCCAAAATCCCTTTTCTTCCAAAACCAACAAAAACATTGAACACAATAACAAAACACAATTTTTAATTTGGTAAAAACACTTATGTACTGTATACATAATACAGAATCCCAAACTTGCAATCAAGTGTTGCAAACCCATACTCCCCCTCCCCCCCCCCCCCCCCTTTTCAAATAAAACAAAGGAAAAGAAAGAGGGACAAGGGGGGGAAGACCAGGTATCTTCGCCAGAGCCCTAGGAAACACGACTCCCGAGAGCTATCACCGGCCGAGGGGGTCGAACAATGGACATGGAGAGGTAGGAGGAGACGAAGGAATTGATAGAAGACCACAAAACCGCTGAGGCGATGGCAGGTAAGGATCGACGTGGCAGGAACCGGAAGGAGGCAGCAAAGGATCGCACATCGTGAGCAGAACCCCTACAAACAGGGTTACTGGCACGAATGGTCTGACAAATGTGGCGTCCTATCTGCACCTTCGAGAGCCTCCCACCTGTCCGAGGAGACACCCACACAACAATACCCGAAGGAGGCGCCACAGACGCAACAGAGGAGTGCAAGACTGACACCGGGCACAACACATGGCGAGTATGCCCACGCTGTAAAGCCTGGACGGTGAAAGGCTGGAAAACGTGGGTCTCCCACTCATTCGTGGCAACAAAATGAGAGCAGGGGGCTAACGTGACGACATTCAAGGACGGGGAGAATCGCATGCATTCCTGGGACCGTGACAAGGCTGCTAGTGCAGACACCCTATCCCCAGTGGCCAGAGCGACAAGGAAGAGTGTACGCCCGAGCAACGGAACCGGTGTAGTGGCCCGTGTATACGTGTGTGAAGCCAGAAGGTCCAGATCCCGCCCCAGATCCCACTGTGGAGGGATCTGGCGCAGAGGCGGTCGTTCCCGGAAGGCAGCCGTCATGAAGGAATCCAGATCCTTCGGCGGAACGACCAGCCCAGTGACGGACTCAAAGACCTCCCGGACGGCAGACAAGTGGTTACGTATAGCGTCGACTTGAAAGTGACGTGTACGGAAGAGGTGAAACAAGGAGTGTAGGACGAGGGAAGGAGAGCTAACTGTCTGGCGAGTGTCCTGTATCCACCTAGTAAAAGACCCCCAGTGGGACCCGGAAGTCCCCCAAGTCGAAGTCGTCCATGAACGCTTCAGGAAGGCAGTCAGGTCCCGTCCGTGGACTGGGAGCCACCGTGCCTCATGAACATCCACGATGCGAAGGCCAACGAGGTCCGCAGGTCTCCAACCTGGCTCAAGTGGAAGTCGGAGACAGGTAGAGGGACCGGACTCGGGCACCACCGCGTCAACTGGGCGTACCAAGCCTGTGCCGGCCACAGAGGCGCGATTAGCCAGACTCTGCCGCGGTACAGCCACAGCCTCGCGAGGACTTTGCACATCAACAGTGCGTCTGGTGGCGGAAATATGTATATCGACTGCCACCTGTTCCAGTCTACCATGAAAGCGTCCGGACCCCCCTCCGGAGTGTGAGGCCGGAGGGATAGGTACTGAGGCAACTGGTGCGGCTCCTTCGATGCGAACAAGTCGACCTCCGGAACACCCCAGGAAGCCGCGAGGTCGTTGAACACAGTCTGTTGCATTGCCCATTCTACAAGAATGCCCTGTCCTCTCGACAGGGCGTTCGCCCACAGGTTGGCAGTCCCGGGCAGGTAGGAGGCATGCAGGGAGAAGGTGTGTCGGTTCGCGAGGAAGAACAACTTCACCGAGATCCCCAACAGAGTCAATGACCTGGAGGACCCCCACTTTTGGATACAGTGGACAGCTGTCTGATTGTCCATCCCGAAGGCCACCGACTTTCCCCGAAGGGCCAGCGCGTGGTCCCTCAGGAAGAACAAAGGAACCAACAGTTCTAGGGCATGTATGTGGAGGGGTGTGTGTCCCACCCATCTGCCGTGAAGTTGATGTCCCAGGTTGGATTGGTAACCCCACCCTACTTCGCTCGACGCATCTGTGTCTACCCAGATCGTCGGCAGGGGGGGGGGGGCGGTCCAGGGCACAGCCGCAGAGAGCGTGCCCCGAGCAACCCAGTGTCCGAAGTGTCTGCGAATGGTACGTGGGATCGGCAGGAGCCGATCCATAGGGGTCAACGGAAACACCTCGGTGCCCATGAGGAGTAGGCGGCATAGCCTGAGTCTCCCTAAGGGAATGGTCAGAGCGGCCCACTTCAGCGAACCCACTAACGAGTCCCAGAGCCTCTCCGGGAGGGAGACCGAGTGCAACACGGCGAAGACCTTCCGTCGAAGGTGCACCGCGTTCGGCAGACTCTGGGTCACCGTAGCGATGGTCAAATCCCATTCGAGACCGACCCACGGCACGACACGCGACGGGGTCAAGCGTGACTTGGGAACATCGATGGTGAACCCTAACTGTGTGACGTGGTGAACGACTGTGAGGGTGTCGTGTACGCACAGTTCTAGGGCGTCGGAAACTATCAACCAATCGGCCAAGTAAAACAGGATCTGGAGCCCGCTCCTGAGGAGAGGATCCAGAGCCTGCTCCACCAGTTTGGAGAAGATCCGCGGCACGATGTGGAGACCGAAGGGAAGTCTGTCGAACAGGAACACACGATCGGAAGTCTGAACGGCCAAGAATCGCTGGAATCGAGGATGGAGAGGAACGAGCCAAGAGGCATCCTGGAGGTCCAGTGACACTACCCACGACAGAGGGCGCAGGGCCAGGCGTACCTGGGGTACCGGCAGCATCCGAAACCGTGTGTGCACGATGTGCCCGGTTGAGGGCCGACAGATCCACCACCGGTCGCATCGCGTCGCAGTTCTGCTTCGGTACCAGAAATACACAGGAGAGGAAAACCGGGTGAACGGCGTTCACCCCCTTGACGATTCCCTGCTCGTGCATGGATGTGAACACGTTGGCCACCTCTGAAGAGATGGGCCGGCGTCGGCAACAAGAGCGGAGTGGGGGTCTGGACTTCCATCTCCAGGTTAGACCCCTCCGCGCAATCGTCCGCCCCCACGTCCCTCGCAGCCATCGAGGGGCGCAAGGGCGAAAACAGCCTGTGGTAGCTCCCGAGAGGAAGGGAGCGACCCGGTCGGCTAGGCGAGAAGGAGAACAAGGAGACCGACCTGGAGAACCTACACATTGTTTTGACGTGGAGGTACCCCCGGTACGGTCATGAGCGCCACATTGACCTCCTCTACCCCCCCCAACTTCGTCGAAAAGGGCGGGCCACCCCAACCCCTGTCCGTCGCGGGTCTGACCCCGTCGAAGGGCGGCCAGAAGTGGAAGGCTGGCCAGCCCCGACACGGCGGGGATGAAAGGGGGCAAGAACAGAAATGTGAGGCGGAACCGACGCACTGGCCTGCAACGTCCCTGTCCTGCGCCCGTGCATGGTGGCAGCACTCGCAGCAGCACCCCGAAGAGGACCGTCAGAAGGACGGGACTGAGAAGACCCAGCTCGCGACACAGCGCGTCGGTGCGTGTCGTAAGCAGGGTCCGCCGACAGAGAAGCGTAGCGTTGCCAAGCATCCTGCGCAAAAAGCCCCGACGTATATAGCGCAGAGTACAACAAACCCTGACGAATATCCAAGGGGGCTGTCCGGCAGAACGAGGACCGTACCGTCTGGCGTTGCCGAGGTGCCACGCACAAAACCGCCTTCAGCTCGGGAACCAAAGACACCGCGAGCCGAAGGTGGATCCGCCGAACGCGGTCCAAACCCTCGCGAAGATCGCCTGGTGCAGACGCCTCGATAAGCCGCAGGTGGTGAACAGATGTCTGGAGGGAACCTAAAAGACAAGATAATAAGGTCGTCACCCTCTGTCGCAAGGGAAAATCCTTATCGACAGAGGACTTATCCGGGTGAGAGAAGAACGGGGTAGCAATAGAACAAAGTTCAAGAACAGGCGCGCCTATCCAGGACCAAAACGTGCCCTTCCAACCCGCCGACAGACACAAGAGGAGGCAAAAGCAGTGACGACTCCGGGGGAGGGACTGAAGGAGAGCCGTCGATGGATCGGTTGGTGAAGTCGAAGGCCTCAGCAAACCAGGCCCCCAGTGGGAGAGGGTGATCGAGCATGATGGCTAAGCCAGGCGTACCGTCGTCGCACAAACCTGTCCCATAGGAGGACAGTCCCGTCAACACAGCCAGGGACTGAACATCCTGAAGGATGTCCCGGCGGCTGAAGTCTGACCAGAGCGTAGGCCTGCAGAAGGGAGGGGGACCGTAGCAGGGGTAGGTAGGGTGAGGCGCTGAGGGTGTGTCACCGCCAAGAAGCGCGATAAGAGGGAGTCTTGCATCGACTCCAAGCGCCCGTCGATGCGTGACACAACCCACCCCTGCATAGCCGACAATCGATCCGAGAGAGGCGACCCCCCTCAAGATTGGTCGGCCCGCAGGGGCGAGCGTGAGCGGGAGCGAGACCCACGACACGAACCAGCAGCGTCGCGGCCCAAGGAAGGTGAGCGACGACGGTTGTGTCGCCGCTGAGGGACTCGTCCCCGATCACGAACGGCCGAGGGGGAAACAGCACCATCCCCCTCTTCCAGCGACACGTCAGCCCCTGAGAAAGGGGACCCCGAAACCTCGCTAAACCCCACCGAGACAAGAGGAGGGGTACCCCCCTGGCGAGACGGTAAGTGAAGGTCAGGGAGAGAAGAAGGAGGAGCAGGACGACGGGAGTGGGAAGACTGGCCGGGTGAAAGGAGGTCAGAAGGAGCCACGGGGGGAAACAGAGCAAGGATCCCCGTGGCTGAGATAACAGGGCGGCCCGACACCGAGGCGGAGGAGGGTGGGACCCCCACCGTGGGACGAGACCGTGAAGGAAGAATAGGCACTGAAGCAGGTGAAGTAGGAGGAGGAGAAGCAACTACATCCTGGCGGACCCTCCTGGACAGTGTAGGAGGAGGGAGCAGAGGGCCAGCTACAGCATGAACACCCGCGCGCGGAGAGGACAACGTAAGAGGATGTCGTCTGGGCTGGGGAAGCGGGCGGAAGGGAGTAGAGCCCCTATCCGTAGAGGCCAGGGGAGGGCGCACAGGGGCAGAGCCGCTAACCCCGGCCTCAGGGCGAGAACCATGACGAGGGCGACGGGCGGCGGCAAGGCGATCAGGAGGAAGACGAGGGGCAGTAGAGGACGGGCGATGAGGCGAGCGAGAGCGTGGACGGAGCTGGGGATCCCCCCGACGATGTGACGACCGGCTGCGGGACCCAGGGGAGAGGGCCCGAGCAGGGAGAGGGCCAGGTGAACGGCCTTCAGTCGGGTCAGGGATACCCAGGGCGACGCGGATCCGGTCGGCAACAAAGGCCGAGGAACGGTGGCCCACAGTCCTAATGTGGTGGGAGACTATCGCCCACACCGACTGAAGGGAAGCAGAGGCCACTGCCGCCACAGAGGAACCAGGGCTATGGTGCACCACATCCACCAGGGCCATACACGGGCCACACAGAGCAGGGAGGTAGGCCGTAGAGGACACACATTGCGAGTGGAGCAAGCAGGACTTGTGGCTCTCCAAGCACGGGGAGCTACAACCATGGCGAAAGCAAGGCATCCTACCTGCACTGGCAGAACATACACCATAATCAGCACGTCGACGGAGTAAGGGTAGAGAATGTCCAATAAGAACCAGGGAATGAGCATGGGGAAACAGGAACACACATGCAAACCGGTATCCGTACTCACCCTAAATCGGGAGCACAGAGGTAGGTGAGTAGGGCGGGCGAGGTGGAAGAGCACTAGCAGAACCTGGAAAGATGGAGAAAGTGTTAACCACCACTCAACATCTTACATGCAGGGCCTATAACACCAGTAAAGGGCACACACCAATATAGTTTCAGGCAACAAGATGACCTAAAAAAGGTCAACAGTGAAAACCAACTATTTCCGCAAATTTGCGGGCCTATTGAGGCATAACCGTACCGACACAACCCTCCCGCAAATTTGCGGGACCCCCCAGCGATCTCCGCAAATTTGCGGGGAGCCGAAACGTCCCAGAGGACTGAATCGAGCTCCCGCAAATTTGCGGGACCGGCTGAGATGGTCCGGCGCCAAAAAAGCGAGAGGAGCGTCTAGGGAATACCAAAAGAGGCCACAAAAATGCGTCATCTCCTTAAGAACTCCAAGCTTGGATGGCCATCAAGCTGAGCAGTGTCTTCCTTGATACATAATCCTAACTCAACCGGTAAAGGGAGAGGCAAGGAAGACACACCAGGGGAGAGGAGGCACATCCCCCAGGAACCACCCAACCCACAGAGAGAGCAAAGCCCATGAGGAGAAGTGGCAGGAAGGGTGGCTTAGCACAAACAGGGGCCCCCCTGGGGTACCCCTGGATTGGGCAAAAGATGATGAAAGGTGGAGGTGAAACATGAAGGGAAAACAAAAAACCAGTAAACGAAACTGGTGAGAAAAAGGGAGGCCTAGCCGTGAGCAGAGAATGTGTCAGGGGCGAAAAAACCCTGTGGTGTGAAGTAGGGGCCCCCCTGGGGTACCCCTGGAATATCACGAACCACCTGTCGCCCAGGCCCTTGAGACACAGTGAAGGCTCGAAAGGGGGGACTCGGGAATAACGCTATAATGCGGCCGACACAAACTCTACAAACAGCACCGCCACCATCGAAATCTCAGATTGTTTACCAAACGTTACACCTTAGGCTATAAAAAAATGAAAACTCATAGGGGCATAGCAATTCCTGAATGAGAAAACGAGCTAGGCTAAAATAAGCTAAAAGCTAAACTGTGCCCAGACTAACAGGAAAAAGAATATGAAAAGAGAAAGTATGAAAAACATACACGAGGAACGCCAGGCGCCCCCGTACCTTCGGTTGGCTATTTCCACACGCGTCTCCATTTGACACACTTAGGAGCCCATTTACGTGTGCCCTAGATCACGTAACATCTGTCTAACAAAAAAAAGAAGGCCAGATAAGCCGAAACGAACCTAAACAGGGTGAATTGAAAGGAGCACAACAAAAGCGGACTCAAGCAATGGAGGCGCGTGAAAAAATTATAACAAGAGAGGGTCGCTCATGCGCACGTTCGACAGGGATCTGCACATGACGGAACACGGGATGGGCCTTAAGCGGTAACTAAGGTAAACCCCTTTTTCTTCTCTTCTATGCTTTTTTCACCTTCGGTGGTAGTTTTGGTTAATGTACAACGTCTCCTAGAGCAAGATAAGGAGTAGACTCTAGACGTTTTCTTTTTAACCGCGGTTGGAATGACGACATAGCAGTCAAAATAGACAAGTCGTCATTGCAATTAGGTTAATAGCCTTGACGTTGGATTTGCCAAGACTACTAACAAATTAAGTGCACAGCATACTTGTTATGGCTCATAAATGTACTATCAAAAGCCAAAATTTCTGCTCATCTTTGCTCTGCGTGATTTCAAAGCCTATACTATTAAAAGCACAAACACCTGAACAACTTTTATCATATTAGTGGGTGCAGGAAGGAGAACAGGTCCCGGATACGCAAAAGATGCCATAAGTGAAGGCTAAATGACAGGTGTAACCAACCAATGAAATACTAAAGCCTTATCCACCTCATAACTTGCTCAAACACAGGAAATTCACACTATCATAAATAATTATACCTATTTATTGTCTTTTTTTTTTTTTTTTTTTTTTTTTTTTCTATAGTCCAACTACTCCCTCTCGGGCATAGGCTGAGAGCCTGTACATTCCACCGCTCAACACGGTGAAGCCCGTGAGGTCTTGTTCCAGCCTGGGGAGTGAGACATGTGAAGCATCCATCATGGCTCAAAGCAGCTCCATCTCTGAAGCGGCTGGTTGCTTCACTCAAGTGCTTCACCGTCTCACCCTCCAGACTCAGACCCTCACTCTCAGAACGCCACCTATTGAGCAGTGAACTCACTAGGCATTGTCCCCCTGTAACATATTTTGAATATGGGAATATTCATACAGTGTTATTTAATCAGGGAACAATGAGGGTATTTTTTTGGCATTTCGGTGGGCTTTGTGGTAATGCACTGATACTAGGTACAGCACAAATTCAATCCCAATAATATCTTGCCATTGACATATCGGGATTTGAACCCGGGTCCATTGGATTACCAATCCAGTGGCATGACCACTCAACCACACCTCCCCTATTAGTGTTAATGGCACAAGAATTACCATGTCGTTATTCATGATCCGACGATCAGGGGGAGAAAAGGCACAATATTGTTTTGAGTATCCAGTTGAGTTACAGTTGTTCACATGTTTACACTTTCAATAGCCTTGTTTTTACTTCACTTAGCAAAGATGGAAAGGTACTTACACTTTTGACAACTACAGCAGTGTTAGTACAAATATATTTACAGTACTGTACTGTGTTAGATATTATACTATGATATCTATACAGATAGTAGTAATTGCTATGCCCAACTCAACCACCAAAGAAGCCCAAACATGTCTTGCTGTAATCCACCAGACACCATCGAAACCAAGGAAGAATAACACCCCCCGGAATATAATTCTCTTCAGCCGACTGACGTCACAAGCCCTGCCCCCAGCCACTACTTCACTCCCTCCAGTTCCCCAGGGAATACCCAGCCAGCCTTACCTGTCCTCCTTCCCTTTATTTCGCCCCTACCTGAGTCACCAAACAAAAAGAGCATAAGAAGAGGTCACAGGTGAAGAACAAAAAGATTTTCATGCTCGCAACCCCATAAACACCAAGAAGCCCGAATGTTAAGTGTCTTATGAACGACTTCATTGACTCGATAGTTATTTAGAAATAGCATAAGTCCAAAGGTAGAGTTGGAACATAAAATTAAATAAAAAATAAAGTAATAATAATATCAATATCAATAATAATCATAATAATATTAATAATACTGTACAATACAGTATTTGATTGCTGTATATCACCTCTGTACAACACCATATTACTTATACAGAATACTTAGCTAGCTTTCCTTTAACACTCCATGCCCTTTCTTAATTTACCAGTAACCATTTAAGTTCTTGTCTCCTATGTATACATAATTATCACGCTAATTGTAACTTACTAAATAAAACCTTATATACTGTGTACTGTTCTAGTTTTAGCCATCCCAGTTAATTAAGGAGAATTCACTTACTTAAAGTGTACAGGCTGCCCTTTCATGCACCAGGGGTTGCCGTTTCGTTCTCAGAAACAAAAATCTAATCTCATAATTACTTGCCAAAAATTAGGCTTCTGCCCACAGCTCACTCAAAGACAACTGCAGAGGTTGAAATAACTAAACTAAATGTTTCTAAACATCCCTGATGGTCACAAAGGCTTTTAAGTATCCGAGAAAGGGCGCAAATCGTGTCCTTGTGTGCGAAAAGGTTAAGTGTCATGTATATAATACATACTGTAGATATTTTACATGTTTAGAAGCTATCGCTACCGTACCATACACATACCGGTATGTTAAATATACTGTACTACTTTTCATACATGAAAGACAATAAAATTCTAATCATATGATAATGTTGAAAGAGGAGAAATGAGAAGTTTTATAGTTGAACACAGATTTGTTGGTACTTAGTCTAGCTATCTCATCATCACTCGATACCTTGCTTTCAGAAGAAACACATCAAAACAGATGGCCATGGCATGATGGCAGAAACTACCTCCAGGCTCCCAGACATGCCCCAACGGCCCCTCTCCAGAGTGCAATTTCCACTAAGTGGATTAAGACCATTAGTACTGAAGTACTGTACCAGATCCAGAGCAGCCCGTCATCCGAATGGCAGTTCCACCACTGTTTGCTATTTTCTTTAACCCCGTGGGGGCCCTGGCCAGAAGAATACCGAGCATAGGAATGTTCTGAAGATAGGAACCAGTGGTCCACTGCTACAGAAGTTGATTGCACCACCAAAGTGGCAGGCGGTGGAGTCGCCACATGTGTGTATCTTAACCCGTTGAGCCCCGGCTAGTTATAATATTTTGTTCACCCCCGTCCCAAGCCATTTTCACTTCTTTTTTTTTTTGTTTGCTAAAATGGAAGACAAGGATGAGAAATGAAAAAAAAATAAAAAAAAATCACCTCGGACATTTTTTTTTGGGGGGGGGGAGCCTCAAAAAAATTTGTTGAGCCTAAATGGAAGAGAATGATGAGAAATGAAGACAAAAATAAAAAAAAACTCATTTCGGTCATTTGGGGGGCGGGGGGGGGGGTTTCAATAGTTCGTCTCCCCCGCATGACCACCCGCCCGGGAGCACTAGGCTAAAAACTGAGTATGGCATTGTATGGCATACAGTACATCCTAAGGAGTGTCTCACATAAATCTCAAGCCTCTAGCTCCCATACGACCGGAGTAATGAAGGTTCAAAGTGGCGGTGAACTAAGGGTGTAAACTATCCCCACTAAGCCCACCACCACCAGCCGCGCGGCTGTCTCGGCCCGCTCACACCTACTGGCCTGGCTCCCACACACACTACGGTACCTCCCCCTCCTATTCTCCCGCCATTTCCTACCTTACGAGCCACGTAAGTGTTTTTTATATGTCGGACGCACGTGATGCGTCGCTGGGAGTTGGTGATCAAACACTGCCGACGCAACACGTGCGACGCTGGGTCTCACCGGGTTAAGATCAAGCTAGAATTGCTCTTTGTTTAACTGAGGCACAGAGATACAGAAAAAACCCCAGCAAATGAGACCTGGTGGTGAAACAGGGTGCCTAGCAATCCTTATACTCCACCTAAGGCTCTTCCCATGAGTACCTCCCTGAACTACTGGTGTCTGCAACCTTCCTTCCTGCGAGGGCGGGTGCCCAACCCCGAAAGGAGTTGATTTAGGGGAGCTATCCCCCTGCCAAAGGCGGCTTTCTAGGGCCTTTCCTAGCTATGCTGAGAGATTTGGGTTCTAGTCATGTGGTGATGGGCTGGTCTATCAGAGTGAGAGCTGAGCGATCTCTGCCATACCCATAGCTTACTCTGACTGTTCCTTTTACTTACATATTTTCTAGATCTCAAGTGACGGCGTCTTTTCCGTGGATTGACCTCCCTACTGCCAACCTAGAGGTTGGCAGATTGGGAACCAAAGCGTTACATTTTTCCTTTGCCCCTCAACTTTCCCTTCATAATTGCTGAGGGGCACAGGGCCTTGGGTGGGGCTTTGATTTCCCGGCCATTTCCGCACCCTCCTCAGCTCCCTTCCTCGGAGTGGCCACCGTACAAATCAATCAGAAAAGTCACAATTCACTAAGGTAGTTAAAGTGTTCCTCAGGGCTCTGTCCTATCTCCTATTCTCTTTCGAATTTTTATAAATGATCTCAACTGTACCTCAATTCCCATCCATTCATACGCAGACGACTCAACCTTACACTACTCCATTAGTTTTTCAGAATGCCCCAGCCAGCAATCCCTCAACGACAAACGTAGTGAAGCCATAGAACTCTTAAATTCTGATCTAAATACTATCTCCAATTGGGGCAG
This sequence comes from Paralithodes platypus, assembly GCA_032716605.1. Taxonomy (NCBI): domain Eukaryota; kingdom Metazoa; phylum Arthropoda; class Malacostraca; order Decapoda; family Lithodidae; genus Paralithodes; species Paralithodes platypus. The sequence goes on along the minus strand of CM064485.1, from coordinate 22,843,555 downwards.
AGAAAACCTTGTTACCTTTAATGCTTCCAAAACCCAATTTCTCCATCTATCTACCCGTAAGGAACTCCCAGCGGACTATCCCTTATTTTTCAACAATACAAAAATCAATCCTTCATCTTCTCTCAATATTCTTGGTGTCTCCTTTTCTTCTGCTCTCAGTTGGAAGGACCATATTACCAGTCTTGCTAAGGCAGCCTCCCAGAAGCTGGGTGTGCTCAACCGCCTTAGGGGGTTCTTTTCCCCTGCACAGCTTCTTGCTCTGTACAGGGGCATAGTGCATCCATGTATTGAGTATTGTTCACATGTGTGGGGAGGTTCCTCTCACACCGCTCTCCTAGACAAAGTTGAAAGGAAGGCCTTTCGTATCATTAACTCCCGTCCACTCACCAACTCTCTACAATCTCTCTCTCTCCGCCGTAATGTTGCATCTCTCTCGCTATTCTATCGCTACTATAATCAGTGTTCCTCAGAGCTTTCCCAGTGTATACCACCTCCTTTACGTAGGGCACGTGGTACCCGTCTTGCAACTCAATCCCACCCTTAGTCTGTGCAACTCTCCAACCCAAGAGTGAAATGTTACTCTCAAACTTTCTTCTACTCAACAGCTGAGCTCTGGAACTCTCTCCCAGAATCAGTCTTTCCCTCTTCCTATGACTTAAATTGCTTCAAACTCCGTGTGTCCAGGCATTTGGGCTCGAACGTCCCTTGATTTTGGCCCTGTCACTCTTTCAACTATGGGGGAGGCACTCGCTATAGGCAGTTCTGCCTTTTGCCTCCCTCACTCACATAGAAAAAAAAAAAAAAAAGGGATATGACACACCTGCTTGGCGTCTGTGATAATGACGGGGGTGTAGGTGGTGAAGGGTCTTGAGATGCGGTGTGGAGTGGCTGGGGGGGAGGGTAGGAGGTTGTTGTTGTTGTTGTTGTTGTTCCCCAAGCTGCCTGGCCGAACAGCCCCAAGGCCCAGAGCAAGGCCATAACCGAGCGCCCCCACAGAACCCTCCCTGCCGACCACAATAAAGCCTGGGTGACCGAAGCCACTCCATGGCGGGGAGCTGAAGAGGGTGCGGAAACGCCCGGGAAACCAAAGACCCACCCAGGGCCCTGTGCCCCTCAGCAATTATGAAGAGAAAGTTGAGGGGCAAAGGAAAAATGTGATGCTTTGGCTTCCAATCTTGGTAGATTGGGAGGTCAATCCACGGAAGAGACACCGTCACTTGAGATCTAGAAAATATATAAGTAAAAGGAACAGTCAGAGTAAGCTATGGGTATGGCAGAAATCGCTCAGTTCTCACTCTGATAGACCAGCCCATCACCAGCCAGATGGTTGTTGAACAGGATACCATGGCGGGTCATCAAACGCGACCCAAAGTACGACCCAAGACCCCTGTTCAGAAAATAAACAGTTAACAGAATGAATATGTGGTCAATTATAATGTAAATAAACGGTTAACAGAATCAATATGTGGTCAATTATAATGTAAATAAACGGTCAACAGAATCAATATGTGGTCAATTATAATGTAGATTGGGAGGTTTGACGTACCTCCCAACCTACCAAATAGGAAAACCTACTATTTGGTAGTAGTCTTGGAAAATCCAACGTCAAGGCTATTAACCTAATTGCAATGACGACTTGTCTATTTTGACTGCTATGTCGTCATTCCAACCGCGGTTAAAAAGAAAACGTCTAGAGTCTACTCCTTATCTTGCTCTAGGAGACGTTGTACATTAACCAAAACTACCACCGAAGGTGAAAAAAGCATAGAAGAGAAGAAAAAGGGGTTTACCTTAGTTACCGCTTAAGGCCCATCCCGTGTTCCGTCATGTGCAGATCCCTGTCGAACGTGCGCATGAGCGACCCTCTCTTGTCATCACATCTCACGTCAGCAGAAGAACGCGGATGGGCAGGGGTCCGGCGTGAGGGAGGGTATTATGTACGTTGGATTTTCCAAGACTACTACCAAATAGTAGGTTTTCCTATTTGGTAGGTTGGGAGGTACGTCAAACCTCCCAATTTGTTAGTAGTCTTGGCAAATCCAACGTCAAGGCTGCATAACAAATAGGAGGAGGACATCCAAGCCCAACCTACCAAAAAAAACAATGCATAAAACAAAATTATGAATGACAAAGACACAATTTAAACAAGAGAGTTTAATAAAAGAGAGAAAAACTGAGGAGTAGCTAAAAAGAACAGTTTTAACACATGCCCGTCATTCATAGTAATGCAAAAACATAGACTTGTCTGAAACCAAAAAGGTACTGTACCCAAAATTCCATTTCTTCAAAAACCAACAAAAACACTGAACACAAGAACAAAACACAATTTTCAATGTGGCAAAAACACTTATGTACTGGAACAATACATAATCCCAAACTTGCAATCCAGTGTTGCAAACCCGTACACCCCCCCCCCCCCCCTTTGTCAAATAAAACAAAGGAAAAGAACGAGGGACAAGGGGGGAAGACCAGGGATCTTCGCCAGAGCACCAGGAAACACGACCCCCGAGAGCAATCACCGCCGAGGGGGTCGAACACTGGACACGGAGAGGTAGGAGGAGATGAAGGAATTGATAGAAGACCACAAAACCGCTGAGGCGATGGCAGGTAAGGATCGACGTGGCAGGAACCGGAAGGAGGCAGCAAAGGATCTGACATCGTGCGCAGAACCCCTACAAACAGGGTGACAGGCACGAACGGTCCGACAAACGTGGCGGCCCATCTGCACCTGCGAGAGCCTCCCACCTGTCCGAGGAGACACCCACACAGCAGTACCCGAAGGCGGCGCCACAGACGCAACAGAGGAGTGCAAGGCTGACACCGGGCACAACACATGGCGAGGATGCCCACGCCGTAAAGCCTGGACGGCGAAAGGCAGGAAAACGGGGGCCTCCCTCCCATGCGTGGTAACAAAAGGAGGGGAGGAGGCGAACGAGACGCCATGCAAGGACGGGGAGAATCGCACGCAGTCCCGGGGCCGTGACAATGCCGCTAGTGCAGACACCCGATCCCCAGTGGCCAGAGCGACAAGGAAGAGTGGACGCCCGAGCAACGGAACCGGCGTAGCGGCCCTTGTATACGTGGGAGAAGCCAGAAGGACCAGAGCCCGCCCCAGATCCCACTGCAGAGGGACCTGGCGCGGAGGCGGTCGATCCCGGAAGGCAGCCGTCAGGAAGGAATCCAGCACCTGTGGCGGAACGACCAGCCCAGCGACGGACCCAAAGACCCCCCGGACGGCAGACAAGTGGGTACGTATAGCGTCGACTTGAAAGTGACGTGTACGGAAGAGGTGAAACAAGGAGCGTAGGACGAGGGAAGGAGAGCCAACTGGCAGGCGAGTGGCCTGTAGCCACCTAGTAAAAGACCTCCAGCAGGACCCGTAAGTCCCCCAAGGAGAAGACGGCCAGGAACGCTGCAGGAAGTCAGTCAGGGCCCGGCCGGGGACCGGGAGCCACCGTGCCTCATGAACAAGCACGATGCGAAGGCCAACGAGGTCCGCAGGTCCCCAACCTAGCCCAAGTGGAAGCCGGAGACAGGTAGAGGGACCGGACTCGGGCACCACCACGGCAACCGGGCGTACCAAGCCCGTGCCGGCCACAGAGGCGCGAGGAGCCAGACGCAGCCGTGGTACAGCCGCAGCCTCGCGAGGACTGGGCACATCAACAGCGCGTCTGGTGGCGGAAAGATGTATATCGACCGCCACCTGTACCAGGCTACCATGAAAGCGTCTGGACCCCCCCGGAGCGCGAGGCCGGAGGGAGAGGGCCAGAGGCAACTGGTGCGGCACCCCCGATGCGAACAAGGCGACCTCCGGAACACCTCAGGAAGCCGCGAGGTCGGCGAACACAGTCCGTTTCATCGCCCATTCTACAAGAACGCCCTGCCCTCTCGACAGGGCGGCCGCCCACAGGGTGGCAGGCCCGGGCAGGGAGGAGGCATGCAAGGAGAAGGGGTGTCGGTCCGCGAGGAAGAACAACTCCACCGAGACCCCCAATAGAGTCAACGACCTGGAGGACCCCCGCATTAGGAAACAGTGGACAGCTTGTCTGAGTGTCTAACCCGAAGGCCACCGACTTACCCCGAAGGGCCAGCGCGTGGTCCCGCAGGAAGAACAAAGGAACCAACAGTCCGAGGGCATAGACGGTCCCTTGCATTATTCTACAGATATTTTCACAGCAATTGTTCCGAGGAACTTGCTTCAATTGTGCCGCCTCTCCACATCTTTCCCCGTAGAACTAGGGCAGCTGAGAGCGCCCATGAATTTACACTTTCTCCTCCACAATGCAGAACTTCTGCTTATCAGAATTCATTTATCCCCAGAGCTACTACTCTTTGGAATTCACTTCCCTCGAATTGCTTTCCACAAACTTACAATCAACAAATGTTTAAATCCAGTTGTTACAAACATTTTATGAATGGAGGATGCCTTTAGGCACATGGACCTTTTTGTTTTATCTGTGTTTTTCCTTCCTCCGTTCATTGTCTCTTAAAAAAAAAAAAAAAAAAAAAAAAAAGTGGAGGGAGACCCACCCATCTGCCGGGAAGTGGACGTCCCCGGTTCGATCGGGAACCTCACCCAACCTCGCGCGACGTATCTGTGGCTACCCAGACCGTCGGCGGGGGGGGCGGTCCAGGGCACAGCCGCAGAGAGCGAGCCCCGAGCAACCCAGCGACCGAAGCGTCTGCGAACGGTACGCGGGAGCGGCAGGAGCCGATCCATAGGGGCAATGGAAACACCGCGGTGCCCATGAGGAGGAGGCGGCGTAGCCAGAGGCTCCCTAAGGGAAGGGGCAGAGCGGCCCAATGCAGCAAACCCACGAACGAGTCCCAGAGCCACCCCGGGAGGGAGACCGAGTGCAACACGGCGAAGACCTTCCACCGAAGGTGCACCGAGGCCGGCAGACCCCGGGTCACTGTAGCGCCGGACAAAACCCATGCGAGACCGACCCATGGCACGACACGCGATGGGGTCAAGCGTGACTTGGGAACATCGAAGGGGAACCCTAACCGTGCGATGTTGCGAACGACTGTGAGGGCGTCGCCAATGCACAGTCCTAGGGCTTCGGAAACTACTAACCAATCGGCCAAGGAAAACAGGATCTGGAGCCCGCTCCTGAGGAGAGGACCCAGAGCCTGCCCCACCAGTGCGGAGAAGATCCGCGGCGCGATGTGGAGACCGAAGGGAAGGCCGTCGAACAGGAACACACGATCGGAAGTCTGAACGGCCAAGAATCGCTGGAAGCGAGGATGGAGAGGAACGAGCCAAGACGCATCCTGGAGGGCCAGCGACACTACCCACGACAGAGGGCGCAGGGCCAGGCGTACCAGGGGTACCGGCAGCATCCGAAACCGTGTGTGCATGATGTGCCCGTTGAGGGCCGACAGATCCACCACCGGTCGCATCGCGTCGCAGTTCGTCGACGGTACCAGAAAGACACGGGAGAGGAAAACCGGGTGACCGGCGGTCAACTCCCTCGACGCTACCCAGCTCGGGCATGGAAGTGAACACGTGGGCCACCTCTGAAGAGATGGGCCGGCGTCGGTGACCAGAGCGGAGTGGGGGTCTGGACGTCCACCTCCAGGTGAGACCCCTCCGCGCAACCCGCCGCCCCCAACGTCCCTCGCGGCCACCGAGGGGCGCAAGGGCGAAAACAACCCGAGGGAGCACCCGAGAGGAGGGGAGCGACCCGGTCGGCCAGGCGAGAAGGAGAACAAGGAGGCCGGCCCAGAGAACCTACACATTGTGTTGACGTGGAGGTACCCCCGGTACGGGCCGTGCTGGGCATTAGCGCCACGTTGACCTCCTCTACCCCCCCCCAACCTCGTTGAAAAGGGCGGGCCACCCCAACCCCAGGCCGTCGCGGGGCGGACCCCGTCGAAGGGCGGCCGGAAGTGGAAGGCCATCCAGCCCCGACACGGCGGGGATGAAAGGGGCAAGAACAGAAGTGCGAGGCGGAACCGACGCACTGGCCTGCAACGTCCCAGTCCTGCGCCCGTGCAAGGCGGCAGCACTTGCAGCAGCACCCCGAAGAGGACCGGCAGAAGGACGGGACGGAGAAGACCCCGCGCGCGACACAGCGCGTCGGTGCGTGACGTAAGCAGGGTCCGCAACAACACAGCGCATCGTCGCGTGGCGGAAGCAGGGGCCGCCGACAGAGAAGCGTAGCATTCCCAAGCATCCTGCTTAAAAAAACCCGACGTATATAGCGCAGAGTACAACAAACCCTGACGAATATCCAAGGGGGCCGGCCGGCAAAACGAGGACCGTACCGTCGGGCGTTGCCGAGTTGCCGCGCACAAAACCGCCTTCAGCTCGGGAACCAAAGACACCGCGAGCCGAAGGTGGATCTGCTGAACGCGGTCCAAACCCTCGCGAAGATCGCCTGGCGCAGACGCCTCGAAAAGCCGCAGGCGGTGAACAGACGTCTGGAGGGAACCTATGGACAAGACAATAAGTCTGTCACCCTCTGTCGCAAGGGAAAAACCTTGGCGACAGAGGGCTGATCCGGGTGAGAGAAGAACGGGGTAGCAATAGAACAAAGTTCAAGAACGGGCGCGCCTATCCAGGACCAGAACGCGCCGTTCAACCCGCCGACAGACACAAGAGGAGGCAAAATCAGTGATTACTCCGGGGGAGGGACTGAAGGAGAGCCGTCGACGGATCGGTGTGTGAAGTCGAAGGCCTCAGCAAACCAGGCCTCCAATGGGAGAGGGTGACCGAGCATGATGGCTAAGCCAGGTGTACCGGCGTCGCACAAACCTGTCCCATAGGAGGACAGACCCGTCAACACAGCCAGGGACTGAACAGCCGGAAGGGTGTCAGGGCGGCTGAAGTCTGACCAGAGCGTAGGCCTGCAGAAGGGAGGGGGACCGTAGCAGGGGTAGGTAGGGTGAGGCGCTGAGGGTGAGTCACCGCCAAGAAGCGCGAGAAGAGGGAGTCTTGCATCGACTCCAAGCGCCCGTCGATGCGTGACACAACCCAGCCCTGCATAGCCGACAATCGATCCGAGAGAGGCGACCCCCTCCAAGATTGGTCGGCCCGCAGGGGCGAGCGTGAGCGGGAGCGAGACCCACGACACGAACCAGCAGCGTCGCGGCCCAAGGAAGGCGAGCGACGACGGTTGTGTCGCCGTTGAGGGACTCGTCCCCGATCACGAACGGCCGAGGGGGAAACAGCACCCTCCCCCTCTTCCAGCGACACGTCAGCTCCTGAGAAAGGGGACCCCGAAACCTCGCGAAACCCCACCGAGGCAAGAGGAGGGGTACCCCCCTGGCGAGACGGTAAGTGAAGGTCAGGAAGAGAAGAATGAGGAGGAGCAGGACGACGGGAGTGGGAAGGCTGGCCGGGTGAAAGGAGGCCAGAAGGAGCCGCAGGGGGAAACAGAGCAAGGATCCCCGGGGCTGAGATAACAGGACGGCCCGACACCGAGGCGGAGGAGGGAGGGACCTCCACCGTGGGACGAGACCGTGAAGGAAGAATAGGCACTGAAGCAGGTGAAGTAGGAGAAGCAACGACATCCAGGCGGACCCTCCTGGACAGTGTAGGAGGAGGGAGCAGAAGGCCAGCTACAGCATGAACAACCGCGCGCGGCGAGGACAACGTAAGAGGAAGTCGTCTGGGCTGGGGAAGCGGGCGGAAGGGAGTAGAGCCCCTATCCATAGAGGCCAGGGGAGGGCGCACAGGGGCAGAGCCGCTAACCCCGGCCTCAGGGCGAGAACCATGATGAGGGCGATGGGCGTCGTCAAGGCGATCAGGAGGACGACGAGGGGCAGTAGAAGACGGACGACGAGGCGAGCGAGAGCGTGGACGGAGCTGGGGAACCCCCCGACGATGGGACGACCGGCTGCGGGACCCAGGGGAGAGGGCCCGAGCAGGGAGAGGGCCAGGTGAACGGCCTTCAGTCGGGTCAGGGATACCCAGGGCGACGCGGATCCGGTCGGCAACAAAGGCCGGGGAACGGTGGCCCACAGTCCTAATGTGGCGGGAGACCATCGTCCACACCGACGGAAGGGAAGCAGAGGCCACAGCCGCCGCCGAGGAACCAGGGCCATGGTGCAGCACATCCACCAGGGCCAGACACGTGCCACACAGAGCAGGGAGGTAGGCCGTAGAGGACACACAGAGCGAGGGGCGCAAGCAGGACTTGTGGCTCTCCAAGCACGGGGAGCGACAACCAAGGCGAAAGCAAGGCAGCCTACCTGCACTAGAAGAACACACACCATAATCAGCACGTCGAAGGAGTAAGTGGAGAGAATGTCCAAGAAGAACCAGGGAAGGAGCATGGGGAAACAAGAACACACATGCAAACAGGTATCCGTACTCACCCTAAACTGGGAGCACAGAGGTAGGTGAGGAGGGCGGCCGAGGCGGAAGAGCACTAGCAGAACCTGCAAAGATGGAGAAAATGTTAACCACCACTCAACATCTTACATATATAACACCAGTAAAGTGCATACACCAATATAGTATCAGGCAACAAGATGACATAAAAAAAGTCAATAGTGAAAGCCAACTATTACCGCAAATTTGCGGGCCAATGGAGGCATAACCGTACCGACACCACCCTCCTGCAATTTTGCGGGACCCCCCAACGATCTCCGCAAATTTGCGGGGAGCCGAAACGTCCCAGAGGACCGAATCGAGCTCCCGCAAATTTGCGGGACCGGCCGAGATGGTCCGGCGCCGAAAAAAGCGAGATGAGCGTCTAGGGAATACCAAAAAAGGCCACAAAAAATGCGTCATCTCCTTATGAACTCCAAGCAATGATGGCCATCAAGCTAAGAAGTGTCTTCCTTGAATTGATCCTGACTCAACCGGTGAAGGGAGAGGCAAGGAAGACACACCAGGGGAGAGGAGGCACATCCCCCAGGAACCACCCAACCCACAGAGATAGAGCAAAGCCCATGAGGAGAAGGGGCAGGGAGGGTGGTTTCGCACAAACAGGGGCCCCCGTGGGGTACCCCTGGATTGGGCAAAAGACTATGAAAGGATGGAGGTGAAACAGGAAGAGAAAACAAAAACCAGTAAATGAAACTGGTGAGAAAAAGGGTGGCCTAGCCGTGAGCAGAGAATGTGTCAGGGGCGAAAAACCCTGTGGTGTGAAGGAGGGGCCCCCGTGGGGTACCCCTGGAGTATCACGAACCACCTGTCGCCCAGGCCCTTGAGACACAGTGAAGGACTCGAAAGGGGGGACTCGGGAATAACGCTAATAATGCGGCCGACACAAACTCTACAAACAGCACCGCCACCAACGAAATCTCAGATTGTTTACCAACGGTACACCTAGGCTATGAAAAAAAAAAAAATCATAGGGGCATAGCAATTCCTGAATGAGAAAACGAGCTAGGCTAAATTAAGCTAAAAGCTAAACTATGCCCAGACTAATCAGGAAAAAAGAATATGAAAAGAGAAAGAATGAAAAACATATACGAGGAACGCCAGGCACCCCCGTACCTTCGGTAGGCTATTTCCACACGCGTCTCCATTATACACACTTAGGAGCCCATTTACGTGTGCCCTAGATCACGTAACATCTGTCTAACAAAAAAGAAGGCCAGATAAGCCGAAACGAACCTAAACAGGGTGAATTAAAGGAGCACAACAAAAGCGACTTCATTCAATGGAGCGCGTGAAAAAATGATGACAAGAGAGGGTCGCTCATGCGCACGTTCGACAGGGATCTGCAGATGATGGAACACGGGATGGGCCTTAAGCGGTAACTAAGGTAAACCCCTTTTTCTTCTCTTCTATGCTTTTTTCACCTTCGGTGGTAGTTTTGGTTAATGTACAACGTCTCCTAGAGCAAGATAAGGAGTAGACTCTAGACGTTTTCTTTTTAACCGCGGTTGGAATGACGACATAGCAGTCAAAATAGACAAGTCGTCATTGCAATTAGGTTAATAGCCTTGACGTTGGATTTTCCAAGACTACTAACAAATAAACAGTTAACAGAATCAATATGTGGTCAATTATAATGTAAAACTTGTAAAATAAAGAACAAAGAAAATATATGGTCTGCAGAAAGAATATACAATCTACAGAATTAATACACAACTTACACACAGAACATATGGTCTACAGACTGAATATCCTGGTAATGGGCTGGTCTATCAGAGTGAGAACTGAGCGATCTCTGCCATACCCATAGCTTACTCTGACTGTTCCGTTTACTTTTATATTTTCTAGATCTCAAGTGACGGCGTCTCTTCCGTGGATTGACCTCCCAGTCTACCTAGATTGGAAGCCAAAGCGTCACATTTTTTCCTTTGCCCCTGAACTTTCTCTTCATAATTGCTGAGGGGCACAGGGCCCTGGGTGGGGCTTTGGTTTCCCGGGCGTTTCCGCACCCTCCTCAGCTCCCCGCCATGAAGTGGCTTCGGTCGCCCAGGCTTTATTGTGGTCGGCAGTGAGGGTTCTGTGGGGGCGCACGGTTATGGCCTTGCTCGGGGCCATGGGGCTGTTCGGCCAGGCAGCTTGGGGAACAATAATAACAACAACAACAACAACAACAACAGACTGAATATATCGTCTGATGATAAGTTTTAGTCAGAAAGGGCATGAATAAATAATTGGAACGATGACAAATAGGTGAGTGATAAGCTCAATAGGAAGCTTTTGAGAGAGAGAGAGTTGTCCGAGATTTTGAGATAAGACAGCGAGACAGTGGCGATGCAGCTCAGATATTGAAGCTACGAGCTAACGAGATAAAACCAGGCACAGTAGGACTACTAACGAGCTGGTTGTTACACACCTGTCTTATTGCTTTACATACTTGCAGTCTGGAGTATGACCTCCTAGCTTTATCATGTTAAGCGACTAAATCTACCTGGTATAAGCCTATGGCCAGCAGTAGAGTTAAACAACAAAAAATACAAGGTAAGCTAGAATAAGATAATTACAAATACCTGGTGAAATACAAGTGACAACATACTGTACACAACAATGGTGACAGGAGGAAGATGGTGACTGGGTAATAAGACTGATGACTGTTAAACACATGACTGACATAAATAAAGAACCTTCTATCGTACCAGATATGTTAAGAGGAAATCAGGAATGAACAAATAACTTATTTAATACAATGGCAAGATACAAAGCAATGGTGACATCTTAATGTACGCAACGATGGTGACATATTGGTCGCCGGTATCAATGACGGAGACTGGGGCGGCGGGCTGGTCTGGCAGGCGAGGTAACTGAGGGTTGGCCTGGCTTACTGAGATGCCAATACTCTCGTGGGACATTTGGGACAGCAGGGTCTCAGTTAGGTTCTTCAGAGAGGCTTCATCTGTGTAACCTGAAGAAGAAATGTTGGGCATCGTATTAGAAACCAAGATATATCAACCTGTCTGATGTGTTCTCTCTCTTTAATTCTTACAAAGGACTCGATACTCTTGTGTGATGCCTATGATAGCAGGAACTAAGTCAAGTTCTTTATAGAGCTTCATGCATGTAAACTGAAGATGATAATATAGGTCATAACATTAGAAACAAATACAGTAAAGCTGTACTGTACTGTACACATACTGTATATATACAAAATCAAGAAGCATTTCTGGCAGAGTTCTGGGTGTGGTGTCCCGAGTTTGAATCCCGGAAGGACCATATGCTTTCATTAGTTTATTCAAGTACATTGGGGTTTGTTATGAATGATTAATGTTAAGAACGGGGTGTTACTTATTAGAACTATTCTTTAATAGAGGATTCTCAAGGGGAAACAAGGCATTTGAAAATACTATAAACATAAAAACGAACCAAGTTCAATATATTGAGCGTAACTTCTGCAGAGGGCCTCGATGAAGGCGTGTTAGACGAATGACGGAGGTGCGTGGTGGTTGATGTGAGAGTTGTGGAGCAGTTGTAAAGCCGTCAGTAACTGAGGGCCTCCGAAGGGAGCCGGGACCGTGAAGATGGACATGTTCTGCACCCCTAGTTCAATCCCTGGCCTTTCGTATACCTGAAAGAGGCGATTTATTTCATAATATCAATCTATGTTATAGCTATAGCTGAGGTGTAGTGGCAATGATTTATGATGGGAGATACTGTAGAATAGTTATTCAACTTTGAACATCTTTAGTACAAATAACACATTCTATGACTATTCTCACCATCATTATGCTAAAAGTAGAAGCACAATTCTTATATTCAACATTTATACTGTACAGAGCTACAAAACATTAATATTTTGTTTACATACGCATGTGGTAACGCCAAAAAAAGCTATGAACTGCAAAATGTTATTATTTCTTATCAGAGCAGATGTAATCGAAAATTTGACAGTGTTATCGTGGTTGTACAATGATCTATGGTTATTATTGTACTTCTGCATACAATTTTTAGTATAGTAAACCCAGAATTACATCAACATAACTTTGTGAAATACTCTATATTGACGAGCTTTAGATCGCACGAGCACAATTTCAGCTGTTATCTCTAATCTAAGAGTATTCTGAATATATTTGTATTGATTGCAATTTTAGCTACCATTAGATGATTTTATTAAATTTAGTATGAAGCTGTGTATGTCAAAGGTTTAGTTGAGAACAACTTTATCACTTGAATTTCAAAACAGAGTAATATCATCGAAAGTTAGCCAATAACAAAGTCTAAATCAAACTTAAACTAATCTAAACAAACAGTAGCCTACAGGTTAAAATTGCCACCTGTTGAGATCTAATAGTGGAGTTATCCAGTCACTGTGCTAAGATGTTAACAATATGCTTCTTTGTTATAAAATGATTTAATCAAAATGTAAAATTTGCAAAACAAACAAAGCCTAACTAAAATTTCAAAGAGGGCTGACCTGATAGTTCTCAAAGTCTCGCACGTGCACCTCTGAGCCCCCACTATGCAGGATAGACATCTCCTCAGCACTCAAGTCTATTCTGTAGAGACCTGCAACACAAAGGTTTAATTTTATTAGTTGAGTCGTGTCCACAAGGCAGAGTCTGATGATGTACCGGTAACACACTACAGTATATACCCAATGGGACTCATGTGGAAAATCACCCTGGTCAAGGTCGTGGGTCAGCCAGGCTATGGCTGCTAATCTATACCAAACTCCCTATCTCCTTACTCAAGGGAGACATTAACAGCATGAAGTGCTATGAAAATCATTCCATGATCTGAGCTGGGATCTTGGGACCAATGGGTGAGACTCGAATAATTATGCTCTCCACTACACCAGCATACTGGTTAACCCGGGAACTGCGGGAAGACTCTTAAGAGTTCCCCCGGCGGACTGCGGGAAGACTCTTAACCCGGGAGCTGCGGGGAGACTCTTAAGAGTTCCCCCGGCGCACTGCGGGAAGACTCTTAAGAGTCAGAGAAAATAAAAATCAACTTTTGACATCGAAAAAAAAAAAAAATTTATATTTTTTTTTTTTATTTTTTTATTTTTTTTGGCCCCTGGGCCATGCAAAATCTCAGTCCTCTACCTCCCCTCCTTCCCCACTTTCCTCCTCTCCTTCAGTTATCACCTATTTTCCCTGTTATTCCCTTATTCTGAGGTATATTTTCGTGCTAACATTAGAAATCCGATTGGAGGGTGTGGTCATCACTGATAGCAAGCGAGTGCAAGAGAGAGAGAGAGAGTATCGATCGACTGTGTCTCAGTGGCCTTGGGGGAAATTGGCGGGAAAGCAGATTGCCTCACCCATACATTATACAACTCGCGGGCTATATCTCCGATTTTGACCATCCAAACGCTGTTTTCACTCGTTTTATTGTTGTTTCAGGTTAATACCTTTATAATCAACCCATAATAGGCGCATATGGATAAATATTAATGCTATTAATGGCACAATGAATATTTTAGTGACGGAAACACCTCAAATACGTCAGCACAGGGGGACGTTTCCAATTACCCCCATGCGCACTTCAGAGGTTAAGAGTCAGGGGAAAACAAAATCAATTTAAAACACCAAAAAAAAAAAAAAAAAATGTATTTATTTTTTTATTTTTTTATTTTTTTTTGCCCCTGGGCCATGCCAAATATCACTCCTCCACCTCCCCTCCTTCCCCAGTTTCCTCCCCTCCTTCAGTTATTACCTATTTTCCCTGTTATTCCCTTTTCCTGTGGTCTATTTTCGTGCTAACATTAGCGAGTTGGTAGCAGGGCATTGTCATCACTGTTAGCAAGCGAGTGCAAGAGAGAGAGAGAGAGTATCGATCGACAGTCTCTCTCCAGAGGTGGAGGAAAGTGGTGGGCTGGGAGGTTGCCTCAGCCATACATTGTGTAACTCCCGGCCTGTATCGACGATTTTGACCATCCAAACGCTGTTTCCACTTGTTTTATTGTTGTAACAGGTTAATACAATTATAATCAACCTATAATTTTTTTTTTTTTTTTTTTTTTTTCTATATTCCAACTTACTTCCTCTCGGGCATAGGCTGAGAGCCTTAACATTCACCGCTTTACAATGAACAGTGAAGCCCGTGAGGTCTTGTTCCAGTCTAGGGAGTGAGACATGTGAAGCACGTAGAGTACAACGAGCACCTGCCATCTTGCCTTCACATGAGGCACGGTCCTCACTCATGGCCCGAAACGACCCCATCTCTGAAGCCACCTCGTTCCCGTGCTTCACTGTCTCACCCCATACACTCGGACTCTCACACTTACACACACACAACGCCACCTGTTGAGCAGATAACTCATAGGCGCATATGGATAAGTATTAATGCTATTTATGGTAAAATAAATATTTTAGTGATGGGAACAGCTCAAATACGTCAGCACAGGAGTGTGGTGTCTCATACCCCCCATACGCACTTCAGAGGTTAAGACACTAATTTAAAATTTAGGATTAAAATATATGTCTTTATTGGAAGGTGAAACTTGCATCAAAGTTTATATGAATGTGCACTGACTTAGCTTTGAATTATTCCTAAAAGGCCTACAGCTCCAGTAGTTCATTGGATAGAGGTATTCAGGGAACCACAATACTACTGTGAATTTTGGAAATGAGTCATTGGAGTTGGTGGACAAGTTTTGTTACCTAGGAAATACCATCTCTGCCGGTGGTGGGGCCGAGGCTGCCACTGTCGCTATAATTGGATGTGGCTGGGGGAAGTTCAGAGAACTACTGCCAATTCTGACCATGAAAAAATGCCTCTCCCCCTGAAGGGAAAGGTGTATGCCTCACGTGTTCGAAGTGCAATGACGTATGCCTCAGAAACATGGGCCGTTAAAGTAGAGGATGTCAACAGAATGGAACGTAAGGAGATGAGAATGGTGAGATGGATGTGTGGGGCCAGGCTGCAGGATAGAATAACAAATGTTGAGCTGAGGAGACATTTAGGTATAAAGAGTATTGGCAAGGTGATGCGTACAAGTAGACTGGGATGGTATGGACATGTGGAGAGAATGGATGAACAAAATTGGGTGACAAAATGCAGGTCTGTGATTGTGGAGGGAGCTGCACCAAGGGGTGGACCGAGGAAGACCTGGGATCGGACTATACGTGCCGATCTCAAATCCAAAAACTTGACAAGTGAAGCAGCCCTAAACCTAAGACGTGCGCATGGGGGGTATGAGACACCACACGCCTGTGCGCACGTATTTGAGCTGTTCCCATCACTAACATAATTATTTTACCATAATTAGCATTAATACTTATCCATATGCGCCTATTTTACGTTGATTATAAAGGTATTAACCTGTTACAGCAATAAAACAAGTGGAAACAGCGTTTGGATGGTCAAAATCGGCGATACAGGCCGGGAGTTACATAACCAAAGGCTGAGGCAACCTCCCTCCCCTCCACTCCTCCCCAAGTCTGGAGAGAGATTGTCGATCGATACTCTCTCTCTCGCTTGGTAACAGTGATGACAACGCCCTGCTTGCAACTCGCTATGTTAGCACGAAAATAGACCACAGAATAAGGGAATAACAGGGAAAATAGGTGATAACTGAAGGAGGGAGGGGGAAGTGGGGAAGGAGGGGATGTGGAAGAGTGATATTTGGCATGGCTCAGGGGCAAAAAGAAAAAAAAAATCATTTTTTTTGGGGTTTTAAATGGATTTTTTTAGGCCCAGGATCTTAAGAGTCTTCCCGCAGTCGCCCGGGGAAACTCTTAAGAGTCTTCCGGCACTTGCCGGGTTAACAGGGTTGCCTGGAACGCCGCCATTAGGACAAGAGACTGAAACTGCACGTATGTGTGGAGCACTCAGTCTTAAAATGTTATGTATGTATGAGAGTATGGCTAAATCTGTGTGTAGCCAATGACAATTCAACAGGAGGCATAGTCACCACTGGGCCCCAAATGAAGTGAACTGCTCTGAAGAACAATCAGCAATTGTCAAGCAGTTAACAGGATACAGGAAGTTGTATATAGTTCTGACTCGCTACAAGTAGGGTTATGGATAATTTGTAATTACCTGTAAGCTATAATAATAATAATAATAATAATAATATTTATTCAGTTAGCAATTTACAGAGTTGGTACCACATAGTTTGTTATAAATATGACATGTACCAGCCTTGCATAATTCCAACTAAGGATAGCCCAATAAGGCCGTTAGGCGTATTTCCATTGGGGTCCTTGTGGGATTAGGTGTAGGTGATATGATAAACTATTAACTAACCATCAGTACAATGTCAAGCCACAATATCCAAGAGGTATCCATACTACTCCCCGGTGATGAAGGCATTCTCCTTTAACATGATGACCGGAGTGAAAACAGATTTAGCCCAAATGTCTTATGGTAATATAGTTCTGGCTTGTTAACCCGGGAGCTGCGGGGAGACTCTTAAGAGTTCCCCCCGCGCACTGCGGGGAGACTCTTAAGAGTCAGAGAAAAAAAAAATCAACTTTTGACATCGAAAAAAAAAAAAAAAATTTTTTTTTTTTTTTTTTTTTTTTTTGGCCCCTGGGCCATGCAAAATCTCAGTCCTCTACCTCCCCTCCTTCCCCACTTTCCTCCTCTCCTTCAGTTATCACCTATTTTCCCTGTTATTCCCTTATTCTGAGGTATATTTTCGTGCTAACATTAGAAATCCGATTGGAGGGTGTGGTCATCACTGATAGCAAGCGAGTGCAAGAGAGAGAGAGAGTATCGATCGACTGTGTCTCAGTGGCCTTGGGGGAAATTGGCGGGAAAGCAGATTGCCTCACCCATACATTATACAACTCGCGGGCTATATCTCCGATTTTGACCATCCAAACGCTGTTTTCACTCGTTTTATTGTTGTTTCAGGTTAATACCTTTATAATCAACCCATAATAGGTGCATATGGATAAGTATTAATGCTATTAATGGCACAATGAATATTTTAGTGACGGAAACACCTCAAATACGTCAGCACAGGGGGACGTTTCCAATTACCCCCATGCGCACTTCAGAGGTTAATGGGAGGGTTGAGAGTGAGTAATACGACATATTGGTGCCTTTCTTAATCTAATTTAGGCTATTAGTAGATGTCTTTACTCAGTTAATTTTTCTATCTTACTTAGGCTACCAGGTGGGTGCCCAACCCCGAAAGGGGTTGAAATAGGGGAGCTATCCCCCCGCCAAAAGCGGCTTTCTAGGACCTTTCCTAGCTGATGCTGAGAGGATTGGGTTCTAGTCATGCGGTGATGGGCTGGTCTATCAGAGTGAGAACTGAGCGATCTCTGCCATACCCGTAGCCACTGGCGGGCACGATTTCCACTAATCAGCTAACCGCTAATAGCGAAGCTAAATATTTTGTGAGCTGGTTAGCTTTTAAGCTAACGGACTAAAACAAATTTTGGACAAACTGTATTTTAGGTCACGTATGGGATATAATGTTCTAAATGTATACTATAGCTTTGTATTAGAGTATTAGTCACCACAATATATGTCTTTACCGCTGCATATTAAATTATTTTTCCTTAGACTTTGTGGGTTAAATAAGGGTGATGGCGACCATCTTGGATCAGCTGAGAACTAATATTTTTATTTATTTTACCGTAGTTTTAGTAATTTGTCATATTCTATATCAATACTAACCCTGCGGGGGTTAACCTAACCCCAGGTTAGGTTAGGTTGTTAGGTTAGGGTAATGACAAAATATGGTTTTAGGGGGCATGTTTTAATATTTCAAAATAATGGGTAAATATGAATTTCCAGAAGGAAAAACACCTTAAAACACACTAATCAATGAAGGAACTGATGAGAAAAAGGATTATAATACAAAAAACACATACGTGACCTGAAATCCAATTTGACCCAAATTTTCTTATGATCTTTAGAGCATAGAGATTCAATATTTATCTTCAAATATATCAACAAAATTTGTGGTATTAAAATAACATTGAACCTAGCAACTTTCCTACTATTGATGTGAGACTAATGGGACGATAACTAGATGCTATTTTTGAAAATAAAAACTATTGTGGAAAATTTGGGGAAAGACTCGAGACCGACCTACCCAAATGTCTTACCTTCGACAATTTGCCCCTCCTACAATCTTCCAGGTCTAAGAATAGAGATTACGACGGAACATGCTGATATATAATGTTCTGTGAGACACGTTATTGAGGTCCTAATGCTATTAACCTCTCGGCTGCGCATGGGGGGTATGAGACACCACACTCCTGTGCTGACGTATATGAGCTGTTCCCATCACTAACATCGTTATTTTACCATAAATAGCATTAATACTTATCCATATGCGCCTATTATAGGTTGATTATAAAGGTATTAATCTGTTACAACAATAAAACAAGTGGAAACAGTGTTTGGATGGTCAAAATCGGCGATACAGGCCAGGAGTTACATAATGTATGGCTGAGGCAACCTCCCTGCCCTCCACCCCTCCCCTTGTCTGGAGAGACACTGTTCCGCAATAGTCTCTCTCTCGCTCTTTCCCACGCTTGGTAACAGTGATGACAACGCCCTGCTACCAACTCGCTAATGTTAGCACGAAAATATACCACAGAATAAGGGAATAACAGGGAAAATAGGTGATAACTGAAGGAGGGGAGGTGGAGGAGTGATATTTGGCATGGCCCAGGGGCAATAAAAAAATAAATAAAAAAACAAACAAAAACAAAATTGTTTTGGGGTGTTTTAAATGGATTTTTTAATAGCCTTACTCTTAAGAGTCTTCCCGCAGTCCGCCGGGGGAACTCTTAAGAGTCTTCCCGCAGTTCCCGGGTTAACCAATGGACAGCTCATAAATGGAGAAAATATAAGGTCAAGTTGAGGGAGGGGGGGTGGGGTATAAAGGGAGGAAGGAGTGGAGGATGCGCTACAGGGAGATACAGTCAACCCTCGAATGTGCGGACTAATAGGGGGGGACCCTTGTCCGCACATTGAAAAAGTCCGAACATTGGAAATACATTGATAGGGTGTGTCACAAAACCTTATTTGAAAACTTAGTTAACAGGGGAGTGCCTAGCTATATTGTTAGGATACTTATTTTCTGGTATGCTAATCAAAAAATGTGTGTAAGATGGGGCAACATCCTGTCAGGCTCTTTCGCCGTAACCAATGGTGTTAGGCAGGGGGGGATATTGTCTCCGTATCTTTTCAACGTCTACATGGATGATCTTAGTCTGGAGCTGAACAAGACTCGCACTGGGTGCTGTATTGGCAGCACCATTGTAAATCATCTCATGTATGCTGATGACCTAGCCTTAATCGCGCCCTCTGCAGCAGGACTGGATAAATTATTAAGAGTATGTGAAAAATTTGGAATCGAACATTCAGTCAAATTTAATCCTATAAAGAGCAATATCATAATATTTAAATCTAACCTATTGAAATCAAAGCTACCTAAATTCCATTTGTATGAAGAAATTATAGAAGAAGTAAGTAAAGTAAAGTATCTAGGACACTATATTTCAAGTGATCGCTCAGATGATGAGGATATGGGTCGTCAGCAAAGGCAACTTTACATGCAGGGAAATTCAATATTAAGAAAATTTCATATGTGCACATGGGATACAAAAATAACATTGTTCAACTCCTACTGCTCACCAATGTATACAGCACAACTATGGTGGAACTATAAGAAAATGACAGTGAATAGACTAAGTATCTCATATCACAATATCATGAAAATGTTTCTGGGGCTCTCAAAATATGAGAGTACAAGTACGCTATGTGCCTATATGAACTTACACTGTTACCAATCACTCATTAGAAAGCTAACATATAAATTCATTCAGCGCCTTAACACTTTTGAGAACAGGATCATTAAAATGCTACAAACTCCAAGCATAGTGTACACCTCCAGGATCCAGGCACACTGGAGGAAGTTGCTCTATATTTAACCTTAAGTAATGATTTCAGGTCTGCTACTCCACAGAATTAGCATACCGGTACTGAACCTCATAGTGCAGTACAGTACCGATATTCCTATACTGTACTGTAGCAACATACTGTACCGGAAGCTAAATGATGTGAGGCATGGTACTGTACACAATTAGGACAGTGGTTTTGGTAACACAGTAGTTTGATGACCACTGTTTTTGGTTGAGGCAGTGCTGTGAACTACATGATAGCAAGCTGGGTATTTTTTAATTTATTTTTATTGTATGTAGCCTATGTACAGTAGCTTATATATATTTATGTTACAGTAAGGTATATATGGACCCCAGTATGGTCCCCTCTGTACTGTGTGAGTCTGAAATAAAGTATTATTATATATTATTATTATTACATTGGGAAAGAAACAAAAAAATATATATATCCCCGCCGCTGTAGGCCTACTCCCTCCCCTCCCCATCCCGGCCTGGACCCCATATTTGTCATTTGATAAATTTCACATAAAAAAAAAAAAAAAAAAAAAAAAAAAAAAAAAGGAAGGATATCCCCGCCGTTGTAGGCCTACTCCCTCCCCTCCCCGTCCCGGCCTCAACCCCGACCCCGTTACTGTGATGATGTTGATAAGCCTTATGCTACACCCTATTGATAATGCAAAACTATTGAACACACTTAAAAGTGTATGTTATTTATTAGTGGCCCCTCCATTATTGACGAACATGCCTATTACATAAGGCATCCTCTTCAAACACTAATCCGCCATAGTTTGAATCTACCGCGCAGAGCATTTAAAAACTGAGGAGCCTTCATCATGAGCGCACGCGACCTCACTCATGGCTTCAGTCATTATGAATTGGGTTCTCACTACGAAAAAACTTCGTAAAAAATAAAAAGAAAAAGAAAATAAGAATAACTATCCAATAAGCTTTCCATCATATCGTGGATGTACTTGTGTGGATCTTTGACCAGACGCTGATTCAGGCGTCATTCTTCCTTCTCTGCTCTGCGCTCACCCCGCCCGGACGTGTCTCCCCACGCTCCGCTGGTTCCACAGTTGCTGCGTCCCTAGTGAGTTTTTTCTCATTTGTTTACTCCGGGATGTATCGAGTAAGGTTAGGATATGCGTAGCAGGAGTGTCCTGGGCTGGTTGCCCGCAGTGCAGTGTATTTTGGGTCGTGTGTTTGGGGCATCTATTTCGGATGTACCCTCGTGGTCCTGTTTTGGACGTGTGAACTTTTCACAGTTAGTTAGCTTGTGATGCAGGCGGCTTTCATTACGCGCTTTTGGCTGCCTTCTATCTTTCTGATGAGGTAGCGTTTGTTTTGCTGACGTACCCCGCGTATTTTTCTTCACTTAGTGAAGTTTTTTCTGGGTCCCGAGTCAGTCTTCCCTTTGCCGGAAGTTATTGCTACAGTGGTGTGTTGGCGGTGTTTCCTGTTGTGATATTTCCAGTGCTTTTGTTTATATTTCAACGTTTTTGTGCCGTCTGCCTAGGCCTAGCCAGCCGCTCGTAGCTTTGCCACATGTACAAGTGTTATTGATTTATTTATAAATATGTACTACTGTGTCATGTGTTTCCTGGTTTAGTTGTGTATTGGCTAATTCCACGGACTATTTATGTTTCCTGGATTAGTTGTGTATTGGCTAATTCCACGGATTATGTTTGTGGGCCCTAGGTTAGTTGTGTTTTGGCTATCTCTCGGGTCCTATGTACGTTTAGATGGTTTCTGGACGGGGTGGGTTACTTTCCGGCGGGTTTTTCTCGGTTACACCATGAAAACCCCGGCCGAGAGCCGAGTTTTGGCCACGCGTGGTTTCAAAACAGGCTTGTGTCCCCGGCGAGTTGGTGTCTGTGGCTCTCCAGGACTGCGTCTCTGTGATGGTGCCTGTTTCAGGCTCCCTTTGATTCCCGGCGGAATGGCTGTACCCATCTAACATTGTTCATGCGGACATATGTTATGAAGTTTTTCTACCCGGTTTTACAAACCAAAGGAAAAACCTAGCTGTTGTTGTGGGCTTTCCTCCCCGGCGATCTTTTACAAAGAAGTGGGGATAGGAACTTATGGGGTTAACGTTTAAACATCAGATCTCACCCGGCGGGTGCACCTTGGTAGGGTGGGATGAACGAATTGGTAATTCAGTTTAGTTAACCGGTCCATTTAGTGATACTGTATCGCCGCCTTCACACATACGGCGATCGAAGGTTCAATTAGGGTTAACATCTTTTTCATAAGTTTTTCACACCCGGCGGGTGCTCCTGGGAGGAGGAAATAAGGAATTTACAATTCAATTTAGTTAACCAAATAATTGAGAGATACGATTAGTGTATCGCCGCCTTCAACATACGGCGATCTATATGACAATTCGTTAGAAGTCAGATCTCGTATCAGCCTGCCCAGTGTTATTCTGCAAAATAATTCAGGGGCCGGCGTCTTTGTGGGGGGTTGTTTTCCAAAATTGAATCTTGAAACAGTCACCACCAGAAAGACTATGTTTATAAACGCCATACTGGTCTTTTATATTTGTCAGAGGGTATTCTTAACTTTCTTAAAGACATGTCTAGATATTCGTAAATTTTTATAGAACCCCGCCGCGTAACGAGCTGCGATCGTTGTGACATTACGTCTCGTTACCCGGCGGGTTATTAACACTTGTGTGCGAACATGTTGGGTTAACCTTATGAGCATTAATTCCTGGAAATTTTCTTTTTTCCAGGGCTGGGCTCCGGCGGACCAATACAGAACCTGCAGTAGTTTTCCCACCAGTCTCTGTCATGGCTACCTTTGCCCCAGTTTTTGCTTTATGCATTACTCCAACCTGTGCTGGTATCCCTCTTTTTGCGCACACTCTTTGTATCAAGTGTGTTAAATGTCTAGACCGTTCAAGGGATCTGTGGGTGATGCGCAACTGTTCCTTTTGCTCCCAACTCAGTGTAAAAGTATTAAAAGACAATGATAAGACCGCAGCGGTCGCCTTACGAGAAGTTAGACAACAAATGGCAGCTTATACTACTATTGTGGCTCATAAGTCACTTCAATGTGATAACGTCCCACTTTGGGATAGGCTTCTAATTGAGCACCCTCCCCCTAAACGTTCCTCTCGAGTAACTATCCGTAAGCTGGCGGAGACTGGACAGGGTTCTGTGTCATCTCCTGCCCCAGGTGCTTCAAAACGTCAACGTGAGCCTACACCCCCGGCGGCAGCCTCCTCGTCTCGGGCGAGATCTAGGTCTAGGTCACCACTTAGACACCAGCCACCCAGTCTTGCCTCTTCACCATCGAGCAAGAAGAGTAAGACGGAAGGTTCCACCAGTGGTCACGGCGATAAATCCTCTAAATCAACGAGTAGTTCACGGTCACACCGCAGCCATAAATCTTCAAGAAAGGATTCCCATGATAGAAAGGCCTCCCGACATTCGCCGGAATCTAGTACTTCTCGTCATACCTCTACCCCAGACAGAGCTAGTGTTCGGTCTCAGGGGTCCAGTGTAGTGCCTGTACCTAAAGAGGATTTACCTATTATCATTTTAACCCTGGATTTGGAGAGTTCAGGGAGCTCAGTGGTTGAGTGTTTCGGACTCCCAAGGGAGTGTAGGCCAAGGCCTAGGTGTTTGGCATTATTCTCGACCAGTGTCTGACCACCCACTTCCGGCTCAAACTATTCACACAGTGGCTGACGTCCACCGGGACGCGGCGATCCCATCCTCTATTCCTGACTTATCTTGGCAACAAGATGGTACCCCAGCTTCGGCGGAATCCTCTCATGAGGAACAGGATGATAAAGACGAGGTTTCAATTATATCAGATATGGAAGTGCAAGAGTCGGGTTCAGGCTTAGACGCCGCACAAGATCTTATTGATTCACCATTGAGTACATCATCAGATAAATTTGTCACAGCACAGGAAATTGATGGGCTACTAGTTAATGCATTATCTAAATTTTTTGGCCAACAGCCGGAAACTCCTACGGTGGACCTGGGAGCTCCCACGACAAGCTCTACGGTACGGCCTCTGATGACTTCTATTGCTTTGACTCAGATCCCTCACCCTCCCTCTATGTCACCATCGGTGGTCACTAGGCCTGCTACGGCGGCATTGACCACTTCGAATGTAAGGGTTATAACGGATGTCAATCCGCCCCCATTAGACAAAGCTCCTCTCAGAAAGGTAGCTATGCCCTTGCTTTACGGACCAGACGAGTCATGGGTCCTTTTGACCCCCACTAAGCCAGAGCTCGCCCAACCTACCTTGTCAGGGGAACTCCCAGTGCTGCAGGAATGGGTCGTCCAAGGCAATAAATCTAAGAAATTAAGGGCCTTGGATACTTTGGGGAATGTATTGGATGTCAATGTCAAGGCTATACCTAGTTATTATCACCAGGACTATTTTGTTTATACTGCTAAACCTGCTTTACCCTCTGCCTCAGCTTCAAAATTGTTTTCTGACTGGTCTAAGCATGATGGGTTTAATGACATTAAGACACTGTCAGCTCTCA
Source organism: Paralithodes platypus (assembly GCA_032716605.1). Classification (NCBI taxonomy): domain Eukaryota; kingdom Metazoa; phylum Arthropoda; class Malacostraca; order Decapoda; family Lithodidae; genus Paralithodes; species Paralithodes platypus. The sequence goes on along the minus strand of CM064485.1, from coordinate 22,818,828 downwards.
CTCCAGAACTCGATTTGCAAACCGTCACAGACGCAGCCGCTAATCCAGTCTTGAAGGTGGGGCAGTTGGGTCCAGGACCTTGGGTGGAATGGGAGACAGAGGCTCAAAACTTTGCGACCACATTTACTTCCAAAACTTCCCACCAGATCCCTCAAGATACTTATTCTTGGTTCTCCATGCCAGTGTGTTCTGCCGGCGGAGTCCCTTCAGCTTTGTTTGCCTTCTTAGCTGCCCCTAAAATTAATCTTTGTGAACTAAAAGACCCTTTCACTGCCCCTACCCCAACTCACCTAGACCGAGAATTTAGGCTACGGGGGAAAGCTTTTCGCCTGTTCTCCCAATACGTAGTGTCACAACAGGTTGCAAAGTCATTGCTCCGGTCCACTCAGGCAATCGCAGACGCGGATGCCAGAAGGTCGGTCGAACTGTCCCGGCGACTGCTTCTTCAGTCGTCCATCCAATCATTGGGTGACATACGCACAGCCTTGCTTGAGGCGGTACGAGCGAGACAAGATCTCAGAATGTCCTTGGTACGGAAGCTTCCTGATCGCATTGCGAATCAGGTGGTCATGTTACCAGTGCTCATTCCCTCTTTAATGTCCCCTGAAGTGTGGCGAACAGTTTTTAATATGGCTCAGGCCTTTAAACATAGTCTCACCCCTTCTAAGAAACCTGCCTTTAACTTCCCCAAACCCAAGCCAGTCGCTAAGGCTCAGCCGGGGGGATCTAAGCCCTTTTATCCACCTAAGTCCTCCTCCCCTCAAGGTCAGTACAGGCATAGACAGGGTAGGTTTTCAGGTCAGAGAGGACGCGGCTATCATAAGCCAGGTCAGGGCCCGTCTTCTGCCAACGCCAGCCAGCCGGCGAAGCGTCCACCACCACCAACTCCACCACCATCAAAAAACTAAAGTCTCTCTCACTCCCGGTGCCAGTCTCAAGGCCGGCGGATCCGAGGGTAGTACAGCCGGCGAACCCTTGTCTGCTAACTGGGTCGTTCCGAACGTGTCACCAAGCATGGCCGTTAAACACTTGGGCACGGATGGTGGCACGCAAAGGCATCACTTGGCAGTGGCTCCGGCGACCTCGCTTACATCAGCCGACAACGGCGAATCTAGTTTCTTTAGAGGTGGAGTCACTGGTCCAGGAAATGATTGCCAAGAATGTCATCATCCCAGTCCCTCCAAATTACCCAGTATTCACGTCCAAGCTATTTTTGGTTCCCAAAAGGGACAGTGTTCAGATGAGACCGGTCGTAGACCTATCGTATCTGAACCTTCACATTCACAACGAGTCATTCCGAATGTTAACAGTACACCAAATCAGGCTAACACTTCCGCCGGGAGGTTGGATGTGTTTCCTAGACCTGACAGACGCTTATTGGCACGTATCGGTAAACAAAAGATTTCAAAGGTTTCTGGCCTTACGGATCAGGCATCAAAATTTTGTTTTTCAGAGGATGCCATTCGGTTTGAACCTGGCACCTCGATTATTCACGAAATTAGTCCGGCAAGCTCTGATGCCATTGTTAAAGCAAGGAATCAGAATTTTGTGGTACCTAGACGACTGGCTGGTGGTGGCAGAGACAGAGCAATTATGCATCAAACATGTCAACATAACTTTAAATCATGTCAAAACTCTAGGGTTCAAGGTAAATCTGGTAAAGTCAAACCTTGTTCCCTCACGAGTGGTTCAGTGGATAGGGCTGGTTTGGGACACAGCTGCTCTCACTCTGAGTCAGAGTGTGGACAATCGAAACAGGTTTCGCAGGAAACTGTTCATGTTTCTTCACAGTCTGACTACGACACGGAGGATCTGGGAGTCTCTGGTCGGCTCTCTCAACTGGATTCAACTAACTGTAATGTTGGGCCGGTTGAAAGTAAAACGTTTAATATTGGAGGGCAACAAATATTTCCCACTCTTACCGGGGAAAATTATGGCCCATACCAAAATTAATCCACACCTTACTAGCGGTCTGGGCGAAGAGGGAAATGTTGCACTCAGTAATGTCATGGACCTCTCCTCCGCCAACGGTATGGGTAGACACGGATGCGTAAGGCACAATAGGTTGGGGTTTTCAATCAAACCAGGGGCACCAGGGTCAGGGGCTTTGGTCCCACTTAGAAATCTCCCACATCAATGTCAAAGAATTACTAGTCCCCTTGTATTTCCTTCAGGCTCACGGCTCTACTTTACGGGGCAAGTCGGTGGCCTTCAGAATGGACAATCTGAATGCAGTTCACTGTATTCAGAAACAGGGGTCAACGAGATCACAGAAGTTGCTAAACGTGTCGGAAGAGATTTTTACTCTAGCCAACAGGCTAGACATTTATCTTCACGCATCTTATCTCCCAGGCGTAGCAAACGTCTGGGCAGACGCTCTGTCCCGGCGACAGAGCACGACAGTAGAATGGGAGCTCAAGCAACCCATTTTCAACCTAATGATTGCAGAGCTCTACCATCCACAAGTGGATCTGTTTGCGTCCGAGGAGACTCACAAACTCCCTCTATACCTCACCCGCCGGACGAGAACGCCGGCAGGGGGGCCAGACGCCCTAGTGACAGACTGGAACAGATGGAGCTCCATCTATCTGTTTCCGCCGCCAGACGCGTCACTAATGTGCCACGTAGTGAACAGACTACGAGATTATCGAGGCTTAGTCTCGCTAATCGCGCCCCTGTGGCCGGCGCAGTTATGGTACCAGCAATTAAAGACGTGGTGCCCGCACCCGGTGTCGTTCCCGGTCGAGTATTTCCACTTAGACACGATTGGCAACCTAGCGACCTCGCTGACTTTTGCATTATGGACATTCAGGAGGCCAAGTGGCTAGCACCATATGGTAGAGATGTGACCAATAAATTAATAAATCAATATACTCAGTCTACGAAACGACAGTATCAATCACATTGGCAATCCTTTACTTCTTGGATCATTAATACAGAACAAACTGTGCCCTCAGTGGCGTTAGTTTTTAATTATTTGAATTATCTGTTTGAGCAGAAACGTTTATCTGTGGTAACGTTAAAAAATCACTTAACTGCGATTAGAGTGCCCTTTTTAGACCTTACAGGTCTCTCCATACCGGTAGCGGAGGAAACAGGTTTTATGAGAGCATGTTTTAAGCTCCGCCCACCTCCCCGTCAGCTCATGCCTACTTGGTCTCTGGACAAAGCATTGTCTTTACTTCACTCTCGTCTGTACCAAAATACTGCAGATTTTGCATTACTCTTAAAAAAGGCTGTATTCCTTTTGGCTTTGGCCACCGGGAACAGAGTGTCTGAGCTGGCGGCGATGAGCAACACACCTAATTGCCTTAGGTTTGGTAGACTTAATGAATGTCTTCACATTGCACCTTCCCCAGGATTTGTAGCCAAGAATGAGCACAGTGCACACGTGTTTTCGGAGTTCACTGTGCCGGCGTTAAAAAGGGGAAAGGTGCACCATAATCTATGTCCAGTGCAAGCTCTAACCAAATATTTGAGGGTAGCTCCTCTAAACCCCCAAGGTGCTTTGTGGGTAGCAAGTACGGGTAAACGCTTACTGAAACGGAGATTGGCTTTTCTTTTGGTCGAAGTCATTAAAGAGAGTAATCCCGGCGTTGTGGGTAGGGCCCACGATTTACGCAAATGGGCAGCCTCTTTACGTTTCCTGAATTTTTTTTCAGTAGAAGATATTACGTCCACACATTTGTGGGCTTCTAATCATACGTTTTTGACTAGATACTTGTCAGTTGCTCTAGACAAACCTTCCTTACCATGTATAGCTTTAAGGCAGAGGGTCTAGGTGGCCCTTCAGTCACTTTTGTTTACTTTCAAGAAAAAAGTGGGGGGGGGGGGGTGCAGTCAATGTAATATAGGACACCCTAGACCCAGCCGGAGTGTAAGAGCTGTGATACAAATTATGGATAATGTGATATGAAAATTTCTCTGTTCTATTCAGGGGGAGAAATTGTGCTAGTACAATGTTAGTACAAACAACAGGGTTGTTATAGTAGTTTTAGCTGTGAAAACAATTTAGTATTAAACAGTGGAGATATTTTGTAAACTATTTCCACGAATATTATGAGGTTATATGTGCACATGTAAACTTATAACTTGTTATTTTTGTCACCACTCGTTGAGTGGGGTGCCTTTGTAACTACAGATCTGTTCACAGAATCTCCAGAGTTACCCTTTTTTGTCAAGCAGGCTTCTTTGAAGCACGCACCTGCTTGAACCCCTTTTTTGTATATATATGGGCTGCGCCATGTTTAAATATATTTTCAAAGTAAGAATACTATGTGGTTGTTTGATTATCTGCTTTTCTAGAGTTATGATATGATTACGAATGTCCCCCTCCAGTCTTAGAAATCAGGCATGTTCGTCAATGATGGAGGGGCCACTAATAAATTATAGGTTTGACTCCTGTAAGGAGATAAAGAAAACCTAATATTTAGTAGTGGCCCCGTAATCATTGACGACTGGGGCCCTCCCGACCATCCCCTTCCCATTCGTTGATGTATTAAGGATTTTGGTTTACTTGATATGTCAGTGAAGGAAGAATGACGCCTGAATCAGCGTCTGGTCAAAGATCCACACAAGTACATCCACGATATGATGGAAAGCTTATTGGATAGTTATTCTTATTTTCTTTTTGTTTTTATTTTTTACGAAGTTTTTTCGTAGTGAGAACCCAATTAATAATGACTCAAGCCATGAGTGAGGTCGCGTGCGCTCATGATGAAGGCTCCTCAGTTTTTAAATGCTCTGCGCGGTAGATTCAAACTACGGCGGATTAGTGTTTGAAGAGGATGCCTTATGTAATAGGCATGTTCGTCAAAGATTATGGGGCCACTACTAAATATTAGGTTTTCTTTATCTCCTTACAGGAGTCAAACCTATAATTTGGTCTCTATATAATCTGTGAATCATTTCCGATATGATGGAATTAAAGAACAAATTTTTCCACCAACTCATAATCAGCAAAAATTACACAAATGTCAATTAAAAATATGTTACAATATTTCCCAATCAATTTGTGTAGACACACTTTCAAGGCGAAAATAAACCGTGGGAAAAAAACCCCAATACAGTAAATAAATAAAATAAAATCTCCCGACGCTCGGAACTCGAAGACGGGGGAATATTCGTTGTTGACTGTATCTTATTTCTTCTTTATGTGCTGGAAGGATATTATATTTTTCAATTCCATCGCATTAGAAATGATTCAAAGATTACAAAAAGTCCAAATAAGACATAGTTATGTTAATATATAAGGGAGTTACGTAGATGCATTAGAGAGATAGATAGATAGAAAGAGAGAGTTGCAGAGGGGGAGTGAGCAATAAACAGAACTATTATGAGACGGACTTAATTGGTTCTGAAAAGACAAAGGAGACTTTTTTATTGACTCTTTTTCATGTTATTTGTGTGCTAGAAGGATAATATTGTTTTCAATTCCATCGCATTAGAAATGATTTATAGATTACAAAAAGTCCAAATAAGACATAGTTATGTTAATGTATAAGGGAGTTAGTTAGATGCATTAGAGAGATAAATAGATAGAGAGAGAGTGGCTAGGGGCGAGCGAGCGATAAAATACTAACATATATGAGACGGACTTATGTTTCTGAAAGACAAAGGAGACATTTTTATTTACTCGTTTTAATTTTATTATTTGTGTGTTAGAAGGGTAATATTGTTTTCAATTTCATCGTATTAGAATTGATTCATAGATGAAAAAAAAAAAAAAATAAGACATAGGCCTAGTTATGTTAATGTATAAGGGAGTTAGGTAGATGAATTAAAGAGATAGATAGATAGATAGAAAGAGAGTTGCAGAGGGGGAAGTGAGCCGAACTATTAAAATACCGGACAACTTTTAAATTAACGATCTTTTGCCCGATTTGTCCGGTCTTTTTGGGACTTGTCCGCATCATCGGTTGTTCCGCACAAACCGAAGTCCGGTCAACTGGGGTCCGCCCATACGAGGGTCGACTGTACTACTATTTTCTGTCATCCAATTTTGAGAAATTTCCTGGCATTGGCACGGTATTTGAAGTGTTCGGTAATAGGAGCACTAACACTCCCCGCCTACTATATAAAGCGCTTACACAATACCGAAATAGTGACCCATGCTACTTAACCCTTACACCCCGGAAGGGCTCTTTAACGCCCATAAAAACCTCGGCCCGCGCAACCCGGAAGGGCTCTTGAACGCCCATTGCTTGCGTGAGTGCTTTCGAATGCCGCGCGTAAATTTTTGGTATCGTGGGAGGGTAGGTGGCGCCACCAGACGTAAACTACGCCACAGCATCAGTATCTACCCCGACGCCATCATGGATAGTACGCCAAATAGTGATTCCGCTGTGTCCGATACCGTGCTTCCTACGACGCCCGTGCTAGTTCGTCGCGCCTTACCCCGACGCCATCGCCTAAATGTGTTATCTCCCGGAGGTATTGAGACGACATTGAGACTTTATGAGCGTGCTGATGCCAAGCATATTGTTGATGATGAAGGCAGTGACGACTCCAGTAATTATAAGTCGAGTGATTATGGCCATGAGAGTGACAAAGAAGAGCAATTCCTGGGATTTGCGAGAGAACATGAGTGATGAGAGTGATGAAGGTGATGTACCAGCTTTTGAGGAAGCTGTTTTACCTCAAGACGGTGAACTTGAGAGAGTGAGTGAGTGGGAGAGTTCAAGATCACTCTCCAAGTTTCGCATGAGTGACACGACCCCAAGCCCTTCGCCAGCTAAATCGCCTTTCAAGCTACACTTATATAAGAAGAAAATACTTGAAAAGGCGGCCGTGGCAGCTAGGGAACAAGCCAAAATACTTGGTGAGGATGAGGCTGTGAGTGAGGGTGAGCGTGGTGACCCTTCTCGCCCGCCATTGTCTCCCTTATCTACCCACGCCACCCAAGATGACCCGGATGACCCGGGTGCCCCGCATTCTTCCCCACCACCCCCACCACTGCCAAGGGTTGAGGACCCCCCACTTTCGGCCTATTTGCCTCCTAGGTCCCCCGACAGGAGACATACTGCTGCCGAAAAGGGGAAAGGCAGCAAATATGCCAAAAAAGGAAAGACAAGTAAGCGAGTTTTGTTCGAGGCTCCCGCGGCGTCCACCCCTGCCGGCCCCAGCCATACGCCCCCTGCAACTTTCCCCACGGTCCTCCCCACCTCTCCAGCCGAAAACATATGTTCCTGATGAAGTCTTTGAGCTCGCATCACCAATACCTGGGCCTAGTGACAGTGAAGCATTGCTTTCTGTCACTCGTCGCAGGCCAAGGAGCCCAGGACCTCGGGGGGACACAGCCTCACCTGCCACTCCTTCCCCACCTCGCCCACCCTCACGCCGCCCACGCATCACTCGTTCCCCGCCAGATTATGTGGGGGCCACTGATGATGAAGGGCACCTCTCTGAAGACTCTGGCCATGATTACATAGGTCCACCGTCAGGGCAAGATGACCACTCTGACGATGACTATATGGACATCGACGACCCTCGACCCATCCGCTTGGCCCGGCGTCGTGCTGCCCGTCGTGCTGGCCGACGCCCTCGCCGCCCTAGGGCGCGCGCGCGCCTCCCGAGTTGGCCGTGGGCGTGCTGGGCCACCAGCTGGAGCTCCTCGTCAGCGTAGACAAGACCCATTCTACGTTTTTCAGTGGCAAGACGTAGTTGATGGGAATGGATACAACCCTGATGTGCCAGCTTTTGATGAGGTACTGGAGGGTTCAGGCATTACCCCCAATTTTCCTGCAGGCCCCAATGCTCCACCACACGAACTATTTGAGGCCTTCTTTGATGAGGAGGTGGTAGGCTATGTTGTCAAAGAGACAAATAAGCAGCACCAATTCCAGGTCCACTTTTTGGGCAAGGTGACCAAGGGCCACATGAGGCAGTGGACCCCAGTGACTCATAAAGAGTTCATGGTGTTCCTGGCACTCACCATGCTAATGCCTCATGTCAAGAAGCATAGGTTGCCTGACTATTGGATCACCAATGATCTCATATCCACCCCTGCCTTCGGGAAATATATGTCTCGCGACCGGTACCTTGATATCCTCGCAGCGCTCCATCTTGTCACCAACCTTGACGTCCACCTCCCAGACAAGCTGTGGAAGATTAGGACATTGTACGAGATGATGCGAGAACGCTTCACCTCCTACTTGAAGCCCTTCCGCAAGGTCGTCATTGATGAGTCTCTTGTGCTGTTCCGGGGAAAACTCAGCTTCCGGCAGTACATCCCCTCAAAAAGACATCGCTTTGGCATAAAATTCTTTGTGCTGTGCGACTGCCAAACTGGCTATGTCCTGGACTTCCTGGTCTACAGCGGGAAGGAAGGGGACGTGCTTGTGGACCCCCTCATTGGCTTTGGCGGAGCAGTGGTGCAAGCCATGATGGACCGCTACTTTCACAAGAATCACGTCCTCTACACGGACAATTACTACATATTGTCTCCGTATCTTTTCAACGTCTACATGGATGATCTTAGTCTGGAGCTGAACAAGACTCGCACTGGGTGCTGTATTGGCAGGACCATTGTAAATCATCTCATGTATGCTGATGACCTAGCCTTAATCGCGCCCTCTGGAGCAGGACTGGATAAATTATTAAGAGTATGTGAAAAATTTGGAATCGAACATTCAGTCAAATTTAATCCTATAAAGAGCAATATCATAATATTTAAATCTAACCTTCTATTGAAATCAAAGCTACCTAAATTCCATTTGTATGAAGAAATTATAGAAGAAGTAAGTAAAGTAAAGTATCTAGGACACTATATTTCATGTGATCGCTCAGATGATGAGGATATGGGTCGTCAGCGAAGGCAACTTTACATGCAGGGAAATTCAATATTAGAAAATTTCATATGTGCACATGGGATACAAAAATAACATTGTTCAACTCCTACTGCTCACCAATGTATACAGCACAACTATGGTGGAACTATAAGAAAATGACAGTGAATAGACTAAGTATCTCATATCACAATATCATGAAAATGTTTCTGGGGCTCTCAAAATATGAGAGTACAAGTACGCTATGTGCCTATATGAACTTACACTGTTACAAATCACTCATTAGAAAGCTAACATATAAATTCATTCAGCGCCTTAACACTTCTGAGAACAGGATCATTAAAATGCTACAAACTCCAAGCATAGTGTACACCTCCAGGATCCAGGCACACTGGAGGAAGTTGCTCTATATTTAACCTTAAGTAATGATTTCAGGTCTGCTACTCTACAGAATTAGCATACCGGTACTGATCCTCATAGTGCAGTACAGTACCGATATTCCTATACTGTACTGTAGCAACATACTGTACCGGAAGCTAAATGATGTGAGGCATGGTACTGTACACAATTAGGACAGTGGTTTTGGTAACACAGTAGTTTGATGACCACTGTTTTTGGTTGAGGCAGTGCTGTGAACTACATGATAGCAAGCTGGGTATTATTTAATTTCTTTTTATTTTATGTAGCCTATGTACAGTAGCTTATATATATTTATATATATTTATGTTACTGTAAGGTATATATGGACCCCAGTATGGTCCCCTCTGTACTGTGTGAGTCTGAAATAAAGTATTATTATTATTATATATTATTATTATTATTACACGTCCCCCACTCTCTCAAAGTACCTGCATGAGCGCAAGACGGGGACTGTAGGCACAGTATGAGGGAAAAGGAAGGGCATGCCACCTTTCCCTCCAAAGACCAAAAAAGGTGATATGTTCAGGAAGAAGTCGGGGCCCATTCTGGCTATCCACTGGCATGACCAGCGGAAGGTCAACCTCCTGAGCACCATCCACAAGGGTGAAATGGTGGAGACTGGCAAGGTGGATCGCCGCACCCAGGCCAGGGTGACCAAGCCCGATGCTGTCCTGGACTACAACATCAACATGAGGCTGGTGGACAAGTCCGACATGCAGATAGGCTTCATTGACTGCCTGCGTACCTTGTGCAGATGGTACAAAAAGTTCTTTCTGCATATGGTGGACATGTCAGTTCTGAATGCCTACAATATACAAGCTTCGGAATGTGAACACACCCATGAAGTTCAATAGCCTGCGGAGGTTCCAAAAGCAGGTGTTGACGGAGCTCCTGGAGAAGTATGGTACGCCACAGAGGGCAGTGGCACATCCTGGGCCCGCCGTTACTGACCGCTTGCAGTGTGCATATTACATGAATAGGCACAGGCTTGGTTCCCAGCCTCAGAATGAATCAGGAAGAACGCAGCAGAAGTGGTGCCATGTCTGCTACAACAGCAGGCTGAGGGCGAGGTCAGGTAAAAAGTCCACCTTGGAGTGTGTGGAGTGCAAGGTGGCACTCTGTGCTATAGGGTGCTTCTTTGATTACCACTCCAAGCAGGAGTTCTAATAATCATAGTGAAAGTGACAAAGAAAAGGACAATATGTACAGTATATAATTATATATAGGCAAAAAGTGGAAGTAAACCAATTTATTGTTATACAAAAGTCATGTATTATGAGAAAATTGATACAAATACAATTACACCATAATAATATGTGAAAGTGACACATATGTATATAATAAGTGACATTCATATGATTAGAACCTATAGAAATATATAAATCAGTGAAAAAAGACACAATAAATTGTATATAAAACGTTTACAAAGCATATAACTAAGTGAAAGTGACACAAGACCTAATATTTGATGGCCAAAGTATAATAAACACCTGTGATAACGAATAATCAGTGCCTAATATAACAATAACCTACCTCAATTACTAATAAAATGTACGGTATCGAGTGAAAATGAGCAATATCAGTGACAGTGACACTCTCTAAAGCATATTTATCAAAGTGAAAGTGACACAAGACACAATATTTGATGGCCAAAGTATAATAAACACCTGTGATAACGAATAATCAGTGCCTAATATAACAATAACCTACCTCAATTACTAATAAAATGTACGGTATCGAGTGAAAATTAGCATTATCAGTGACAGTGACACTCTAAAGCATATTTATCAAAGTGAAAGTGACACAAGACACAATACTTGATGGCCAAAGTATAATAAACACCTGTGATAACGAATAATCAGTGCCTAATATAAGAATAACCTACCTCAATTACTAATAAAATGTACGGTATCGAGTGAAAATGAGCATTATCAGTGACAGTGACACTCTAAAGCATATTTATCAAAGTGAAAGTGACACAAGACACAATATTTGATGGCCAAAGTATAATAAACACCTGTGATAACGAATAATCGGTGCCTAATATAACAATAACCTACCTCAATTACTAATAAAATGTACGGTATCGAGTGAAAATGAGCATTATCAGCGACAGTGATACCCTAATAAACATACTTTATATAATTGGCCTCAAAATAACTATAAAAATATCAAATAAACATCACATTCTCAATATCAAACACTAAAATCGTCTAAGGGAGATAAACACTTTGGCGCGACGAGCGGCTAGGTGCGTCGTAGCCGTGGCCGGGGCGACGCATCCGAACGCGGGAAGAATTTGCCGCCGAAAAGCACTCGTCTTCCCGCTGTTACGATCCAGGTTCTCAAAGACACAGGGCTCTTCAACATTGGACTAGATAATGGCAAAAATGCAACAACGGTAACACTAGATCCAACCCCTGCCTTAAACACTGGAAAACAAAACACCATTACCGCCCTGAGTCGTGCCTGGACAACGAGGTATCCTATGACTCGGTAACTGGTGCACACACACTAGGCTGACGCTCGATGAAACAGCCTATTCTCAACAGTAAAAGATTACTCGATTAGGTTACACAAAGAAAAGATAGTTAACGTGATTAATTAACGTTACGGTAGATACTCAAATAACTGGCACTCCTGTATTAAAGAAAGTGCAATGCTAGTCCTGCAACATCAACTGGAAACTTCTGAAATAAGTCTGATGCTGGGAAGATGTTCGTAAAGAATCTTGAACAATTATAATGCAGAATACGGGTCACAATAAATGCTAGGACATATAGTAATAATAGGCAGGCGAATAATAAAGACTCCGCAAAGGTAGTAATGCTCGACAACTAAAGAAATGCTTCGTGACACAACGCAACAGCCTACTCGGGTTGTGCAACTCAACAACAACCTCGGCTCAACAGTGCAGTGAATAATAATGTAGCATACATATAATAATGGGGGCTTATCTCTAACCAGTGTCTGCTCGGTTAATAAAGTCTAGCTGGGGTATCAAGGCAGGGCAACAATGGGCGAGCATGCGGCTCGTAGCCTAACGTTGTCCGAAGGTGGTATAATGAAGATTACGTTATATGACGGGGATGCTTTCTTGATAAATCTAGGTCTCTAGTACCTAGTTCTATCCTGGCGATCCCTCAGAAGTCAACACAAAGAGGCAGCACTATGTTGTGAGGGATAGGCTATGGCCCTCTCACACCACAGCGCTGTGCTCGCAAGGTAAACCCACCCGAAGACAACTTAGGCTCCCACAGTACCTGTCGATGTCGTGCAGGGCTTAGCTAACACTGCACACATCGGAGACAACGACACAGTAACCTTACCCCCAGTCTAGCTTTAAATAACTAAGCAGAATCACTCAACACCCTGCCAGGGAGACATATACCGGTCTACAACCTTCCCGAGAGAGGACACACACGGAAAAGTCCGTCTCTCCAAACCTCATTAAAGCCTAATACATAGAAATATCTGAGAGCTTCGCGTACAATACGACTGGCCGACGGTGAACGTCTATGCTGAAACCAGAAGGGATGTTGAGTTTAATAAAGATTAGAGAATGAGAAAGGAGAAGTCGAGAGAGAGAAATAGTATGCAAAGTGGCGAGTATGGGGGACAGAATTGCAAAGGATGTAGACGATACGCGTGTCAGGCCAGCTCTGAGCTTGGTAAAAAACCATGAGGCCGCGACGGGAAGGGACTAGTTGACCACCCGGCCGCCAACGCCGTCAGCGCTCAAGCGAGCCGCGTCACAGCCCACCCCCCGCTGCCAGGTGTACTCCCTCACCCGCTCTCGCTCGCCTCCCACACAAGCAACATTTATATTATAGCGAATATAAAATATAAGGCGCGGTCACAGACCAAAACAAAGATCACTTCTAGACTGTCTGTGGCAACACGACACTAATAACATAAAGCAGATCATTCTAGGACAACTGTAGCCCATCCCCCCATCCTGGCGAGCGCTAGCGAGCTGCAATGCCCCACGCAACCATTCTGCTAGCGCCGGGAGGCGTCACACCGCGCTCACCATTATGCAACCAGAGGGGCTAGAGACCTCTACTCAACGCCATTCTACAGAGGAAGGTTTGTGGAACATTTTTCTTTTTTATTCATAACATTACATGCCATATTCATTGAATTATAGAGGAGTTAACATAGCCCAAAGATCGTCAAAACACCCGGTACCGCAGCACAGTCGCGAGCTATAGTCCCCGGGGCTGGAGGGTTAAAGTACGGTAAATTTGTGGGAGCGTTTTGAAGTTTTATTAGTTTTATTAGTTTTTAACGAGAATTACTATTTCTAAACTATTGTTAAAATAAAGGGTGCGTTTTGACGTTTTATTAGTTTTTAACGAGAATTACTACTTTTAAACTACAGTATTGTTAAAATCCCAAACGTGCGACGACGACACTACCGTGCGAGATTTGTTTACGTATGCGCGCATTCGTAATTTTCCTTTGTGAACTGTTTTTGTTTTGTTTATTTAACTTGCCGTATTTAGGAAGCCCTAGTCCCTACTACTGACGTGCGGGCAGTTGCCGCCCCCAGGTTAGGTAAGGTTGTTTGGTTAGGTTAACCTCTGAAGTGCGCATGGGGATAATTAGACACCTCTCCCTGTGCGCATGTATTTGAGGTGTTTCCGTCACTAAAATATTCATTGTACCATTAATAGCATTAATACTTATCCATATGCGCCTATTATGGGTTGATTATAAAGGTATTAACCTGAAACAACAATAAAACGAGTGAAAACAGCGTTTGGATGGTCAAAATCGGAGATATAGCCCGCGAGTTGTATAATGTATGGGTGAGGCAAGCTGCTTTCCCGCCAATTTCCCCAAGGCCACTGAGACACAGTCGATCGATACTCTCTCTCTCTCTCTTGCATTCGCTTGCTATCAGTGATGACCACACCCTGCAACCGGATTTCTAATGTTAGCACGAAAATATACCTCAGAATAAGGGAATAACAGGGAAAATAGATGACAACTGAAGGAGAGGAGGAAAGTGGGGAAGGAGGGGAGGTAGAGGACTGAGATTTTGCATGGCCCAGAGGCCATAAAAAAATAAAAAAATAAAAATAAATATTTTTTTTTTTCGATGTCAAAAGTTGATTTTTTTTTCTCTGACTATTAAGAGTCTCCCCGCAGTCCGCCGGGGGAACTCTTAAGAGTCTCCCCGCAGTTCCCGGGTTAATGACAATATTGTCGTCGAAAGTGCCGGCGTCATGCTGTACTGTCAAAATACTAAAATTAATATTGCAGGAGAATGAAAAATGCACCCAAAACTGCCGCGCATCGTAAGGAAATAGGTCAACAGAAAACGGAGGTCCAAAGGTAAATTCGTCGGCGATATAGCGTCGATGGACGTCATGAAATATGGTTTTAAATTAGTAAATCTCGTTAAAAACTAATCAAACTTCAAAACGCACTCACAAATTTACCGTACTTTAAGCTTAGTAGGATGGGACTATTTCAGTATTGTGAAAGTGGTATTTTTAGGAGTGCTAGGAGTGTTAGTGCTCCTATTACCAAGGGTTCTTTTTACAAGTTTAAATGCCATGCCTTCCGTGAGGCCTATTGCACTTTCTGGGTTAAAACAGTCAATTAGGATATAATATGAACAAAATGAAAAAATCTTACTTGAATCAGGGTCTCTTAGTAGACTAAGTTACCTTGGTTGTGCAGTTGTGTCGCATTAGGTCAAGGAACTGAAAAGAATAGAAAAATCTGTTTAATTTATCATTCATGTGAGTAAAGTAATAACTTAATTCCACAGGAAGCAAATTTTACCACAAAACTTCAATAGAACACATTGCCCATGATTACTAACAGAAGCGAAATTAATCCGAATAATTACCTTTATTTATAGTGTTATGCCCTGTTTTTCTACAGGTTTAACTTGGGTAATGTGAGTTCTAATTGACTGGGTATATAAGGCTGCATGCACAATACAAGATATGAGGAATAGAGAACACAAAGAAACACATGGTAGCAAGTTACACGATCACGTTTATTGATATACCACTGCAGAATACTTGTGTAAGACAATATAATAGAATTGAACAACACTAGCATAAGTGGATCTGGATGGAGCCTAGTCTCCCACTTCCAACGTTCAGGTATTAATCTTCTGATCACTGGCTTTGATTCCACAGGTTTATATACCGAAGACCATCAATGTTACTTATAGATTCATATTCACTGTTAGATTTATTACTGGTAGCTCTGGTGCACAAGTAGTAGTTCACAGACTAGATTAGACACGCGTATTTTAGAGCACGGGAATTCTAGTAACCTCAGGGGGTACTGATCTAAGTTTTATATTCTTGTCTCAGAAATACATAGAACGCAAATCAGTGGGCGAACCTTCAGATATCACTAGGGTTTCCTTCTAGGTAATAATATCTGGGCATATGGTTGATTACGAGAGTTAGTATCGCCTGTTAACCCTTAAAAATCGGCTCACCACTTAAGTCGAGTTAAATAAAGCTGGACTATGTGGCGGCGCTCGACATAGGTCGAGTGGCAATTTCAGCACGTAATGTGGCTGAGAGAGAGAGACAAGTGGTGGCAGGAGACTAGCGAGCGTATGACTGCTCCAGACCACCGCGGCGAACCTACTGACACAAATCTCAGCTCCCTCCTCCCTCTCTCACTCGCTACATACTCAATTATGTACCGAAAGTACCGAATTACCTGCTTTTTGCACTCGCGTTGCACGGTTATTGCAAGAAAACTATCCATCATACAAGGATCGTTATGGTGTCATTCGAAAGCTCTGTTTATGCCCTTTCAGGGATAGATACTTGTTTTACGTTCTGGGTCTTATTTAGGCATGAAAATGATCACGTAAACAGCCCTATTTTGGCTAAAAACACCCCGCTGGGCGGTACACATAAATAAACCGCATAGGCCGCTCTTAAGGTGTTAAATAATGAACACTGATACGCTTAGCACTTCCTAATTGAATGGTTATATGAATTATATTGGGGCAAAGAGATAGCCACTTCGTAGAAATATTAATTAGTGAATCTCTAAACAGCACAGTAATATGTAGTACTGCTAAAGGGAATCTTGGGTAGTATCTGATGGGTCTGGTCCTGGTTATCTTGCGTCCATGATGTTGGGGGCTAACGACTGGTTCCGCGGCCGTCCAGGGGGCCCATATGTGTGAAGTTCTTAAATACGTGGGCAGGTCCTTCTATCCAAATCTGCCACGGAGTCTGCCGGCTCTGGGATCTCACTCCGGAACAACACAAGGGCAGAGCTAGAAGTTAACTGCAGGGTAGTGACCCCTGGTTGGTGTCTAGCTTTCAACTGATTTGACTGGGGGCGGGAGCTAGATTTATAGGCTCGGTTCTGGACCCTGTAGACAGTAGGGATCTCGAGTCTTATGGACTTATTTGAGCTCTCAATAGATATGGAGACTAGGTAAGATGGTATTTACTGTTGTGGCACAGGGCTATAGGAAAGCCTTTATATTTTCATATAACTGAGCCTTAGTAAGAGGTACTATTTTGGCTATACTGGAAGTATTTAGGGGAGAGAGACTGGATCTACTTTGCGAGGAGGATGGGGACAGCTGTGATAGGAGCGTCTCTCTTAGATTGTTCAATCTTCATTCTATGGTATAGCTGAGGTGCTAATTTAGTGATCAGAGTATGCAAGAAAGGTAAATTGTTTATTGTGAGTTAATAGAGGTTAGTAAAGGTGTTAATCATGCATGGTTAGTTCATTGATAGGAAGAATTCCTGTGCTACCTGGCAATGACTCACAAGTCAAAACAGGGGCCAGGTATACCTCCGCGGGGGTGGGGGTCTCCCTCCTCGGGTGGGCAAAAAGGGGGAGCTGGGCGCCCTCACTCTGTGATAGTCGTCCGGCGGCTGTGGCTAGGGGCTTGCCATATCACCAGTGTTCGTAATAACCCTCTGTGTATGAGACAGATGTGGGTGTCCTTAATACCAAAACCGAAGGTGCCTTGGCTAGCTGGTTTTACTCGGCTGGTTGTTAATTGTAGGGTTTGCTGGATGTGGTGGAGACTGGGTTGCTAACTCTGCCACATTTATCTGGAAGTATGGCAATAGAAGTTAGTTACTGGCGAGGCGGCTAGCCTCGCACCGACGACCATTGGGTGCAGGGTTGTGAATGTGTTGTAAGAGAATAGATGGCATGCAAGGGGCTAGTAAAGTTCTAATGTTGTTCTGGCCTACTAAGTGAAGGTAGGCTGGATAGGAGTATATATATAAAAGGTTGGAGAGCGTTAGCAACGGACAATTCAAGGATCTTCAAGAGGTATGAGAGAGAGGCTAGGTCGGACAAGAGTAGAGAAGTGCGGGGTCTTAAATGAGAGGGGGGGGGAGAGTTCAAGGGCTACAGGGAAATTTTGCCCCTAAGGTCCCTGGGCATGGGGGTGGCATTAGGCTACAATTGATATTGGAGTTTGAAAAGGCAGTAGAATACGTTAGCCAAATGCTACCGGGGAATGCAACTATGGGGTGGTATATGAGTCTGGAAAAGATAGAGTTATGTGATCAGTCCGAGGGGTTATGGATACTATTAGTTGGCCCTGGGAACTGCGTTTTCTATTAAATATAAATATACCAACAACAGCGGCAGTTCGGAGGGGTACTTAGTTATTGTTTCGGGGTACTTATGACAGATACTGGTAACCAGGTTATCTTATACAATCTCTGGTTGGGGTAAGAGGTGCATGACACAAAGTAAATTGGCGTAGTGTGGACTGTGGATACGAAGGAGGCAAGGGGAAGACGTATGACAATTGTGGAAAAGTAAATGGAAAAAGGTGAACACAATGGCGGATAAAAATACTTAACCTAAGGATTGAATACATAGATTTATGGGGCGATGGGTCTTCAGAAGCTTAGTCTGGCAAGACAAGATGTTAGGGAATGTTAATATTAATACTTAAACTAAGGATTGCATACATCAATGAACGATGACATTATAGTCGTCGTCCTAATAAGGTGATGAAACCTGGTCGTTCTGTACTTGGCACAATACGACACAAGGACAGTGCCGCTATGTCGTATCAATGCTGGTGGCAGTTAATATTATAGACTTAGTTACTAGAGGAACAATGCAAGGGGCGACTGAGCACGGGTTACATATATCTATACTCGTCATGGAAAATGATATACGAGGTCTAGGGACAAGCGTGGGTGTTTTAACTTCTAAGATATATAACATCTACTTCTCGGATGTAAGAACATACATAGATATAATTATGGCTGTCTGATGTGTTGGCATTGGCTCAACGTCGGGACAGGGCATGGGTGTTTTTAATATGAATGTATATCCTGTTCATCATCTTTGTAGCAAGGACAGTGCCGCTATGTCGTATCAATGCTGGTGGCAGTTAATATTATAGACTTAGTTACTAGAGGAACAATGCAAGGGGCGACTGAGCACGGGTTACATATATCTATACTCGTCATGGAAAATGATATACGAGGTCTAGGGACAAGCGTGGGTGTTTTAACTTCTAAGATATATAACATCTACTTCTCGGATGTAAGAACATACATAGATATAATTATGGCTGTCTGATGTGTTGGCATTGGCTCAACGTCGGGACAGGGCATGGGTGTTTTTAATATGAATGTGTATTCCTGTTCATCATCTTTGTAGTTAGGAGTGTAGGACACGAGGGGGTTAGTGTACGTGAGGTGTGGAAAATGGTCAGTTTAGAAAAGGTAGGTGGGTGCAGCCTGGAACTGCTTAGCCCTGCGGGCTTGGGCCTGTCTGAAATGGCTGGCTCGGTCAGCTGGTCCTTTCGTTCTGTGGACCTTTCCTTTGGGTGTTTCTGTGTGGTGTTCGCTCGTGGCTTCTGTGGTGGGCTTCTTGTTCTGGGGCATTTTACTTTCCTCTCCTTCATTATAGGCTCGTCCTCGAGCCTCAAGGGTGAAGTAAAAAGAAGCATAGTCAGAAAAGTGTAGGTTAACAAGAAAAGTAGTATGACTAAGGGAAAAAATATATAATATATAGTATATGGAAAACATGTAAATTTAAGAAAGAACAGATAATTAAGAACACAGGAAATTAAGAAGAGGTAAAGTGTTTAACAATGTATAAAGCAAATTTAAAAGATAGTCAGAAAAGTGTAGGTTAACAAGAAAAGTAGTATGACTAAGGGAAAAAAATAATATATACAGTATATGGAAAACATGTAAATTTATAGAATCATGCCCAATCGCTTAGGAATTGAAAACAATCAAAACAATTTAGTACAATAATATCCTCATCATCATCAGGGGGGGGGTATTTAGGGTTGCCGTTAGTCTGGGTGACGGTCTGGTAATAGGGGGGGGGGGGGGGGAGTGGTGGTTGTGGCTTTGACCTTGGGGTTTCACTTTCACTTTGGAAGGGCGGGGTGGATATACCGTTAGTTCTTGTCGTTAGGAATGTGGGTCTGGGGGCGAGCTGGCCCGGGGCCAGTTTTGGAGGGGGGGTCTAAGTGGTTTCGGTCGGGGGTAGTGATAGGGGGGTTTTAAAGATGAAACGGGCAGGTCGAGTCGGGGTTGAATTGTGTAGAGAGTTGTGGTCGTGAGTGGGGTTTGGGGAAGGGTGAGTAAGGCTGAAGGTTGAGAGTTTACTATGATCGGGTGGTTTGGAGGTTTGGGGTGTGGGGATTTGATAGGGAGATGGTGGGGGGGGGGTCTGGGCAGGCAGGGTTGTGGTTTGAGAGGGGTTGAATTTGGACTGATTTTATTTTCGGGAGAGACATGGATGGGATTTCGAGGAGTGGTTGAAGTTGAGAGGTTGATTATGTTGTTTGGGGCGAGAGAGAGAATATTTTGGGGTTTAGTCAAGGTGGAAAAAGTTTTGTGGTTGGATTGGGATGGGAGTGGTATTTTGTCGAGCGGGATCTTTGGGGGTGGAATTTGGGGCGGGTGGGGTAACGGTGAAGAGGGGGGTAAGATAGGGGGGAAAAAGGAGGTAGGGGTTATGTACGGGGGTGATTGTTCGTTCGGAATGTGGTCGTGAGAGGTTAGGCTGTCAGGGTGGGAATTGGTGGAGGTTGAAAGGTCACGCGTGAGGGGGGGATTAACGGCGCGTGTGGGAGGATCAGAGTGGTGGGGTGTGTCGGTGGCAGTGACGGTTTGTTTAGAGGTTATCTGGGGTTGGTGGGTTTGTCTGTCATGAGGGGGTGAGTCAAGTGTGGGGTTTTGAAGTTTATTAGGGGTGTGAATTGTGGGGGGGTGGAAGGGAGCTACTGACGGAAAACTGTCACAAGGGAAATTTTGTTGGTGGGGGAATAGCTGAGCATTTCTGGGGGAAGGGGGGGAACATGGTTGGGTCCCTAGGTCGTCACGCGTGAGGGGAGGATTAGCGGCGCGTGTGGGAGGATCAGAGTGGTGGGGTGTGTTGGTGGTAGTGACGGTTTGTTTAGAGGTTATATGGGATTGGTGGGTTTGTCTGTCATGAGGGGGTGAGTCAAGTGTGGGGTTTTGAAGTTTATTAGGGGTGTGAATTGTGGGGGGGTGGAAGGGAGCTACTGACGGAAAACTGTCACAAGGGAAATTTTGTTGGTGGGAAAATAGCTGAGCATTTCTGGGGGAAGGGGGGAACATGGTTGGGTCCCTAGGTCGTCACGCGTGAGGGGAGGATTAACGGCGCGTGTGGGAGGGTCAGGGTGGTGAGAGGTGAGCGAGTTAGGAAACAGGATTTGTTGGGGGGACTGCGGCGGGTTGGTGGGGGAAGAGTTAGGTGTAGAACAGGGGTTATTGGTAGAGGACTGATGTATTGATTTGGGGTTGTTAACAGGACGAATTTGGGGAATTTTCTTGGTGTCAGTCTCGGTCTGGTTAAAGGTTATGTGGGGCTGGGGAGGATTAGTGGGGGCAGAGTTAGGCATAGGACATGGGTTATTGAGGGAGGAGTGACGTACTGATTTGGGGTTGTTAACAGGACGAGTTTGGGGAATTTTCTTGGTGGCAGTCTAGGTCTGGTTAGAGGTTATCTGGGACTGGTGAGTTTGTTTGACATGAGAGGGCGAGTCAAGTGTGGGGTTTCGAAGTTTTCTAGGGGTGTGAATTGTGTGTGGGTGGAAGGGAGCTACTGACTGAAAACTGTCACAAGCTACCGACGGAAAACTGTCACAAGGGAAATTTTGTTGGTGGGGGGATAGCTGAACATTTCTGGGGTCATGGGGAAAATATGTTGTGGTAGGCCTACATAGGTAGGCATAGCTAGAATACGGGGCTTGTTGGGGGGGCTGCGGAGGGTTGGTGGGGGAAGAGTTAGGTGTAGAACAGGGGTTATTGGTAGAGGACAGATGTATTGATTTGGGGTTGTTAACAGGACGAATTTTGGGAATCTTCTTGGTGGCAGTCACGGTCTGGTTAGTGGTTATCTGGGGTTGGTGGGTTTGTTTGACATGCATAGAAAAAGGATGGGGTTTATGGGGTAACACAATTGATGGAAGATGATCGTTGGTGGATGGCTGGGCAGGGGAAAATTTAGGGATGGTCAGAGAGGATAGAGGCAAGGAAGAGTGCACTGGGGTTGGACTTTCACCGGAAGTCATTTTGGAAGGGTGCACGGAGTCTTGGATAGGGGCTGAAGGGTTGGATAGGAGATTCATCGAACTGCGTAGGTATTCTTCTCTGATGGAGAGCATATGTTCTTCGAATAAGCCATACGGGTCGAGATGGGCGGTGATGTGGGGTGGGAGGATGTTTAGCAATGCGGTGAATAAGAGTTCATTTTGTTGGTCGTAATCTTCATAGCTATACGTGGTCCTCACGTATCTGTAGAGTTGTATGAGGGTCACATTTATATCCCCTTCATACTTGATCTCGTCGATTTGTATTATTTTTGGGGAGATGAGGCAACCCAAAAGTGGCCCTAAGGTCCGGATCACGAGGGATCGAAACTGGTTCCAGGTACTCTCTGGCGTTACCTGTTTAGCAATTTGGGAAACGGCTTTTCCCAACTGCATAATTTGCGATAATGCAACGGCGATTTTTTCGCAGTCATTTTGAAGTGCCACATCTAACACTGGTTTTATTATGTCTAAGTAAGTGGCAATATCATACGTGTTTACATCATACTTGGGAATGTGTGTGAGTGACTGCCAATTTCGCGATGTTGCCATGCTTCTACTGTTCCAAACTTGCAGTGTAATGCAACCTTTTATCCGAATCAAGGTCCCACCGCTGCCACCAATGTTATGCCCTGTTTTTCTACAGGTTTAACTTGGGTAATGTGAGTTCTAATTGACTGGGTATATAAGGCTGCATGCACAATACAAGATATGAGGAATAGAGAACACAAAGAAACACATGGTAGCAAGTTACACGATCACGTTTATTGATATACCACTGCAGAATACTTGTGTAAGACAATATAATAGAATTGAACAACACTAGCATAAGTGGATCTGGATGGAGCCTAGTCTCCCACTTCCAACGTTCAGGTATTAATCTTCTGATCACTGGCTTTGATTCCACAGGTTTATATACCGAAGACCATCAATGTTACTTATAGATTCATATTCACTGTTAGATTTATTACTGGTAGCTCTGGTGCACAAGTAGTAGTTCACAGACTAGATTAGACACGCGTATTTTAGAGCACGGGAATTCTAGTAACCTCAGGGGGTACTGATCTAAGTTTTATATTCTTGTCTCAGAAATACATAGAACGCAAATCAGTGGGCGAACCTTCAGATATCACTAGGGTTTCCTTCTAGGTAATAATATCTGGGCATATGGTTGATTACGAGAGTTAGTATCGCCTGTTAAATAATGAACACTGATACGCTTAGCACTTCCTAATTGAATGGTTATATGAATTATACTGCGGCAAAGAGATAGCCACTTCGTAGAAATATTAATTAGTGAATCTCTAAACAGCACAGTAATATGTAGTACTGCTAAAGGGAATCTTGGGTAGTATCTGATGGGTCTGGTCCTGGTTATCTTGCGTCCATGATGTTGGGGGCTAATGACTGGTTCCGCGGCCGTCCAGGGGGCCGATATATGTGAAGTTCTTAAATACGTGGGCAGGTCCTTCTATCCAAATCTGCCACGGAGTCTGCCGGCTCTGGGATATCACTCCGGAACAACACAAGGGCAGAGCTAGAAGTTAACTGCAGGGTAGTGACCCCTGGTTGGTGTCTAGCTTTCAACTGATTTGACTGGGGGCGGGAGCTAGATTTATAGGCTCGGTTCTGGACCCTGTAAACAGTAGGGATCTCGAGTCTTATGGACTTATTTGAGCTCTCAATAGATATGGAGACTAGGTAAGATGGTATTTACTGTTGTGGCACAGGGCTATAGGAAAGCCTTTATATTTTCATATAACAGCCTTAGTAAGAGGTACTATTTTGGCTATACTGGAAGTATTTAGGGGAGAGAGACTGGATCTACTTTGCGAGGAGGATGGGGACAGCTGTGATAGGAGCGTCTCTCTTAGATTGTTCAATCTTCATTCTATGGTATAGCTGAGGTGCTAATTTAGTGATCAGAGTATGCAAGAAAGGTAAATGGTTTATTGTGAGTTAATAGAGGTTAGTAAAGGTGTTAATCATGCATGGTTAGTTCATTGATAGGAAGAATTCCTGTGCTACCTGGCAATGACTCATAAGTCAAAACAGGGGCCAGGTATACCTCCGCGGGGGTGGGGGTCTCCCTCCTCAGGTGGGCAAAAAGGGGGAGCTGGGCGCCCTCTCTCTGTCCGGCGGCTGTGGCTAGGGGCTTGCCATATCACCAGTGTTCGTAATAACCCTCTGTGTATGAGACAGATGTGGGTGTCCTTAATACCAAAACCGAAGGTGCCTTGGCTAGCTGGTTTTACTCGGCTGGTTGTTAATTGTAGGGTTTGCTGGATGTGGTGGAGACTGGGTTGCTAACTCTGCCACATTTATCTGGAAGTATGGCAATAGAAGTTAGTTACTGGCGAGGCGGCTAGCCTCGCACCGACGACCATTGGGTGCAGGGTTGTGAAAGGGTTGTAAGAGAATAGATGGCATGCAAGGGGCTAGTAAAGTTCTAATGTTGTTCTGGCCTACTAAGTGAAGGTAGGCTGGATAGGAGTATATATATAAAAGGTTGGAGAGCATTAGCAACGGACAATTCAAGGATCTTCAAGAGGTATGAGAGAGAGGCTAGGTCGGACAAGAGTAGAGAAGTGCGGGGTCTTAAATGAGAGGGGGGGGAGAGTTCAAGGGCTACAGGGAAATTTTGCCCCTAAGGTCCCTGGGCGTGGGGGTGGCATTAGGCTACAATTTATATTGGAGTTTGAAAAGGCAGTAGAATACGTTAGCCAAATGCTACCGGGGAATGCAGCTATGGGGTGGTATATGAGTCTGGAAAAGATAGAGTTATGTGATCAGTCCGAGGGGTTATGGATACTATTAGTTGGCCCTGGGAACTGCGTTTTCTATTAAATATAAATATACCAACAACAGCGGCAGTTCGGAGGGGTACTTAGTTATTGTTTCGGGGTACTTATGACAGATACTGGTAACCAGGTTATCATATACAATCTCT
This sequence comes from Paralithodes platypus, assembly GCA_032716605.1. Taxonomy (NCBI): domain Eukaryota; kingdom Metazoa; phylum Arthropoda; class Malacostraca; order Decapoda; family Lithodidae; genus Paralithodes; species Paralithodes platypus. The sequence continues at coordinate 22,794,098 of CM064485.1, read as the reverse complement.
GGTTGGGGTAAGAGGTGCATGACACAAAGTAAATTGGCGTAGTGTGGACTGTGGATACGAAGGAGGCAAGGGGAAGACGTATGACAATTGTGGAAAAGTAAATGGAAAAAGGTGAACACAATGGCGGATAAAAATACTTAACCTAAGGATTGAATACATAGATTTATGGGGCGATGGGTCTTCAGAAGCTTAGTCTGGCAAGACAAGATGTTAGGGAATGTTAATATTAATACTTAAACTAAGGATTGCATACATCAATGAACGATGACATTATAGTCGTCGTCCTAATAAGGTGATGAAACCTGGTCGATCTGTACTTGGCACAATACGACACAAGGACAGTGCCGCTATGTCGTATCAATGCTGGTGGCAGTTAATATTATAGACTTAGTTACTAGAGGAACAATGCAAGGGGCGACTGAGCACGGGTTACATATATCTATACTCGTCATGGAAAATGATATACGAGGTCTAGGGACAAGCGTGGGTGTTTTAACTTCTAAGATATATAACATCTACTTCTCGGATGTAAGAACATACATAGATATAATTATGGCTGTCTGATGTGTTGGCATTGGCTCAACGTAGGGACAGGGCATGGGTGTTTTTAATATGAATGTATATTCCTGTTCATCATCTTTGTAGTTAGGAGTGTAGGACACGAGGGGGTTAGTGTACGTGAGGTGTGGAAAATGGTCAGTTTAGAAAAGGTAAATGGGTGCAGCCTGGAGCTGTTTAGCCCTGCGGGCTTGGGCCTGTCTGAAATGGCTGGCTCGGTCAGCTGGTCCTTTCGTTCTGTGGACCTTTCCTTTGGGTGTTTCTGTGTGGTGTTCGCTCGTGGCTTCTGTGGTGGGCTTCTTGTTCTGGGGCATTTTATATAGAGATGTAATAACGAGAAAGCACTAGATCCTGATCTTTTAATTTCATCTTAAGGGGAGGTTTTTAGTTTGGTCTCTAGATATCCATCAAGCTTAAGATTACACCCCCTTGAGCCCCTTTCAAGATAAATTTGTAAATTTTTCGGTAGAAAAATGCCCCAGCTGAAAGCCGGTTCCTCTTAAATTACAGGCTCGCTATCGCTCGCCAGGATAAAATCGACACCTAAATGGCACGAAAGGTCTAAAAATTTACAGAAATCGGTCGAAGGTTTTTAAAATCGTCAAAATAATGGGGCGAACGTCTTAAAATTAGAGAAGCAATGGGGCTAAACATGAGGGAGAAAGGAGTCAAGAAAAAAATCCCTCAAGTGGAAATCTCCCCTTAATGTCACCTTATTGGCCAACAAGTTCAAGTAAACGTACAGTCTCATCTAGTTTACTTTTAAGAAAACCTATGAATATCAATTGTTGCAAGCATAGAAAAGGAAGTACAGGTATAGCTGTTCTCGGGTACATGTGTGCTATCAGGAATTACTGTATTGGTGTGTACACTGGAGAATTAAGGGGAGATGAGCCGTTTTTCTGGACCCCCTTCTTTCCTCATGCTTAGCCCCATTAGTCTTCAGATTATAAGACCTTCGACCCATTTTAGTTTGGCGATTTTAAGACCTTTCGCCACATTTCTTCATCAATATTAAGACTTTTCATGTCATTTAGGTGTCGATTTGTTCCTGGCGAGTGATAGCAAGCCTGTAATTTAAGAGGAATTGGCCTACGGCCGGGAAATTTTTCTATCGAAAAATGTACAAATTTATTTCAAAGGAAGGTCTTGGGCGGATGTTTTTTTAAGCTTGATGGAGGTCTAGGGAGGAAACTAATAAATGTACATAAAGATACATAAATACGGCCATCCACCCATAACTGATGGTTGTTCACCGTTAAACTAGACACTACTTCAAGCAGCTCAGTTAGGGTTTTGTGAGTAGGCCTAAGCCTATCTATAGCCTAGCCTCGGCCTAAGAGTAACTCTCAATACGGCACTCTACTGTAGCCTACATGAAACATTAACAGCAATAGAAAAGACAATAGATAATAGATAACAGATTTTATTTACCATGAATTATTTAGAGTTAGGCCTGGTGAGACTAGCTTGCGAGCGGCGCATTCTGGGCCGACGCCATTCCGTGACGTCAGCATTCTCGCCAAAAGTGTATTTGAAGCGCCAAATTCGGATTCTGGTACCATATCCAACCTATCGACAATGCTGTGTTTCGCCAAGCTGAAATCCGCTAAACGCGAGGGACCACTGTACTAATAATAAGATCAGTTTAATATATAAAAATAACAAAGATGGTTACAGGCGGCGTCTCTTAAAGGAGGCCTGTAGTGTTAGCACCTTTACGTTTGATAGAACAGTTGAAGCAACACACAATAAACTATTTCATTAGTCTATAAAAATAAATGAGAATCTCATTTGTATCAAATATTGATAACATGTTGGCCTATATCATTATGGCCCAGGTACGGTATTGCAAAAATATTTGTACTCTCTCTTAATCCTAATCCTTAAGATTAATGAGTATATAGAAAACTCCAGTGCCATACATAAAGTTAACATAAAAAATAAAATTTCCTGACTAGACTTATTTTAGTCTTAGGAAGGGGTTATCACATGACCTTAATACTTGTTACATTTTGTATCATATCAGAGGCAGGTAGAGTCCTTAGCTAGGATACTCCCCCGCCCCCCCCTTTTTCTTCACAAAAATAGCTTAAAATTAGACTTGCTGCCTTAATGCTACACATCTACGAGAAGGTTTCATGAGATTCACGGACAGGTAACGTGTGAGGAATGTATGATTTGATGCCCATAATTGGGTCTGTTGAATATCATCTAATGAGTAATTATGGAGGAATCTGAGTGATACCGCCCATTTCCGGATATCGTGGGACCTTGCCAACACGCCGGGATTACTCTCACGAAAGACTTCCACCAATAACGCAGCTAGCCGGCGTTTTTGCAGACGTTTACCTGTCCGTGAAACCCAGAGGGCTCCCGCCTGTGATGGCCGGGAAGCCCGCATAAATGACATAAGTGACTGCACTGGGCAAAGTAAATGGTGCCTATCACCTTGTTTCAGAGCCGGCACTTCAAACTCTGTGAAAACATGATTACTATGCTAATTTTTCGCGATAAAGTTAGGAGCAGGAGCAATATGGACACTCATATTACGCCTAGAAAATCTTAAACAGGTTGGCTCCGAACTCATCGCCGCCAACTCAGACACCCTGTCACCCGTAGCCAATGCCATTAGAAAAATGGCCTTCTTAAGTTTTAATTCAAAGGGAGCATCCTTACAGTATTTACGGGATTGAAGCATCACTAGGGCCAGGTCAAGGGACCAGGTGGGTGTGAGTTGACAAGGAGGGCGAAGCCTCATGAAACCTCATGAAACCCTTTTCCTCCGCCTCCGGCTCAGAAAGACCAGTTAAATAAAAAAAAAGGTGTCCTAATTGCTGTGAGGTGATTCCTTAATGTGACAACTGACAACTTTTGAATATCAAATAGGTAATTTAAATAATTAAACACCAGAGCCACCGAGGACTATTGTTGACCAGTTTCTACGATCCAGGTAGTAAACGACTTTCAGTGTGATTGGTACTGCCTTTGTGTTGATTTAGCATACTGATTAATCAACTTTTGAGTCACGGTTTCCCCAAAATGGCCTAGCCACTTGGCCTTCTGAATGTCCACAAGGCAAAAGTCAGCGAGGTCTTGAGGTTTCCAATTGTCTCTAAGTGGAAGTACGAAGTACGAGATAGGGAGCGACACCGGGTTCTCGCACCACGTCTTCAATTGATTGTACCAAACTTGAGCCGGCCACAAGGGCGCGATCATCGAGACCATGCTCCGATAATCCCGTAGTTTGTGAACTACTTTGCACATTAAGGATGCGTCTGGCGGTTGAAACAGATAAATGGAACTCCATTTGTTCCACTCTACCAGAAATGCGTCCGGACCCCCTGCCGGAGTCTGACTCCGGCGTGTGAGGTACTGAGGCAGCCTGTGGTTTGCCTCTGACGCGAACAAGTCCACTTGTGGATGGTAGGGTTTGGCAATCATCTCTTGAAAGATGTTTTGTCTGAGAGCCCATTCTACTTGAGTGCTCTGTCTCCGGGACAGAGCGTCCGCCCATACGTTTGCCACGCCGGGCAGATACGTTGCATGAAGATATATCCCGAGCCTCGCGGCTAAACGAAATATCTTTTCCGACAACCCTTGTAACACTCGAGATCTCGCTGACCCTTGCTTTTGAATGCATGTCACTGCAGTCAAATTGTCCATTCTGAAGGCTAGGGACTTTCCCGCCTGGCTCATGCCGTGCTCCTGAAGAAAGAATAGTGGGACTAGCAACTCCTTGGCATTGATATGGACCATAGACCCTGACCTTGATGGCCCAAATTTGACTGGTAACCCCATCCCAGGGTTCCTGACGCGTCTGTATCTACCCAAACCGTCGGAGGCGGAGCTGTCCAAGTCAAGGAGGAGTGAATTACTTCTGGCTTCGCCCAAGCCGCCAGAAGGTTGTGGATTAATGTTGGAATTGTCCTCAGTGTTTCCGCCAGAAAAAGCGGAAAGCACCTGTTTCCTTCCAAGATAATTCTTTTGACCTTCAGACGACCTAACGGTACCGTCAGCTGTATCCAATTGAGTGAGCCTACCAGAGATTCCCAGATCCTCCTCGTTGTCGTCTGAGAGTGAAGAAACCGAAAGAGTTTCTTGCGAAACCTCTGACGATTGTCCGCGCTCTGACTCAGAGTGAGAAGCCCAGATAAGGCCCACCCACTGAATTGTCCTGGTGGGAATGAGGGAGGACTTCGCTAAATTCACCCTGAACCCTAAGGCAGCTACATGATCTAGAACCTGTTGAACATGTTGAAGGCATATTATCTCGGATTGTGCTACCACCAGCCAATCGTCCAGGTACCATAACACCATGGTACCCCGCTCGAGCAATGGTAGCAATGCCTGTCGGACTATCTTTGTGAAAATTCGGGGTGCTTGATTTAATCCAAAGGGCATTCTTTGAAAGACAAACGTTTGATCCCTGTTGCGTAAAGCTAGAAACATTTGAAAGCGTTTGTTGATTGGGACATGCCAGTACTTAGGCATCTGTCAGATCTATTGAACACATCCAGCCTTGCGGCGAGATTGACAATCTGATCTGATTCACAGTCAGCATCCTGAACGACTGATTGTGAATGTGGGTGTTGAGATATGAGAGGTCGATCACCGGCCTCATCTGAACACTGTCCCATTTTGGCACCAAAAACAACCGGGATATGAACACTGGCATTGACTGAGGACTGGAGATTATGATCTGCTTCAGTAACATCTCTTCGACGATAGATCCCACCTCTAAAGAAACATGATTGTACTCTGTGGGGATACGTAAACGGGGTCGCCGGGACCACCGCCACGAGAGACCTTTGCGGACCACTGTTCTTGCCCATGTTCGCCGGGGCCATGCCCGGAAATAATCTCGGAAGTTGCCAGTCACATGACTGGTCTTGTCCGGCAGTACTACTCTCGGATCCGTCTCGCCTTGCCTTGGGAGTGAGAGAGCCTTGTGGTGTCTCAGTTTTTTGAAGAGGAGGGTTGTGACTCTGACTTTGGAATGGGGAGATGAGAGGCCTTGCTACCATCGCCGCCGGGTTTACCCCTGGACTGACCCCGAAACAACCTCCCTTTACCCCTGGGCTGGCCACGCCCTCTAGGTGACCCAGTGTGAGCAGGGGCTGTGAAAGTCTTGGACGACTGACTGAACTGTGACTGGCCACGAAAGGAACTCTTAGCTTTGACATTTTGTTTAGCTGGCTGGTCACCCTTAGACTTAGAAGTGGTGGCAGCCTGTGAGTCAAGGAGGAAGTTAACGGTGCGCCATGCTTCCTCTGAGGCTATTGTAGCTGTAAAGACATTAGATAAAACCAGTCTCCTTCCAATCTCCACCGGAAGCTTCCTGACCAAGTACACCCTCAGGTCTTGACGCACTCGAACGGCCTCAAAGAGAGCCGTCCGAATATCGCCCAAAGACTGAATGGAGTTTTGGAAAAGAAGTCGCCGGGTCAGAGAGAGAGCGAGCCTTCTGGGTTCCGGCATCCCTTACCGACTCAGCCGTCCTAGCCAAAGAGGCTTCAAGTTGGCGGCTGAGGAGGTATTGAGACGCCAGCCTCCAGGCTTTTTGCCTCATTTTAAAATCTTTGTCGATCTGGACCTGTGTGGGAGAACAGAAAGGTGCAGGCAACTGACACAAAGATAATTTTGGTGCCCCAAGAAAGTTAAACATATATTGGGGTATCCCGTCCACCTTGCCTACTGGCATAGAGAACCAATGATTGTCCTCTGACGGGATTTCATGGCTACTCTTGTTAGTGATTGTGCTGGCGAACAGCTGGGCCTCATGTCCCCAAGCAACCCACAGCCCAGACTCCCCTCCCTTAATATGAACCAAAGATGACCCAAAAGAGTCCCTGAAGGGGGTAGAATTTAATTCAGGGGTCAACCCCAGCAACAATTTAACATCATTCATCCAATCAGATTTGGTCCAGTCAGAAAATAATTTTCCGGCGGAAGTAGGAGGCAAGGCGGGGGATTGCGTGTAGACATAGAAATCAGGACTGAAAAAAGTGGGGGTAGCCTTAATGACAACATCGAGAACCTCACCCGACTGGTTCTTGGCCCTTAACTTTTTCATATCACTTGCCTCTATCACCCAATGATTAGGAACCTGTAGGTAACTCCCCTGTAACCGTGGGCTTTGCGACCTCTGTCGAACTGGTGTTACGACTGACCAGGAACTATCCGGTCCATACAACAGTGGCATAGGGCCCTTCTTGCTAGGAATAGACATGTCAAGTGGAGGGGGTAGCAACTCAGAAAACAATTTCAGGTCAGATGATAGAAGAGCACTAGCAGCCGGCGCCGGCATTACAGAATTGACAGTGACCGCAGGGGGAGGGGAAGTTACAATAACTTGAGGTTGTACTAACACCTGTCCTAGAGGTCGCACCGCCGGGGCAACTGGTGTAGAAATAACAGCCTGTCGCTCACCCTTTACCTGCTTCATGAAGTCAAAAAACTCTTGCAACTGATCCTTAGCTACATAAATACCACTCTCCTGGTCAGACTGGGATGCGGACTGAGACATTTCGGAGCCCTGCGTTCCAGATTGTTGAGAAGTTGGGCGTTGGCCAGACGCCAGCTCCTCAGTATATACTCTTTGTTGGTGTATATAGGAACCCGGTGACCGGGTTGAGGGGGCTGGTTCAGCCTCCGACCGAGACTCGTCAACCCGGGCAGCGGTTTCAAATGTAACTGTTTGTGAATTATCGGAAACGCCGGGCTCCGACAGGTCAATAATATTTAAATCCGGTATATCATATAATTGGGATTCCTGAACAGATAAAGCCCGGTATGTAGAGCTATCATGCTCCCGCCGGTCAGAAACTACATTGCTGCCCCTATTCCTCCCTAACACTGGGACAGCTACAGGCTCCGGGTTGGGGTTAAGGGGAATAGTAAACCTGGGGGTATGGCCTGAGACAGAACTAGACGTGTCTCCTGATGTGTCAATCCTAGTGGAAGTTCTCTTGGTAGAACTACGCGGACGATCCCCGGCGGATAATGTATCATCAAAGTTGGAGCGAGACCTCTTGGAAGCTTGGTCTACTGACGGAGACTTCGGTCTTGAAATAGGGGAGCGGCACCTGTCACGCTTGCCAGATGTCTCCGGCGCCTCCTGGGTCCGAGGTCACTTGGGTGGGTGGGAGGAAGTGTCAGAACCCGAAGTGGGTGAGGTAATGGAGCTCTTAAGTAATATATCCAAAGTGGGGTCATCTAATTGGAGGGACTTATGAGCGACTGTCTTACAGTAATTAACAAAATCAAACTTGATTTGAAGAAGGACGGTTTCACACTGGCTGTCCGCATGATTCACAAAAGCATTGCGGAGGGCTGAACATTTGGGGCAAGATTGGGACAACCAACGACCTCTCGAACGGTCAAGACAAGGGACACACTTCACGCATAGTAGGTGACCGATAACCGTTAATTTATTACAACCCAAGGCAACGCAAAAAGAGAACAAACTCTTATCCATGACTACATTTCCTCCCGCCGGGAGATGTTGACTGTCCTAGGCGACCCACATGCGAACCTGTTGTGAGAGAAAATTCCAAGAATCAATGCTCATAGGGACACGCTAGGCTATCAAAGCTAATATTAAAATATTATCTCCACGTAAAAAAGAAGGAAGACTTGAATAATCACTAAACAATCTTAATTCCCCTTACGTTAAGTACATTCCCCAGAAATGTAATGTGAGTAGATTGTAACCGACCATGTGTTACTGAGTTTTAACTTCTTACCTAAGTGAATAACACTGACCCAGCCCATCTTGTGATGCAATCTACCCCGGCACTCAACGTTTAACGGAATTGAATTCTAGACCCCGGCGGACCAGTCGCCAAAAATTTAAAAACAAACAGTTTAACTAAAAGCTACAAGATTGGAATGGGGGAGTTCATTTCTAGGCTCAGCCGTTAACCCGGCAAGCGCGATAGGCCTCACGGAAGGCTTCCTATAGGGAACGCGATAGGCCTCACGGAAGCAAGACCATAAAAAAAGCCTTCCATAAAAAAAAAGGGCCTATCAAAACAAAGGAATTTGTCTCTAGGTGAGACAATTCCCCTCCAGTACTCATCCATGTAAATTGCACCCACCCCCCTCTCCTCCTTCCCCACCTTATTCCCCCCTCCCTCCCCTCCCCAATTATCACCTATTTTTCCTCTTATTATCATCATTTATCGGTTATTTTTCTCTCCCGCAATAATATAGCACAAGTGGGTTGCAGAAAAGATCGTTATGCAACACCCAGACACCGGCCCACACCGTCCCGCTCGTCTCAGTTACCTCACAGACAGCGAGAGAGGAGGGTTGCCTGTGGCTCTCTCTCGCCTGAGATTATGACCGGGTGGCCAATATCTTCGTTTTTCACTACCCAAATGCTTTTCCCACTTATTTTAGCACTCTTGAAGGTTCATATATACATCATATATGTAAAATAAAAGCATACCGAAAACAAATAATGCTCTATATTGTAAATATAACTAATTCTGTCAGAATCCAAGGCTAGAAATGCACAAATAACTACCCTAGCCCCTAGGTCTATTTCGCGCTTGTCAGGTTAATAACGCGGCGGCAGTGGCTCCCCACTAAATGCCTGCCGGTTAAACGTTCGAGTGTACCAAGCAATGAACGTTTTCTTTGTGAAGTTTATGCGGCGGAAAACGTGATTACGAGGGCAGGCTTAGCCGGAACCGCTCGCAAACCGATTTGTTTAGTAACACGCCGGAACATCCGGATTCATACTAAACGCCGTAAACCACTCAAACAAAATCCATTATGATCCTGCACCAAGCGAGGAAAACTGAATTTTAACATAACCTCGAGTGTTTCCCGGCGGAAAAACCACGCGAAACACGCGAGGGCACGTTGTTATTATGTAAGTCTCACTTTAACCAAAATCCCGCTGGAAGGGCCAACCCTCCAACCCAAGGAAATAAAAGTGTACATACATGTAATGGTTATACATGAATAATCAATAAAATCAATGATAACATCCTAACCATATATAAATGCAACCTAATGAGGCCAACTAGATGGGAGCAAGTGGCGATGAATACAGTTATATCACGCAGACCTGCGACACCAGCGAAGACCACACACAACACGTCGAAGACACAAAGAGAAGATTGCAGAGCAGCAAGGCTCTGTGCCAGGGTCCCTCAGCTAAGTGAGAAAACCCAACAGCACTAGCCCACGAGGCATACTGGTTGCACACCCTGAAGGGACCGAGCAACAGGCTCCAGTTCACCCTAAACGAAGCCTCATGACTAAAAGTGAACTAATAGTGAGCTAGGATAATGAATCGTAACACGTGGGGAACTCTGCCTTATCACAACAGAGACTCCACCAAACACAATTGCTTAGACCCAGAAAAACAGTCTCCTGGGCCCGTATTTAACACTTCAGCCTACACTAGTCGATAATCTAACTTGACTTCAGCACTATCATATAAGTATGAGCAAAGACTCACCATTACTGAAGAAAGTGACGAACAAGGGCAGGCGGGAGTGTCGGGGACACACGTCCACACTAGACGGGCCCCAGGATTGTAAGAACGTTCGGCTGCAACAGGGAGTGTATCGTGGCATACCCAAACAGCAGACGCATGGCAAGCGCAACCTAGACCACGTTTAATATTTTTTATTTTACTTATTTTTTACTAGTTTTTTCTAGTAGTGGTCCCCACATCATAATGACGAGTCTGTGAGTGTTTTTTTAATTAAGAGCGTTCACTCACGATGTGTGGCAATCGTATTTCTTACAGTTTCTTACAGTAGATCCTCTGGAAAAAGGCAAACTAGGCCTGTGTATCCAGCTCAGTACCAGTACTTGCACTGCTGCGGTCCTTCACGGTGTTGGCGACGGCGGTAGCAGACGCAATATTTTTACTATTCTGTATTTTTGTTTTATAATCAAACTTCAAATCTTGTCTTCCCCATGCTTTATCAAGATTACTTTCAAACTCCCTTATTGATTCGGAATCGACTACATACTGGGGCAGTGCGTTCCACTCATTTACCACTCTATCACAAAATGAGTTCTTTGCCTTCTCAAGCCTATTTCTTTCTTTGTAAATTTTCTTAGAGTGTCCTCTCGTTCATTTTCCCTCCCGCATCAAGAAGATACCTTCACACACATCCTCATCGTACTTTCCTGACACTATCTTAAAAGTCTCTATCATATCCCCTCTCTTTCTCCTATATGCCAGTGTCGGAAGCCCCAGTGTCCTCAACCTCTGCTCATAGCCCGCGTTCTTCAACGTTGGTACCAGCTTGCTAGCTCTCCTCTGCACTATCTCCACTGCTTCTATATCCTTTACCATATATGGAGCCCACACCTGGTTCGCATATTCCAGGTGCGGCCTAACCAGCGCTGTAGGCCTATAGATATTCCTGAAGATTTCTTCGTCAAGTGACACAAATGTCCTCCTTATCAGCCCTACAATTCTATTGGCTTTGTTTATCTTTTCCGCTAAATGTTCTGAGAAATTTAACTTATTGTCTATCACTACTCCTATATCCTTTTCTGCATTCACTTCCTCCATCGCTTCATACATACTGTATCCTACCTTGTCTATCTTGCTTGTCCCAATCCGCATGTACTTGCATTTTTTTGGATGAAAAGGCATTAACCAATGCTCAGACCATCCCTTCATGCCCTCCACATCTCCTTGAAGCAAACCCACATCTTCCTTAATCCTCACTCTTCTATACAGCTTAGTGTGATCCGCATACAGGTATACCTCACTTCCATTAGTTATAACTTCAGGTAAGTCGTTGATAAATATAACGAACAGCAGTGGTCCCAACACAGATCCCTGAGGTACCCCACTTGTAATTGCCCTCCACCCCAAGCCTATTCCATTCACCAGTACCCTCTGTCTCCGATCTTTCAGGAAGGCTTCTATCCATTTCACACATTTCTCCCCTATATTATAGCTTCTAACTTTCTCTATTAACCTTTTATGTGGGACCTTATCGAAGGCCTTCATAAAATCGCAATATACCACGTCTATTACATCACCATCTTCTAGAATTTGCATCCAATCATCTACCACCTTAATTAGCTGTAGTACCGTCGACCTCCCCGGCAAGAATCCGAACTGTCTCCCACTGAAAAGTTGGTTTGACTTCATATGCTCCATTATTCCTTCTCTAATTACCGTTTCCATTAGTTTACACACAACACTTGTCAAACTGACTGGTCTATAATTCCCTGGGTCGTTTCTCTTTCCCTTCTTAAATATAGCGGTTATGTTCGCCTCTCTCCAGTCCATCGGAATTTGTCCTGTATTAAACGATACCTCAAATAAAATTTTCAATGGCTCTACTAACATCTCACCTCCTTCCTTTATGATTCTTGGGTGTATCCCATCCGGTCCCGGGGACTTACTTCTGTTCATTTTTTCTATAGCCCTTCTTGCACTGCATCATCTGACTCCACTGTTAGTACCCCCCCAAAGTATTTCCCCAGCACCTCCGCTTTCTCCTTATCAGTCTCCGCTCTACTCCCATCATCCAACCCCCCTACCAGCTCTGGGATCCCTATTCTTCTTGTTTGATCTATCCTTGGGCGGGAAATTTGAACAAGCAAGCTATAGTTCAAGATTGGCCATTACCTACGTTAAGGCGCATCGTCAATGATTCCGGGGCCACTAATAAATAATGTAAACCTGGGTTATCAATGAGGAGGAGGAGACTGGCTACTGCGACGCAAGATGGTCCCTTACCATCTTAACGATTTTGGCCAACAAACGCTCGCTGCCTTCATGGGCGAGGTGGATGCCGTCCTCGGACATATACTGGCTCCCGAACAGGGTGCTAAATCAGGAAATATCCAGTTCTGGATAATTTTTTCTGAAGCTGACCAAGATAAATTTTGCACGGCATCTGTAGGGGGTGTGGGGGGCGCAGCCCCCGCTTCTGAACAGGGGGTCCGGGGGGCGTAGCCCCTCGGCCGCCGGAGAATGTTTGAGATGTGTAGGTAAATATACGCACAATACATGCTCAAAATGTATTAAACGGAATGAATAATACTTGTAAGGAAAAGGGATGTTATGTAACATGTTCAGGATACTAGAGGAGCTGGTTGCCTGTCAGGACCATTAACCTGACAAGCGCGAAATAGACCTAGGGGCTAGGGTAGTTATTTGTGCATTTCTAGCCTTGGATTCTGACAGAATTCGTTATATTTACAATATAGAGCATTATTTGTTTTCGGTATGCTTTTATTTTACATATATGATGTATATATGAACCTTCAAGAGTGCTAAAATAAGTGGGAAAAGCATTTGGGTGGTGAAAAACGAAGATATTGGCCACCCGGTCATAATCTCAGGCGAGAGAGAGCCACAGGCAACCCTCCTCTCTCGCTGTCTGTGAGGTAACTGAGACGAGTGGGGCGGTGTGGGCCGGTGTCTGGGTGTTACATAACGATCTTTTATGCAACCCACTTGTGCTACATTATCGCGGGAGAGAAAAATAACCGATAAATGATGATAATAAGAGGAAAAATAGGTGATAATTGAGGAGGCGAGGGAGGGGGGAATAAGGTGGGGAAGGAGGGGAGGGGGGTGGGTGAGATTTACATGGATGAGTACTGGAGGGGAATTATCTCACCTAGAGACAAATTCCTTTGTTTTGATAGGCCCTTTTTTTGTTTTGGAAGGCTTTTTTTATGGTCTTGCTTCCGTGAGGCCTATCGCGTTCCCTATAGGAAGCCTTCCGTGAGGCCTATCGTGCTTGCCGGGTTAATGTAGGCATTGAAAAGTTTTTTTAATTATTCTTCTTTGTTTTGTAACTTGTCCAATAAAGATTTCATGTATATTTGTTATTGCATTCCCAGATGTATTACATAATTATGTTAGGCTATATCCTATCATTTGATACAAGTTAGTGTAGAGTACTGGTTAAAATACATACCGTATACCGGTACCAAGTTTCATAAATAAACTTTGATTAGAACATTTGTTTGTCTATTATTTTCCCTGGGCTGAGTACAAAATACCTGTACCTGGGTATTCTCATCTCGGGTTAAGTACAATCAATAGGAACGTAGAAACTAATCATAATTTTCAAAACAACTTTAAAAGACCCAAAATTCTACTAATGCCGAAAATATTTAATCAAGTCTTCGTTACCCCCGTGAAGACTAAGTCAGGTTATAGTAATGACAAGACATGCCAATTAGGCTATATAGGTAACAGGTTGGTTAGCGGGTGTGTGGACTGTGGGGGTAGGCTAGTGGCAGCGTGGCCGTGGCAGCTCCCACTTTGGACACTAAGACTAAGTGAAGTTAGGTTATGGTAAGGTAATGCAACTTTTCTACTCATAACATTGGGCTATAAACAATTGAACAATAAACTACTGTACTATATTCCTTGAATAAATAAAAACAAATAATTGTACATAAGGCTGCAGAAAGATTCTTAACCCGGCAAGCGCGATAGGCCTCACGGAAGGCTTCCTATAGGGAATTGCGATAGGCCTCCCGGAAGCAAGACCATAAAAAAAGCCTTCCAAAAAAAAAAGGGCCTATCAAAACAAAGGAATTTGTCTCTAGGTGAGATAATTCCCCTCCAGTACTCATCCATGTGTTTCTCACCCACCCCCCTCCCCTCCTTCCCCACCTTATTCCCCCCTCCCTCCCCTCCTCAATTATCACCTATTTTTCCTCTTATTATCATCATTTATCGGTTATTTTTCTCTCCCGCGATAATGTAGCACAAGTGGGTTGCATAAAAGATCGTTATGTAACACCCAGACACCGGCCCACACCGCCCCGCTCGTCTCAGTTACCTCACAGACAGCGAGAGGGGAGGGCTGCCTGTGGCTCTCTGTCGCCTGAGATTATGACCGGGTGGCCAATATCTTCGTTTTTCACCACCCAAATGCTTTTCCAACTTATTTTAGCACTCTTGAAGGTTCATATATACATCATATATGTAAAATAAAAGCATACCGAAAACAAATAATGCTCTATATTGTAAATATAACGAATTCTGTCAGAATCCAAGGCTAGAAATGCACAAATAACTACCCTAGCCCCTAGGTCTATATCGCGCTTGTCAGGTTAAGTGATACCCAAGTCCTGGCCGGGAAATCTAAAAATGCACTGTAGGCGGTAGGCTAGCCTGTACAGTCTTATTAAATTGTACCGGTATTCTGGCTAAAAAGTTACCGGTAGCCTAGCCTATATGAAATAAGAAAAAATATAAAATAACGGTAAGACTGCGAAAGTAGTCTTCAGTGAATCAGTGATACCCAAATCATGACTGAGAACTCTAGAAATGCAGTACAGTACGGTACCGGTACAGTGTAGCCTACTCTTATGCAGCTCATCAATGTTAACCCTTGTTTGGCGGGACCGGACTTAAGTCGGTCTAGAGAAGAAAGGACTATGTGGCGGGGACCGACTTCAGGCGGTGTGCAATTTTGAGCAATATTTGGCTCTGAGAGAGAGACAAGCGGTGGGAGGAGCGTAGGTCGGCTCTGACCGTTCGGCACGGGTCCCGCGCGGCAACTGACGTCCCCTCCACACACATGCACACTCACTGCCTCGCTACACAGGGAATTATGTAAGGAAATTACCGTATTTTAGGGATTTTTCCTTCGTCTTGCACGATCGTTGCAAGAGAACACGTGGTCGTAGAAAGATGGTTCTGGTGTCATCGGAAAGCTCAATTATCGCCCTTTCAGGGATACATAATTGTATTACGCTCTGGCTCTTGTTTATGCATGAAAAAGAGCACGGAAACAAGGTCGTTTAGGGTAAAACCACCCGCTTGGCGGGTAGTAGAAGTTACTGACGGGCCCTCTCGTAAGGCGTTAATAAACGACCCCTGATAGTGGGAAGGGATATAAAAAATTGATGGATAAAAAGCGATAATAGGCTACAGTAAGTCATATATTTTAACAGTAGGAGGCAAAAACCTCATTTTCCCATTACCGTTTGCCGTGGGAAGAATAGCCTAAGTCGAGGACCCACCCCCCCTCCCCCAGGACTTATTGAAATTATCATAGCCTATAATTTAACAATAGGGAGCAAAAACATTAATTTTCACATAGCCTAGGCCTAACCATTTGCAGTGGGATACTGTACAGAATAAGTTGAGGGGGGGGGCAAGGCCCCCTCCCAGGACTTACTGAAATTCTCAAAGGGTAAATACTCATTTCTAGTACAGTAATATGCCTAGGTCTAATCATTAGCCTACTATAGAAAGCTTATATACCGTTACCTAAAAAATAATGGTAAGGATGCTAAGTACCCTATAGGCTAGGTCTAGGCTATCCATATACTTGTACTGTAATCCCACGGCAAACGGTTATTGTCATAGGCTAGCATATTATCCTATAGCTTATTTATTTGCTGTCTTTAACCTCAAATCTTCCTTGATCTTCATTATCATAGCCCTCCCCACTAGTAAGGGGGGGGGGGGAACTGTCTTAAGAACTCATAGGGTAGGCCTTTAGGCTATAGGCCTAGGCTAGCCTAGCTTAGCTAAGCATATTTTTTGCTGTTTTTAACTAGTGGTGGGCTTTCTTAAGATTGTTGGATAAAGGGTTAGGCCTAATAAGCCTAGGATACTCATTTCTGCTCCATATCATCATAGGCTAGGCCTAGGCTAATACAACACCCTAGGCTAGGCCTATCTGAAGGAAAAAATAGCTCACACAAAAATATATGCTAGGCTACTTACAAAATCACTGTTGGTGCTAAAAGTCAGGTTTACCAGTAACCTATCTATCTATCTATTCCCTGACACCGTGATCCCCGAAGGGGTGGCCACGAACGAACCGCCCCCATGCACCTCTGTCCCCAGTCAGTCGACGCCCCTCCCCCCAACCAGCACCGCCCTCGTTCATGTACTTCCTCACTCCATCCTTCCACCTCATATTCGGTCTACCTCTCCCTCTCTGTCCCTCCACCTCGCTCTCGTACACCCTCTTAGTCATTCTCTCGCTTTCCATACGTTCCATATGGCCGAACCATCTCAAGTTGTTCCTTTTCACACTTTCCAGCACATCTACCTCCACACCACACCTCCTTCTTACTTCCTCATTAGTCTGTCTATCCCTCCATGTAACTCCGCACGCACTCCTTAAGTAATTCATTTCCACTGCTCTCACTCTTGGTCTGAGTCTCTCAACCAACGTCCATGCTTCGTTTCCGTAAGTCAGTGTCGGGATTACCACACTGTCATGCAAGGACTTCTTCACTTCCATGCTGACCACCCTATTTCTTGTTACTGCTTTTAGCGTTCCTACAACCCTCTTCCCCTGTTGTACCCTCTCCCGCACTTCTTCATCCATAGTCCCATCTTTACTCAACACACTGCCCAGATACTTAAAAGAGTTGACGATCTCCATAGCCTGACCGTTCAGCTTCACCTCACACTCTGTGACTTCACCCCTTTCGAAGACCATAACCTTGCTCTTCCCCGTATTTACCTTCAAATTCCGTTTTTCGCACACTGTTCCAAACTCATTTACCAGACCCTGCAACTCCCATTCATTATCACTCATCAGAACTGTATCATCCGCAAACAGCAGTATAGGTAGCTTCCACTCAATTCCCTCCCTTTTCAGCGATACACCAACATCCACTGCTCTTGATAGTATTTCTTTCATGACTCCATCCATATATACAGTAAACAACCACGGGGACATCACACACCCCTGTTTCAAACCAACATTCAGGTCAAAGAACTCGCTCTGCTCACTCTCCACACGTACTGCCGCCTTTGCACCCTCATACCAGTAACCAATAGGCAATATTATCAATAACATCACAGGCTGTGGTGTGGTGGAATCCTGGCACTGGAAATGGACCTTAGATACGAGTTCCCCAAGATTAACATGCACGATTTTAAAATTTGTAGGGCACTTGCAATTCACATGAAGTCAATGTTATATTCGGACCCGAAACTGTATGGGGAAAATCGACCACCAAGGTGCTTGTGTTTACAGTATAACTCCATTTCTATGTCACATTTTTTTTTGACATATTTGAAGATAGATATGGAATCTATATGCTCTAAACATCATATTAAAATTAGTTTCAACCCTCGGCAAAACCTATTAAAAAAAACGGTAACATGTCTACCTACCGTAAAACGGTTGTCAATACTCTCTTATATATATAGACGGCGCGGCTTTCAGCGACGCCATTTTTTCGTCAACTTTTTTAATATTATCACGCCATCTACTAATCCCCATTGGAAATTGGTCGTATGCGTCTTCGCGCGAAGATAATTATCGGGAATAGGCTCGCATCTTATTATACATAATTTATTAGGGACAATGTAGGTCTATGGAATCCTTATGGTGTACTCATGTGTAATCCACTGTGGGAGAATAATTTTGATCACATTTATAAAAACCGATATTAATAGAAAAAACGACCCTTCTAATCAATCTCAGAGCTCTTTCGGACATCCTCACTGTTTACAAACGCCTTCTTTATGCAGTATAATCGATGTTTACCCCCTGCTGGCAACATAGATGACGATTTCAATCATTCATGGAGGGGTGAGGGGGGCAGAGCCCCCCTTCAACCCATCGTGTATCCCACATTGGAATCATAACTAAGACCATGAAAACACTAATTTCTCAAAATCTGGAGGAAAAAACATGAGAAATAAGGGTGCGAGCCTCTTTCCTATAATTGCCCGCGCGAATTCATTATTAATTCGCGTGAATGCGCCTACGCTCGAAGTGTCTAGATACCGTACCAGGTACTAGTGACATATACTAAGTGTTAGCTGAGGGCTACTTTTGCATCCCACGTACTGGGTACTAGGGACATACAGTATAGTAGGTGTTAGGTGAGGGCTACTTTTGTATATGGGTACTTGTTATGCCCTGTTTTTCTACAGGTTTAACTTGGGTAATGTGAGTTCTAATTGACTGGGTATATAAGGCTGCATGCACAATACAAGATATGAGGAATAGAGAACACAAAGAAACACATGGTAGCAAGTTACACGATCACGTTTATTTATATACCACTGCAGAATACTCGTGCAAGACAATATAATAGAATTGAACAACACTAGCATAAGTGGATCTGGATGGAGCCTAGTCTCCCACTTCCAACGTTCAGGTATTAATCTTCTGATCACTGGCTTTAATTCAACAGGTTTATATACCGAAGACCATCAATGTTACTTATAGAATCATATTCACTGTTAGATTTATTACTGGTAGCTCTGGTGCACAAGTAGTAGTTCACAGACTAGATTAGACACGCGTATTTTAGAGCACGGGAATTCTAGTAACCTCAGGGGGTACTGATCTAAGTTTTATATTCTTGTCTCAGAAATACATAGAACGCAAATCAGTGGGCGAACCTTCAGATATCACTAGGGTTTCCTTCTAGGTAATAATATCTGGGCATATGGTTGATTACGAGAGTTAGTATCGCCTGTTAAATAATGAACACTGATACGCTTAGCACTTTCTAATTGAATGGTTATATGAATTATACTGGGGCAAAGAGATAGCCACTTCGTAGAAATATTAATTAGTGAATCTCTAAACAGCACAGTAATATGTAGTACTGCTAAAGGGAATCTTGGGTAGTATCTGATGGGTCTGGTCCTGGTTATCTTGCGTCCATGATGTTGGGGGCTAACGACTGGTTCCGCGGCCGTCCAGGGGGCCCATATGTGTGAAGTTCTCAAATACGTGGGCAGGTCCTTCTATCCAAATCTGCCACGGAGTCTGCCGGTTCTGGAATCTCACTCCGGAACAACACAAGGGCAGAGCTAGAAGTTAACTGCAGGGTAGTGACCCCTGGTTGGTGTCTAGCTTTCAACTGATTTGACTGGGGGCGGGAGCTAGATTTATAGGCTCGGTTCTGGACCCTGTAGACAGTAGGGATCTCGAGTCTTATGGACTTATTTGAGCTCTCAATAGATATCGGGACTAGGTAAGATGGTATTTACTGTTGTGGCACATGGCTATAGGAAGCCTTTATATTTTCATATAACTGAGCCTTAGTAAGAGGTACTATTTTGCCTATACTGGAAGTATTTAGGGGAGAGAGACTGGATCTACTTTGCGAGGAGGATGGGGACAGCTGCGATAGGAGCGTCTCTCTTAGATTGTTCAATCTTCATTCTATGGTATAGCTGAGGTGCTAATTTAGTGATCAGAGCATGCAAGAAAGGTAAATGGTTTATTGTGAGTTAATAGACGTTAGTAAAGGTGTTAGTCATGCATGGTTAGTTCATTGATAGGAAGAATTCCTGTGCTACCTGGCAATGACTCGGAAGTCAAAACAGGGGCCAGGTATACCTCCGCGGGGGTGGGGGTCTCCCTCCTCGGGTGGGCAAAAAGTGGGAGCTGGGCGCCCTCTCTATGTGATAGTCGTCCGGCGGCTGTGGCTAGGGGCTTGCCATATCACCAGTGTTCGTAATAACCCTCTGTGTATGAGACAGATGTGGGTGTCCTTAATACCAAAACCGAAGGTGCCTTGGCTAGCTGGTTTTACTCGGCTGGTTGTTAATTGCAGGGTTTGCTGGATGTGGTGGAGACTGGGTTGCTAACTCTGCCACATTTATCTGGAAGTATGGCAATAGAAGTTAGTTACTGGCGAGGCGGCTAGCCTCGCACCGACGACCATTGGGTGCAGGGTTGTGAATGTGTTGTAAGAGAATAGATGGCATGCAAGGGGCTAGTAAAGTTCTAATGTTGTTCTGGCCTACTAAGTGAAGGTAGGCTGGATAGGAGTATATATATAAAAGGTTGGAGAGCGTTAGCAACGGACAATTCAAGGATCTTCAAGAGGTATGAGAGAGAGGCTAGGTCGGACAAGAGTAGAGAAGTGCGGGGTCTTATAATGAGAGGGGAGGAGTGCAGGGGGGCTATAGGGGAATTTGACCCTAAGGTCTCTGGGCGTGGGGGTGGCATTAGGCTGCAGTTGATATGGAAGTTTGAAAAGGCAGTAGAATACGTTAGCCAAATGCTACCGGGGAATGCAACTATGGCGTGGTATATGAGTCTGGAAAAGATAGAGTTATGTGATCAGTCCGAGGGGTTATGGATACTATTAGTTGGCCCTGGGAACTGCGTTTTCTATTAAATATAAATATACCAACAACAGCGGCAGTTCGTAGGGGTACTTAGTTATTGTTTCGGGGTACTTATGACAGATACTGGTAACCAGGTTATCTTATACAATCTCTGGTTGGGGTAAGAGGTGTATGACACGAAGTAAATTGGCGTAGTGTGGACTGTGGATACGAAGGAGGCAAGGGGAAGACGTATGACAATTGTGGAAAAGTAAATGGAAAAAGGTGAACACAATGGCGGATAAAAATACTTAACCTAAGGATTGAATACATAGATTTATGGGGCGATGGGTCTTCAGAAGCTTAGTCTGGCAAGACAAGATGTTAGGGAATGTTAATATTAATACTTAAACTAAGGATTGCATACATCGATGAACGATGACATTATAGTCGTCGTCCTAATAAGGTGATGAAACCTGGTTGATCTGTACTTGGCACAATACGACACAAGGACAGTTCCGCTATGTCGTATCAATACTGGTGGCAGTTAATATTAGAGACACTTAGTTACTAGAGGAACAATGCAAGGGGGCGACTGAGCACGGGTTACATATATCTATACTCGTCATGGGAAATGATATACAAGGTCTAGGGACAGGCGGGGGTGTTTTAACTTCTAAGATATATGTTATGCCCTGTTTTTCTACAGGTTTAACTTGGGTAATGTGAGTTCTAAATTGACTGGGTATATAAGGCTGCATGCACAATACAAGATATGAGGAATAGAGAACACAAAGAAACACATGGTAGCAAGTTACATGATCACGTTTATTGATATACCACTGCAGAATACTTGTGTAAGACAATACAATAGAATTGAACAACACTAGCATAAGTGGATCTGGATGGAACCTAGTCTCCCACTTCCAACGTTCAGGTATTAATCTTCTGATCACTGGCTTCGATTCCACAGGTTTATATACCGAAGACCATCAATGTTACTTATAAATTCATATTCACTGTTAGATTTATTACTGGTAGCTCTGGTGCACAAGTAGTAGTTCACAGACTAGATTAGACACGCGTATTGTAGAGCACGGGAATTCTAGTAACCTCAGGGGGTACTGATCTAAGTTTTATATCCTTGTTTCAGAAATACATAGAACGCAAATCAGTGGGCGAACGTTAGATATCACTAGAGTTTTAATATCTGAATAAGGTAATTACGAGAGTCAAGGTCGCCTGTTAATTAAAGAGCACTGATCGCTTAGTACGTCCCAAAGGGAATGGTTAAGTATGAATTACACTGGGCAAGGTCTTAGCCACTTCGTAGAAATATTAATTAGTGAATCTAAAACAGCACAGTAATATGTAGTACTGCTAAAGGGAATCTTGGGTAGCATCTGATGGGTCTGGTCCTGGTTATCTTGCGTCCATGATGTTGGGGGCTAACGACTGGTTCCGCGGCCGTCCAGGGGGGCCATATGTGTGAAGTTCTTCAATACGTGGGCAGGTCCTTCTATCCAAATCTGCCACGGAGTCTGCCGGCTCTGGGATCTCACTCCGGAACAACACAAGGGCAGAGATAGAAGTTAACTGCAGGGTAGTGAGTGACCCCTGGTTGGTGTCTAGCTTTCAACTGATTTGACTGGGGGCGGGAGTTAGATTTATAGGCTCGGTTCTGGACCCTGTAGACAGTAGGGATCTCGAGTCTTATGGACTTAATTGAGCTCTCAATAGAGATGGGGACTAGGTAAGATGGTATTTACTGTTGTGGCACAGGGCTATAGGAAGCCTTTATATTTTCATATAACTGAGCCTTAGTAAGAGGTACTATTTTGGCTATACTGGACGTATTTAGGGGAGAGAGACTGGATCTACTTTGTGAGGAGGATGGGGACAGTTGTGATAGGAGCGTCTCTCTAGATTGTTCAATCTTCATTCTATGGTATAGCTGAGGTGCTAATTTAGTGATCAGAGCATGCAAGAAAGGTAAATGGTTTATTGTGAGTTAATAGAGGTTAGTAAAGGTGTTAGTCATGCATGGTTAGTTCATTGATAGGAAGAATTCCTGTGCTACCTGGCAATGACTCGAAAGTCAAAACAGGGGCCAGGTATACCTCCGCGGGGGTGGGGGTCTCCCTCCTCGGGTGGGCAAAAAGGGGGAGCTGGGCGCCCTCTCTCTGATATAGTCGTCCGGCGGCTGTGGCTAGGGGCTTGCCATATCACCAGTGTTTGTAATAACCCTCTGTGTATGAGACAGATGTGGGTGTCCTTAATACCAAAACCGAAGGTGCCTTAGCTAGCTGGTTTTACTCGGCTGGTTGTTAATTGTAGGGTTTGCTGGATGTGGTGGAGACTGGGTTGCTAACTCTGCCACATTTATCTGGAAGTATGGCAATAGAAGTTAGTTACTGGCGGGGCGGCTAGCCTCGCACCGACGACCATTGGGTGCAGGGTTGTGAATGTGTTGTAAGAGAATAGATGGCATGCAAGGGGCTAGTAAAGTTCTAATGTTGTTCTGGCCTACTAAGTGAAGGTAGGCTGGATAGTAGTATATATAAAAGGTTGGAGAGCGTTAGCAACGGACAATTCAAGGATCTTCAAGAGGTATGAGAGAGAGGCTAGGTCGGACAAGAGTCGAGAAGCGCGGGTGTCTTAATGAGAGGGGGGGGGGAGTTCAAGGGCTACAGGGAAATTTTGCCCCTAAGGTCCCTGGGCGTGGGGGTGGCATTAGGCTACAATTGATATGGAAGTTTGAAAAGGCAGTAGAATACGTTAGCCAAATGCTACCGGGGAATGCAACTATGGAGTGGTATATGAGTCTGGAAAAGATAGAGTTATGCGATCAGTCAGAGGGTTATGGATACTATTAGTTGGCCCTGGGAACTGCGTTTTCTATTAAATATAAAATACCAACCACAGCGGCAGTTCGTAGGGGTACTTAGTTATTGTTTCGGGGTACTTATGACAGATACTGGTAACCAGGTTATCTTATACAATCTCTGGTTGGGGTAAGAGGTGTAAGACACGAAGTAAATTGGCGTAGTGTGGACTGTGGATACGAAGGAGGCAAGGGGAAGACGTATGACAATTGTGGAAAGTAAATGGAAAAAGGTGAACACAATGGCGGATAAAAATACTTAACCTAAGGATTGAATACATAGATTTATGGGGCGATGGGTCTTCAGAAGCTTAGTCTGGCAAGACAAGATGTTAGGGAATGTTAATATTAATACTTAGTTACTAGAGGAACAATGCAAGGGGCGACTGAGCACGGGTTACATATATCTATACTCGTCATGGAAAATGATATACGAGGTCTAGGGACAAGCGTGGGTGTTTGAACTTCTAAGATATATAACATCTACTTCTCGGATGTAAGAACATACATAGATATAATTATGGCTGTCTGATGTGTTGGCATTGGCTCAACGTCGGGACAGGGCATGTTTTTAATATGAATGTATATTCCTGTTCATCATCTTTGTAGCAAGGACAGTGCCGCTATGTCGTATCAATGCTGGTGGCAGTTAATATTATAGACTTAGTTACTAGAGGAACAATGCAAGGGGCGACTGGGCACGGGTTACATATATCTATACTCGTCATGGAAAATGATATACGAGGTCTAGGGACAGCGTGGGTGTTTTAACTTCTAAGATATATAACATCTACTTCTCGGATGTAAGAACATACATAGATATAATTATGGCTGTCTGATGTGTTGGCATTGGCTCAACGTCGGAACAGGCATGGGTGTTTTTAATATGAATGTATATTCCTGTTCATCATCTTTGTAGTTAGGAGTGTAGGACACGAGAGGGTTAGTGTACGTGAGGTGTGGAAAATGGTCAGTTTAGAAAAGGTAAGTGGGTGCGTCCTGGAGGTGTTTAGCCCTGCGGGCTTGGGCCTGTCTAAAATGGCTGGCTCGGTCAGCTGGTCCTTTCGTTCTGTGGACCTTTCCTTTGGTGTTTCTGTGTGGTGTTCGTTCATGGCTTCTGTGGTGGGCTTCTCGTTCTGGGGCATTTTACTTCCCTCTCCTTCATTATAGGCTCGTCCTCGAGCCTCAAGGGTGAAGTAAAAAGAAGCATAGTCAGAAAAGTGTAGGTTAACAAGAAAAGTAGTATGACTAAGGGAAAAAAATAATATATACAGTATATGGAAAACATGTAAATTTAAGAAAGGGCAGATAATTAAGAACACAGGAAATTAAGAAGAGGTAAAGTGTTTAACAATGTATAAAGCAAATTTAAAAGATAGTCAGAAAAGTGTAGATTAACAAGAAAAGTATTATGACCAAGGGAAAAAAAAAATACTATATACAGTATATGGAAAACATGTAAATTTAAGAAAGGACAGATAATTAAGAACACAGGAAATTAAGAAGAGGTAAAGTGTTTAACAATGTATAAAGCAAATTTAAAAGATAGTCAGAAAAGTGTAGGTAACAAGAAAAGTAGTATGACTAAGGAAAAAAATAATATATATAGTATATGGAAAACATGTAAATTTATAGAATCATGCCCAATCGCCTAGGAATTGAAAAAAATAAAAAAAATCAAGTACAATAATATCCTCATCATGAATGAATGAATGAATGAAAAAATTATACATTTTAATGGGAAGTGAAGCTAGGAATCTAGGTCAAGAGTGGTAGGGAGGCTGGACTGTGGACGAGCCGGCATGACCCACCTCCTCTACCAATCCTGATTTTAAGTGAATATTGGGGTGGATCTACCGTTAGTTCTTGTCGTTAGGAATGTGGGTCTGGGGGCGAGCTGGCCCGGGGCCAGTTTTGGAGGGGGGGTCTAAGTGGTTTCGGTCGGGGGTAGTGATAGGGGGGTTTTAAAGATGAAATGGGCAGGTCGAGTCGGGGTTGTTGTTGCGGAAGAGGTTGGTGCTGGGGAGGGGTTGAATTGTGTAGAGAGTTGTGGTCGTGAGTGGGGTTTGGGGAAGGGTGAGTAAGGCTGAAGGTTGAGAGTTTACTATGATCGGGTGGTTTGGAGGTTTGGGGTGTGGGGATTTGATAGGGAGATGGTGGGGGGGGTCTGGGCAGGCAGGGTTGTGGTTTGAGAGGGGTTGAATTTGGACTGATTTTATTTCCGGGAGAGACATGGATGGGATTTCGAGGAGTGGTTGAAGTTGAGAGGTTGATTATGTTGTTTGGGGCGAGAGAGAGAGTATTTTGGGGTTTAGCCAAGGTGGAAAAAGTTTTGTGGTTGGATTGGGATGGGAGTGGTATTTTGTCGAGCGGGATCTTTGGGGGTGGAATTTGGGGCGGGTGGGGTAACGGTGAAGAGGGGGAGGTTGAAAGTTTAGCTGGGCTCATGATGGTGGGGGACCGACTGGTGAGCAGGTGTTCGGTACGCATGAGGGGGGGGAAATCACTTTGGTGGGGGTCACGCGTGAGGGGGGGATTAACGGCGCGTGTGGGAGGATCCGAGTGGTGGGTGTGTCGGTGGCAGTGACGGTTTGCTTAGAGGTTATCTGGGGTTGGTGGGAGCTGGGCTCATGATGGTGGGGGACCGACTGGTGAGCAGGTGTTCGGTACGCATGAGGGGGGGGGAATCACTTTGGTGGGGGTCACGCGTGAGGGGGGGATTAACGGCGCGTGTGGGAGGATCAGAGTGGTGGGGTGTGTCGGTGGCAGTGACGGTTTGCTTAGAGGTTATCTGGGGTTGGTGGGTTTGTCTGTCATGAGGGGGTGAGTCAAGTGTGGGGTTTTGAAGTTTATTAGGGGTGTGAATTGTGGGGGGTGGAAGGGAGCTACTGACGGAAAACTGTCACAAGGGAGATTTTGTTGGTGGGGGAATAGCTGAGTATTTCTGGGGGAAGGGGGGGAACATGGTTGGGTTCCTAGGTCGTCACGCGTAAGGGGAGGATTAACGGCGCGTGTGGGAGGATCAGAGTGGTGAGAGGTGAGCGAGTTAGGAAACGGGATTTGTTGGGGGGACTGCGGCGGGTTGGTGGGGGAAGAGTTAGGTGTAGAATAGGGGTTATTGGTAGAGGACTGATCTATTGATTTGGGGTTGTTAACAGGACGAATTTTAGGAATCTTCTTGGTGGCAGTCACGGTCTGGTTAGCGGTTATCTGGGGTTGGTGGGTTTGTTTGACATTAACAGGACGAGTTTGGGGAATTTTCTTGGTGGCAGTCTCGGTCTGGTTAGAGGTTATCTGGGACTGGTGAGTTTGTTTGACATGAGAGGGCGAGTCAAGTGTGGGGTTTCGAAGTTTTCTAGGGGTGTGAATTGTGTGGGGGTGGAAGGGGGCTACTGACTGAAAACTGTTACAAGCTACCGACGGAAAACTGTCACAAGGGAAATTTTGTTGGTGGGGGGATAGCTGAACATTTCTGGGGTCATGGGGAAAATATGTTGTGGTAGGCCTACATAGGTAGGCATAGCTAGAATACGGGGCTTGTTGGGGGGGCTGCGGAGGGTTGGTGGGGGAAGAGTTCACTGGGGTTGGACTTTCACCGGAAGTCATTTTGGAAGGGTGCACGGAGTCTTGGATAGGGGCTGAAAGGTTGGATAGGGGATTCATCGAACTGCGTAGGCATTCTTCTCTGATGGAGAGCATATGTTCTTCGAATAAGCCATACGGGTCGAGATGGGCGGTGATGTGGGGTGGGAGGATGTTTAACAAAGCGGTGAATAAGAGTTCATTTTGTTGGTCGTAATCTTCATAGCTATACGTGGTCCTCACGTATCTGTAGAGTTGTATGAGGGTCACATTTATATCCCCTTCATACTTGATCTCGTCGACTTTTATTATTTTGGGGGCGACGGGGGAACCCAAAAGTGGATCTAAGGTCCGGATCACGAAGGATCGAAACTGGTTCCAGGTACTCTCTGGCGTATTCTGTGTCACCATTTGGTGAATAAATTCTTCAAAGGTAGGCTTATCAACAAGTTGGGAAACGGCTTCTCCCAACTGTACAATATGCAAAATTGCCATGGCGATTTTTTCGCGGTCATTATGAAGTACCACATCGTACACTGGCTTTATTATGTCTAAGTAACTGGTGATATCATATGTGTTTACATCATACTTGGGAATGTGTGCGAGTGGCTGAAGATTTCGCGATGTTGCCATGCTTCTACTGTTCCAAACTTGCAGTGTAATGCAACCTTTTATCCGAATCAAGAACCACCGCTGCCGCCAATGTTATGCCCTGTTTTTCTACAGGTTTAACTTGGGTAATGTGAGTTCTAAATTGACTGGGTATATAAGGCTGCATGCACAATACAAGATATGAGGAATAGAGAACACAAAGAAACACATGGTAGCAAGTTACATGATCACGTTTATTGATATACCACTGCAGAATACTTGTGTAAGACAATATAATAGAATTGAACAACACTAGCATAAGTGGATCTGGATGGAGCCTAGTCTCCCACTTCCAACGTTCAGGTATTAAT